>CM062819.1:431874757-432536661 GCA_031772625.1 Pinus tabuliformis
GAGAATTTGTTTTCCATTTCTGTCAAATCACCTTGGTCTGTATATATGGACAATTACCTTTATACAGGAAGTTACCACCCTATTTTTCATCTAATCGAAAAAGAAAATTATTAGAAAAAATTCTAATTACTCTTGGATAAAAGGAGATTCTTTTTTCACTGGTCCTGATCTGATTATTCGCAAGTGTGTCAGGGAGGGCACGGTATATGATATCTTGAGAGCTTGTCACGATGAACCCTGTGGGGGCCATTTTGCAGAAAGATGAACAACTTATAAAATCCTTTTCTTGGGTTACTATTGGCCAAGTCGTTTTAAGGATGCAAAGTAGTATGTTCAAAAGTGTGACAGTTTCCAAACAATAGGGTGACATGTTCAGGTAGATGAGATGCCTTTGCAACTACAAGTTCTCATGGAACAATTTGAGAGGTGGGCCCTTGATTTTGTAAGCCCCATTAATCCTATGTCCAAAGGTAAGAAGTATATTTTAGTATGTATTGATTATGTTACGAAGTGGGTGGAAGCAAGAGAAGCGCCTAGATCAACATAGAAAGTAGTGGTAGATTTTCTCTTTTCTAATATTTCTGTAAGATTTGGGGTACCAAGGGAAATTTTCACAGATCAAGGCACCCAATTTGTATCTAAGATTGTGAAGGAATTGTGAAAAAATATTAGATTACTCATCGGAAGTCCACTCCCTACCATCCACAGGCTAATGGCAGGTGGAATCAACAAATAAAGTGTTGGAGACAATGCTAACTAAGACAGTACAACTACACATAAAGGATTGGTCAAATCGACTTCCAGAGGCCTTATGTGCCTACAGAATCACCTGGAGAAACACTACCGGATTTTCTCCATATGAATTTGTATATCGAAAACAGGTTTTATTGTCAATTGAATTTCAGATCAGAACTTTTAAGATGGAAACAGGATTGGGCATAGTTCTCACTGAGGCACAACAATAGAGGATCCTGCAGCTCAATGAACTAGATGAGATTAGGCAAGATGATTTTTAGCATACCGAACTTATCCAACAACAAAGGGCTAAATGGAATGACAGGTACATTAAAAAGAAGTAGTTTACAGAGGGAGACTGGATATTGTTTTTTGATTCAAAATTTAAGAATTTTAAAGGAAAGTGTAAAACACATTGGCTTGTTCCTTATGAGATCGAGAAAGTCTTTGATAATGGATAGGTTTGAGTCAAGAAAATAGATGATAAAAATGTTACCTTCTTGGTAAATAGGCATAGGCTTAAGTTATATCGGAAGCCCCAATCTAAGGAGGAATTTTTGGAGGAGATTGTGAAGAAGAAAGAGCTGGAAATGGTAGGAAAGGGAGGTATCTCTTTCACCACCTCTTCTTGACTCTCTGTCATAATAAGTTGATCTTACTTTTTTCCTTCTCGTGCTCAGTAAAATATGAGAGGAGTGTTTATTGGATAGAGGTTTATCCCTTTTCCAGCTCCAATAGAGTATTTACAGAAAAGGAACCCCATTGGAGTTTTCTTTTTCAGTATTTTAGACTCTCTAAAATTAAAATTTGACAAGCATGAACTGCTCTAGGCTCATTAAAATCATAGGAAAGTAGATCCCTCAGCATCCCCAAATAAATTATGTTTCGTAAATCTTTGATTTTCTCGTGTTGGACTGACGTGGGATTCTCTAAGGCCCTTTTTCCAACAATATTGGCCCGTTGACATCAACACCTTATCTGGGTCCAAGATTAGAGATATGTGATGCCTTGAAGCTTGTATATATCAATGATAGGTTATCTCGCTTGCAGCAATGGAGATTCATTAAGGCTCCTTGACTGATGGATCCTACGGGGGTTCAACAACAACTCATCTATTCACACTTGTTAGGATGTATCATTTATACCTTGATCCTCACTCTCATTATTGGTGATGGACATCGCGTCGGTTAACAATTGAACTTAATGACTGGTAATCCAATGAGATCACTGGACATTTGACTTCAACACATTTATTCATGTGGCAGTGAACAATACAAGGATAGGTGAAGATGGAGTTTCATATTGTTCCTGTAGACAAATCAAGATCAATTAGAAATAAAAGGGGATAGAATCTTATAACGGGAAAAAGTGAAGGGAATTTACATTATAATTTTGTTAGGATTCATTCATTGGTATTCTTCTATTTCTTGTAGAAGTTATGATTTATTGAAGAAGTATTTGCTGTGGAAAAATTCCCTGTAGCAGAATATTGGCTACTACACACCTGATATTATTCAAGTAATTTCAAGCAGAACATCTTTTCAAAGATTTGACAAGCTGTAAGTGAGTTACTGAAGTCTTCAAAGCAAATTAATCCTGTGAAACCTCATGATCCCACACATGATATAATTTTTGAACGGTTCATCATTGCAAGGGAAGGACATGCATCATCAAGTACCCGATGGTCGTATGGTAAGTTAAAAAGGTAATATCGATTTCAATTCTTTAAGGACTAAGGTAATGGTACGCATTTAAAAAAAGTGCATTATTATGAGTCACAGTCACCCTTGATTGAAATGGCGGCCATTGCACATGATGACATTTGGTTCCACTTCCAATACGCCTCGAAATGTACAACATTTATTTCCCAATGAATCCTGTAATAACGGATCGTGATTTTAAATCATGATCATGTTATGCGCTGCCTCGATCCACCTTCATTTTGTTTTTTTCACTCACCTAATCGAGTTATCTCCCTCCCCATTATATCCTAAAAACACGTTGTCTAGCCTATAGAAGCTGTTGAAAGGGTTGAATCGAACCATACACTTCCCTAAACACACACATATGCAAGATTAACGATGACTGTCTGTTTGAGCCACAGGGGCTGGAGCTATTAGTTGCATACCCTCATGGAAAGAAGTAACTAGAGAAAGCAGAGTGGATGCCCTTATTTCTAAAGTTCAATGGGCATAATTATGACGTAACTAAGTCATTTTCCGTAAACATGGATGGGGAATGGAGTCAGGTTGGTAACATAAAATTTAAATTGACCAAAATGTTGATAGCCCGACCTTGTGGTATCTCACCAGAGGGAGAGCATTGGTTTAAAAACAAGTGGATTAATGAGGATTTCTGTGTACCTTTCATAAAGGAGGATCATTCAAACCCGGACTGGGGAAAAGGAATTCTACATAGCTACCTAACCAGTAAGTATCGACACCTTTTGTATTTACTTCAAAAATATATAACATGTGAAGGATGGTTTAGCCTAGATTTTTTGTTTCATATGCGTCTCCTTGGTCACTTCCGAGATAATCCTCTCAATTTACCTCATTATTTGAGGATGTCCCTATTTAAAATGGCTACCTCTGCCCAAAAGAGGGAGGCTAACCTAAAGGAGAACCTCTACCACCACTACCTAGTTAAAATTATCATGGCAGAAGTATGAAGGGAATAAGGGAATACTTGGGAAGAGTTCCTTATCAAACATCATTTCATGGATGAGGAAGAGTTGCCCAAATTAGACACTGGAGAGGTGTAGTCAAGCCAGAGGCCAAGGAAGAAAATTCAGACTCCTACTCAGCGAGAGAAAGCACATACATTTTCAAGGACCAAAGAGATAGGACTGAGTCTGAAACAAAAGAAGAAGTCATGGACTAACAACCAAGAGGAAGTGTCCAAGTCACCAAAGCTTGACAAGGCTAAGCCAGAACCTATGCCACAAAAGAAACCTCGGACCTCATCCAACCAGAAGAGGAAGAGGATGTTATAGTCACTAAGGATACTGTGAGAAGTAAATCATCAATGGATGCCACTACTACCACTACTAGGCATTTTACTAGAATCCAAGCTACTAAGTTGGCTACAAAAGAAAGAAACAAAGACGGCACGCTCTGAACATTAGGGAAGATCGATAAACCAAAGGAGAAACAAGTTTAGATTAAGACAACACAATTTTTAGACAAGGGGGAACGGGAAACAAAACTCCAGGAGACCCAATAGTCAATTGGCAGCAGGGAGAAAACCATTGAATACCATCCAAGATTAGAGGAGAAGAATCTTCCTCCTTGACCTCAACAAGAAGCAAGAACTTCAAAGAAAAGACTGTCACGCGAGGAGCTGGAGGAAGCCATATTTGAACTTACAGTGTTTGAGAGAGTCCTGTAGAAGGAAAACACGACCCTTAAGGAGAATATCCTGTGCCTATAGAAAGAGTTAGAAGAGTGGAAGACCAAATACCAAAAGGAAAGCAGGATAGTGAAGAAGAATCAGCTTCAAATCAAACATCTGCAAAAGCATAATGAAGAACATCGGGATAGAGTCAAGAAGGCTGAATCCATCAGAGCTCAGTTGGAACGTTTGGCTATAGTAGCTGCAACAAAACGAGGTGATTTAGCTTTTATTTTTACATATATATCTATATCTAATTACCATCCTTTTGATAACTAGTGCGAAATTTTGACCAAGAAAGGTGACTCAGACTCTTAAGGTATGCATATCATTTAAACGTATCATTTTTCTTCATTCCTAAGCAATTTGATATTAAAAGCTACCTAATTTGACTAATCTATGACTCTCAGAATTATTAATCGAATTTCCTATAGAATATCTATTTCTTGGCAAATCCATAGTTTCTTGCAGCAAGGACAATTTTCTGTAGCAACGCTGATTTCCTGTAGCAGGGTGAAATTTCCTACAGACATCGTGATGGTTAGATATGTTCTGATCACTCCCAAGAGAAATGGGAACATGGATTTTAATGGAAAAACTTCCGCATGGATTTTATCGTATCAGTTACTCCAAATTAAGCTTTCTCAACTACCCAGCTCTTGTCCTTCTCATTTCAGCCAATTTTGGGGAAAATTGGTTCATGTTCAACAGATCTGGGTTTGCTCCATGCTTCCAGTCATGAAGAAAACCAATGATTTCTATTTACTATGTCTTTGTCTCATTTTAGCAAACAATTTTAATTTTTACTTAGTTAGGCAAAGGATTTGGCTTGCGGGATGTATAATGTTGACACCTAATCCTCGTGATTTGGTGAATTTATGTAAATAATTAAATTAGAAATGTGAACAGTCATCGGGAGATGAACTGAACAATCACTCCCTGTTGTATATAACAAAGACCTACCTGATGGAATAATACACGAATCAGTTTTTGCTTTGTGGAGTTACTGCCTAGCCTGACATGGTATCAGAGCAGCTCCTTTTTAGCTTTAATGTCCCTTGTAACTCCCAGTCTGCTCTCCATATAGCTGAGATACTCCTCCATATAATTAGCTGCTCCTGACATGGTAGCTGCCTCACTGTCCATACTGCCCATACTGCCCCACTATCGAACACTGTCCATACTGCCCATACTGCCCCACTATCGAACACTATCCATACTGCCCATACTGCCCCACTATCCAGCATTGTCAATGTTGTCCTAATTGTCTACAAACATTTCACAAAAAAAAGGCGTTGTCTTGACATAAAAGAAGCGTTGTCCTGTGCGTTAAAATTTTTGAATGGCGCTGTCAGCCTACACCGAAACAAGCACTCCCTGTGGTCTGCTGTTGTTCATTGTCTTTTGTACGCACTGAATACCGCATCAATTCTCTATCTATAACCATCATTGGCTTTCCCATGATGTTTAGCAGAATTTTTGTGTAGCTAAAAGAGGAAGTGAACACTGTTTCGACCCTTGATAAACTCAGTGAGATTTCCTGTTTAAGACATGGCTGCTCAGTGTGGTGTTAAAGTGTGGCTTCTCAGCGTGGTGTGTTTTTTGATTTACTGTTCAAAATTTGGAAAACGAGACAAGGCGCATCCAAAAGAGGCCGAGCTCCCGACAGAAGAAGCCCTGCCGCTGCACGATATTAAGATAACACGCACCTCTGCTCCTCTCCCATGGGAAATCATCATCTCTGGTATGACGGTTCGAATACCATTGCATCTCATCTTCTACATAGGATCTATTTCACATAATTCTCTACACGATGCACTTAACATGTTGTAAATTTATTTCGTCCTTTGAGATTTTCGCGTTGCCACTTAATATCTATTGTGAGATCTCCTCTGTAACGTCTCAGTCATGAAAAAAGAGGTTATATCTAGGAAGTTCTTCAAGTTGTTCTGAATCGTCTTCATCCGTTAGACAGCTTGTCCGTTGAACAGAAACGTAATCTTGAATTTTCATTGATACTTGACATACAATCATTTTTTTCCTGTTTTGGTACGTTGTTGGCATATACCTTGCCAGATTTTTTTGTGATACTCTGCTGGTATATACGCTGCTTTGAACTGTACGCTGCTCCATGCGTTGACTGTTTTGGATGCTGGCTATATATATTAAAAAAAAGTGTGTTGTATTTAAGTTGCATTACAGTCTTGGACGCCGCCCAACATAAGCCCTAATGCCATGATATAATATGTGAAATATATATTGCATGATTGCAGTTGATTTCATTTTTTGGAAAGTCAGCAAATTATTAGTTTTTTGCTACGAATACTGTAATTATTTTTGGGCTCAGTTCAAATTTTATGATGGAGAAGTTTGTTGAAAAAGTGAAGGGTTTGGAAAAGAAGACAACTCTTCTTGCACACAAAGAGAATAATCTTGCTCAAGATTCTTCCAGAGGAAGAAGTGGAAGAGATTTCAGAGGCAGGGGGGCAGACACTCTCAAGGAGAAAAGGCAGATTTGCACTGCATACGCTGCAAAGAAATGGATCACATGATGCCTCTACATGCAAGCTACCATGGGACAAAATTCAACAGAAAAGAAACCAACAGAAAGGTAAAACTGATCATACATACAAAGGTAAAGCACTTGAATCTGCTCACTATGTTTTGGCACAATGTAACATTGGAGTAAATGAAGATCTGTTTAATGCTTCACTTGCTTCTTGGAAAAATGATTGGTTGCTTGATTCAGGAGCAACCTGCCACATGACTCATAGAAAAGATTTTTTTTGAAGATTTCACTGACAATGTTGATGGTGTAGTATACTTTGCAGATCAATAAAAAATCAAGCCATCAGGACTTGGCACAATCAGGCTTAAACTGCCTGGTCTTCCAGACTTTCTTCTGCATCATGTTCTATATCTCCCACAGCTCAAGAGAAACTTGTTGTCCTTGGTCCACATCCACCAACAAGGTCACTCCATTCATATGTTTGATGGAAAGCTTGAGGTAAGAAAAGCATCTGATCACTCACTTGTCATGAGGGGAATAGAAGAAGAAAGGCTTATCAAGCTGCAAGGAACCTCTGCTCATGCACAACATTTCTCATACAATTCTCATCATGAAGAAGGTACACTTCCATCAAGTTTATTATGGCATGCTAGATTTGGACATTTGAACTATGATAGTCTCCGCTTGTTGAAGAAAAATGGTGTTGCTGGTTTGCCTACAATTCCTAGGAAACTTAAGCAATGTGATGCTTGCATTCTAGGAAAGCATAGCAAATAGTCTTTTCATGATTCACATTCAAGAGCACATAGGAAACTTGAACTCATTCATTCAGATTTATGTGGTCCAATGCCTGTTCCTTCTGCAAATGGAAATAAATATATCATGACATTTATTGATGACTACACCAGAATGTGCTGGGTTTATTTATTGAAGAACAAATCTGATGCTTTTCAAACATTCAAGAATTTTCATAAATGGATTGAAAATGATGCACAATCTTATATTGGGTCTATTTGCATTGATAATGGAAAATAATACACATGAAATGAATTTGAAAACTATCTTTGCCAACATGGGATCAAACATCAAACAACTGTACCTTATAATCCCCAACAGAATGGTGTGGCTGAAAGAATGAATAGGACAATCTTAAATATGGTATGATCCATGCTCTTCTTCAAAAAGGTAAAGATAATGTTTTGGGCTGATGCTGTTCTATGTGTTGCATATATAAAGAATAGATATCCATCTAATGCTATAAGAAACAAGACTCCATATGAAATGTGGTATGGACATGTTTCTTCTGTAAAGCATCTCGGGGTCTTTGGTTCCGCCTGTTATGCCTTGATACCAAAGATACATAGAAACAAACTTGGTGCTAGAAGTCGTAAGTGTATCTTCTTGGGGTATTCAAACACCTCCAAAGCATACTGCCTCTATGATGAAGTAAATAAGAAATTTGTTGTATCTAGAGATGTAATTTTCCTTTAATCATCCAAAACTAACAATGTTGTTGAGCAACAACTTGATCGCCTGGATAGATTCGCAAAAGCAAAATCATTTCAAGAATTTGATAATCAGATTCCACATCTTGAAGGGGGGATTCCTATACTAGATCAACATGTGAAATCTTCTTCTGAAGAACACTCTCCCCCGCATGAAACTCCAACAACGGATGATGCTTTAAGTGATGTGATTGATAGAATTGGGAGACTCAATCTTGATTCAGTCCCAACTCAATCAACAGAGCAGCCTGGACCATCTTAGAAAGGTCCCCCAAAGTGGGTGACAAAGACACTTGAAAGTGTTCATCCTGATGAAGTTGGAAAGACAGGAACCAGAAATTCAAACCGGCAAAATGGAGGTGATGTAGATGACTATAATTCACCTGTTGATATGGATGTTTCTTATGATTGTGAATTGAACTTTTCTACACAAATTTGAACCAACTTCCTTCAAAAAATCTGGTTCTCATGATCAATGGAAAGAAGAAATGCAAAAGGAGTATGATGCCCTCATAAAGAATGGCACTTGGAAGTTGGTTGATCCTCCATTAGGAACCAAACCAATTGGCTGCAAGTGGGTCTACAAGAACAAGTATAAAGTTGATGGCGCACTTGACAAGCACAAAGCTAGGCTTGTGGCAAAAGGCTTTGCATAGAAGGAAGGGTTGATTATGAGGAGACTTTTGCCCCCACAGCAAAATGGGCTACCATCCAAACACTCTTTGCACTAGCAGCTCAGAACGTTTGGAAAGTCCATCAAATGGATGTAAAAACTACTTTCTTGAATGGAGATCCAAAAGAGAATGTTTTTAGTCCCAGCCTGAAGGATTTGTTGTGAAAGGACATGAACATAAAGTATGCAAACTTGTGAAGTCCTTGTATGGCCTCAAACAAGCACCGCGAGCCTGGTATGAAAAACTGACTGAGCATCCTCTGAAACTCAATTTCAAACATTTTGATCTTGATGATGCAACTTTATTTGTCAAGAAAGTTGGCAAAACAATTGTATATCTCGTGGTATATGTAGATGATCTTTTAATGACAGGGAAAAATGAAAGCTACATTGCATCCATAAAGAAGGAATTAGAGAAATGTTTTGAAATGACTGATTTGGGCTATGTTCATTACTATCTTGGCATTGAAGTAACCCAACATCCAAAGTCCATATTTCTTTCTCAAAAGAAATACATTGGACATCTGTTGAACATGTTTGGCATGATAGAGCGCAATCCTCTTACCACTCCAATGGAACAAAACTTAAAGCTCACATCTATTGAAGTAAAAGAATTTGAGGATGCAACGAAGTATAGACAGCTTGTAGGAAGTCACAACTACCTCACTACTACCAGACCAGATATTTCGTTTGCTGTTAGAATCCTCTCCAGGTTTATGGAAAAGCCTTGTGAGGGACATTGGTCTACTGCAAAAAGAGTTCTAAGGTACTTGAAGGGAACTCAAGACTTTGGAATCAAGTATACAGACGTGGACGACTTCAGCTTGATTGGATACTCTGATTCAACCTTCAATGGAGACAAAGAAACTGGGGTATCAACTTTAGGATATGCTATGAGTCTTGGATCAGGAGCTATCTCCTGGAGATCACGCAAACAATCAATTCCAGTAGATTCCAAAACAAAAGCAGAATACGTGGCAGCAGTTGACGCAACAAAAGAAATTGTGTGGCTCAAGAAAATTCTTGAAGATTTGCAGGTAAAACAAGTATAATCAACTCCACTCATGATTGACAATACCTTTGCAATAAAGTTGGCGAAGAACCCAAAGTTCCATGATCGAATGAAGCACATCAATACTAAATATCATCTGATTCGACATCATGTTGAGGCAAAAACAATCCATCTCCATCATTGTTCCATAAATGAGCAAATTGCAGACATCTTCACCAAAGCGCTTGGAAGAAAAAAGCTTGAACGATTTAGAACGATGCTTGGACTCACCAACATCCCTTCAGATTAAGGGGGGGAATGTTGACATCTAATCCTCATGATTGGGTGAATTTATGTAAATAATTAAATTAGAAATGTGAACAGTCATCGGGAGATGAACTGAACAGTCACTCCCTGTTGTATATAACAAAGACCTACCTGATGGAATAATACACGAATCAGTTTTTGCTTTGTGGAGTTACTGCCTGGCCTGACATATAAGAACAATGGGTCTGATTTGTAATGGCACTAGGAGGGTACTAGGAGGGGTTACTAGATAGAGGCTGAGAAATAGATATCAGACCTTTGTACTATTGTAATGTTTTATTTTTCAAATCAATATAAACTTATGTTCTGCTAATTTTGATGTAAACCCTTCATTTATCAAAGGGTTTTGAGTGAAGGAGGGTCCCCTTCACTCACAACTCCAGTAGCTCTAGTTTGTGTTTAATTTCATTATCTTTTATGTATTGAAAGTAGATTTGCACAAAAATTTTGTTCTCTTCTTTTGTTTCATGGCAGTATATTCCTTTCGCGGTTAATGTTTGATTTTATTGCATGATTGGTTTAATTTGACTAAAAGTTAGAACTAGGCATGCATCTTGTGCTCAGATTTGGAAAATTGAATGATTGGAATGAGTATGATTGAAATTGTTGTTTGGTTCATAATATTTCTCTTGATATGCATCAACAATCTTAGATGTTGTGGAGAGATGAATTATCTGCTCCATAACTTTTGCTGCTAAGTGTTGAGAGAGAGAAGGGAAATTTGGGATTGTGTGAGTGGTATTTTTTCACTAGAAGTGTTAACCTACATATATTTTACATAGCGCATCACAAGGTTACGAATAAACCCTGGTTGATAATTAATGTATGTGTGTCAAATTATAAAGTTATAATTTGCCCCAATAGTTAAAATCAATTGGCCTGAGTAGATGCACCGTACCCTATACAAAGTCCATGAAGAAATAATTTGAGGTTTACTTAATGTTCTTATATTGTGTTATATTGTGCAAATTTATGTGGTAATTGAATTGAAGTAAAAGGTTGTTTTAGGTAGATCACAGTTTAGCTAGTTACCCTCCATTTTTTTACTCTGTTTACTTTTACCATGCAATTCATGAAGAATGTGGTAGTTGAATTTAAATAGAAGGCTATTTTAGAAAAAACATTGTTTGGCAAGTTCCCTTCAAACTTGGCCAGAAAACGAAGACGTAAAGAATGTTCGAGGTAGTCCTCACGCCATTGTTAATAATAGTTGGTGTGTGCACAACATTAATTTATATAAAAACATTGACATTCCTCCAATAATCTATTCTAATTTAATTATTAAATTAGCATATAATATCTACATTGATGCACGGATATCCAGGAAATTAACAAAATCTTTAACTAAAACCTGCCCCACAGCCATAGCCCATCTTCCTTGGAATAAATGAATCACCCCAAATAATTGCCCACCAATACCAATTTAGGGTAGCTTACAAAGGCCACAAATTTGTGTAAAAATAGCGAACATTTTAGCATGATTTTTATCAAAATCTAACAAAAATTTTGGGAAATCGAATGTGCAGATTTTTGATGGTGCTAAATCCATTTCCACAATAAAAAAATTCAAAAGATTTTTTGAATAAAAAAAAACATAAATTTCTGGGAAATGATCACGGCCGTAAAGATCGTTCGCAACATAATTGTTGCCCCTACGGGACCATGTCATGCTATGACAGTGGGTTGTCGTTGGTCTAAAGCTATCATCGTTGGAAGTTGACTCGTAAACGCATATCTAAAGGTATGCTGGTAAGCTCATATTCCCGCAAAACTTAAACAGACATTATCCCATATGTTCGAAAAGGCGTATTACTACAAATAAGTGCAATAGAACTAGCCATGGATGACATGGCATTGAATATGAGATTTTTGTGAGCCCCATATTTTTACGACGACCTCATTTTAGTTCATTATGGTATTGTTTTTTTTTCTTAGTATGATTTTATTTTTCAGAAATCAATCATTTTAATCATTTTAAAATTAGGAAATTCCAATAGCCTAGCTTTTGTGGACAATTTTTTTGTAAAGCTAAATTTAAATTTTAAATTTATAAATTAAAAAAATGTAATATATATACTTATATATTTTCTAAGGAAAAAATAGTAACTTTTTCATTATAACTGAAAATTAAATTACATTTTGTAGATACAAAACTCTAGTAAACTCACCATCCAAAACAGCTAGTAGTGATTTAGAAAAAACTTGACTGTTCATTCCTTTCAAAAATCATTATATTGTTGGAAATAATTACACTTCGACCTGCTGCACTCCCTCACTGTCACCGCCTCAATGAACACTATCTACTCAAGTTTGAAAGGATGCCACTGCCATGACCTGTTCAAGTTTTGAAGAGCCATTGCTGCCATAACCATATCAATTTTAAGGGGCAAATAACCGACTTAGTTTTGTGTATAAAAATAAATAATCAGGCATAGGAGGATGCATAATTTAGACACACAGTCTGAGTAGTTGTATGCAGTTGTTGTTGTAGCTTTGTTGTTTCAATGTTATGAGCAGTTTTTTGTTAGTAGCAAACCCTGCGTGTTTGAGTTATGTACGTCGTGTTCTACTCTGTTCAATCTTTCAATTGGTATTAGAGTCGAGGTATCAGAGTTGATGCTGAGAGAATTTAAGAAACTGTTGTTGTGTGTAGCCGTTGGGTAGAGTGCATGTGTGAAAGGGCCAGTGAACCTGCCTAGACAAATTTTGAAGTTGGAGCGGCCTGTGTACATGTGTCAGCCCGTAATGCATGAGTCTACATGTCTAGTATGCATGTGGTTATCTTGAATTTTTTTTTTTTTACACGTTAGGAGCTGAACACATATATAACTAGTAACTTGGATTTGTGGTTAAGCTTTATATGTTAAGTGAGCTTATTGAGAAGCATTATATGTTAAGTGAGCTGCCTAACGCACAAATGATTTTTTTTAGACATTACTTAAAAGATACCAAGGGATCTATTTTAGCTTGTCTTTTTTGAGATATGTTGTTTTATCTCTAGCCATTCTCAAAATTAGACTATTTGTCAAAAATTCACTTTGAGGAGAGGAGTAAGCTTCAGAGTCTTGCACGAGGGCCATGTTTGATGTTTCTTCGTGGTGTATTAGATAGTTGTAAATAATATGATAATTTATGTTCCTCTTGCAAGCTAATAAACACACATTTTCAAATATAAACTAGTGAATTCACGAACCTTCGTTGAAGTTTAGATTTCTGCACGGTGACTTTGTTGTTGTGATGAAGAAAATTGGAGTGTGGTCTGTGTAACCTATGAAATACAAACTGGAGGCTGCGGCAGCCCCCCCTACGCCACTCCGGTGACCCGCTCACCCGCGGTGTGGCGGGGCAATTCTGACTCAACAATTGCCCCACCACCCCGCGGGTGGGTGGGCCACTGGGTGGCATGAGGGCAGGCTTCTGCAGCCCCCCCCGTGCCACCTCGGTGGCCCGCTTGTCTGCAGGGTGCCGGGGCGATCCCGAGAATCACCTTGCCACCAAGCAGGCAGGCGGGCCGCCGAGGTGGCACGGGGGGGGGGACGGGGGGGGGGGGGCGGCTGCGATAGCCTCCCCCTTCGCCACCCTGGCAGCCCGCCTTCCCAAAAGGTGGTGGGGCGATTGTTTTAGTCACCCCGCCACCCCGTGGGCAGGTGGGCTGCCAGGGTGGTGAGGGGTGGGGTTGCGGCACCCCGGCGGCCCGCCCACCAGCGGGGTGGCAGGGCGATTCTCAGAATCACCGTGCCACCTTGCGGTGGGTGGGCCAGCCATGCTCATTGCCCCTAACCTACGAACCCGTTTGGCTGCCGTGCGCATTACCGGGCCCATTTGGCCATTGTAAGCTTTACCGGGCCCACCACGCTCACAGCGGATGTAGTGGGTAAATTTGGCTCACAAAAAGTTTTAATTTTAAAAAAAAAATCTACTTCATTAAACTTATTTAGTATTAAAATTTGCAAGGAAGAAAATTTAACTAACCTTTCAATTGCGAGAATTCTCCGTTGAATATGTTGTTGATAGCAATGTAGCTGCTCCAGAAATTCGCTCCAAGTCTTTCAACAAACCTCAGAAAACCTTGATGTGATGTGAGTAATAGTGATAATGGAATTTATTATATAGGAGAAATTACGGAGATGTTTTACCATAAAGTTAATGGGATTAATTTGTTTTAAAAAAAAATTAACATGTTAATTTTTTTATGGTGACAAAGGAAACTATGATAAAGCGAATATTATGGAATTGTTTTATAGTGGGGTGAATGTAGGATTAATTTGTTTTAGAATGTATTATAAAAATTAAAAAAAAAACATTCAATTGTTTAGTAAATATTATTACTTTAACTATTAAAATAATTTAAGTAAAAGTTGTAGTTTACAATTTTAACTTTAAAGATTTATTTCATAAAGAAATTAGTTCACATTTTTCAATAAATTGTAGAATAAAATAATGAAGGGAAGCAAATCTAACAAACTTTTTGGAGGAAAATATTTTGGCGAAACTTTTTAGAGGGAAAATTTCATTCTCTAAGCTATATAATATCTTTAGGAGACTCTACATTTGTATCATTCAACCTCTTCTATTTGAAAGGGATGGATTGTCCTGATAGTAAAGGTTTTGATTTGTACAACATCAACATCTTCATCACGTAACAACTCTATTCATATTGATGAATATAGCGGGAATTCTTCCACTATGAATATAAAGTCAATTATTCCACTTAGTCTTGATCCTAAGGACTATGAGAGCAGCATTGATGAAAAAGGGGATGGATAATTTCAAGTAAATAAAGAATCATAGATTCCACTTAGTCCTAATTCTAAGAACTATGAGAGCAGCAGTGATCAAGAGCATGATGACAAATTTCAAAAGAATGGAGTGTCACGGTGTCCACTTAGTCCTAATCCTATGGACTATGAGAGCATCAGTGATGAAGATCATGATGATGAATTTCAAAAGAATAGAGTGTCAAGGTGTCCACTTAGTCCTAATTCTAAGGACTATGAGAGCAACAATGATGAAGAGCATGATGATGAAATTCAAAAGAATGGAGTGTCACAGTGTCCACTTGGTCCTAATTCTAAGGAATATGAGAGCAGCAGTGATGAAGAGCATGATGACGAATTTCAAAAGAATGGAGTGTCATGGTGTCCACTTAGTCCTAATTCTAAGGACCATGAGAGCAGCAGTGATGAAGAGTGTGATGACGAATTTCAAAAGAATGGAGTGTCATGGTGTCCACTTAGTCCTAATTCTAAGAACTATGAGAGCAGCAGTGATGAAGAGCATGATGATGAATTTCAAAATTATGGAGTGTCACGGTGTCCACTTAGTTGTAATTCTAAGGACTATGAGAGCAGTAGTGATGAAGAGCGTGGTGATGAATTTCAGAAGAATGGAGTGTCACGGTATCCACTTAGTCATAATTCTAAGGACTATGAGAGTAGCAGTGATGAAGAGCGTGATGATGAATTTCAAAAGAATGGAGTGTCATAGTGTCCTCTTAGTCCTAATTCTAAGGACTATGAGAGCAGTAGTGATGAAGAGCTTGATGATGAATTTCAAAAGAATAGAGTGTCATGGTGTTCTATTAGTCCTAATTCTAAAGACTATGAGAGCAGTAGTGATGAAGGACAGGATGATGCACTTAGTCCTAATTCTAATGAGTATAAAGGTAGCAGTGGCAAAGGATAGAATGTAGCATTTTCAGTATGTAAATAGTCACATTTCTGACGTAGTCCTAATTCTATGGACTATGAGAGTAGCATTGACAATGCACATGAGGAAGAATGTCCAATAAACATCGAGTCAAATTTTCCCTTCAGTCTGAATTCTAAGGACTATGACATTAGCACTAAAGAAGGGGAAGATGAAGAATATCCTCCAAGTCAGTATTTGAAAATCACAGCTAATCATAGTGTGGATAACATTCCTCTTAATGATGATGAAAATCCTTATACAAATGATGATCCATTGATGGAGATGTTTCTAGAAAATATTGTATCGAGGAGTAGGAGTAGACCTTTTCGTATCAATGCAGGATGTTCTAGTTATACAAGGGGTAAAGCAGAATATCTGACGAGAAGAAGTTCTATCAGCGCTCTCATTTCAAGTGAATGTTGTCAAAAATATTGCTTAAAACATATGGATTTCAAATTTGCATTAAAGAGAAGGAAGAGATATTTGTCAATGAATAAAAGCATGCAAAATTCATATTTAGTTGGGTGTATGCAATCTACATTGTCAGGCTATGATTATCATATTGAGACTTTATTTATCTGTGGAAAGGCTTTCAAAATGTTTCATTCGATTGGGAATTTTCTTCTCTTGAGAATTCAAGAAAAATTGGAAAAGGATCCTACATTTTATTCAGAAGTACGTCATAAAAGACAGTTTGGGCCATTATCAAATACTGCAATGTCATGGATGAAAGATTTCTTTGCAAAGCATGGAGAGTGTGTGCGAAATAGAGAGACAATACATATTCTAGATAATTTTTCAAGATGAGAAATCTACAACTTATACAAAGAATATGAAAAAGGTGTTGAGGGACATGACCGGTTTATTACATATCAATACTTTGTGAAGGTATGGAAGAAAGAATTCAACAATGTCTGTATTCCTAAGAAGACAAGGATGGGGATTTGCATTACATGTGATTCTCTTAAATAAAAAAGGGACAAATGTGAAGGGTCAGAAAGAGGTAAGCATTCATAACTTTAACTTTTAAAATTGTATAGTCATCAACTATGAAAACATATTTCTTAATGGCTTTCTTTTATGTTGTGTAGGTTCAATTGTCAAAGAACTTCAGGAGCATGGCGAACAACAAACAAATGAAAGGAAAAAGTTGTACAAGCATGGAAAGAAGTGTTATGATAATCAGAATAAATATTTGGGCTTGATAATTGATGGTATGGACCAGAAGAAAACACTTTTACCACATTTTGTTCGCACACCCAAAAATTTACAGGAGGAAAATTTTATTCAGTATCATTTTTTCGGTTGTGTGGTCTTCAATTTGGAAATGTTACCAAGGGTGTACTTCACAGCTCCAAATGTTCATAATGATGAAAATCTGACCATAACCATAATTCATGATGTGCTTTCTCATTGGTCTGGTAATCTTCCTGAATTTTTGTATCTACAATTGGACAACGTTTGCCGTGAAAACAAAAATCAGGTTGTTTTTGGATATCTAAACATGCTTTTTGAATTGAGAATTTTTCAGAACGTAAAGGTTGGTTTCCTTCTTGTTAGGTACACTCATGACCATATTGATCAGATGTTCAGTCATTTTCAGTCACATTGAGGAGGAAGGAAGTTGGGAGCTTGCCATCATTAATTGAATGTATTAAGAAATCATACATGCCAGAGCCTACTTTTGATGTGTTTGAAGAAACTATTGACATGCGAAGGTTTATCCTAGGATCACATGGTGAGGGGAAATGCATTGAACATCTTAATGACATTAGCTTCCAACATCAATTTCGTATCAAAAAAATTGATGGGAAAACACTAATATGGAACAAGAAGTATTCAACTACTGCAGAATGGGCACCATCATCAGGTTTGGAATTTTTGAAGTTCATTCTAGATCATCCAATATTTGCATCAAAAATATTGTTATTACAATCAGTTGGTGAAGTTCATAATCCACGCAGACAAAATAGAGATATAAATTATTCTGATTTCCTAGAAGAAATTTAAAAATGTATTAGATATACACATGAATACTTTGACATTGCTGATTCAGTTTGGTGGGAGTCATTTTTCAATAATCAAAGTGATATAATTTCAACAACAAATGAAGATATACCTTTGAAAAGTCCATTTACTTGGCCACAAAATGTGTGAACATGAGGAAATAAACATTGTTGAACAACTACAATGTCAAGGTATTATTAATTCTTCGTAGGTAGAGGAAAGAGAGATGTATATTGGTTCCAGAAGATCTCGTGCACAACGTGAAGCCACAGAAGACCTTTACAGGGTTTCAATGTAGGATATTAAGGAGGGTTGCATGATCACAGTGCTAACAGATGGAGATCCCAATGGCTATCCATTTTGGGTTGCTAAAGTTATAAAGGTCTTTACATAAAATGAGGATGTTACAAGTGTTGAAGTACATTGGTATGCCACAAATACACACCCATTCAATGGTGTGTATAAGCTAAAGATGGTAGTTGACAAAAAAAATGGCAGAAGGAGAAAAAGAAAGGGTACAAATATAAATCATCACTGCACAGACATATTAAAATTGGAGGATGTTGACATACTTGTTTATGACTTCAATTTAACAAAGGAAGGAACTCTTCACTTCAATATGATTGAGATTTTGAAAAGGTTGTTACCAGAAGGAACAATGTTGAAATGGGAGTCTGCTGAAACCAGTCGTAGATCTAGAAGAATTTTGAAACCTGAAATGGTGGTCATGCATGTGGACTCAGATGGGGCACTAGTTGATGAAATAGAAGAATATGGAATATATTCGTCAGCATCCAGTCACTCATCTAAAGATGTGAATTCTGATGGTGTGCAAGAAAATATGAGTGATTTTGAATAATTGTTTAAGATAGTTTATATAACTGAGGTTTGCATTGTATCTTAAAATAAAATTTTTGATTTCCATATGGTGTTAAATGAGAAGTTATGAGTCATTTTTATATTGTTTGATTATATGTCTTAATTATGATAATTTTTATTGTTTATAATATCTACAATGCAACATTAAATTAGAGATATAATGTATGTTTCATTCAATATACAAATAATGACTTTTGAATTCATTTAGTCATGTAATTTGTTCATAATGTCATGGTTTTTTAATTTTATGGTTGAAAAAATTCCAATTTCTTTTGTATCTAGCATGTTATGGTTGAGAACATGTTGACTTTATACTTAGGAAAGAAAAATGTTATTCTACCAAAAACATTAGTGCTTTTTTCCTCATAAACAACCTTTTTTGGCACATAAAAATTCGGTTTTACTAGCATTTTTTTTAAAATTTTGAAAATTGACCCTAAAAAAAGCATCATTCCAGTATCATCACTTTTTCGTTTTCAAGGTGTTTTTTTCACCAAAATTTCATTTTCACTACCATTTTTAAAACATGTTCAAAATTGGCCCTAAAAAAACATCGTTCTAGTATACACACTTTTCATTTTTAGCACTGTTTTTTATTTTTTTGAGGGTTTTTTGGCCAGGGTTCCCGTTTTGAGTTTGTAGTTCCTGTTTCAAAGTTTACATTGTTGTAAATTTGTGTACCAATCAATGTTCCACTTGTACTCCACATACATTTATTCACTGCAAAAGTTGATTCTTTCAAAAGGGTCTCCTAATCAAATATAAGGAAATTGTGTCATCCAAATTTATTTGAGGTTAAAAATCATATTTTATTGGAAAACACGTGTTGTGGAAAAATAAATCATAAAATATGTTCCTTAATGCAAATCGCTTATAAAAAAAATACAAGGTTCACACCTCTCCCTCCATTATGCAATATGATGCATCCCAAACTTTTAATGACCTATGATCTAACTTTTTAGATGATCCGACTTCCCAAATTTCAATGTCCCCGCCATCTGTTCCAACTGAAGATATTCACCCAATCAACTATATTGAGAAATAATATATGCCTTATATTAACAAAATGATGTGATGAGATTTATAGAATACAAAATTATACTTAATGAAATTGGATATTACCTAATATAATTGTTTGTTGTTGAGGATGAAAGTCCAATCTCACTACATTTGAACCTTGGTTGAGGCTTCTCACAATTTTTTTAGGAAGATCAATTTCTAGGCAGATGTTAGAAAAGTGAGTTGGTCTTAGATTTGTGACCTTCAAATAGGAAGCAAATTTGAATTGAATAAAAAATTTATGAACTTGAGGAATAAATATGATGAAACCTCCCCAAACAATCATGAACATAAAGGTTAATAGTAAATGTGTTACACAAGGAAATTTGAATTGAATAAAAAAGTTATGAACCTGAGGAATAAATACGAAGAAACCTTTCCAAACAATCATGAAAATAAAGGTTAATAGAAACTTTTTTACACACCTCACCATGGTGATGAGCTCCAAAACGCTTCATGACATGTTCAAAATTAGCAAGTTGATGCTTGTTTCTACTACTGCTTGGTTGAGAGAGTGGCATAGCCCCTTCCAACAAAGAAAATAAATTCATTTAGCATAGAACATTTGTGGCCAAATAATGCTTATTATTTATTTTCTTTTCAACCAAAAAGAGAAGAACAAGATACTCTAATACTACTAGAGTGCAATTGAATATTTTTTTTTTACTACATCAATGACCTTGACCTTGTACTCAGTAAAGAAAATATAGATCATTATATAATATTTATGGATTAACATATTATCAAATAGTTGGCATGCATTTAGAGGTGGTAAAAAGATAGAACCAGTAGTAGTTACTACATAATGTGGTACGTGATGATCGAGGTTCACACTCCATCTTGTAGGAGTAGTAGAAGTGTCACTAGATTGAGGTTGAAATGGTTACAACCAAATACATAAAGAGTTTATTCAAACAATAATAGTTATAGACTGAGATAAGTAAAGGTTTCATTCATATTCAATAGGAAAGAGGAAAAAGTAAATATTTGACATAAAAATAAAAGTTAACTTACGATGTTTTTAGAAATCGAATGAAAATCCACCCCATTTTTAATTATCCTCATATGAGGATTATTTTGTGGAAGTGTAGTGTGTAATGAAACTAATGGCTCAAATATATGATCAATATACAATGTTTTGATATCATGATCAAGGAGAGTATTTTCGCAAACATAATGCTAGCAATTAAGACTAAACAATAAAAAATATGACATCATTGTTAAAATTTACAACATCTCCAAGTAATGCATTCTTCCATGTGGCAAGAAATGGCTATAAAATCCAATATTAGTTTGATTGCAATAATTAATGACAATATATATGAAAATCCTTGGAAAAAATACATCCATCAAAAGGCTAGGATTTTTCAAAAAATGCAACAATAGATATGGAATCTAGATAATTCCTAAACTCAATAATGACATTTTCTTATTGATGAAGCACAGAGAGAAGTAGAACCTCTGATTCATGAGGGTTTTAATCCTTGAAGTTGGAACAACAACAAACGTCAACTTGGGACATATGACAGGGTTATCTTCTATAAGTTTTTTAATGTTTAACCAATACAAGGCCCAATGGCACATTGTAACCTCACTACATGTAGCCAAAAATAAAATTAAAACTTACAAAAAGAAGAGGATCGAGAAATTTCAAGGAGGCAGTAAAAATGGTATAGGAAAAAAACACTATCTGAGATTGTCAATTGTAAGTAGCTGCATTATATCTTTATAAATTTGTGGATTGTAATCTTGAAATTGTTTAAGATCATTGTAAAGTATGTCGACATCTTTGGATAGATCATTCCTACAAAACAAGAAATATTTATAATAAATCGACCCAACATAATCAATGTCCTATAAGTTGTCTTAACTTTACATGGACCCATTGAAAGGAGCCTTGAACATACATATTCTGAATTTAGAGAATTTAAAAAAAAGGCAGCTAGTAAGCATAAACAACTTCACATTGAGAAACAAAAAAGAGAGAATCAAGAAAATATTCAACATCCAAGAAGCCATGATAAAGTGACCAATAACCCAATAAAATAGGAGAAAATTACCATAGATTTCTTTGTTCTTTGAACTTTTGAAAAGAAAAAAATGCCAATGATTGCAATACGACTATGTTACATGCTAAAATTATTATACATTAATCCACATAAAACCCTAACAATCTAAAAACCCAACATTAACCAATATGAAAATCATTAAGAAAATTTACTTTTGACAAAGATAAAATAAATAAGCAAACAATTTTTGAAAGAATGCACAAAAAGTTATTTAATGATTTGCTTACTAAACACCGGGGAAAGGAGTTCAATGAATTAGGTACTACACACATTTGCAATCAATAAACACTCATAACTTGTGAAGACAATGATTGAAAAAACTAAGATATCATAGCCAAAGGTGTTACATCTATTGATCAGAAAATGTGAACGACCCACAAAGCCAATTACCTAAAAATTTAGAAAACCAAGAAGATTTAAATTTATAAGAAAAGTTTGAATTGAGAAGTATACTTTCAAAAACATTAAAGACTACAATAAAGAACCACAAATATGAAAGAATAAAAACAATGTAATTGAACCACAAATATGAAAGAATAAAAACAATGTAATTGAACCAGGCCAAATTTTTGGCAAGTTACTCATTTTCCCTACATGTAACCAAAGAATCCAAATGCCATTCCTAGTCATGAAATGTTTAAGCACCATTACCAAACAATTGCTTCCATAAATAGAAGGCATAACCCCCCAAACAGTTGAAAATTATATAACCTTTAAACTACTAAAATCCTCATGATACCTTTCCCATTCGCAAGCATGAAAAAAAGGGTTAAAAGGAAACAACCCACGATTAACCATTACGGAAAGACCAAGACTAAACAATCAACAAGAAACCATGAAAGGAATCCAAAATCCCTCAATTCAACACTTCTAAGATTGTGAGAAGGAAAAAAGGAATAAAATACTTATTGTTTGAGTGCTTCTTCAATATATTTCTACTTGCTGATCTCAAAGAATATCTTTAAAGATTGCATATTTTCATGGATCTTCGTAAAACCCAACCAGCAGTGTTCAACTTGGTCAAATTTTCTAGCCATCACTAGGTCTTTCAGATACTTTTGGTTCAAGAAAATCCATAATTCTCACTCCATCTTGGGGCACCATGCATGCCACGAAAAGGTCAAGTGACTATACACTCAGGAGATTAACAAAATGTGGAAAACAAAGTGATAGAAAGACCAAAAACAAATTTATTGGTGCAACGTCTCTTTTTGTGACTCTTTTTGTGTTATTGATTCTTTTGTCGACGCCTATCGCATATATCAAGCACATTTTTTAATGTGCTTTTTCTAATATATATTATAATAGAAGAAATTTTATATTATATTAAAGTTAATAATATTATATTAATCTAAAATTAATAAATTTAATACTAGTATTAAAATATATTAATATTAAATTTCTTATATTAATATTCTTTCATCATTTAATTTAATAAAAATAATAATATTATTTTAATATTAATATTAATCTAATAAGGTTTTTACATGACATTATAACAAAAATTCTAATAAGATTTGAAATTTTAAAATGAGCTAAAAGTTTAATTTTAGATTGTTCAAAAAATATATATAGAAGCTCGATTGTGCCATATAAATTGATAGAGCCATAGCTGATCTAAAATGACCATATACTAAATACTGATGTAGAATTAATTAGCCATTAATGAGTTTGAATGTTAACTAAAAGCACGGAAGTCGAGGAAAACTTCTTGAATTGATCACTTTACGACAACTGATAAACCATAATTAAGATCAAAATAGAGGTTAAAACAGAAAATACAAAGATATACCAGATAATAAGATTGATTACGGAGTTCGTCCTTGATGGACTACGTCTCCGGGTCCGCTTATCGTTTTATTAGGAATGAGAAGAAGGTGTTCATTACACAGTGAATTAGACAGAATGAACTTACATACATGTAATTTTGACCTCTGTCATCAGATATCTCTCTGAACTAGCTTTCCAACGCCGCTTACGGTTTCCAAATCCAACTCCCGATGCTCCTGAAACACTGAAAACAAAATCGCCTCTAACCTCTAGAACTTGCATATAAAAACCCAAAAAACAATGTAAACTTTGAAACTCGAACTGATAATGTTACCCGTTTCGTATAGATAGCAAAAAAGTGATGTGATTTTGAAAAGGGGGATACAAAACACACATATTTTTTTTAGAGCATAGTTTTTGGCACTTTAAATTTTTTATGTGCATTACATTTTAGAATGTTAGTAATTTGCATGTTGATTTAAAAAAATGGTGATTCTGCATCAGGCCCTTTTTTTAAAAGAGCTATTTTTTTACTTTAAATTTTCTAATGCATGAAATGTAAATAATTATTTTCTAAATTTAACAAATTTTGACACTTTAAATTTTTTAATGTATTAAGTGTGGATATTTTTGTAAATGTTACATTTTTTTACACTTTAAATTTTTTATGTCATTTTTTTTGTAAAAAGAAAAAAACAACTATAAAAATATTTATAAAAAAATAAAAATAAATAAAAGAAAAAAAAAACCACATAAAATGTAAAATAGATATATATATATATATATATATATATATAAACCATTAAAAATGTTGGAAAAATAAAAAATAAAAATAAAAAAAACAAAAAAACTATAAAATTAAATAACTAAAAAGAGAAAAAAATTTAAAAGCATTAACAAAAAACTAAAAAAAAAAAATAACAACAAAAAACAAACTAGATTAAAAAAAAAAAGGCCAATAAAAATCTAAAAAACTAATAACTAATTAAAAAAAAAACTCAGATTAAAACTATAAAAAATATATATGCACGTAGCTCCGCCACCCAGAGCCACGCCCCCACGAGCGACTGGACGGTGGCTATCCAATTCCGAGAATCGGATAGCCACCCCCATGGGCAGTCACGCAGTGGCTATCCGATTCTCAGAATCAGATAACCACCGCCTGACTACCCGTCGGGGTGGCTATCCAATTCTTGGAATCAGATAGCCATTGCCTGGTCACCCGCACGGGTGGCTTAACGGTGGCCATATAATTCTGAGAATCAGATAGCCACTACTCGGCCACCCCAATGGGTGGCTGGGTGGTGGCTATCCGATTCTCGGAATTGGATAGGCACCCCCATAGGCAACCAGGCAATGGCTATTCGATTCCGAGTATTGGATAGCCACCCCCACGGGCATCCGGGCAATGGCTATTTGATTTCAAGAATTGGATAGCCACCCCCACGGGCGGTCGGACGATGGCTATTCGATTCTGAGAATCGGATAACCACCCCCACCGGCAGTCAGGGAGTGGCTATCCGATTCTCAGAATCGGATAACCACCTCCTGACCGCCCTTGAGGTCGATATCTGATTCTCAGAATTGGATAGCCACCACTCGGCAACGCCCACGGGTAGACGAGCGGTGGCTATCCGATTCCAAGAATCGGATAGCCACCACCCAGCTGCCCTTGGCCCCTGTGGGGGCGGTGGCCGATAAAATTTTTTTTTTTTAAATAAAAAATAAATTTTATTAAATATGTTTATTATATATATATATATATATATTTAAATGTTTTTTTTTTTTTTTTTTTTTATATATATATTTGTAAAATATATATATTTTAAATATTTTAAATGTTATTTTAAAAAATATCAAAAATGTATTTAGTTTTTTTTTTTAATTTTAATGTTTTTTCTTTTTATATTTTTTTAAAATCCAAATTTTAAATCACTGTGAAATCCAAATTTTAAATTTTAAATTTTTAAATTTTTAATATAAAATTTGAAATATTTTTTTTTAAATCAAAAATATATTGTTTTTTATTTTTTAAATGTTTTTTTTTTTATTTGAAAATATGTATTTTTTTTAAATTTTAATTGTTTTTGTGTTTTTATTTTATTTTTAATTTCAGCGTATTTTTGTTTTTTAGGGTTTTTTGAAAATATTTTTAAACTTTTTCTTTTTTTTAATCTAGTTTGTTTTTAATTTTATTTTATTTTTTTAGTTTTTCTTAATGCTTTTTAAAAATTTCTTATTTTTACTTAATTTTATAGTTTCTTTAATTTTTCCAAAATTTTCTATGGTTTACCACATTAAAAAAAATGTTATTTTTTTGAAAATATGTTTTTCTTACTATTTATTTCTTTACATGTTTTTAATTTTTTAATTCTTATATTTTTTTTTTGTGAGCTAAGATGGAACCATTTATATTAGAACAAGTTAAAACCAGTACATACATACGATGGCCTCAACCCGCCCTGAAGGGAAACCAGGTCTGTTGGCCATCGAAGTTCTTAATAGCCATCCAAAAACAAAATTTACTGAGTCTGTTTATCCATGCTATATATACTAACCATTCAAAGAAACTAACATTGTTTGCTAGCTGCATTATAAAAGATAACAGAGGGTAGCATGTTGTTCAGCATCCTAACTAAGGAGATAATAAACATATCTTGAAAAATCATTCTTCCATTGTGCTCGGCTCGTGCTCCTCCTCTTTTGCTTCCTAAGTAAGCTTCTTTAGCTGCTGTTGTATCTCGTCAAGCTTGCCATTCTGCATCATAATGGTTATCTGAAGGTTGTTTATCTCTTTCTTTAGATTAGGAATGCCTTGGGCCAATTCAGCCATCTCTATGGCCACCTATTCTGTTGTAGGTCTAACCCAGAAATATTATAGATCTGATATGAAATAGCTCTGATACCAATTGTTGTAGATCTAACCCAATTGTTGTAGCTCTGATACCAATTGTTGTAGCTCCGATACCAATTGTTGTAGATCTGATCCAAAGATATATGATAAGAGAAATAACCCAATAAATAACAAGATAGAAATAGATAGTAAATCTTCTTTATTGATCAAACCCTTAAGGTAGGGCAACACCATACATTCACTCCTTAAGGAAGGAGAGCACTCCACAAGCCATATGCCTGTTCATACAATAATACTTCTCTTCATATCTTCCATGTGGAGTCTCTAGCCTCTATATAGGCCTCATACATACAATACCATGCATCATTACCATGGTTTCCTCATACCATCGACTAATACCATGGGCCCATTACATTATTATTAACTACTTGTGGTTCCTTACATGACATGGGTTAACCACCTTATTTATTACTATGGCCCATCCCATTATTACATTATTACCTTGGGTACCTCCCTTGGTACCCCATATTACCCCCCTAGGTACATAACATTCCACCCCCTAAGCATGTTTCGTCCCCGAAACATGGGAAGAACATAAATAATAAGATCTACTCAAAAGAGTAGTCCACTGATACCATGCACGTGCATCTAGCCATCCAAGAGAAAGGTGAACCCTCGATCTCGCTGGTGCCTCGCTCGCTTGAGATGGAAGTTGACCGTGGCAGCTCTTCTGTGTTGATGTGTAGTAGGTGGATCGTCTCTCCTTTCTATCCATCATGTGACTACTTGGTTTCCATGATGGTTGTCGTGCGGGGTGATGTGGGTGATGATATGTTGAAGTTTTAACCCACGATGGCTTTTGCTTGACTTCATCTTGCTGTGGTGCCTGTTGTGGTGTCTTCTTTTTCAATATGACTTCAACCACTGAGCCCTCCTCTGATGTATCATCACCTGTAACCTTTTCTTCTGCAGCCTCTGTTTGTGTTTGATTGTCGATCATCAAAGGCTCATCATCTGATATGTCAGTCCTTTGAACATCTTCTGCTTCCGCCTCCATGTGCTCTACCTGTTTATGGATGGAAATATCCTGTAATATAATTTTCTTCTTTTTATACCATAGCTTCAGGAATTTTTTCTGCACATTAATATTGATAGTACTCACAGATTCCATCCAAGGATATCCCAAAACAACATCGATATTATCCATCTCTGAAGCATAAAAATCACCATGAAACACATACTTATCCATAGAAAGCTTCAAATCCTTATAGATTTGAACATCCTTATCATCAACCTGTGTATTTTCAATTTGTTTTGCTGGGACTTGCAATTTCTTTGTCAAGTTGATATTTATGAGATTTTGCTTGCAACTCTGATTTATATACACAATGATTTTCTCCTTCTGAATTAATCCATGAACCTGCAATAAGGAGACACCCGTAGCAATTAAACCCTTATGTGTCTCATTCTCCTTTTTTCTAGCCTGAGACCATTTTTCCAAAAAGACTTTTTCAAATTCTGCATCTGAAATGTTGGCCATCTGCTGGTGGTCAAGTGATAACCACCACTTTTTAGCCTCATCACTCACACTACATATTATGGGAAGCCTCCAATATTTCCCATGTGAGGACTTGTATCTTTGTATAAATTCTTCAATAGTAGGACCATCATCTGTTCCTGTAAAATATAGAACCTTGCTAGAAGCCATGAAGAGGGTTTTGAAAAAACTTGGCGAAAATTTGAAATGGCCACAAATCCGTCAACATTGCTCAGAATCTCTATTATAACCTATTTTTGGAAATGGAAGAATCATTCTGCATCTGGCCATGTAATAGACATTTTGATCCAGGCACTAGAATTCCAGATCTGCGCTGCAACTTTCCCGCCGTCACCCAAAATTTCTGAAAAAAGAGCTGATTTTAAATCAGCGATATCTTCCTCATCCGGACTCTGATTCGCCTGATTTTTTTTTTGAAATCAGGTGTTTTGTCACAAGGATTCCAGATCTACAATTAGATCTTACAGATCTGGCACCAAGACATTCATATCTGCGCTGCAAATTCGCTACCCGAGAAACCCTGCAAAAATGAAAAAAAAAAATCTCCACGGTTTGCCCAAGAAAGAGCTCTGATACCAATTGTTGTAGGACTAACCCAGAAATATTATAGATCTGATATGAAATAGCTCTGATACCAATTGTTGTATATCTAACCCAATTGTTGTAGCTCTGATACCAATTGTTGTAGCTCCGATACCAATTGTTGTAGATCTGATCCAAAGATATATGATAAGAGAAATAACCCAATAAATAACAAGATAGAAATAGATAGTAAATCTTCTTTATTGATCAAACCCTTAAGGTAGGGCAACACCATACATTCACTCCTTAAGGAATGAGAACACTCCACAAGCCATATGTCTGTTCATACAATAATACTTCTCTTCATATCCTCCATGTGGAGTCTCTAGCCTCTATATAGGCCTCATACATACAATACCATGCATCATTACCATGGTTTCCTCATACCATCAACTAATACCATGGGCCCATTACATTATTATTAACTACATGTGGTCCCTTACATGACATGGGTTAACCACCTTATTTATTACTATGGTCCATCCCATTATTACATTATTACCTTGGGTACCTCCCTTGGTACCCCATATTACCCCCCTAGGTACATAACATTGGTACCCCATATTACCCCCCTAGCTCCGATACCAATTGTTGTAGCTCCGATAGCAATTTTTGTGGCTCTGATACCAATTGTTGTGGCTCTGATACCACTTGTTGTAGATCTGATACCAATTGTTGTAGATCTGACCCAGAAATAATATGATCAGATATGAAAATAGAAGATAATGCAAATAAACCCAAGAATAAGATGAAATGATTCTTTATTATCAAAACCTTTATGGTAGGGCAACACCATACATTCACTCCTTAAGGAAGGAGAGAACTCCACAAGCCATATGCTTGTTCATACAATAATACTTCTCTTCATATCCTCCATGTGGAGTCTCTAGCCTCTATATAGGCCTCATACATACAATACCATGCATCATTACCATGGTTTCCTCATACCATCAACTAATACCATGGGCCCATTACATTATTATTAACTACTTGTGGTCCCTTACATGACATGGGTTAACCACCTTATTTATTACTATGGCTCATCCCATTATTACATTATTACCTTGGGTACCTCCCTTGGTACCCCATATTACCCCCCTAGGTACATAACATTGGTACCCCATATTACCCCCCTAGCTCCGATACCAATTGTTGTATCTCTGATACCAATTGTTGTAGCTCATCATCTGATGTATCATCACCTGTAACCTTTTCTTCTGCAGCCTATGTTTGTGTTTGATTGTCGATCATCAAGGCTCATCATCTGATATGTCAGTCCCTTGAACATCTTCTGCTTCCACCTCCATGTGCTCTACCTGTTTATGGATGGAAATATCCTGTAATGTAATTTTCTTCTTTTTATACCATAGCTTCAGGAATTTTTTCTGCACATTAATATTGATAGTACTCACAGATTCCATCCAAGGATATCCCAAAACAACATCGATATTATCCATCTCTGAAGCATAAAAATCACCATGAAACACATACTTATCCATAGAAAGCTTCAAATCCTTATAGATTTGAACATCCTTATCATCAACTTGTGTATTTTCAATTTGTTTTGCTGGGACTTGCAATTTCTTTGTCAAGTTGATATTTATGAGATTTTGCTTGCAACTCCGATTTATATACACAATGATTTTCTCCTTCTGAATTAATCCATGAACCTGCAATAAGGAGACACCCGTAGCAATTAAACCCTTATGTGTCTCATTCTCCTTTTTTCTAGCCTGAGACCATTTGTCCAAAAAGACTTTTTCAAATTCTGCATCTGAAATGTTGGCCATCTGCTGGTGGTCAAGTGATAACCACCACTTTTTAGCCTCATCGCTCACACTACATATTATGGGAAGCCTCCAATATTTCCTATGTGAGGACTTGTATATTTGTATAAATTCTTCAATAGTAGGACCATCATATGTTCCTGTAAAATATAGAACCTTGCTAGAAGCCATGAAGAGGGTTTTGAAAAAACTTGGCGAAAATTTGAAATGGCCACAAATCCGTTAATATTGCTCAGAATATCTATTATAACCTATTTTTGGAAATGGAACAATCATTCTGCATCTGCCCATGTGCTAGAAATTTTGATCCAGGCACTAGAATTCCAGATCTGCGCTGCAACTTTCCTGCCGTCACCCAAAAATTCTGAAAAAATAGCTGATTTTAAATCAGCGATATCTTCCTCATCTGGACTCCGATTCGCCTGATTTGTTTTTTGAAATCAGGTGTTTTGTCACAAGGATTCCAGATCTACAGTTAGATATTACAGATCTGGCACTAGGATGTCCATATCTGCGCTACAAATTCGCTACCCGAGAAACCCTGCAAAAATGAAAAACAAATTCTCCACGGTTTGCCCAAGAAAGAGCTCTGATACCAATTGTTGTAGGTCTAACCCAGAAATATTATAGATCTGATATGAAATAGCTTTGATACCAATTGTTGTAGATCTAACCCAATTGTTGTAGCTCTGATACCAATTGTTGTAGATCTGATCTAAAGATATATGATAAGGTAAATAACCCAATAAATAACAAGATAGAAATAGATAGTAAATCTTCTTTATTGATCAAACCCTTAAGGTAGGACAACACCATACATTCACTCCTTAAGGAAGAAGAGCACTCCACAAGCCATATGCCTGTTCATACAATAATACTTCTCTTCATATCCTCCATGTGGAGTCTCTAGCATCTATATAGGCCTCATACATACAATACCATGCATCATTACCATGGTTTCCTCATACCATCAACTAATACCATGGGCTCATTACATTATTATTAACTACTTGTGGTCCCTTACATGACATGGGTTAACCACCTTATTTATTACTATGGCCCATCCCATTATTACATTATTACCTTGGGTACCTCCCTTGGTACCCCATATTACCCCCTAGGTACATAACATATTCCATGGCCTTTGCTAACAACCACTTCATGACCCAATACACATGTAAGGCCTGTTTGAACAGGGACATACGTCCTCTGGTGTTTCCAGGGTCTGGCAACAGATATTCCCAGTCCTCCATCTCAGATTCTGACTGCTCCTGGGTCGCCTCCTCTTCCAAATGCTGAATTATCCTCCTAATATCTGCATGCGTGTCTTTACTGTATGCCCTCTCTGCATACTGCACCTGGCGTTTCATCATTTTCTTTCCACGTTTGTTTTCTGTTGTTTTGGTGCGTCCTTGTTCTTGATGATCGGCTTGCCAACGTCCTCTTCTCCCTCTGCAGCCCCTTCCTCGTCCTGCTCCACCTACATTGTATTCCCTTGCCCTGCTTCCCTGTCCTGTTTCACTGGCGGGTGATCTCGTGTCTACTTCCTCTTCTTGGCCCCTGACTTTCTTATCTCTTATATCCACCTTTATTGATTGTGTTTTTTCCATAATTCTCCCTTTACATCTTTCACTTTTTCTTATCTGCGGTTGACTGTCCCGTTCCAGGTCGTATATCTCCTCCATGTTTTCTCGGGTCTGTTCCTCTCCCTCCCAGTGATCCGGCTTAATTCCTTTAGCTCGCGAAGGTCTTCCTCGCCTGCTCTCAGACATTACAATCCTCTTCATTCTATCCTCTATTCTCTTACACTGGATTTTCCTTAACCCAGGAGGTCGACCTTGTGCGATTCCTCCTGCTCTGGTTATCACCTTTTCCTTCCTGCCTCCACTCACCTCAAGGACACTCCTTTCTTGCTTGCCCTTATGCCTCCACCCGTATCCACTACCTCTCACCTATCGACCTCTTTTGTGATGCTGCACTGACTTTCTCTATCGCCTGCACTCGCCATAATAGCCCACTCCTCCTCGGCTTTCCTTTGTGCGACCTAGTCCTTGTCCCATCACCATTCCGTCGTCACCTCCACCACCTCTGAGCCTAAGATTATCCTTGCTGCTACAATTTAAAATGATTCCCAATCTACCTAATGTACACTCCACCTGCCGCGATCTATTGATGCAAGGTGGCTCATAATTTCCGCCCCTCATCCTTTTACTGCCTTCCCATCTCATCACATTAACCACCCCGATCGGGGGTTAATTCTTATATTTTATAGGTTAATTTTTTTTTTTTTTTTTTTTTTTTTTACATTTTATGTTTTGTTTTTAATATATATTTTTATTTACGTTTTGGTATCTTTTTTTAACTTTTTTTTTGTGTTATTTTAATTGTTTTTATTTTTGTTTTCATTATCTTTTTGAGATTTTAATGTTTTTCGGAGTCATAACAAAATATTTTACACCAATATTTCAAAATGTTGAAAATTTACCCCTCCTCCCCCACCGAGCAAAAAAAAAGTGTTATTCCAGCATCAACACTTTTCGTTTTGAGGGTGTTTTTTGCACAATTTTTGCACATAAAATTTCGGTTTTACTTGCATTTTTTTTAAATGTTGAAAATTGACCCTTAAAGAAAAAATCCATCATTCCATTACTAACACTTTTCATTTTCAGGTTTTTTTTGCACAATTTTTGTAGAAAAAAATTGTTCTCACTGCTATTTTTAAAACATGTTCAAATTGACCCTAAAAAAAAAACCATTATTCTAGTATACACACTTTTCATTTTTAGCACTGTTTTTCATGTTTTTTCGGGGTTTTTTAGGCAGAGTTCTCATTTGGAGTTTATACTTCCTGTTTCAAAGTTTACATTGTTAAAACCACCAATATCCTCTTAATTGAGCAAAAACTTCCTCTTATAGGCCTGCAAGTACATCAAAACCTCCTCAAGCTTAATTAGGCATGAATGTGGTAACTTCTGGGTTACAAATGCCTTGGTCTAATCCACTAGGGGCACCTTGGCATTAGGTTATAAGGTCTTCAAATTAATTTCTAAACAACTAACAACATAAAACCCAAAATAGACTTTGGTTAAGCTCTGAAACCATTAGCTGTCAGCACTAACCGGGCAGGTTGGACAGCACATATGAATGCTAGAAAGGGTCCATGGTCAACACACCGGTGGTTCTACTATGTGGTTAGGGTCTGCTAGCCATAAACTCTTCCTGTATGCCCGATCGCTCACATGTTGCGTGATGTGGTTAGAGGCTAGCAGTTAGTGTTGTGGTCAAGAAATTTGTTAAATGCAAACTTGACAGTTAGCATACCCTGATGGTCTTGCTCACATGCCTTCTCCTTCGGCGGTTCCAACACAGTTAGCCACCAGTGGTCAGAGCCCATTATTTGCAATTTGTAATGTTTTGTATGGTATTTCAAAGGCCGAGGACTATAGCTTTTAAATACATTGATTTGTAATGAATTTTGAATGCATAGATTAATGTATTATGGTGAGGGTTATAACATAGGTTTAAAACATGAATGTATGGTTTAGGGTTTGGTGTTTAGCACATAGCTTTGGTTAGGATTTAGGCATAGGTCTAGGATTATGGTTTGTAGAATTTAGGCATAAGTCTAGGATTTAATACATATATTAGGGTTTTTATGTAGTTTTTAAAAACCCATATGTAAAATATTGTCACAATGCGACATTCGCGACATTCATCACATGATGACAATAAACCCATGCCTATCATCAATAAACGACTATATCGATCCTCTGCCATGACGACACCCATGTTGATGCATCAAACATCTGCGATCTATGACATAACCATGTCGACACCAATCCTACAAAGTTGAATGAAAAAACACATGCCGTTGACCAAACCGTGGGAAATTGTCGATGAACTCAAGTCAACAACCAGGCGCTAAGCCATCTCCAATAAACGCCATGAAAACCTATAAACATTACCTAAACAAACTGATCCAATCCAACGCTATCGAAACTGAACGACACCAATAAACTAAGGTGATGACAACATTGGACAACACTTGAACACCTATGCAATTGAATCAACGGATCCTCTTGGATCATTCCTCTCCACTTGAAAGATTTTGGACCACAGAAGTTTGACTAATTAAATAGTTGATGAGGGTAGAACTCCCTCTCTTTCCACCTTGACCTGACGATGTACCAATACATTCGATCAATCACCTACAAGTGATGACCCTGATGATGCTGACCATGATACCTTTCGATTCAGTGACCTATTTCTTCCATCTGCAATATGAACAACTTGCGATGATGGGAAAACAACCTATTATCAACATGTCAATTGAATTCTTTCCACGAAGAACCATGAGTTAGTGATTTAATATCATCTTTGAAAACATTATTTGTAGAACTTTGTTCAATACATCTTATGGGTATTAAAAATGTACTTTCTGGAATAACTAAAATATTCAAAGACTCCTTTTATTTTGACTTCATATCAATTACTTGACTTGATTTACCTTCCTGTTGACTGATTACTAAGTGAACTTGTTGCATAGAACTCATCCAGCTGTGATGTAAACACTGCTGCAACTTAGTTTGATTTTGAAAGTATCTAAGTAATTATTGATTTACATGAATCACTACTTCTTCATCTATTAACTAATATTTCCATTAACTTAGACTTTCACTTAATGCATTAGTTTTCAAATCATGATAAGAAAAATTTAGATCTGCTTTCGAAAATGCTTTGTCATGAAAACTTATAGACTTCCTCTCCACTTGAAAAGAGGCTTCATTACTTTTTAAAGCATGAAATGATAATGAAATATGAATGAAATGAAATACTGACTTTCCCCAATACTGACCTGCACCCTTGAAACGGAAAATAAACATACCATCTGAAACAAGTCTCTGATTAGACTCACATGTACCATTCCCTGCAATACACTGCTGTTAGGCCCCTATACTACTAGTGTAACCCCTTATTGTTATTAGTATAACCCACTTATTATATTGATGTACCCATGTAGTGCCCATATTGTTACTATTATGCCACATAGAAGCCCACCATTGTTACTGTTGTGCCCTACAATATTATTGTTATGTAGGCTTTGATTGTATTGGGACCACTTAGACTCCTATATATAGAAAGGAGGTATTTTCATTTGTATCATCCAAGAATTGTTCATTTATGTAATGTAAAGGAGGTTGCCCCCTCGAAGAGGCTGAATTCTAAGGCGTGGATCTCTCTTTTCTATCTTTGTGTGAGCTGGTTTCATAACATTTGGTATCAGAGCTTTGGATTCTAGGGTTTCGCTGCTCCAAATAGGTCATCGTGGCATTTTCGCTATAACGTTTTTTCTGTGATGTTTCAGAAGTCACAAAAAAAACCCATTTGAGAAGAATTGGCGCTGAACCTTGCGTCCAAATTTCAGATTTTTTCGCGCGATATTTTCGGAGATATGATCTGTGGAAGTTGGTCTTTTTGTAGACTCCTGAATTACACTCAAAATAGGTGACCTGGGGAAAATCGTCATAACTTTCTTTCTGAGCATCGGATTGAAATTTCGTAAGAAGGTACAGAAAGAGAACGGACTTTAGTTTCGGTTTATATATTTTTCAGAGTCAAAGGTTGAAACAGTGACACGTGGCACTTCATACAAGTTCGCTCTACTGAACCAGTCTATAATCAGGTCACTGCGGGAGATTGTGCATAACGTTTTCTTGGAGAATCCAATTTGGATCAGACTTGTGGCATTGGAAAGAGGACACAGAGGGTTACTACAGGTCACAAGTTCAGAACTTAAAGATCTGAAAGTACAGAGTTACAGTTGTTTCAAGGTAGAGATCCTAAAATCAAGAAAAAGCAAGATGAGGAAGTTTGATGGCAAGGATCCGGTAAATTGGATACTTCAGATGGAGCAATATTTTGATATACATGGTGTACAACTGTTACAAAAGGTATGTATTGCATCTTCATATTTAGAACCAGATCAATTTTTATGGTACAAAGGGCTTTGTTCTCGTAAAAAACTTGTTACGTGGTCAATTTTCACGGAGGAAATGATAGCACATTATGAGGATATAAAGAGCAACACCTTCTTTAGAGCAACAACACAACAATTGGAAAGAGTAAAAGGGCTTTGTGACATAATGGAAAGCAAAATTATGGAAACCAGGAAGCATACCCCTCACAACTATAAAGATGGAAGTGTTGTTTCTCCCAGCCTTCCACAACCTACAAGGGTTACACCACAACAATTGGAAGAAAAAAGAGAAAAAGGGCTTTGTTACAATTGTGATAGCAAATGCACTAAAGGTCATAGGTGTGCTGAGAAGAAATTATTTTACATAGAATATGAAGAGGAGGAAGAAAAGGATCAAGAAACATCAAAAGAAGAGGATATACGTCAGGACACCACCTCAGAGAAAGAAGAAATGAATCAGACCATATCTTGTAAAGCCTTGGCAAGAATTACCACTCCTCAAACTCTCAAGATAGAAGGACATATCAAGAAGAAAAAGGTGCAAGAAGTGAAAGATCACATCGAGAAAGAAGAAATGAATCCAACCATATCTTGTAATTCAATGGATGAAATTACCACTCCTCAAACTATCAAGATAGAAGGACACATCAAGAAGAAAAATGTTCAAGAAGTGAAAGATCACATCGAGCATCAAGAAACGAATCCGACCATATCTTGTAAAGGACTGGAAGAAATTACCACTCCTCAAAAGATAGAAGGACATATCAAGAAGAAAAAGGTTCAAGTAGAGAAACATCATATCGAGCATCAACAGCAAGTTCTCCAACTTTTAAAGGATAACGCCACTTCGGTGCAAAATCAAATGAAACAACAAGTAGATCAACATCGTAGTGAAAAATGTTTTGATGTGAGTGATTGGGTATTTTTACTGCTACATCTCAAGCAAGCTATTTATGAGAGGGAAATGTTGGCAATACTGCATGCACTTAAAAAAGGGCGACCTTACCGAATGGGAAGACGCTTCAAGGATGAGGATGTGGAAGCATTGTTTTGTGCTATTTATATTATCCAACCAAATTGGATAAACGAAGCAACGGATGAATGGAAGAAGAACGAAGAAGTATGGAGACTTATTCAAAAGTTGCAAAAGATCCCAATTCAAGCAATATTGCCAGAAATTGAAGAGGAAGGAAAAATCATATTGGAACCTGGAGCAGTCATAGAAACAAGAACCCGACAACTATGAAATCGATCAATTTCAGAGTATCTCATCAAGTGGAAGAACTTACCCGCTGAATATTCCACATGGGAGGACAAGAATTTTATATAGAAGCATCAAGAACTACTCAAGCGTTGAGGACAACGCTTTTTGAAGGAGAGGGGCATGTTAGGCCCCTATACTACTAGTGTAACCCCTTATTGTTATTAGTATAACCCACTTATTATATTGATGTACCCATGTAGTGCCCATATTGTTACTATTATGCCACATAGAAGCCCACCATTGTTACTGTTGTGCCCTACAATATTATTGTTATGTAGGCTTTGATTGTATTGGGACCACTTAGACTCCTATATATAGAAAGGAGGTATTTTCATTTGTATCATCCAAGAATTGTTCATTTATGTAATGTAAAGGAGGTTGCCCCCTCGAAGAGGCTGAATTCTAAGGCGTGGATCTCTCTTTTCTATCTTTGTGTGAGCTGGTTTCATAACAACTGCTGATGATGATAACTTCTAGAATTCAGTTGAATGAATGAGTTGAGATTTATTCTTTCTTTAAGAAGATGTTTATATGACATTAAATGTATCTCATGTTGATTATCTTTTTTGTGAATAAGATTTCTTGGAAAATAATTAACCACCTTGACCAATTTATCTATAAAATGAATCTCACATTTCAAACAATCATCCTTATGTTGTTCCTTAATAAACATGAGTACATATTAACTTGAACTTATTAACTGCTTAACTTGATTTGTAACAATTAAATCCAAGTTTGATTTGACTTTATGTGCCCTAACAATAAATTCAACCCCTTATTTCTTTAGGTGATATTTATGTTCTCTTCAGTAAAACACTGCATCTCTGTCATAAAGATAAGGACTTCCTAAGACAACTCCACATATGTCTACTAGGACCACATCTAACTCCACTTCATGAATTTATTTAGATGTAATTGCAAATTTTAACTGATACTGCTTTGTGACATGTATCTGAGTTGATTTATTAATCCAACCTAATGGGTATGGTCTTGGATGATTCTGTGTCTCCAATCCCAATTGATTAACTATATGTTCAGATATTAAATTTTCTTGTGATCCACTGTCAAACATTGTGTCAATATTTGTATGCTTAGAATTTATCCTTATGTGGAAGAGTTCAACTCTTTTATTCTCATGTGAAGGATTTATGTTTGAAGAAGATACATTAGTTTTCTAACTTGAACCAGTATCAGAAGTTTTACTTGTCGTAACCATGGCAGTTATCCTCCTTTCATCACCTGAATCTCAACCCAGATCTTGTTGGATTGTTGTAATGGCTTTGTTTTCATCCTTCCCCTCAAGGAACCTTTTGGGGTTAAGTTCTGGATGAAGTTTCTAGCACTTCGATTCATCGTGACCAATTCTCTGGCAATGACAACAAGTAGGTCTTTCCTTCTGAACGATCGCTAATTTCTTTCTCTTTGAAATGTTCTTCCCCTTACTATTACTTGAATCTCTGGTTTCCAACCTTTGGATAACTGAGATGAAAACTTGAATGATCTACCACCTGATTCAATATGTATGGCCTGAACACACACCTCGTCAAAATCATCAGGATTAAACCTCAATAAAGTATGCTACAAATATGAATGTAAACTGCTGATGTATTTTAACAAAGTTTCACATGTATCCAATGAAATACCAAGCACTAATGCTTTCTTTTTGAACTCCTAAGTAAACTCCTGAACACTCTACCCTTTACCTTGCCTCAGATGTTTCCAATCAATAACAGCTTGTTGCATGTATCCTAAAGGATAGAACTGCTTCCTAAGAGCTTTCAAAAACTTAGACCATGAAGAGATGACTTTTCCTTTACGATTTACATCTAGCTGAGTTTTACATTCCCACCAGATTAATGTTTTTCCCCCATTCTAAGTGTATCTAACTGAATTTTAGTTTTATCTCTAGAAATTTTCTGAATGCAACAATACACTTCTAACTGCTTTATCTAGTTATCTAGCTTTCTAGGATTCATTTCACCGTCATAAACAGGTAACTAAAATTTAACATCAAGTTTCAAAAGAGGTCTTTTCTTAGGTTTCTTTTTTGTTTCAGATTATGCACTGGAAGAAGAAGAAGAAGAGGAGGATGATGGAGATGATGGAGGTGAAGGTGGTTTATTATCCTTCCCTTTACCTTTGTCCTTCTTCGATGCCTTTGAAGAAGAAGCTGCATCTCTCGCCTTCTTGTCTTTGTGCAATTCTCCCAAAATCTGCTGCATGGTTAAGAATTCTAGTTGAAACTATTCCTCACTCATCTTAGTTTCAGTGTTTTCCCCTGCATCAGGTCTTGACATGGTTTATTTCTAAATGACTTGTCGCTTTCCAATCCCTGGATCGATCTGCTCAAGGATTCCTTCTCCTTGTTGCGACTTAGAGCTGGTTAACATTCAATGGCACATTCTACAAATGCAACCTACTCTCATACCAAATTATATGATCTGAAATGACCATATACTAAATACTGATGTAGAATTGATTAGCCATTAATGAGTTTGAATGTTAACTGAAAGCATGGAAATCGAGGAAAACTTCTTGAATTGATCACTTTACGACAGCTGATAAACCATAATTAAGATGTAAAACAGAAGTGAAAACAACAAATACATAGATATACTAGACAGCAAGATTGATTACGGAGTTCGTCCCTGATGGAATACATCTCCAGGTCCGCTTTCGAGATGGGCAACACTTTTATTAGGAATGAGAAGAAGGTGTTGATTACACAATGAATTATATAGACTGAACTTGCACACAGGCAATTTTAACCTTTGTCATCAGATAGCTCTCTGAACCAACTTTCCAATGTTGCTTATAGTTTCCAAATCCGACTCCTGATGCTCCTGAAACACTAAAAACAAAATCGCCTCTAACCTCTAGAACCTACATACAAAAACCCAAAACCACCAATATCCTCTTAATTGAGAAAAAACTACCTCTTATAGGCCTGAAAGTACATCAAAACATCCTCAGGCTTAATTAGGCATGAATGTGCTAACTTATGGGTTACAAATGCCTCGGTCTAATCCACTAGGGGCACCTTGGCATTAGATTACAAGGTGTTTGAATTAATTTCTAAGCAACTAACAACATAAAACCCAAAATAGACATTGGTTAAGCTCTGAAATAGTTAACTGTTAGCACTAATCGGGCCAGTTGGACAACACATATGAACATTGGACAAATTCTATGGTAAGCGCGCCGGCAGTTCTGCTCTGTGGTTCGGAACTGCTAGTCGTAACCTCTGCTTGTATGCTCGACCACTCACATGTTGCGTGATGCTGTTAGAGGCTAGCGGTTAGCACTGCGGTCAAGACAGTTGTTAACTACAACCTCAAGGGTTAGCATACCTCGGCGGCCCTGCTCACATGCCTTCTCCTTCGATGGTTCTGACATAGTTAGCTGCAAGTGTTTAGAGCTCATTATTTGCAATTTGTAATATTTTGTATGGTATTTCAAAGGCCGAGGACTATAGTTTTTAAATACATTTGATTTGTAATGCATTTTGAATACATAGATTAATGTATTAGGGTGAGGGTTATAACATAGGTTTAATACATGAATGTATGCTTTAGGGTTTAGTGTTTAGCACATAGATTTGGTTAGGATTTAGGCATGGGTCTAGGATTATGGTTTGTAGAATTTAGGCATAGGTCTAGGATTTAATACATAGATTATGGTTTTTATGTAGTTTTTAAAAACCCATATGTAAAATATTGTCACAATGCGACGCTTGTGAAATTCTTCACATGATGACAATAAACCCATGCCTATCATTGACAAATGATGATATCGATCCTCTAACATGACGACACCCATGTCGACACATCAAACCTCCGTGATGGACGACACAACCATGTCGACACCAATCCTGCAAAGTCAAACGACAAAACACATGTCATGACCAAACCCTCGGGAACTGTCGATGAACTCAAGTCGACAACCAGGCACTGAACCATCTCTACTGAATGCCATGAAATCCTATGAACATTACCTAACAACCTGATCCAATTCAACACTGTTGAAACTGAATGACACCAATAAACTAAGGCGATTACATCACTGAACAAAACTTGAACACCTGTGCAATTGAATCAATTTATCCTCCTAGATCAATAGCGCTCGATCGAGCCCATGCTAACCACGTATATGGCTCATTCGAGGGTTTATGAAACCCTTCATTGAGCTATTTTAATTGGAAATTTAGGTACTCGATCGAGCCTCTTAAGTCCTAAAAGTGACAATTTCAGCACCTCTTCTGCAAAATTTCCTGCAACTCCATTTTTTACCCTAGAGTACATAGGGCTAAATTTTTCCTTAGCTGGCGAAGTTTATCATGTTGGTTTCACGAAGGAATCCTCTATCCAATGGCATATGAGTTTGACATTTTCAAACCCATATGATAGTTTTCTTCTAATTTCTTTTAAACATAATGTTTGAATTGTTTTTTAACTCTTTTAAAGAGGTTGAATAAAAATCGATATCATAAAATATACGTAATGAAAAAATTTCAAAAAATACCACTATCTTCATTTATGAGTCCTTTTCAAAAGGGTACTTTTGGTTTATCAATTTATTTAAATAATTGAAAAAAACCTTACGTGAACACATGTGTCTACATAATGCAATTGAAATATTACTTTTTCAACTTCAAAAAATAATAGAAAAATTATTTTTGCATAAAAAAAAATTAATATGAAAAACTTAGCTCTGTCTGTTTAGATCATATATATATATATATATATATATATATATATATATATATATATAACAATCATGCTCCACACACAACATTTGTCTCCACTCGGTCTCCTCTTTGCTTCTCCAATTGTGGCTACTCCACAATTTTTTGAGACTGTTTGAGAGGTAATTCATGCTCCCTCTCAACCACTAAATCTCTAACCTTCTCCTTTCTCCTCAAAGCTTTGCATGCATCTTGTACCTCAAGTTCATATAGGTTCTTAACTCATACACCAACTTGTTTCATCTCTCCCACCATCACAAATTTTTTTGAAAAAAATCACTAAGTTTAAATCGACGATATCTGCCTCATCCAAACTCCGCTTCAGCTGATTCATTTTTTGAATTTGGGTATTCTTTCACAAAGAATCCATATCTTCTATTTGTTTTTGAATTTTTTCAACAAAAAATTTCAGATCTTCTCTGCAAATTTGCTGCCCAAAAAAATTCCTGCTCCTCAATCTTCAAATATCAATTATCACAACTCCTTTTGTGTCACTAAACATTGGTTCAATAATATGTCCACTAGAAATCTTTTACCTCCATTAAGAAGTATGCACATAGGGTCTTTTGGGTCTACCCTAAACTAGATCTCCATAATCCTGCTCTTCTATAATCTCTTCGGCTCTGATACCATGTAGATTTTTTTGCAGATTCAACAACTTATGTGATTTTCTAAAACACAAGACAAGAATCTACTCTACTCTTCTTAGAGGAAAATAAAAAATTAATCGATGAAAACAATAAGAAGAAAGAGGAAGAATATCAATCATAGAGAACACAATATTTCTCGGGGGAAATAAACTTCTCAAAACCCCGACTATCTGTATTTCATTAACGAGAAGATCTCAGAAGAAAATACAATTCTTTTTGTCCTGAACAATTTTTTCACTAGTACAATCTAACTCACTACTTCCTAGGCTGACTCTAGCCAACACTTAGCTAATTTACTAGCCTTCCAAGCCCCTACTGCCTTGCATTTCTTAGTTAGGGAATCTGGATGAATACAATATGTCATGCTCAACCTGCACAAGTATTTTCTATCGTCTTCCTGATGACTTCCTTTCACCAATACTTAGCCAAACATCTAAGCCCCTAAGCTTCTAATTCCTTGCCAAATTCCTGAGAGAATTATCCCATATTTAATTGGGAAATTCTCTCTCCATAGCTATGTAATCCATCCATAGGTCCTCAACAAATTGCAAACACCATATGTAAAACTCGGAAAATTATTCAATTGATAGTACACTATCCCTAAAATCTAATCTCAATTGCGTCTTCCTATGAATTGACATGCATGAATTATTTATGAGGGAATATTTAGTTAACTGGTGTAGTATTGGTGATGCACTGGTGCACTACTCCACTACTAGACCTCTATTAGTTCCTCCAATAGTTAGAGCTAGCTTAGATTAGTATAACTCAATTAGACTGGGTTATCTAATTACAACTCCAAAGAACTCAACTTGGGCCCCTAAAATTTAGGGATCGCTCTACGTGACTCTAGATATAATTCCAACTCGAATTTCCTAAGTCAATTTAACTTAATTAACTATTATAAGTTTCTATGAGAATATAATCTGGATTTAATTCATAATTTAATTCAAGGACAAACTAAATTGGAATTTCTAGATGTTATTCTTAACATTTCTTGTTGCAAAATTCAACTATCGGAGAGTGGAAGAGGCACTCCCCATCCTTTGGATTGTTAGGTTACGCCTTTTGGAGGTTGGTGGTGGCTACCACTGTAGTGGGTCCGACGTTAATGATTTTCTTTCCCTTGTTGAGTTTTAGCTTAGAGTTAGAGCATGCATCCATATTTGAGTCTTTTAGCTTGGCAAACAACACTTGCTTCGTGCAACATTTGTTCATATTGTGAGTGGGAGTTTTATGGAACTCACACGACTTTTCGGTGTCCTTCTTTTCCTTCCCATTATTCTTAGCTTACTACTTCGAGGAGTTTTCCTGAGGGGTCGTAGCCTGACTCTTCCCTTTGTTATGTGGCTTGGGGGTGCATTTACATTTATTTGGGTTCACAGATCCAAAGTCTCGCTTCTTCTACTTGAATTTCTACTCAATCTTCGAATCATATCAATATGTTGCACCAAGCGAGGCGATGTCTAGGAACTACATTTCATCTTGAATGTATGTGTGCATGAAAATTCATTAATTGAGCACTATATGTTTCTCAAAATATTTTATACCAAACCTTTTCCATGGGGTATGGAAAATATACGTCAGCTCATGCACATCTTGATCCCTTTCTTGCCATAGCATAGTCCACCGTATGTACTTGTCCTCATATATCCCAATGGGGTAATATTTTTCCTTAATGGAGTCTCATAAATAGTTCCAAGTGTGCGCGACTAAAAACAGTGAGGGTTCTCTCTCATCCCTCTTTTCAAAGTAGGGTTCCCACCAGTCCTTGATATGAGGGGAGGCTTTGAGGAGTGAAAAAGTAATATTTTCTACATTGGAAAAATCATGAGCTAAAAAATATCCTTGCAATAGATTTAACCATCATTCTATGATGTCTATGTCTACCTAGCATTCAAATATGGGAATTTCAAAGTTTAATTGTACCTTGAAGGGACTGGCGCCTCCAGAGTGGATTTCGGATGAAAATGCGTAGCCTATGGGCATCCACTGAAGGATCAAGGAAAAGCTATCCATCATCGCATTTCTTTGTCACTGGAGGCCTTATTTGAATAACATTTTGAAAGGATTTCTTGCGCCCTCATCTTTATTTTCTTTTGCCAGGGGAGGTCGTCAAGGCTTTCGAGGCTGGTCTCGTAAAGGTTCAACCAATTTGAGCCCTAACTCCTTATACCCTAACCTTATTGAGGACATGTAATGAAAAATAAAGAATGAGTAGACTGCTCTAATACCATTGATCCAGACTTATGTAAGAATGCAACAAGATACATACATAACATAAAAACAAAGATGCAACAGAAATAAATCTTCATTTCATTAATATCAAGGAAATGAAAGATTCTTACATACAAAATGGGAATAAAATAGCTCGGGAGATGGCATCTTATCTTTGAGAAGAGATGTGGCAGCTACATGCCTTTGAATTGTGTTCCAATGAGCCTTAAGGGCCTCTTTGTTTTTGAACAACAAAGGGAAACCTTAAACAACCCAAAACTTAACCCTAGGAGATGGAACACCAAGAGTTTGTGGGCATCATTGGGGTTAGTTGGGTAGCCAACTTCCCGAGGTCATAATTTGGTCATATGACCTTCATTTGGGGCATATGATACCTCGTTAGAAATATTTGTCTAATTACTATAGGATTTGTTGCAGACAGTTATGGGTTTGTTGCAAACCTAAAAGAAACAGTTCATGGTGTCAAAATAGCTCCATAAGTTCAAGACCTGAAAAACTACTAAAAGTAGTAAATGCTGCTATAATCAATGAAACTGATGAAACTGACTGGAGGTCTAGGAGGAATAGGGAGGAGGCCACCAATATCTACCTAGATCAATGACCAATTAGTTTCTGATGAAATATTGAGTTTCCATGGGAGTTTTGTCTGATCATCTCCTAGTAATTTTTCAAATGGCCTCAGAAGGGGAGAATCCTCCATCTTCACTAAAGTTCAAATATATTTGTTTGATAGAGGAAGATGATCGAAGTGGAAATTGGTGTCTATCCAACATTTCCATTAAATCAACATACTTAATCTTTAATTTTTACTAGATCTCATAATTATGACATTTCCTTCCTATGTTTAACCCTTGTAATATTATTTTAGTGTAAATTTATGGCTATCCACCTTTTCCATTGAATCAACATGGTTAATATTGGAATTTTTTCTCCATTCATGGGTTACAAGGCCATGGTTTTATAAAACTATGTTATTCAACATGGTAATTCACCATAGTACTCATCAATGGCATTCATCATAGTATTTACTCGTGGAATCTAGAGGTTTTATTCACATATAGTATCCACCCAAGGTATTTAATAATAAAATAAATAATGCAAGTGTGTGACTCATAAGTAAAAATATACCGATAAATAATATAATATAGGTCTTCACCTTTGTAAAAGCCATGAAGTTTTTTTATTATATTTTCGTGTGATATTTTTAACATTTAATAAAAATAATTAAGCTCTTTCCATATTACTATTTCCTATACATTTCTTTCTATGCAATTTGATGTATTCAATTCTTCACATTTCCTCTATATTATATTCTATACACTTCTGACATATTTTATTGTTAATAATTTATCTAAGTTCTAAATTATCCTATATTACTGGTATTTTAACAAACTACTCCTTGTCATTTTCCAGTGTTGGTTCCCAACAAGGTTAGAGTATAGAGAATTGAATCCCAGTCCAATTTGAATGGAGGAAAATCACTTCTTTCAATGCAAGAGACCTCCCATGGTAGATGTATAGTGGCACTCTCAAAGTTGGGTATCAAACACTTTGAGTGGCACCTAGTTCTAAAGTATGCTAGTTGCCTAGATAGGTGCATATAAACAAATATGGATTTGTTGGACATGTCCTTAGTGGGACCTACTTATTGTTGTGCTATCAAAATTTGTCAAAGGAATATGTCAAATTTTGGGTCTTTAATTCATCCAAAATAGAATCTTCAAAATGGTGCCCCTAGCTCACAAAAAAAAGGGTTAAAGTGAAAATATCCAAACTCAACATAAATAACCCAATTCACATGAAAAATATGCACACTGTAAAGTGGCATGAGTTTAACAGATCCCCTAACACAACACGGTTGAATGTAAATCAAGATAATTATTCTTGGATGAGTTTAGCAAAATATATTATATCTCATATTCTAATTCAAAATAGGATAAAGGAAAGAATATGATATAGGATGATGACAAATGTATAACCCAATTCTAGAATTGCAACTATGAAGATCCATCCAAAGGAGTTAGAAAATATTGATGGGGGGAATTCACCTTTTTCATTCACAAGTGTAGGTGAATAGGACGCCATTGCATTTCATTATTGACAATAGGAGCTAAAATAACCTAATCTCCTTTTAGGTCAATAAGTCATTAAAGATACTAATAGTGCCACATCCCTAACCATACACCATTTTATGGTTGAGCCATGGAAGAGACATTTGCGTCAACCATGAATGTTGAATGTCCTATGGAATGAAGCCTTTCAATAATGAAGTACTTTGTTATGTTCCCCACTTGAGATTTGTGATGTTCTTCTAGGACAACCTTATTTATGGAATAATTATGATGCTTATGAGACTCAACCCTCTCTTTGCATTATTGCTTAGAGGGGTCATCTCTACAAGATATTAAAGGTAGTTCTAACCATGGTAAATTTATTAATATTAGTAAAACAATGCCAAAAAATAGTCTTTCATATTTCCAAGTTTTTCCTCTTTATGGGTCAACAAAAAGGAAAAAAAAAGGTCATTGTGACCACCAAAAATTTAGTACAAGCTCTCTCTACAAGACAGAACATGTGGAGAAGCCTTTTTAAGTGTCCAAATATATATTTATCTCACCTACAAGGGTTCCTCTACACATTAAGTTCAAAAATCTAGATATGTGGAATGGAAACCTTCTATGTGCTCAACAAGGCTATAAAAAATCTCTGCATAAATTTATTGGCCACAACTCCTTTTAGACATGTTCAATTTTCCGAACAGTAGACCCATGGATGTTACTCTTCCAACTACATCTTCACCAACAAATCCCTCCCATGCTTAGGTCAAAGCAAATCGAGTAACCAAAATTGTTGAACATATCCAATGCCTGCCACAACAAGTTCATAATGTCCTACACAAACCTAATTCAAAGTAAAAACAACAACAACACCAACATCTAGCTCCATACAAGTTTCACACTATAGTGGACCAAATCATGGACACTAATACAAAGGATATCAACTAGCAGATATACAACCTACCAGGTTGTTAAAGTAAGACAACTTATTTATCAAGGAATGTGAGTAACTAGAGGCCAAATTTAGGAAAAGTTTATCCATATGATAAGGAAATTGGTGCAATGGAACCATTTCTTCCAAAGGGGGAAGGACCAATTTGAGTTGAAATGTAGAAATTCTAACTGTAGATCACTTGATAATGCAATATACTAAAGAAAAATACTTGATCTACTTCTATAAAAAAACTTGTCGAATCTTAATCAATTTGGAGCAAGATCAAATAGAACACATATAACAGATGAAGAAGAAACAATCACACATGAGCACAGAAGAATACTCTGGGGAAAGCCTCAGCTAGAAACCCCGCTATTTGTATTATCATACAAGTGGTAATATCTTAGAATTATACAAAGCTTTAACTCACAAGCTATCCATCTCTCACCACAATCCCTCACTACTTCTCATAGACAGAATAGACAACACATATGCCTTCCTTTAGTCCTCCAAACCTCCTATTTCCTTGCGTAGTTTCTCTTGGGTCCTCAAGCTACCACCTCTGCGTAATTACCTCGCACACTGCTCACCAAACTCAGAAATAATTGTGCAATCCTCAAGGAAAGAATTCCTTCTACATGTAAGAGATATCCTCATGGGAATATTCCTGCAACAGATAGTACATTGTCCCATCCTTTGATCTCAAATGAGTCTCTGTCTGAACTAACATGCATGAGTTATTTATGAGAGAATATTCAGTTATCTAAAGTACACTAGTTGCATGCATGCATGCATTGACTAACTAAACTCACTTTCAGTTCCAAAAACGCTTGGAACTAATCTAACTAGACTTAACTCAGATAACTGAGCTAACTAATTACAAATCAAAGTACAACTCATCCTGATCTCCTTAATTAAGGGATAAATTCCTCAATCAAAGGGATAACTATTGCATGTCTTCACATAGACTTCATGTTTGATTTTCTGTAACTAATTAACTCAAGATGAATTAATTAATTATTCTAGAAACAGCTGCTGAGCTCAAATTTGAATTTTAATTCACCATTTTAATTTAGGGACTAATTAAAATTGGAATATATCTCGAAATGCTATGTATAGAAATGTTATTTTTAGCATTTTTATATTTAGCATTTCTTGTTGCTATTTTCAAAACTCCCTCTCAACAAGAAAGGGATTATATGTCACCTCGATCTTGTCTCTGTGGAACTCAAATTTGTATTTTGACAATGCCTTAGTCAAAATGTCTGCATCCTGCTCCTTGGTCGAAACATATTGCAACAACATGATCCTCTTCACCACATAGTCTCAAAGATGATGATATCAAATGTCGATGTGCTTGGAACTATCATGAAATACTGGATTCTCAGAGAGTTTGATACAACTCTGATTATCGCAATAGATCACAGTTGGATCCATCCTCTGATCAAAGAACCCAACTAGAATTTTCCGAATCCAAATGGCCTCGCATGCTGCCTAACTGGCGACCATGTATTTAGCCTCTACTGGGCTAAGTGCAACTGACCTCTGTTTCCTGCTATACTAAGAAACTGCAGCTGAACCAAGGTTGAAAATTCCTCTTGATGTGCTCTTCCAATCTGATGGAGTCCCTGCCCAATCTACATCTGTGAAGCCCTAAAGCTTCACTCTCTCTATCCATCTGTACCATAATCCATACTGAGATGTGCCTCTGAGGTATCTCAACACATGCTTCGTTGCCTTCCAAAACAGCTTCGTAGGCTGAACCATAGCTTGACTCAGCTAGTTCACCACAAAGCACAAATTTGGTCATGTGTTCAGTAAACACATAAATGAACCCATAAACTCTCGATACACAATGTAGCCACTACCTCACTTGAAGTAGCATCCTCCTTCCTCCAGTTACCTGCTAGAGGAGTCTACATGGGCTTGCACTTCTCCATGTGGAATCTCCTGAGTATCTCATTGGCATACTTGCATTGAGACACAAACACTTCCCCATCCTTTTGCCACACTTCCATGCCTAGAAAGTAGTGCATGAGACTCATGTCTTTCATCTCGAACTCTCTTGCAAAGTCTTCCTTGCAAGAATTGATATATTGATCATCACCTGTCAATATCAGATCATCAACATAAAGAACAACAATCAACTGCTTACCTTCTACCATGATGTGGTACAGGTTCTCATCCACTTCACTCTTTGTGAAGCCCAACTTAGTGAAATAGTTGTCGATTCTAGTGTACCAAGCACAAGGTGCTTGCTTCAGCCTGTACAAATCTCTCTTGTGCCGGCACACATGTGACTCACAGTCAAAGGTATCAAATCCTTCTGGCTACTCTATGTACACCTCTTCCTCAATATTTCCATTGAGGAATGTAGTCATCACATCCATCTGATGGATCTTCCAACCCATATGTGTTGATAGAGCCAACATCGATCTGATAGATGAGTACCTTGCTATAGGAGCAAAAGTCTCATCATAGTCGATCACCTTGATCTGTGAGAAACCCCAGGCAACAAGCCTTGCCTTATGTTTCTCCACACTACCATCAACTACTTGCTTTACCTTCTAAAGCCATCGAGAACTCACCACTGACTTGTTCTCCGGTCTTGGAACAACATCCCAAACACTGTTCCGAACTATGTAGTCATACTCCTCCACCACAGAATCAACCCACACTGGCTGTTGCACTTCTTCCGTGAAGGAAGATGGTTCGGTCTCTATACATTCCCCAACAAGGGCCATGTAACTAGTGTACTGCTCAGGTGACCTCCTTTATCTGCGCTGATAAGATGGTTCTCCCACATTCTCTCTCGTATCCATCAACAATCTGTCAGCTTCCCTTGAGTGTTTCCACCCATCTCTAGAAGACTTTGCATGAGTGGATGTCTCCACTCATGGATCCTTTGCATGTGGCTACTCTGCATCAGTCTAAGGCTCCTCCTCCTTAGGAACCAAAAGTTCCTCCTCTACATGCAACTTGAGTTCCCTCTCAAGGGAAACTCGCATGGCCTTCTGCTCATCGAACTTTAGATCTTTGCGTACCACTGTCCTTTGACTGGTAGGCAAGAACACCTGATAGTTGTGGGGTGTATCAGTGTACCCCACGAGTATCCCCAACTCTGTTGTTGGCTCTAGCGTCTTCTAGACATCTTTGGTCACATGGCAAAATACTAATGAGCAAAAAATCCTAAAGTGACTCACATCTGGTCTCTTCCCGAGGAAAGCCTCCTCTAGTGTCTTCATCCTCATTATGCGATGTAGGATTCTATTCTGTAAGTATACCGATGTATTGCATGCCTCAACCCACAAATGAAGTGGTAGGCCTTGTCATGCAACATCGCCCGAGCTACTCCAACAATCGTTCTATTCTTCCTTTCGGCCACCCCATTCTCTTGTACAATATGTGGTGTCGTCAATTGCCGTTTAATTTCTTCTGCTACACAAAAGTCTTTAAAATATTGAGAGACATACTCTCCACCATTGTCGCTTTGCAAGACCCTTATCTTCTTTCTTGATTCTTTCTCAACCAAGGCTTTGAACTCACAAAACCTTGAGAAGGTTTGATCCTTCTTTCGCATGAAATAGATCTAGCATCTACGAGAAAAATCATCAATGAAAATAACATATTAACTTTGTTTAGTGGTGGAGGCTATCAAGAATGGTCCACACACATCTATATGAACTCGCTCTAGGATTGCTCCAGCTTGACTGTCTCGATCCTGAAAGGAATATTTTGCATACTTACCCAAGGTACAACCTTTGCATGTATACACTTGCTCAATTTTACCCTTGGGAAGTCTAGTAGAAATCTGCTACATAATATTCAAGGCCCCATGGTGCAAGTGGCCCAATCTTCTATGCCATAACTCGCCAATATCTTGGCTTTGCACCAACTTTGCTTTGGAACTTAATGCAGCATAGTCATTTACCTCCATCTTGTAGATATTCTTCACTCGAATCCTAATCCTCTTTGTATGTCATGTGCTGATGTCTCTCAAGAATGCCTTTCCTTTACTAAAGACTACATCATAGCCTTTGTCTTCCAACATTGCGATGGATACTAGGTTCTTCCTCAGTCCAAGCACATAATTTACATCAATCAAGGTGAGAGGAGCTCCATGCTCCCTCTAAAACACAACTGTGCCTTCACCTGAAACATAGTACTTTCCATCATCGCCCATCTCTATGCATATCTAGAGGTCCTTCTCCTCCAAGGTATTGAATAAACTCTTGTCGCCAGTCATGTGGAATGAGGCTACACTGTCCAGGTACCAAACACAACCCACCATCAATGAAACCATGCATGCAATGAGGGTGAAATCCAATTTGAACTATGAGGCGAGTGCCTCACCATCTGATCCTTTCGAGGTTCCCTTCTTGGATTTCTTCTCTGGACAATTTGTTGCATAATGGCCCACCTCATGACAATTAAAGCATCACACTTTAGATTTGTTAATATTCTTCCCACCATGGGAATAACTCAATTTGGAATAGAAACCCTTCCCTTTCCCTTTCCTCGCCTTACTCACTAAGGATATATTTTCTTCATCATCATGCTTTGATGAAGAACCATCTCTGGTGCTTCTCTTGATCTTCTCCTGCATCAGATTCAACCACAGTCATTCCCAATCTGATAGTTTCTCTCTTCCATTTACTGAGTCTTGGTAGCTACGCCAGCTCTTAGGAAGACCGAGGAGAGCAAGACTCACCATGTCATTATTAGTTGTGATGATTCCTACACTTCCAAGCTCATCCCTGTAGGTGGTGAGATTGTTCAGATATGTAGAGATCATGTCACCCTTTTCACACTTGATTTTCCGAAGCTTGTCTTTCACCACTAGCTTCCTTTGATCATTATTGTTCTGATATAGATCCTTCAATGTTTTCCACATTGAAAACAGAGTCTCCTTCCCATGGAGACTTGACACAATGTGGTCTCAAACTCCCTCCAAAAGAATCCTCCTCTCTCTAGCCACACATTTCTTCCATTCCGCCAATTCTTGGGCATTAGCTGTTGTTGGCTTGGGGACTTCTTAATCGATGAAGTCCTTCAAACCGTCATCCTCTAATACCGCTTCCATGAGATACTTCCAGGCTATATAATTTGAGCTTCCATCCAGGGCATACTAAAGTCCCAAACCATTGAATGCCATTGGTGAAATTTGAGATGTGATAAGAATTCAATTTCTATAATCAATAACTTCAACCTTAGAACTTCTCCCTTCTTTGTATATTGTTTTTTGCCTTGATAACCTGGCTCTGATACCATGTAGAAATTCTGACTATAGATCACCTGATAATGCAATATGATAAAGCAAAATACTTGGTGTACTTCTACAAAAAAACTTTTGGAAGCTTAATCGATTTTGAGCAAGATCAAATAGAACACATATAACATATGAAGAAGAAACAATCACACATGTACACAGAAGAATACTCTGGGGAAAGCCTCAGCTAAAAACCCCGCTATATGTATTATCATATAAGTGGAAATAACTCAGGATTACACAAAAAATTAGCTCACAAGCTATCTAGCTCTCAGTACAATCCCTCATTATTGCTCAGAGACAGAATAGACAACACATATGCCTTCCTTCAATCCTTCAAGCCTCCTATTTCCTTGTGCAGTTTCTCCTGGGTCCTCAAGCTACCACGTGTGTGTAACTACCTCACACAATGCTCACCAAACTCAGAAATAACTGCGCAATCCTCAAGGAAAGAATTCCTTCTGCATGCAAGAGATATCCTCATGGGAATATTCTTGCAACTGATAGTACACTATCCCATCCTTTGATCTCAACTGGGTCTCTGTTTGAACTGACATCCATGAGTTATTTATGAGAGAATATTCAGCTATCTGAAGTACACTAGTTGCATGCATGCATGCATTGACTATCTAAACTCACAATTAGTTCCACAAATTGTTGGAACTAATCTAACTAGACTTAACTCAGTTAACTGAGCTAAATAATTACAACTCAAAGTACAACTCATCTTGATCTCCTTAATTAAGGGATAACTTCCACAATGAAAGGGATAACTGTTGCATGTCTTCACATAGACTTCATGTTTGATTTTCTCTAACTAATTAACTCAAGATGAATTAATTAATTATTTTACAAACAAATGTTGAGCTCAAATTCAAATTTTATTTCACAATTTTAATTTAGGGACTAATTAAAATTGGAATGTATCCTGAAATGCTATTTATAGCAATGCTATTTTTAGCATTTCTATATTTATCATTTCTTGTTGCTATTTTCAACATGAAATTGGTGGTTATCTACCTCTTCTATTGAATCAACATAATCTTTAATTTCTATTAGATTTCTTAACTACGATATTATTCACCTAATATTTAACCCATTTTGATATGATTTAAGTGGAAATTATTGGCTATCCACCTTTTTCATTGGATCAATATGATTAATCTTTTTTATTTTCCATTCATGGGTTACAATCCCATGGCCTTGAAAAACCATGGTATTCAACATGGTAATTCACCATATTATTCATTAATGGATTTCACCATGGTATCCAGGCATGGCATCCACCTATGGTGTTTAATAGTAAACAAATAATTCATGTGCATGACTCCTGCGTGAAAGGAAACCCATGAATAATATAAATATGGGCCTTCACATTTGTATGAACCATGAAGTGCTCACATGATGGAGTCTCGTTACACTTTTACCATTTAATAAAAATAATTAAGCTCTTTTCAATTTTTTTTTCTTCTACATTATTTTCTATGCACTTGTGATGTATTCTATTGTTTATAATTCCTCTAGAATATTTTCTATACACTTGTGATAAATTCTATTATCGTATTTTGTCCCATTTCTTCAAAAACATATATTTGAAGATATTAGGAATTTTGTCAAGGATACATGGGTTATATTATAATCCTCCTACCCATCCTCCTATAGAGACAAATGGATGAATAATATCACTCACATCAAAGTTGAGATGAAGCAATGGATTCTTTATTTCAAAGAAAGGTTGCAAACCTCACTAAAAGAAGTAGAATATAAGATTTATAGATTATATGTAGACATGAAAATAAGCTCTCTATCAAGTAATGACTTATCCCAACTTTACTATTTGGAATCCCTTCATCACTCTATATTGGAGGAGGAAATTTCATGGGAGATTGAGAATGATGTCACTTGAGTCGAGGAAGGAAATAAAAATACAACACTTTTTCGCCGACATGCTAACTATAGGAAAAATAAAAACATGAATGGATCAATGTCCCACCTAGTCAAGGATATATGGAGGAAGTATTTTGTCATTTTTATTATCTCTTCAAGGAATTAAATCCCAATTCAATAAATTATGGAACTTTTCTCTGAGTTCTTTCCATTTTTCTTGGATGATATGTAAAGGATATGGAGGAAGTGACTTTAGAATCTGAAGTCATACATGCCTTATCCTAGATGAAAAAGGGTGATATCCCAAGGCATGGTGGAATCATAGTGGAATTCTTCTTAGGTTTCTATGATATATTGAAGGAAAATATTTTTAAAGAGGTTTTTGAGTCATAATTCTCTAAGAAGGCACCGACATCTCTGAACTCTATCTTTTGAACACTTGTTCTAAAAAGACAAGGTGAACTATCTTTTGATGATCATAGACCTATTGGACATTTTAATGCAATATAATTGTTGGTGGCTAAGATTTTCTCTAATATTTCTCTAAGAGTTTTTAGTAGTGTAATCTTGAAAGAACAATTTGGGTTTCCAAGGAGAAGAAAAATACATGGCGTGGTGTCATTAGCTCAAGAAGACTTACATTCCATCAAGATGTTGAATCAATCAATAATAACTCTTAATATTGACCTCTAAAAGGCCTTCAATCTACTTAATTGTACATGTCCTTAGGTTTTTCTAAATTAGATGGGTAAGATGGGTTTTCACCTTCTTGCTTGTTAACTGAATAATGGGTTATGTGAAATCAATGTATTTTATGATGCTCATAAATGCATCACCATATATTAGTTTATTCAAGGCTTCTTAGGGGGATTCAATAGTTATGCCCTTTATTTCCTTTTCTATTTTTCATTATGGTGCAGTCCCTATGCAGGTTAATGCATGATGTCAAGTATCAAGTGAGGTTAAGTTGCATGAATGTATTAGAACAAGAGTCCATATCTCATCCTCTTTTTGTGGATGATGTGCTATATTTCATACAAGGGACCTCTAGAGGTTTTCTTTTGAAAGGAATTGTTGAACCTTTATTCTATAGGTAAGATATGGATATCGATTTTGAGAAATATTTTCGCATTCCATATCAATTGTTATAGCTTTCTCTTAGATGTATTAAGGGTTCCCTTCTTTTATCTCGACAGAATTTGGATTTGGGATTTAAGTATTTAGGATTCTTTCATAATCAAATAGGTATATGTCCATTGAGTGAGTGAAGAAATTGAATCACACATTTCTCTTTAGGTATATCATCTAAATTCTTAAGGGGGGTGTGGCTCTCCTTAAATTGGTTTTAGTGATCATTCCTATATGTTGGACATCTATTGCAGTGGTGCCAAAATGATTTCTTTCAAAAATAAAAATAAAATTAGCTTCCATCTCCTATGGTTGCACTTGAAACTCTCTGGAGGCATCCCTCTTATCAAATGGCCTTTCCAAAATAGTTTGGGGGATGGGGAGTTTTAAAAATATACCTTTTTGTGGTCTCCTTGGAAGCCATATTCCTTTGGAGGCTCACTCATAATTTAGCCATCTGGGGTCAATTTTTGAAATCTAAGTACTTCTAAAATATCTCTATCGAATATTATTAAAGACTTCTTAATAAATACGTAGAAGGATCTATGGTATGGAATGTGTTGGTGGTTATTTCCTCAATGGTGGGTTTATGGATTGTTTGGAAAAATTAAAAAAAAAAATGCAAGCATTAGAGAATTTTTGAGGTCTAAAACAAGCCTCAAAACAAAAATGTACAACCAAAATCAACTTTATAAGAACCAATTGCGTTCAAGGTGATGATGCCAACCATAGGGGATGATTTACCATTTTTGGAGTAAAAAGGTAGAAAGATTAAAAAACAAAAATAAAAAATACTTTTTCAACTTATCTCCATACAATTTTACTCAAATTTCAATCAGGAACACTCGTTGGATTCATAATTTAATTCCTCATACAAGGAGGACCCATGTGGCATACTTTCGATGGACCCTACTACATGAAAAATGTGATTGCAATCACATTTTTTCATGTATTTCTCATTTTTTGCATGGCAGGGTCCATCAAAAGTATGCAACATGGATACTCCTTAGACGGGGAATTAAATTATGCATCCAATGAAGTTTCTCAGTCAGAATTTGAGTAAAACCATAGGGAGATAAGTTGAAAATATGAGTTGAGAAAGATATTTTCTTTCCCCTCTAAAATTTGATGATGCAATCTAATATTGTTTTTTTATTTCCACTATTATTTTATAATATTCCTTAGGAGGCCCATTTTAGACCTCAAAATTTCTCTAATGCTAAAAATTCATACAAAGCATGGAATATCATCTTTTTTATTCCCTCTTGCAATCCCTTAACAAAGATAGTATTCTTCTTTTGGGATATGCAAAAGCTCATTATCCATAGGTAAGAGGGTGTCTAAGCTAGGATTATGGAGAGGATTTGGGGGTTACAAGTGATCCAGGTGGATATTGGTGGCCACCCACCTATTCCACTTACACCCTCACCATTGTTTCTTTCAGTTTTTCAATTTACTTAATTGTAGCACAACTTACTATTTTTGGTAGTTTTTTGGGTATTGAACATCTTAAGCTATTTTGAGGCCCTAAACGACATTTTTTTAGAAATATTTCTTTGCGATTTCTAAGGCAATCATGTTGATTGTTGTAGTCCTCAGATATATATTTCCAACGAGGTATCATACACGTCAAACAAAGATAATATGACCAAGTTATGACCTAGGAAGTTGGCTGCCCAACTAACCCCAACAGGGCCCATAAACTCTTGGTGTTACATGTCCTCAGGTTAGGGTTTTGTTTGTTTAGGGTTTTCTCATATTATTAAATAATAAAAAGGCCCTTGAGCCTCATTGTAACTCAGTTCAAAGGCATATAGCTACCACATCTCTTCTCAGAGATAAGCTACCATCACCCAAGCTAGTCTTATTTCCATTATGTTTGTAAGCATATTTCAATATTTGATATTAATGAAATGAAGTGTTATTTCAGCCGCATCTCTGTATTTATGGTTATATCTGTAATTTTTTGCGTTATTGTTTAAGTTTGGATCACCAAGGGACGAAGCATCTAATTCATGGTTTGTAGACAACATAACTTTTAGTTACATTACTTTTAAGGGAGATGACAATGATAATATATGTTGGATTAAAAATGTAAATTCAGGTGAATATATTATTAAATTGAGACATAATGCTATTATTGAACCTGATTTTTTTGGATAAATGCAATGGCAGTGGAACATCTTGAGGAAATTCCATGTTCCATTTGTTGAGAAATCTAGGGCAGCTAGATTAAGTGATTTCTCTTACTTTGGTAACTACTTGTGATGTATTTTTACGTAAATTTATTAGCTTCTTCTTTCACTTGATTTCTTATTGATTTTATTATCATTAAAAAACTACCAACAATAAAGAACAATGAGATAAGAGGACACAATATATAGGTTATCATCCAGTGCCAAAACCTCTCCTCTTAAGAAGAAAACCCACAAGAACTCTTCTTATAGAACTTCAAATGACGAATTCCAAGACCTATGACCCTTAACCAAGACCCCTCCAAGACCAAGTCAAAATTCTCCTTTGAAATTTTTTTTTCTAGCAAAGTCAACCCAAGTCAACCTAGCTTCACAACTATTGCAATTCTCTTCTTTGACTTCAACTTTGGACTTGCAACTATGACTACAATTTTGGCTATTGTAGAAACTCTAGTTTTTGCATGTGTGGGATAATATGGTGTTATTACCCTTTCTCTCTCCATCGCTTGAGATGGCTTCTCTTAACTAATTTGGCATGCAAAGGAGACTTCTTTTAGAGACAAATCTCATCTTCTTTGTGTGATTGTAATTCAATTACTGATGCAGCAATATTGATGCCCTAACTTCACACGTGTGAGTAAAGAAAGCCAAAAATTAATCCTTGAAAGACTTTATTTTATCTTTCTTTTTGTATCCTCCTTCTTTGCTTGACATGAGACTTAGTCTTGTCTTTTTATCAAACTTATGAGATGTGAATTGATGTCCATTGAATGAGGTTGAGTACTCCTATTTATAGGCTTCTTTAAGTTCCCTAATAGGTAGACTTGTTCCTCTTAGCGGGCTAAGCTGTGATGGACCTTTGAAAATTGATTTTTTGTAGTATTATGACAAGGTCTTGGAGGGTATTTGACTGTGATTTTCACTTAAATAATTTTTTCTTTACAATATGCAACATGCCCAAAAGGGTCTTCCATATATGAAAATGACTCAATTGACTTGTAGAATCAATGAAAATACCTAGAAGCACTCAATTGGTGCTTGACCTATTAAAATAAATTTTCCTTGAACATGAAACCCATGCCTCAAGAATGAAAATAATAATAAAAAAAATCTCTTTAAATCAAACACATAAAATCATGATTACATTTTTCATTATGGAGACTGAACCTAGTTACATATTTCAACACTCCCTCTTAACTAGGGAGGTATTCATAATCCATACGTGGTACTTGGACATTATCAAATTGAATATTTCTCATAAGAAGAGTCGGATTTGTAAGCCATCTCATAAGATATCCTATCATCTTATATGAATTCATCTCATTATACCAACCAACATTGTGGCATAGAAAACCTTGAATATCACTCTATCTCTGCACAAGATGAGAGCACAATGTTGCCAAGACCAATGGCTGATAGACACAATCATCATTATCGCTCGAGATACATACCCCACCCAGGTGTTCAAAGGTTATGTCCTTTTAGGACAATCCTATCTTCAAATAACACATCCTCAAGGAATTTCCTCTTCGAATACTCTTGCATATTGAATGCCCTACCACATCCTCAAAGAGTATTGAAATAAATTTCAAATTCTTACCCAATCCTCCATTCTTTCTTTGTAGCATGAAGGAAGGAATGATGTGTCTATCTCTCCCTCTCAACTATGGAAGATATACTCATTCCTAAAAAAGGAATATAACCAAACTCGCTCTTACCTAGGGACTTGCCCAATCTCCCTCTTAACTACCAACTTTTTATCAAAAAAAACTCTTTGCTCTTTGGTGGAGATCATGGTACTACCAGCTTCTTGTAGTGCTCCTCATTTTGATGTCATGAACTTCATCTTCGTCATTATGGAGCCTTCATCTTCTAGATCTTCTTCGTAGGGTATTGACCATCCATCACTTTCCTTCAATGAACCGTATGGTTGAACCAATAGTCATGTAATGCTTCTCTTCATTGGAAAGTGATATTCTAGTACACATTTGGGTTTTCTTCATACAACTATCTCTTTCAAGTCATTTTTATTTTGGGATCTTCCATCCAATCTGATGAGTACTAGTTGTAGGTGACATCTAAAACTCTTTTTTGGTAGCCTTGTTTTAAACCAACCAGATTATTTCAAAAATCAAAATGAGCATCAAATCAAAGTTACCTTTTTATGGTGGCCTTTTTTCATGACATCAACTTCATGCAACATCAACATCCCGCATATGTATGACTCCATATCCAAGACATTCGATGTCAAGGGTCTCCTTCCTTTACCAACTTTATCAGTGCCTTCATACTTTTTCTATTGAGATGTCATAGCTAGTTCTTCTAGACATCAGATGTTGATCACTTATCTTATCTTGCATGACTATAGTTGCATCCTTTCACAAATTCTTCATCCTTTCTTCACATATTTCTTTCTCAGGAACTTATATACATAGTTCCTTCATAATAGGAACCATCATGGTCAACCATCTCATCTATTATATGAAGTCATATTATGTTGATTTCATCTTATCAATACGTAGAAGAGTTCAAGGCACATTATTAGTATTACTTCATGCTTTATTCTAATGTAATATATCATTCTTCTTCAATCATGCTTATGAGATCGAACATTCAACCATGTTATCTAAAAATATATGATACCATGACTTTATCTATCAAATATATAGATACCTTTTCCTTCTTTTGATCACATAGAATTCCTTCTAGCCACTTCCTTTCCTTTCTAGAAGATGAAAGTACTTTAAACAACTCAACATGTTGCACATCTTCTTCATCGTACCTTACTAGTGGATCCCACACAAGGTGGACCATATATTATCAGCGAGACACTTGCTTTTTCCAAGTAGAGGTGAACCTTCTAATGAAGATTCCAATGGAGCATCTTGATTATCCCCATCTTGAAAATGCTCCTTCCTAATAATGATAATGTATGATGATTTATTTATTTTCCATCACTCTATATGACTTTCTTCCAACCATATATATAAATACTATGGTTGTCTATATATGCTTCTAATGGAGATGTCGTGAATTGATTTCTTTTTATTATAATGACTCTTATAACCATGTAGACTTCTAATTCAACTATCCTTTCAAGCTTCTATGACAATTCCATCTTTATTTCAATGCTTAATGCATCTAAATGTTAGAGATGCTTCCTATCATGATTTCTCTCTTCTACAAAACTGAAAATAACTAAGTGAAGGAGATTATCTCAGTGATAGTAAAGATCTTTCACTTCTTCCTTCTTTGATTTCTTCTTTTATGATTATTCCACCTCTTCGGTAACATAGGCTTCATTTATTTCCTTTCTCTTCTTTTTTTCCTTCTTAAGCTTAGGAAAATTCCTTTTAAAGTGTCCATATTCATTACACTCAGAGAATTGTGTCTTTGACATATTGGTATTCTTCCTTTTTTGGGGACCAAACTTTCCAAACTTTCATTTTCTCTTGCCCATGGCAACATATGCTTGAACTTGTTTGTTTGATCCAACATTTCTCTTTTCCTTCAACCTAGTTTCTTCAATCTTACATAATGACCAAATTTCATTGAATGGAAATACTTGATAAAATGTTACCCCATTCATCAAGTAGTGCATTGAGCACAATGGTGGTCATCTCTTTGTAAGACATTATTTCCCCTACCTCTTGTAGTTGGTCTCTTATTTGATACACCCTCATAAGATATGAGGCTATCCCTTATTCCTTTGACACCTTCATCTTGGATAGCTTGGTTCTCAAAGATATAACTTCTCCAATTGTTCTTATGGAGAACAATTCTATTAGCTTATCATAGATTTATTTTGAATTTTCCAACTTTTCTACATAAGGGATGAGGGGATCCTTGATTGATTCTATAAAGGATTCTTTGAGCCCTTATTTTTCCTTTCATATACTTCTTTAGTGCTTTAGCTTGTCCTTGATATGGTTTGGAGACATTAACCTTGACATATTCAATGACTTCCTTTTCTATGAGGATCAAATCTATCCTCTTCTTCCACGCAAGGAAGATCGATGACCCAACCAATTTTTTACTTTCCTTGCAAAATGAAGTCATTTTGATAGTAGATTTAGACATAGATATAAAGATACTTGTAGATTGAAGATGTTCCTTTGATGATGATATCTTCAACATGATTCCTTCTTGATGATGTTGATAATAGAAGATGCCTTCCTTCAAGTATTCTTTGAAAAGTAATCCTTTCTTTTTCAATGAAAGAGAGATAAATTTTATTTCCTTGATGATTATGGCAATGCTCCTTCTTTCTTTCTTTGTATGTAGAAATGTAGAATATGGAAACTTCAAGATGCCTCAAAGGTGTAGTTCTTCTTTCTTTGAGAGGATGTAGGGTCCTTGAGGTCGTCTTCTCCTTGAGATGAATATTTCTCCATAGTGCTTCTTAGATCCCTTCTCAATGCTCCTTTTGGATGATCCTTATTCAATTTGCCTTTCCTTATCTTATAAACTTGGCTCTAATACCATGTTGAGAAATTAGGGCAACTAGATTAAGTGATTTCTCTTACTTCTATAATTCCTTGTGATGTAATTTTACTTAACTTTATTAGCTTCTTCTAAATTCACTTGATTTATTATTAGTGTTCTCATCATCAAACAAATACCAAAAAATAAAGAACAGTGAGATAATAGGACACAAGATATAGGTTATCGACTCGGGACAAAACCTCTCCTTTTGAGAGGAAAACCCACAAGAACTATTCTTATAGAAATTCAGATGACAAATTCTAAGACCCATGACCCTTACCAAAGACCCCTACAAGATCATGTCAAACTTCTCCTTTGAAGAACTTTCTTCGAGCAAAGTCAACCCAAGTCAACCCAACTTCACAATTGTTGCAATTCTCTTCTTCGACTTCAACTTTTGACCTACAACTATGACTCCAATTTTGGCTACTACAGAAACCCTAGTTTCTAGACTTGTGCGAGAATATGGTGTCATTTCCCTTCCTATCTCCTTTGCTTGAGATGGCTTCTTCTCCTAGGTAATTTAACTTGTAAGGGAGACTTCTTTTAGATGCAAATCTTGGCTTCTTTGTGTGATTGTAGTTCAATTATTTATGTAGCAATATTGATGCACTAAATTTGCATGTGTGAGTAAAGAAATCCCGAAAATAATCCTTGAAACACTTTGTTTTCACTTACTTCTTGTCTCCCCCTTCTTTGCTTGATATGAGACTTCTTTTCTGTTAATCGAAACTCTTAGATGTGAATTGATCTTCGGAACGAACATTACGTCCTTGAGCCTGGGGGGAGCCCGACTCCCTCTAAAAGGTGATTGTACCAATCTCGATCACACTATATTTTCTGTTGTCTCCAAACTCAATATTCATCTGGAGATATTTCTCCTCCTGGTCACTAAAAAATTCTCTACACCCATTCATATGGAATGAAGCACCCAAATCCAAGTTCCACACAGTCCCCATCAATGTGTTGGTGATGGATGCAATAAGGTTAATATATAACTCAAACTGTGAAGCCAAAGCTTCACCTGTTGCTGCTACTGCAAACTCCTTCTTGCTAGAGATTTTGTGTGGACACTTAGTAGCATAGTGCTCGAATTGATGACAACTGAAGAATTTAATTTTTGACAAGTCTTTCTTCTTTCACTCTTGGTTGGATTCAACCTTACCTTGGGACTCCTTGTAGGTTTTAACACTATATAGAAATTCCTTGCAAATGAATTCTTCAAATAGAAAAATAAACAATGGTGAGAACAAAAAACAAATATACACAGATATTTTCCCTTGGATCCCAACACCAGGACTACCAGAGTGATTTTTCATTATATCCCTTTCAATGTTATAATACATATATATACACATCGAAGCATTCATAAACCCTAGCCCATTAACCCTGGATTAGAACATAACCATAGTTCCCTTGACTGGATATACAAAATACCATGGGAATAAAACCATCATGCCAAAAACCATGTGCAAAACCCGTGCACAAAACCATGGGTAGGTCCTCCCACCATATTGGGTCCGCCCCCCATCCTTGGGTCCGCATAAAAAAACTTGGGGCGCTGCACTGGACCTCGTGCTGGGGGGTGGTAGCATCCACACAAACTCCATGAGAGGGGTGGCTATTGCCCCCCTGTGACCCCCCTGTTGTGCTCGACATAACTTACATTGCGTGGGGCCAGTCATGGAAATTATATAATACACACCCAACACTTCTTTCCCTTGGGCTTCATTCCTTTTATGACTAGAACAAAGTCCTCTTCCTCTTCTTTGGATGAGGTTCCATCTGTGGTATTCGACCTTATTTCCTCATGTACCAAATTGTACCATAAGTGTTCTCAATTTGGTAGTTTCTCCCTCCCATTCACCAAATCGTGATAGGTATGCCAGCTCTTGGGAAGGCCCAGAAGGCTTAGGCTTACTAGGTATTCTTCAGAAACATTTATACCAAACCCCACCAAGTTCATCACGACATTGTGTCAACTTGCTCAGATATTGTGGAATAGTGTCATTCTTCTACATCTTGATACTTCAAAGTTTATCATTGAGTGCTAGCTTCCTGTGGTCACTATTATTCTCAAACAATTCTGTCATTGCTTTCCACATTACGAATGGAGTTTATTTTCCATGGAAATTTGAGATAATTTGATCTTGTACTCCCTCCAATATTATTCTCCTTGCCTTGGCTACATATTTCTTCCACTAAACAAGGTTTTGGGCATCATAATATTGTGGTTTTGTAACATATGTCTTGATGTATTCTAGAAATACATTATCATCCAATACCACCTCCATGTGATCCTTCAATGCAACAAAATTAGAGGTGCCTTCCAAGGCATACTCTAGCCTTAGTTCATTAAATGCCATCTTCTTAGCTCTGAAGAGATCCTGTTTCACAGAACTCCAAATTCAAACTTGCTGAGAAACAACTTCAAAATTCCTACTCTAATGTGAATCCTGCTCTGATACCATGTAAACATTACGGTGTATGTTTGCAATTTCTCATGAAATTTTAATCTAAATCACAAGACACAAACCTACTTTACTTCTCTATGGAATTTAATTCATAATTTAGAACAAAAATATCATACATGCAATTAGAAATCACATACATGAAAATAGTATTTTTTCCCGGGGAAAGAAATCTACTAAAAACCCCAATGCCTGCTTGCATTAATTTGATGAATATATATGTATTACAGCTATTTTTCTCAACTGAGTGCAACCTACAAGTGCATAACCTATCCTTTTGTTCACTAAGAAGATCTAACCAAGAATTACTCAATTTATGCCTCTGCTTGAGCCCTTATTTTCTTGTACAATTCGTGAGGAAATATGCCCCTGTTAATTAGGAATTTCCTCCAAAATTCTTGCCCAATTCCTTAGAGTTGATCACCTCATCTCATGCAACACCTATACAATCAACTAGTTTACAACTACCTGATAACTTCCTTGGAAACTCCACCACAACTGGGAAACTTGTACTATTTTCATGCATGAGCTAATTATTAGTTGAGTTTAGTTGATTTCAACTGAAATTAACTCAACCTAGGCTCCTCAAATTTAGAAATCACTACATACAACTAAACTTCATGCCCCTAACTTGAATTAACTGAGCTAACTAAGTGACAAGAGCCATGTCACCTCAATTAAATCCTCCAAGTTCTCTGCTGACATGGAATTTCGAATTTTCTTAATTTAATCAAGGAAAAATCAAATTGAGAATTTATTTCTTCATTTTTCAATAGTTCATTTGATCCAACATCGCTATTTGCCTTCAAACTAGTTTCTTCCATCTTACATAATGACCAAATTTCATTGAATGGAATACCTTCCTTCTTTCCATAAATACTTGATACAAAGTTACCCCATTCATTAGGTAGTGCATCGAGAACAACGATGTCATCTCTTTTTCATACATTATTTCCACCAACTCTTGTATTTGGTCTCTTATTTGATATGCCCTCATAAGATATGAGGCTATCCCTTATTCCTTTGATACCTTCATCTTGTATAGCTTGGTTCTCAAAGATATAACTTCTCCAATTGTGTTTATGGAGAACAATTCTACTAGCTTATCATATACTTCTTTCGATTTCTTCAACTTTTCTACATAAGGGATGAGGGGATCCTTGATTGATTATATAAGGATTCTTTAAGCCCTTATTTCCCCTTTCATATACTTCATTGGTGCTTGAGCTTGTTGTTGAGATGTGGTTTGGAGACATTACCCTTGACATACTCAATGACTTTACTTGTATGATGATAAAATCTATGCTCTTCTTCCACAGAAGGAAGTTCAATGACCAAACCAATTTGTTGCTTTCCTTGCAAAATGAATTGATTTTGATAGTAGATTCAAACATAGATATAAATATACTCATCAAGTGAAGACGCTCCTTTGCTGATGATGTCTTCAACTTGATTCCTTCTTGATGACATTAATAATAGAAGATGTCTTTCTTTCAAGTATTCCTTGAAAAGTGATCCTTTCTTTTTCAATGATAAGGAGATAAATTTTATTTCCTTGATGGTCGTGGAAATGCTTCTTCTTTCTTTCATTGGATGTAGAAACTAAGAATATGCGAACTTCCAGATGCTTCAAATGTGTAGTTCTTCTTTCTTTGAGAGGAGGTGGGTCTTTGAGGTCTTCTTCTCCTTGAGATGAATATTTCTCCTTAGTTCTTCTTATATCCTTTCTTAATGCTCCTTTTAATGATCCTTACTCAAGCTTCCTTTCCTTGTCTTGTCAACTTTCCTCTGATACCATGTTGAGAAATCTAGGGCAACTAGATTAAGTGATTTCTAGTACTGCAATAACTCCTTGTGATGTATTTTTACTTAACACTATTATCTTCTTCTTTCACTTGATTTATTATTAGTGTTCTTATCATAAAAAAACTACCAAACAATAAGGAACAATGAGACAATAGGACACAAGATATAGGTGATCACCCAAGGCCAAAACGTCTCCTCTTGAGAGGAAAACCCACAAGAACTATTCTTATAGAACTTCAAATGACAAATTCAAAGACCTATGACCCTTGACCAAGACCCCTCGAAGGCCAAGTCAAAATTATCCTTTGAAGAACTTTCTTCTATCAAAGTCAACCCAAGTCAACCCAGCTTCACAATTGTTGTAATTCTCTTCTTTGACCTCAACTTAGGTCCTGCAACTATGACTGCAATTTCAGCTACTGCAGAAACCTTGGTTTCTACACGTGTGGGAGAATATGGTGTCACTACCCTTTCTCTCTCCTTCGCTTGATATGGCTTCTTCTCTTAGGTAATTCTGATCGCAAGGGAGACTTCATGTAGAGACAAATATTTGCTTCTTTGTGTGAGTGTAATTTAGTTGTTGATGTACCAATATTGATGCCCTAACTTTGCACATGTGAGCAAAGAAAGCCCAAAAAAATCCTTGAAATACTTTGTTTTATCTTTATTCTTGTCTCCTCCTTTGCTTGATATCATACTTCTTCTTGTATTTTGATCGAACTTCTTAGATGTGAATTGATGTCCTTTGAATGAGGTCGAGTAATCCTATTGATAAGCTTCTTCAAGTTACCTAATAATCCAACTTGTTCCTCTTGGCAGACCAACTTGTGTTCCTTTGAAGGTCGACATATTGTAGTATTATGACAAGGTCTCGAAGGGTCTTTAACTCTAATTTTCACTTAAATAATTTTTTCTTTACAATATCCAACATGCCCAAAAGGGTCTTCCATATATGACATTGACTCAATTGACTTTTAGACTCAATGACAAGCCCTAGAAGCACTCAATGGGTGCTTGACCTATAAAAATAAATTTTCCTTTTGTGCAAGTGCTTCACAAGGAAAGCACATGGGGATTCTTTGATGGTGCTTGCCAAAGACATCCTCCCTCTTATAGGGTTGGGGTTGTGTTGTTCCTTAGGAAAAATTCACTACATCGATATTTGATATACCTTGAGTAGAGGAAAAAATTATATATCTAAATTCATCACTCAAAAGTTTCTTTTTTAACTATAGTGTAAGAAAAAGGGATAAGAAAAATACAGGTATTGAGATATTCTAGGCTTGTTATTTGTTGGTCTCTCAAGAAGATTATTGTGAAAATTGTGTTTGTGGACATATTGTTATAGGATGGTGTGTATTCTAGATGATTACTTGAGTAGTTATGTTTTAGCCACATATATGAGGATATGAATACATAAGAATATGAGTTTTGCAAAGAAGCTATCTACATTCTTGATAGGGTATTTGGTTGTTATGAATATAAATATGGAGTGAGATCTTGAGGAAATGGAATTCCAATTTTAATTTTTTTGTGAAAAAAAGGAATGTGGTTATGAACTTATGAGAAGTAGCATCTTCCATAGTAATGTATTTATAAAAAAGTTATTAGGTCATTTTATCAAAAAAAATTGTAATAAAAACATACTTTGATAATTAATTCATCTTTCTTAAATAAAATTAAAAAACAACTATTTATAAAACTTAGACAAAGCTTAATATAAAAACAAAACATATATATATATAAAATAATAATAATAACTTTTTCATTAATAATTAAAAGAATATGATAATAATATTAATTTCATATATATATTAAAAATAAATATTTTTATATAAAATTTAAATATTAATCTAAATTCTACATATAATATAATAATAATTAGAAATATGTTCGCAATGGATTCTAGCACTAACATAAATATCGATAACCTGTATTTTTTTTAATAAAGGTTATCAAAAATGGTATCTAAATGTGCATGTTGTGTATTCGTTCTTATTAAATAACAAAGTTATTTTTAATAATGGATTTGGAAATATTTGTGTGATTTTAAAATTTTGGTATTAATTGATAAATTATAATAAAATTATAAATAATTTGTTTTCTGTATAAAATTTTGGATAGATGATGGTGATTAGTTATTTTGTTAAAGCATTTTTTATATAAAATTATTTGTCTAATTTTTTTGTTCTAATTAGAATGATATATTAAACATAATAAAGATATAGTCTCATTAAACTTATAAAAGAGAAAAAAAATAATTTAATTTTAATTAAAATATATCATATTAATGTTAACATAATATTTTTTAAATAAATATATTATTATTAAATATTATATTATATCAATGTGAAAACATAAGATATAAAACAAATTAATTTAGATAAATTTTAAGAATTTACATATTATTTATATATTTTTAAGGAATTGTATTTGAAATTAAATATACATTTTTTGATTGATAAATCTAATGTTATGATAAATATTTATTTTTGAAATTTGATTTATTTAGATTCCAAATAATTGTGACAAATTGAACATGTGACCTCATTCTTTACACTTTAGGGGTTGTCATATCAAGATAAAGTGAAGCGAATCTCTTTGGTTAATAATATTGTTGCATGTTTTCTAAAAAATATATATATTTAATTCATATATTAATAATATGTGTAATTAATAATAATAGTAAAAATTTAAAATAAATTCATAATATGCTTATGTTTTATGATTTCTTTTACTTTGTGCAATGTGAAATGTATAATAAGTTAACTATTTCGACGTTTTTCATGGAATGATATTTATCTAACTTTTCCCGCTATTTAATTTTCATGGTTACACTATTTTTACATTAAATAAATTAGTCCATAATAAATTTAAAAATTGAATAATATATTTTATAGAATAATTAAATATTTGTAAATTAAAGTGATTAACTTTAATTAGAAATAAATTACTAAACTATAAATTTAACTAATTTATCATTTTTATTAGAGGAATAAAAAAAGTATGAAACAATGATGGATTCTGATTATTACTACTATAACCTAACTTGTACCCTTCCATATAAATAGGAAGAATTTAACACTTCATGGGATCATCAATTTTGTGTTTTTAGAAATTAATTTTAAAACTAAGTATTACATTTAAAATATTATTTATATTCAAAATGAAAATAAAAATTATTTTCATTTTTAATATATATAATTTAAATAAGATCTTTATATATTCAATTTAAATAATAAAATATATAGACTTTATTTTAAAAGTGAAATTTCAAAATAAAATAACTATTTATTCAATGTGTGCATTATTTCTTTTTGAAATTTTCAATAAATATGTAAATATCATTTCTATATATAAATTTTGTAAAAAAAAAAATTAAAAAAAAAATTGTGAGATACACATGCGTTGATGATAATATTGATTTTAATGTAGTCCATGGGTGGGCGTCTCACAGATTGCTAACCAATAAATATTGCCGATTAATATACGGGATTACTAAAATCAAAATTCGAGTTTATTAAAATTGGGATATTTTTATTTTCATGGCTGATTTGCTGAATATTTGACAATTACACTGTAGTGGTTTATTTAACCACATCTATATTCATCAAACGAAAATTATTTAATCATATCTATATCTTATTGTGAGAATAATTTCGGCAAAATCGCATAGAGAATGGTTACAGTAGACACCTGGGTCAGAAAGCCTTCCTCAAGGCCTGGAAGGAGCCTTCTGTCCATAAAGATCTTAAATACAAGTTCCTAGGGTACACCTCCTCTACATCCAAGGAACCACTGTAGGATTGCTAGGATTGTTAAGAGGCACAATATTCCCTCGACCTTTAGACCTCTTAACACCATTTGTAGCTCCCTGCGATCTGTTAAAGATCCTGTCGACCCTAAAGACATGAAATGTGTCTATGTCATTCCCTATTCCTGTGGGGCCCCATACATTGGTGAAACTGGTCATTCTATTAATAAGAGGATTAGTGAGCACTCAACAGACTTCCTCATCCCTTGCAGAGCATGCCCAGAAAACTAAACATCATGTCTGTATTGAAGAGGCTCAAAATATTGCGAGAGTTGCGCAGTTTCACCATCATAAATTTAGGGAAGCCCTTGAGATTGAGAAAAGACCTATTAATCTCAACAGGGATGATGGCTGGAAGATTAGTAGTTGTTGGATCCCGGCCCTTTTGTCTTAGCCTCTTCTTCGTTTTTCCTTGCCTTTTCCTTCTCTGTTTGTTTAGTTGTCTTCTGTTTTCATATGGTAATAACAGTTTAGTAATAATAATATCATTATTTTAATAACATTAGACCAGTATTACTAGTGTTAAGTATAATATTACTATTATTTAATAATAGTGAAATTTTACCAGAGAATTAAAGTAATAATGATATGAGTCGAATCTCTTTAAATTACCCACATTATTAGTAAATTTACCCTAGGCTAATATTATTAATAATATTAATTTTAAGTTAATATAAGAATATTACTATTGATAATATTAATTTGAAGTTAATATAATAATATTTCAATTAATAATATTAATTTAATATAAATTTGAAGTTAATATAATAACATTACTATGGATAATATTACTTTGAAGACTCGTTTTGGAGCGGAGGTGAACTAGGGTTTCTATTACCCGTCCTAGGGTTTCTGCAGCCCCTACTACGACAGGCTTGACAGGCAAAGCTCAGTACTGAAGGAATCAGGGCAGATTGGTGGTTCTCGTGATCCTGCCATAAGCGCGAAGAAGAATGTAGCCCCCTCAGGGGGAGGGCGATGCGCCTCCCCCAAAAAAGGACAGCCAAAAGCAGCAGACAGAAGACTTTGACAAAGAAAACAGACAGAATGAGGGCAATACGGAAAGCAGCAAGCAACAGGACAATGAACAAGGTCAGAAAGACAAAAACAAAGCAAGTTCCTCCACATGCAGACCGGTGGCAACTCACAGGCCAAAAGTGGAATTTCCCAGTCACCGAATCAATGCCAGAATACAATTTATGAGAGATCATGCGCTGATTGGCAAGTTTATTGGAATATGGCCAACTGAGAGAGCGTTAAGGAGCTGGATAAGCACCAAATGGAACCCAAAGGGACACATCACTCTGCATTTAGGTCCAAAGGGGTTTTTCACTGCCGTTTTTAACTGCTTGGAAGATCGCAATAGGATTCTGGATGGGGGTCCTTATTTTTTCAATTCTGCAGGACTATATCTCAAAGGGTGGGTTGAACGATTCAATCCAGACAAGGAAGACCTTAGTTATGCTCCCGTTTGGATAAGGCTGTACTCGCTTCCTTGGGAATATTGGGAAGAAAACTCCCTCCAGGAGATTGGAAATGCTCTGGGCGAATTCGTCAAGGTGGCCGAGGAAACAAAATTATGCAGATACATGTCTTATGCCCGGATCTGCGTTTATATGGACCTCAAGCAAGCCCTGCCAGACACGGTAAGTCTCTTCCATGAAGATGTTGAATGGATTCAATTAATAGACTATGAGCACGTACCATTTAGATGCAGGAAATGCCATGATCTAAGACATATCTACAGAGATTGTCCTCTGAACAGGAAACCCCCTCCTCAATTGAGCTCAGATAACCAGACGTCTGACGGTTTTACCAAAGTGATAAACCACAGAAGAGGGAACAAAAAATCGACAGACAATCCCAAGACCAATCCAGTTAACATGTCAAAACCCTCAACGAGTAACAGCTTTGAGGCCCTGGCCAGTAATGATATGCAAGATCCTGATAATGGACCTCAAAATGACAAAGAATCCAACAAAGAGCAGTCGGAGAGAACTTCACAGCAACCAGGGGATATCCTATTCAATAAATCAACCCTTCAATCCCAAACCAAAACCCAAGCCTGGCATTTTCAAGGAATGGAAGTTGATAATCCTGAACCAAGCTCCAAGACGCCGAAGGAAAGAGAGGAAGCCTCTCAAGAACCCCAGATCATGGAAGAAGACCCTGAGAATATTGACATTGGTGAACTGGATATCCTAGGACTTGAGCAAGCATGCAAGACAGGGAACTTTGACAAAATACCAGACCGGCAAGTGGATAACCTGGTGGAGGTCCTCAATCGTGCACAAAAGAAATACTCTCTAGGAGTCCAGATCGGAAGTCAATGGGATGGCAAGTTCATCACCAAGGACAGCAAGAAGCGAGGAAGAAAAACAACCCTCGAAAGAACCATCAAGATAGGCGAAGTGCTAGTTGAGTCAGGTAGGTACGCCAAGCTGACCAAGTACTTTAATATCAATCCCAATCCTTCTCAATGAAGCTGATATCATGGAATATAAGGGGGCTCAACGGCCCTAGGAAAGGCAGACTATTAAAAAATATGCTTATGCAGGAAAAACCAAATATACTCTTTTTGCAAGAAACTAAATGCAATTCGACAGTTTTGGAAAAAATAACAGTGAAAGCCTGGCCAGGAGGGCTAGTAACAGTTGTTGATGCTCAAGGGGCATCTGGAGGACTGGCAATTCTCTGGGATGCACGAGTAATTCAACTCAATAATATACATGCAAACAAGAACTTCATTCAGGCAATATTTCATATAATTGGTACCAACACTCATGGTCATATAACTAATGTATATTTCCCTCAGGAAACCATACACAAAGCTGAAATTCTGGATACTCTGTCGGAGCTTAACTCAAGTAGGCTATACCCGCTTTGGATATCTGGAGGAGATTTTAACATGATAGCAAGAATGGAGGAAAAGCAGGGAGGCAGAAGCAGAACGAACAAAGATGGGAACCTACTGAAAGACTTTATTCAAAACAACTGGCTGGTAGATCTTCCTTCAAACAACGGCATGTTCACTTGGAACAATAAAAGAGAGGGATTGCAACAGATAGCTTCGCATCTCGATAGATTTCTAATATCAGACAATGCAACTCACCTGGGAGGGGAATTCATTGCCTCCATCCTTCCAGTATCAGGTTCAGATCACTGGCCCATAGCTCTCCAATGGAACCGGCCAGGTAACAGTATTAGGCGTCCCTTCCGGTTTGAGGCATTCTGGTTAACTCATCCGGATTTCTATGAATTTGTTAGATCAACTTGGCTCAAGTTCAATCCCACTAGTGGTACCAAGATGTCTATATTCCAGCAGAAACTAAAGCACCTCAAAGGAGAAATCAAACACTGGAATAACACCACTTTTGGCAATATTTTCAAAGCACAGGCTGCTCTCAATCAAGAAATGAAGATTGTCCAGCAAAGGATCATCACCGAAGGATGCTCCGAGGAACTCGTAAAGAAGGAACAAGATATCGAATCCCAAATTCTAGATAGAGCTCAACAGGAGGAAACCCTTTGGAGGCAGAAATCGAGGATCAGATGGCTCAAGGATGGGGAAAAGAATACAAATTTTTTTCATAAAACTACAGTGCAGCGCAGAATGAATAATTACATTTCCCATATCAAAAATGAGCAGGGAGACAGAATTGAGATGCATGAAGGCATTGAAGAGGAGTTTCTCAGATACTTTAAGAAAGCTCACCAAGAACCCAGCATAGATAGAATGCCTGCTATAAACAAGATTCTAAGGAACATTCCAAAATTAATTATAGAGGAGCATAATCGTCTCCTCCTCAAGCCCACAAATATGCAGGAAGTCGAAGATGTTGTTCATCAGTTGAAAGCAGGGAAAGTGCCGGGTCCGGATGGATTCACATCAAACTTTTTTCATAACTTTTGGGATCTTATCAAAGTGGAGGTCTGGCAAGTTGTGGAGGAATCTCGCACCTTACGTTGGATGTACCCAGGGCTGAATGCCACCTTCATCGCTTTAATTCCCAAGGCAGAAGAATCCAATACTCCAGACAAGTACAGACCGATTGCCCTATGCAACATCATCTATAAAATTTTCTCAGATAGCTACTAGATTGAAACCGTTGCTCCCTCTCATAATCTCGCCCGAGCAATCTGGTTATGTAGAAGGCCGGCAGATAACGGACGGGATCATTTTAACTCATGAAATAATCCACTCTTTGAAGCAAACCAAAAAACCAGGTATGTTGCTTAAAATCGATTTGTCCAAAGCTTTTGATAGTATCAGCTGGGTTTACATTCAAAAAATTCTTACTGCCTTTGGCTTTGCCCCGTCCTGGGTCAGATGGATTATTAATCTTTTGTCTTCATCATTCTTTTCTATGCTTATCAATGGTATCCCTTCGGCTACGTTTCGTCCTTCCAGGGGTATCAGGCAGGGAGATCCCCTTTCACCTTTTCTTTTTGTTATTATGGCAGAAGGACTAGGTAGGAGTCTAAATTCCGCCCTGCTTTCCCAGCGTCTCAAAGGCCTATCCTTCAACAATTCTCCTGCCTACTCCCACCAGCAATTTGTGGACGATAACATGCTTTTTGGTCATCCCTCGGTCCAAGAAGCTCGCCTTCTCAAAACCCTCCTATCGAACTTCTCTGATGCTTCCGGAGCCCTTATCAATCGTGTCAAATCTCAAATCTTTTTCTTTAACACCCCTGCTCCCACTCAAAAAGCCATTGCCCATATTCTTGGTTTTACCATTGCTTCCCTTCCCTCCAAATACCTAGGAGCTCCCTTAATAGCCTCGGCCCTCAAGCACTCCTCTTGGAAAAACCTATTAGAAAAGCTAGAGGCTCGGCTTTTCCTCTGGACTCATAGAGCTCTTAATATGGCCAGCAGACTTGTTCTCATTAAGGTGGTTCTCCATTCCATGCCCCTGTATCTCTTCTCTATTCTTGCAGCTCCTAAATGGGTTCTCAAGGAAATAAAGAATCTCCAGTGCAACTTCTTATGGGGCAGCTCAGGCCCTAATCAAAAGTGGGCTCTGGTTAAATGGGACAATGTATGTCTTCCGAAGAAGGCTGGGGGCATTGGGCTAAGAGATCCAGGGCACAGTAATAAGGCAATGGGAGCCAAAATATGGTGGAGGTGGCTTGCAAATCCTAACACCCCCTGGGCCTCCCTTTGGACAGCAAAATATGCGAATAATAGCCCTATTGAAGAAAGAATTCGGATGACAGAAGTAAGCACGGGGTCTGTAATTTGGAATTCGGCCATTCAACATAGAGATCTAATACAAAAGCATAGCTTCTGGGAAGTCAAGAGCGGCAACACAGCAAGATTTTGGGAAGACTCCTGGCAGCAGCTCCCAAAGATAAAGGATACACTCTCTAACCTTCCCTTACCAGAGCAAGATATAAATCAGTTAGCAACGGTTAGTCAGTTCTGGGACCCCTCTTCCACACAGGGATATAGACAATGGATGGATGCCAATCAAATCATAATGCACGGCTCTGAGCAAACTCAGCTATCTCTTTCCTTAGAATTACAAAAACGACAAATCCTTATCTCAGAAGGATCGGACATACTAAGATGGGGATATGAAGAGAGAGGGACTTTCACCACAAGGGAAGCATATAAGATAATAGTCAAAGAACGGATAATCAAAGACACTTTATGGGATAAAATCTGGCATTCCTCAAACTGGCCGAAGGTGTCTACTTTTTTATGGCTCCTATGTCACAATAAAATTCTCACATGGGATAATCTTAGAAAAAGAAGCTTCTCGGGCCCATCTATATGTCTCAACTGTAAGCAAGAAGAGGAATCAGCTATACATCTAATGCATACCTGTCAAATAGGACGGAAGCTGTGGGAAAAGGTTGCCTTCCGATGCCAAAAAGAAGGCAAAGTGCAAGGGGATATCAGAGCTACTATTCGCAATTGGAGTCACGAGCCATATCAAAGCAAACTCCTCAACACACTATGACAACTTATTCTTGGTCTACTGATGTGGAATATCTAGAAAGAGAAGAACATAAGAGTTTTTAAGGATCAATCTATGTCTATAGAGCAGATATGGACCAAATTACATCAGAACATTAAGGAGTCATTATCCATTAAAGACTGGTCCCCAGAAGATTTTCCTTCATTGCCGTAGGAACAATCAGTATGGGACAATTGGAAGATACATTTAAATCAACAGCCTACCCTTAAAAACAATCCTGCTAAGAAGAAACAAAAGTCCGAAAAGTGGACTCCACCACCCAGCAACATGTTCCAGCTCAACTTCGATGGAGCTTCAAAGGGTAATCCAGGAAAAGCAGGTTATGGGGGGGTCTTCAGGGATCATTATGGCACTCCTCAACTCATATTTCTTGGCTCAAAAGGTTGGGACTCCAACAACTCAGCGGAATTGGAAGGATTATGGCGAGGTCTCACCCTGGCTCAGGACAAAAGTTTTTTTCCACTTATCATAGAAGGGGACTCGCAAATCATCATAAAGATGGTCACAAAACTAATGCAGGGATCCCCCATACATAAGGTCAGTAACAGTTGGAGGATGGCTCAAAGGCTCGAGCTAATAGACAGATGGCTTTCTCAACATCAAGCAATTTCCTTCAGGCACACTAAGTGGGAAGGAAATAAGCTTGCTGATTTTCTTGCTAATATAGGAGTGGAAATTGGGGCAGATCTCTTTGTAGGCTCAATCTCCAGCATAGCCTCTGAGGATCAACTCTCTGAGTTCCAGAATATTGTGAAGAATGATATGCTTCAGGAGGATGACACACACCTGGATGCGGGTGTTAATATGCTGCATTTATGAGGGCTCGCTCAAGGCAGGCAGCTGGCCCTGCACCTGGCTGGCGGACGAAGGCTGTAGATCTCCATGGCATGCACATTTATTCGGCTGCTGGACGGAATGTTGGTCGCACAGATTGGCATTAATGTGCGCCTGGTTCGAGAGTTCATGCTCAAGGTTTTATGTATGGCTCGGTATTTGGTTCACGCCATCGCTCCTGGTTCTTTTCACCTCCTCCCGTTGTTCTTCCCGCACCCCTGCCTCGCTCAGATTGTCTGGAAGCACGCCTGGTTATTTGGTATCGCTGGGTTCCTCTGTGCTCAGTCCCTCTCCCGTCAGCTCTGCCATCTTCCCTTTCTCAGCTGGTCTGTCATTTTGAGAATGCCTCGCCATCGAGGAGTCTCTCGCCGAGGAGGTAACACCGGTAACAGAGGCAGAGCCTCTCGGTCTGCTCCTCAGAATGTCATCCCCATTGCTTCGGCCTCCCCATCCTCACCGCCCTCTGGCCATGCTGGGCCTCTCCCCCACAATTCCTTTCAAACTACCCAGTTCACCTTCCATAGCAGGCTCAACATGCCAATTTTTTCTGCTAGTATCACGGTTATTATTGTTGAGGAAGAGGACAATCCCAACAGCTCAGCCCACACCACCACCTCTCAATCTCAGGAAGACAGCGTCCTTCAGGGGGAGATGGCTGGGGTTGTGTTTAATGCAGACAATATGCAGGACGATACCCCTGTTCCTGAAGCGCCTCCGCATCCGGCTGATTCAACACAGCACGAGATCCTTGCTTGTGGACCGACTCATCGTGCAGGCAGCATCCTCAACCTGGTAACTCCTCCAGAAGGTGGCATCGAAGGAATTGAAGACAATGGTTTCGTCACCTGGGTTGCTTCGTCTAGCCAGGTGGACAAGGACATGCCCGACTCTCCGCAACATGCAGATTGAGGCTGGTTCATCACCGACGGGTGGCATTCTCGCCTTCGCTCTGTTTGATTTTTGCTATGTGTCTTTGTTTCTGGGTCTCTGGTTATGGGTATGGTTTCAGTTCTTGTTTAAGTTTTTGGCGCTAGCCAACCTGTTCTTAGTTTGCAGCAACAACTCTGGGTTTGATGAGTTCTGTTTTGCCTCTTTTTGTTCATGACGGGCATGACAACATGCGTCTCAGTAAAGCCTTTGCCGGCAATAGCTATGACATGTTAGACTCAGAACATAATTATTTTTTAGCGGGTCACTGTCTAACAAATCAAGTTTTTGAATTCTGTAATCTGGAAATGGCAGATAGTAGGATATGTATGTCTCAGAATCTCTGGCTGAGGGCTGACCTCTGCCCCCTCTGAGGTCTCGACCTCCATGTACATATTTTTCTCTTTTTTAATAGAATTAGTATTTACGCAGAAAAAAATAAAAAAATAAAAAAAATAAAAAAATAAAAAAATATTACTTTGAAGACTAAAAAAATTTAAAAAATTAAAAAATAAATACTACCCTAGTCTATTATTAGATTAATAATATTTATTTGAGAAGTTAATAATTGGAATAATATTATAAAATTAAACTATGGTATCTTTAAATAGGATTTACCATAAGATTAGAAAATATAATATTATTTGAATAATTTATTTAACAAACCTTCACCGTTACCACCTAAGCCTTGGTCTAATCTAGTCGTTCAGAGTTTTTTGAACCGTTGCCTGGTTAAATATAGTCATTGAAGAACCTCCATTCCCTATTTAACTGATCGCTCAGATTTGTTCCTCAACTGGTCAAATATAGTCATTGAAGAACCTACATTTGTTCCTCAACTGGTCAAATATAGTCATTGAAGAACCTACATTCCCTATTTAACTGATCACTCAGAGTTGTTCCTCAACTTGTCCTCACAATGAACCACACCCTATTTAATTGATCGCTCAGATTTGTTCCTCAACTTGTCCTCACGATGAACCACACTAGTTGGTTTGAAACACGTAGATAAATGATTCTCAACTTGTCCTCACGATGAACCACGTTCCTCAACTTATCCTCACGATGAACCACACTAGTTGGTTTGAAACACGTAGATAAATGATTCTCAACTTGTCCTCACGATGAACCACACCCTATTTAACTGATCGCTCAAATTTGTTCCTCAACTTGTCCTCACGGTGAACCACACTAGTTGGTTCGAAACACGTAGACAAATGATTCTCCACACTAGTAGACAAATGATTCTCTATGTGATTTTGCCGAAATTATTCTCACAATCAAATATGGATCACAGAAATCTAAACTCTTTAATCATATTTATATCCATCAAATTACTGACCAAATATTTAATGAATTAACATCATAAACTCAAAGTTAAAATCTTAAATCGCCAATATAAATGCCTCATCTATAATTCACCATTTCCTAATACATCTAAAAAAAATAATGCATTATGTTGGGCCATTTCAAATAGTGTATTAACTTATCTGACATTTTCGATAAAAAAGATAACGATAGTCAAGTCAATTACATATATAAATTAATGAGAGCTATATTAACATATCCATATATAAAGTTGGAATTACAATTTTAAGTGTTCTATTAAATTTGGCCATTTAAGTGAGTGCAATAACCAATCTGAAATATTCAAATTACATTCTTATATATAGAATTTGCTAACAAAATTTCATGAGATTTGTTTATGTGGATGGTGATATTCATTTTAATAAAATTTATAATTTTCTGATAAAAATAAAATTATTATATATAATTTTTTAAATTATAAATTAAATTTAAAATATAAACATTGTATAACAAATTAATTAATAAAATCTGCTAAATTTAAAATAATTTTATATCTCATTACTTATAGAGAAATAATATATAATCAATATAAAGACACTTAAATCTAAAGTAATCTTAAATCTAATGAAGATGATTATTATTTTCTATTAGTTAGTTTTTATATAATAATTATTCATATAAATTTACATAAATATAAAAATACGTAATAAATAAACTTTTATATAATAATTATTCATATAAATTTACATAAATATAAAAATACGTAATAAATAAACTTCTAATGAAGATGATTATTATTTTCTATTAGTTAGTTTTTATATAATAATTATTCATATAAATTTACATAAATGTAAAAATAAGTAATAAATAAACTTAGAAATATGTATAGACATGAATTTATGTTTAATGGATTAGGTTTTTAATATGGATATCAATTACTGAAAAAAAAAATGTTTTTAAGTTTTTTCATTAAATTATAAATTATTGTTCATAAAAAGCATATTATGAACTTGTGAATAAAAGATTTAATTTATGAAAAAAAATTATGATTTTTTTTAAATTATATATTATTTTCATATAAATATTAATGTTTTTTTATACCGAAAATTTTGAGAGATTTATTCTATAGTTCAGTATGATGTGTAACACTGTTAAGCCCTCATCAAAATTGAAATTTTGTTATATCAGAAAAAAAATAAACTATACAAAATATTTAAATAATGTCAATTAATAAAAAAATTTACAATGAAGAAATTAAACCTTTCTAATATTATGTTAAATCAGTATTTAAAATAAATCTATGCTGATTTAAAACACAAAAGTACAGACAAGCAAACTAATATATACCACTGTCATACAGTATGTCATCTCTACGGTATGGTATAGGATAGGGATAAATATCATGAGGCCACATTGCTAAGCAGGTAAGAAGGAAAGAGGAAGACATGATGAGTATGGCTCAGAATGATCTTTTCATTCCACTCTGCTTTCTTCATCCTAGACAGTCTCTGCTTCTGTTTCTGCTCATCCAAACTAAACTCATTCTTCATCATCCTTCTCATCAGATTTGGGACTTTCAAATCACCAAAAAAACCAGAATCATCCGTTCAAATGACTAATCGAACTAATGTTCCAGGGCTAGAGGATAAGGGAACAGGGCAGACAACTCGTGATTCACCCAGAAACAGAGGATTAATATACTCTGGATTGTTGGACATAAATCCAAGTCCAAGTTTAAATTCTTTCTGTTTTTTCTTTTACTTTCATATCTCTTAGGCTTTTGCTGTCTTTGTTGGGTCGATCCCATATTCAAGCTGTGTAAGCCATCCTCGCCCTTGTTTTATGTCTAGATGTTTTCCATTCTTGGTGAAAGATTTGTTTGTGTCAGGTTTTGTAATATGTTGTCAATGAAATATGTCTATTTCTTGTTGCAGATGGCCGCAGCGAGGAGATGGTTTACAGAGATGTATCTTTGCAAACTCGAATTGCTCTCCCAAACCTGAAGCCATCGAAATTCCAGAAAGAGGTCTTCCAGTCAAGATCGAACCCTCAACACTGCTGTGTGAGATGTTCTTCTCTCATCGATGGTAAACACCCACCTAATCGCTGCAATAAATGAGTACACAGGCAAGTAAGTATGATGATGAAACTAATTTATTTTTTTCTGCTTTCTCAGGTGTAGGTGTAGAAAAAGTTAATACAACTATAAGGTATGGCAATGAAATTTTGTGCTGCGATCGTTCACACTTGAGGACAGACGTATGTTATTTGATCGGGGATGTGCGAACCCACACTCAATCTTCCTCTGTTTTCCTTTATTCCCATGAGAATAAAACTACTGAAGAGGAGAAAATCAGGCGATATACACGCAAATGGGAGAGCAGTGTTATGAACACGATTGATGATGTCACTCTCAAACTACTGAGCCGGAGAGATCATGAGAGTGAGCAACAAAATTCGTGCCGAGTGCAGCACTCGGTGCCTGCAGTGGTGTTCTCAACTGGAGGGTACACAGGAAAGGTTTACCATGAGTTCAACGATGGTTTATTGCCTCTCTATATAACTTCTTTGTGTTCATTCTTGAATACCATGAGTGGTAGATGATGAAATACCAAGATATTGTGAAGCAGCTGAGCAAGTGCCCAGTTATTGATTTCAGGGGAGATAGAAGAGTTCATTGTTTTCCAGAGATGATAGTGGGGATCAAAGATACATGACGAGTTAACTGTGGAGTCATTGCTCATGAAAACTGGTAAGACCATCAGGGACTTTCAGTCGCCCCTTGCCAAGGCATATGCTCCCCCTAAATTAAGACCTATGTCTGGATTTACAAACCTGATTAACGAATCCTCTACTGTTCCTCCTTATGGATTAAACACTACTTCTGCATCTATGAACATTAGCAACGTTTTAGTGCCCAGCTCTTTGAAGCCCAAACTCGTAATAATTTCTCGGCCGAAATCGAGAATAATGTTGAATGAGAAATGAATTGTGTTATTGGCGCAGAAAATTGTGATTTTTTTAGAGTTTGTTGTATTAGAATTTAGGAGTTTTTTTAGTGTCATTTTTAAGAGATTTTTGTATTAAAATTATGTGGAAAAATTTGAGGTGAAATTTTGATTTATTTTATTTAAGCTAGTTTTTTTATTATATATATATAGATTCAGCAACTTGGAAAAATTTTAGGGCACTTTTATTGTGCAGAAGTTATCCAAACTTGTAATTTCAATAAATTTTTACAAGATTTTAGAGAAATTAGACAAAAAAAACTTAGTAAAAAATCACACTAAAAACAATTAGAAGAAAATTAGATTCTAATGGGAAATTTTAAATCCCAAACCAACCACAGACATGGTAGAGATGTTCAGAATTTCGAATTCATGTTCAGAATGTTATGATTTTGAATTCTATGATGAGAATGACTCAGAATGATCTAAAATGCTATTTCCACTTTTCTCTATCTCACCTTAATAACATAGAACTAAAATGAAAAAAGAAACCTAACATGACATTTATGCTAATAAACGTCTTAATTTAGCGATGAGACATCACAAGCTCTGCAACATGTTGTATGCAATAAATAGGTGTATTTACTCAAAACTTCTTCAACTCCTACCGTCTTTGTCCAATGGAATTACCCTCAATACAATGACTGAATTGTTATTACTATCATTTTTATCTACTGGCAGTAGACATCCAAATCCCCATGAATCCGAAATGACTTAACGGCTTTGAAAAACTCTCTGCCTTAAAAGAAACACGACAGAGCCTATAAAAACACCAATCCCCATGAATCCGAAACTCTCTGCCTTAAAAAAAACACGACAGAGCCTATAAAAACACCAATCCCCATGAATCCGAAAATCTCTGCCTTGAAAAAAAACACGACAGAGCCTATACTGAAAGATAATCGAATTTACAAAAGGAAAGCCCCTGAAAAGACACTAGAATAATTGGTCACATCATTGTAAACAAACTTGTGGGACAAAACTTGACAATTGGCTATTTGGCAGTTCTTCACTCATTTTCCATGCTGCCTTGGAGGCTATTCAGAACCTTGATTTTTTATTTTATGATTTCAAGGGGCACCTCCATTTTCTAACAATGCAACATCCCATTTACCTTCCGATTCAGTGGGCTCAATCACATGAACACCTCCATCAGTCAACCCTACAGCAAACTGATTAGGTTTAAGTGGATTCGCAGCAATTACAAGAGGATAGATATTGCCACTGCACAAACAAGCCAAACATTTTTTTAGGATTAAATTACAATAGCAGCGTTTAGATATTGCCACTGCACAAACAAGCCAAACAACTTTTTAGGATTAAATTACAATAGCAGCGTTATTTCCTATCGTAGTGCACAGTACTATAACCCCTGTACTTTTATTAAAGAATGCTTTACCTGCTCATGCTTGGTATAAATGCAGAAGGGGAAATACGACAGCGTGGCCTCAGCACTTCAGCATCAAATACACCAATTGAACCGTCATAGAAACTAACATAGATTAGTAGGTTGTCGCATGAGTATGTGGCACTAGAAATACGTGCCAGAAAAGGATCTTCAGGTGCCCACTGCAATGCAACTATTCAGAGTCACTATCTAGTCTTCAAATCTGAGATAAAAAAACCTTTGATTTTTTTACTAAAATCTGACTACAGCATAACTTAGGTAGGAACTGCAATATGAAAAAAGATAGGATCTTACATAGCGTACACATTCCAATTCGGGGGCATTATAAATAGCAATTTGGTTCTCCTGCACAACTAGCAAGTGAACTCTGTCATTATGAAATTGTATTCTTGTATTTGCAAGTGGTGATAATGATTTTCTTGTCCTTGCATGCACAGATTTAGATTTCTGTCTCTCCCATCCATTTATTCCCCATACACAAAGCTGTCAACAGAACATTGATTTGAGTCAAAAGGTATTAAACTGATATCTTATATGGAGAAGTAGATTATGCAGTTAAATTATAAATGAATATGAATATGTACCTGTGCATCAGCTCCGCAGGATATCAATACATTTAAATGTTCAGAAAATACCAAACCAGTGATTCTCTTCTGGTGCCCTTTAAGTTCTGATGTTACCTGTAGTCAAAACTCATTTAGTGGCATTCTATTATCCACATAAAGGGGCAATCAAAAGTACTAGACACTAAAAGGAAATCGTAAATCCACATAACCTTATTTTCAGAAACATTGAAAATTTGAATTGTTGAATCCTCCATTCCAATAGCAACAATGTTATTATCTAAAGGGTTGAAAACTATAAATGTTGCCGCTGGAGGAGGGGCCATGCATTTTTCTATGACCTGCATTAACATGGATTACGAATTTAGAAGACATAAAAATATATATGCTAAGATACAATCATTTCACCATAAACTTCAAGGCTCAAACTGAAGGTTGTTTTCATCCATGTCATGCATGCTTTACAACACTAGATGACAGAAGATCATGGATTTAAGAGACAAAATTTTCTGGACAAAATCATTAGAAAAATAACAAGATTTACTCAGCAACAATGATATACAAAAAGAACATGACAAGATTTACTACTAAAGAAAACACGAAATAAATGCAAGCAACCTGTTAAATATGAAAAGAATACCTCACCTCAAATGTCTTCATCTTGAACAAAGACACTTGACCACCAGAGGCAGACATTAGATATGCATTATTATCTGACAAAGCTATGCAGGGAAAAACTGCTTGTGGACCTCTGTTACTAGTGTCATTTTTCATAAGCAACCCATCAGGAGGTTGCCACAACTGTGGTTGACAATTTGTTGTAGCCTGTCAAATAAATTACAAACGTTTACTCTACTTAAATGCATGGTAACAACGACAAGTAATCATTACAAGTGAAATATAAGCAAATTGTCCATGTAAAAACTGACCTTGCCAGATGGATTCAAATCATTGTGTTGCCATTTCCATAGCTTAAACGTAGCATTGGTGTCCAAAGCTAAGAGTGAGGAACCTGAATATGTGTAATGTAATCTAACAATCTGTAATATGCAACAAAGAAAATCAATATGTAATCTGTTATTGCTATATGTAATATATATAATATGCAATATGTAATCTGTAACTGCAATATTTAATATGCAGTTCTGTGAGATAATGCCATGTTGAGCATTTAACATTCAATCTAGTACATAGAAGAGGAAAGCTTGCCTGTGCATTTGACACTGGATCCAGCAATATGATAGACCTACATTGCGCTGGATCTTTCACCTCAAAAAGTTTCCAGCTCTTCCTCTTGTCTACACCCTCATCTGGAAGCCTTTGTGCTACATCCACCGTGTGACTGCTATGGACACAATTCTGTTGGTGTGTTTTGAACATTACAGTTATTTATTTAGTTAAAATAAGTAATACTGCAAAGCTATTTCACTTAAAACTGATTAACAAAGATTTCAAATTTGAACTAAATAATGTAAAAATATTGTAGAAGACTTGAACATAATACGTCTTCCAGTGGAATAGCTCACCAGCAATATTTCTTGCAAATTTTCCTTTGATTTTTCTGAAGAGATAGGAACAGGGCTAATTCCCTTTTCTACAATACTGGCCTTTCGATGTGGACCCTGCAGTTCAAAGATCACTAAATTAAGTTGCAGCCATGGCTTAGATACACATGAACAATGTATAATTTTGTTTCCATACTACCTTTGTCATCCCGGACCCTAGTGAGACCCCTCTATTCTTCTGCTTACGAAGAAACCTTAGTCCGTCTTTATTAGCTAAGATTTTGACGCCATTATCGTTTGTTGTAACAGCCAACAAGGAACCCTCTTTATTGAAACAGAGATGAGGTCTAGACTGCAAAGAGTGAGAGGAATCGATGAGTAAAATATGCAATCATACTGAAAAAAGTTTCAAACATTTTCAATTTCAACTGAGATAAACTCGATCACATATCCAAATTTTAAAAGGTTTAATAGTAATTTCCATCGAAAGTATCCTTTTACCGGCAAGCAACCCTCGACAGAAGTTGCTAAGAACACAGTGACATTATCCATCTCCCAAAACTTAATTTGATAATCATCTCCAACTGCTAGAATCCTATTCTTTGTTGTATCAAACTTCAGCGGCTCTAAGGACTTGCTTTGAATGCCAGAATACATCCGTTTGATTGATCCATCACTTTCATTCCACTCTAGTAAATATGATTCTCCATCTTTGCTTGTACCACATGAGAAGAGCCTAATCCCAAACATGATAAATCAAATTAAAGAACATGCTTATAAATTCCCTTCACAAAACATTGGAAATTAATTTTAGTTAGCTTATATCTTTGCTCTCCATTCAAACATCGTCATCTATATAAATTTAAATAAAATATCACATAATTACCGTGATCCATCATCACTGTAAGCCATTGTAATGTGCCCATCCCCATGTGCATCATAGTCAATTTGAGATCCCAATTGATGAAACAACCAAGCTTTAATCTTGCCATCCAAAGATGTGGACAAAATGTACTACGATCATTGAGAGAAGATCATTAGAAATATCAGAATAGTTCATAGTGCATTTAATGCTAGCAATATCAAAATAATTCATATATTTCATTTATTGCTAGTTGAGTCTTCCTTACATGGGTTTCTAAACAAAAACATAATTTCAAGCATTACATCTATATGGAAAAATTAGTTACTAGTAATCTTTGTACTATATAAATGCCTATTTATGAAATTCATTTTCTAATTAGTGTAAGCATTATATCTTTATGGAAAAAATAGTTGCTAGTAATCTATTTACTAGGTAAATGCTAATTTGTGAAATTCATTTTGTAAGACTTCCAAAAATCAATTACCTGGATATTTTTTTTATCATTAGCACAAATAGAATAAACAGGGGCTGTGTGACCTTCAAATGTGTATTTTCTATAACCTGTTTCTGTATGCCATACCTACAAAATATACAATAAATTTTTTCAACAAATGTTCAAGCTTATAAACATCCATGATATTACTTAAGGTCAAATGGACAATTTTTATAGCATTGAGTAATCATTAAAAACATATACATTAACGTAATGAAGTCAAGAATCATGTACCAAATTTACCTTAATGGTCATATCATCCCCACAAGTTACAACACATAGTTCTTTCTGAAGGCGCAAAAAGGCAATGTCATTCACACCACCAATATGTGCATTAATCTGCAATGTTGTATTAATATTGTCATTATATCCATGTATAGCATAAATAAATTGCAACACAATGCAATCCATTATTGAGCTTTAATATGGACCTGTAGTTGTTGCCTCAACTCGCCAGTGACAGTATAGAAATATATGTGAACAATAGTCTTTGAAAATGCCACCCCTGCAAGTGAGATTATGTCAATGAACAATATATCCCATATCATTATTCCTAAACAAATAATGGCTTTGCCTACATACAATATGAAGAAATTATTTTTGAAAATTAATATTTTTTGCCTATATAGCAAATAAAAAAATTGTCATGAAGTATAATTGACACATAGAAGGGAAATTTACATACCAACCAATGTTCCACTTGGACTCCACATACATTTGTTCACTGAGACAGTTGATTCTTTCAAAAGGACCTCCTAATCAAATATAAGGAAAATGTGTCATCCAAATTTACGTGTCGCTAAGAATTATATTTTAGTGGAAAAATAAACCATAAGATATGTTCCTTCATGCAAATCACTTAAAAAAATAAATACAAGATTCGTACCTTTCCCTCCATTATGCAATATGATGCATCCCAATATTTAAATGACCTATGATTTAACTTTCTAGGTGATCCCACTTCCCAAATTTCGATGTCCCCACCATCTGTTCCAACTGAAGATATCACCCAGTAGACCATGTTTAGAAATAATTTCTGCTTTAGATTAACAAACTAATTTGATGAGCTTTATAGAATACACAATTCTCACTAGTGAAATTGGACATTACCTAGTAGAATTGTTTGTTGTAGAGGATGAAAATCCAAGCTTACTACATTTGAACCTTGGTTGAGGCTTCTCACCATTGTTTTAGGAGGATCAATTTCCAAGTAAATGTTAGAAAAGTGAGTTGGTCCTACACTTGCAACCTGCAAATAGGAAGAAAATTTGAATTGAATAAAAAGGTTATTAACCTAAGGAATAATATGAAGAAGCCTCCCAAAACAATCATGAACATAAAGGTTAATAGAAATTGTGTTTCACACCTCTCCATGGTGACTAGTTCTGAAACGCTTCACAACAGGTTTAGAATCAACAAGTTGATGCTTGTTTCTACTACTACTTGGTTGAGAGAATGGCATAGCCCCTTCCAGAAAAGAAAAGAAATTCATTTAGAATAGAACATTTGTGGTCAAACAATGCTTATTATATATTTTCTTTTCAACCAACAAGAGCATAGCTAGAGTTCAAATATTAAATACAATAGACTTCTTTTTACTATATCAATGACCTTGACCTTCTACTCAATAAGGAAATATATAGATCATTATATAATATTTATGGATTAATAGATTATCAAATAGTCAACATGCATTTAGAGGTGGTACAAAGGCAAAACCAGTAGTAGTTACTGCATCATGTAGTAAGTGACGATCAAGGTTCACACTCCATGTTGTAGGAGTAGTAGAAGTGTCGTCAAATCCAGGTTGAAATGGCTGCAACCAATCAGATAAAGAGTTTATTCAAACAATAATAGACATAGATTGAGATAAGTAAAGGTTTCATTCATATTCAACAGACAAAAAGAAAAAAATAGACATTTAAGATACAAATAAAAGTTGACTTACAGTGTGTGTAGCAATCAAAAGAAAATCCACCCCATTTTGAATTATCCTCGTAGGAGGATTATTTGGTGGAAGCCTAGTTTGTAGTCCAATCAGTGGCTCACATATATGATCAGTATATAATGTTTTGATATCAAAATTAGGGAGAGGATTTTTGCAAGCATGATGTTGCGAATGAAGAAGGAACAATAGAAAGACAATTTCTTATTGATGAATCAGGGAGAGAAGTAGAACCTTTGATTCATGAGAGTTTTAAGCCTTGAAGTTGGAATGACCGGAAACTTCAACTTGGGATGTATGAGAGGGTTATCTTCTATAAGTTTTTTAATGTTTAACCACTTCAAAGCCCGATGGTACATTGTAACCTCACTACATGTAACCAAATAATAAATTAAATCTTACAAAAAGGATAGAATGGAGAATCTTCAAGGAGACAGTAAAAATAGTATAGCAAAACAATCAGGAAAACAATCACTACCTGAGATCGTCAACTGTAAGTAGTTGTGATATATCTTTATAAATTTGTGGATTGTAATCTTTGAATTGTTTAAGATCATTGTAAAGTATGTCGATGGCTTTAAACCGATCATTCCTGCAAAATGAGAAATATTTATAATCAATTGATCTAACATAATCAATGTCCTATAAATTTTGTCTTATTTTTACATAGAACCATAGAAAAGAACCTTGAACATACATTTTATAAATTTAGAGATTTAAAAAAAAAACAAATAAACCTAAACAACTTTACATTGAGAAACAAAAAGAGAAAATTAAAAAAATATTCTAACATCTAAAAAACCCTAATAAAGTGACCACTAACCCAATAAAATAATTGAAAATTACCATAAATTTTTAACTTTTTTATTCTTTAAAATTTTGAAAAGTGAAAAAACTTCGATGATTACAATACTGCTATATTATAAACTAAATTTCTAATACATTAATCAACACAGGACCCTAACCATATGAAAACCCAAGATTAACCAATATGAAAACCCAAGATTAACCAATATGAAAATAATATTAAATTGCACAAAGTAACAAAACGTTTTGGAGTTTTCGAAACGACTACGCTTAAAAATGGAAACATCAAGTAAAATGTGGGCTGAAACGTTATATATGTTTCTATATAAAAAAAAAAGTATAAATAAGTGAATAGATCATTTAAAAGAAAAACCAAATTTATATTAACTCTCACAAATAATTACATAATGGTCGAGTTTCGATCAAATTTCCGCCAACTTTCAGAGTGAGTCCAAAACTCCATGTTCCTAAATTTTCTGTGCAACATAGAAATAATAAAAAGAAAGTAACTATACAGTGATATGAGGTTTAACTGTAAGTTTCAGGGGTGTAACTCACGAGATTAGGGTTTAAATTTCATTGAGTATATATATGACATGTTGTGTCTTGGTTAAAAAAGTAGGGGATCTCATAGCGGACGTCTCGGCTCTTATTGAGATTGTTGAGGCATAAATTTCCTGCTATTGTGAAGCTTGCAGGGGGTTGCACGTAGAGACATAAGTTAGATTTAAAAGAAAGAAAAAAAAAAAAAGGACAAAAAAGTAACTGAACCGGGCCAAATATTTGGCAAGCTTCTCATTTTCATGTAACCAAGGAATTCCAAATGCCATTCACAGTTATGAAATGATTAAGCACCATTACCAAACATCTGCTTCCACAGATAGAAAGCATAACCTCCTAAAAATGTTGAAAACTGTATAACCTTTAAACTGTCGAAATCCTCCTGATAACCTCCCCATTCACAGGCATGCAAAAAGGTCGAAAAGCAACCACCCATCATAGACCAAGGCCAAATAATCAACGACCAACCATGAAAGGAATCCAAAATCTGTCAATTCGACACTTATGAGACTGTCAGAGGGAAAAAAAAGGAATAAAATAACTTACCGTTTGAGTGCTTCAATATATTTCTGCATCCTGATCTCAAAGAACAGCTTTACAGATTGCATATTTTCATTGATCTTGGTAAAACCCAACAAGTAGTGTTCAACCTGGTCGAATTTTCCAGCCATCACTAGGTCTTCAACATACTTCTGGTTCAGGAAAATCCCCGAATCTCGCTCCAGCCTGGGGCGCCATGCATGCCGTGAAAGGGTCAGGTGACTGTGGACGTACCAGGTTAAGACAATGCAGAAAACAAAGTGATGTCAAAACGCAGAAAACAAACTTACTGGTGGACCGTCTCTGTGTACTTCTCCTCATCAAGGTACTTCATCACTATGAAGAGCAAATCCTCTTTCAAATCAGCCATTGTGTTTTCTAGGTGCGGCGGTACCTCCAAGAATTCTGCAATGGCCCTAGTGGCCTGGTGTACTAGCCAGCTCTGGCGCACGGATATCCAGAAAGGTGACAAAAGCTTTCTTAGTAAAACCTGCCCCACGGGCCACAACTCATCTTCCTCGGAAGAAGTGCCGACCAGAAACGAGTTTTAGGTTAGGTCTCCGGCCCGTCCCTTTCTCTCCAATATGATGGGAACTCCAAATGTCAGTCCTGTCGATATCACATGTTCAGATAACTCAGTTAAACTATCACATCATATACAACTGTCCGTATCACAGTACATGCACCTTTCACAACTGCTTATCGTCGGACAAATTCATTCATTAAACCGCCGGAGCCCCGGAAACCCAGTTCCCTGCAGAATCGTTGCCCTTCCGGGACCATCTGATGAATTGACGGGGAGTTGTCTATAATGCGATTTTTTGGAGATTTTGGTGACGGAATCCGGCGGAAGAAATTGAGGTTAAATCTTGATTTGTTGCAGTTAAAATGGTTTTTTAATTACATATTTGGATTCAGCACCCTTGAAAATCTCTGCGACGCTTTCATTGTGCAGAAACTAGCTATCAAATTTGCGATTACAATAAATTCCTACCGAATTTCGACCGGAAAAACCCACCAGAAAAACTTTCAAAAAATCGCGTTATAGACAACTGCAATTGACGGCGGGTCACGGCCGGTCCGTAGCTACCGTCGTCGGAACTGCGGAGAGCTCGCCTTCAAGTAAACTCCCATGTGTTTTTCAAAGGCCCATTACAACAAATAGATGAAGCGCAAAAGAAGTGGCCGTGGCTTTGAATATCAGATTTCTTGTGAGCCCCGTTTATTACGCCAACATCAGTTAGGCACACCGTGATTTTGTTTAATTTTGCTTATTATGATTTTATTTTTGGACAATTAATTATTTAAGATTATTTTAAAAAGCAGTTGAACAATTATTTTTTTTTCTCCAAAGTTACAGAAATTTCAGTTATATTTTAAAAAATTTGGTGGGGATTTTTGTAAATCTAAATAAAAACTGTTAAATTTAGTAATTTTAGGTGCTCTAAAGGTTTTTGATGGTGCTAAATCTATTTCTACCATCAAAAACATATTCAAACATTGCATCTATAAGATTTTTTCAATTTTTTTCACCCAAATTCTAATGACTTTTAGCCATCCAATAAATTCCTCCACCTCCTTAAACAATTCCTTTTAAAAATGTAAAAACCCACCACCCAAATTTTGTGAACAAAATCAGGGTAAATTAAAATTTTTAATTTTTAATTTTTAAAAATGAAATAATAAATTTTATATAAGTACACATTCATAATATTTTTGGTTTTAAATTTCCATTAATAGATAATCTGGTATCATATTGTTATTATGGTATTTTTAAAGGATATACATCTGTTGAGATCTGAACCGAGGACCTTATTATCTTTATCTACCATGCTTTGCCAAAGTAATTTACATTTAAAAGGCTCCATATAATAAAGTTAAATTTGTAATTAATAAAGTACATATAATTGTTTCATTGTTATCTGTTTCACTATAGGCTAAAAATAATGTTTTTTTGCCCCAAAAGTTATGGAAATTTGGGTCATATTTTGAAAAAATCTTACAGGTATTTTTGTAAATCCAAGTAAAAGTTGTCAAAATTCATAATTTTAGGTGCCCACTACATTTTTGATAGCGTTGAATCTATTTGCACCATCAAAAACATGATTCAAACACTGCATCTACAAGATTTTTCGAAATTTTTTTCCCTGGAGCCACTTTTGGTCGTCGGGGCAATTCCTCTGCCTAGGTACACGACTCCATTAGATTTAACTATTTTTTTGTTAGATATCATTTTTGGGATTCAACTATGTTAAGTAATTCATTCAACTATGACCATTTCCACGAGAGGTAAGTCATTCAACTATGACCATTTCCACGAGAGGTAGTTGTAACTCACTAATTTCTCATGATTTTTGAATAGTCCACTTAGCGCTCATTGCATCAAGTGATACTCACACGGGTGAAGAAGTGGGATTGAAATTAGTGAAATGAATCACATAGCGTCAATCATCACTTCCGGGCTTGCACCAAGTAACTAGGACTTCCTTCAAATTATTTTTTAGCAATTATATCAAATATTTATATATTTAAATTGAATAATAATAAAAATGGTCCATTGATTTTGCAATTTCATTTTTTGGGCATGTGATTATAGTTGGATTTTTTTCTAGTTAGCTCTACATTTTATGGAGGGCAGGGATGGCATAATATTTCTTGACCTCCCTCATGTGGTGACAAACAAACAAAAGGACAAGAAATATTACCTTTTAGTAGATTTTCAACTTCCCACCATGCCAACTAGATAATCAAATGGAATGTGTTTGGTTGGGTTTTTGTCACATCTATAACTAACCGATGTTGGATTGGTCATATCTTCTCACTCCCACAAATTCCTTAAGTGTCCCAAGCCTAGCATAAGTGATGGGAATGTGATTTTGGATAATGAGAATGGAACTTACATCACTTCAGTTCCTCATGCTCCCACCATCCTCCATCTCACTATGGTCCTTTGTAGGTTAAGTGTCCTATGTCTCTTTCTCTCCCTTTTTGTCAAGTCCCAGATTCATGGGGAGTGTCAATTCCGATACTTCTATTGTTTCTAAGTAGTGTATTAGCATTTTAAAACTCTAGTAAATATGTGTTTTTGGAGGAACTTCTGAATATTTTAGGAAAAACTCTTATTAGATGTTTTTATGGTAAAGTGGTATGTCTTATTCTCTCTTTCTCTGGTTGGACTCAAATTGAAGCCTACTATGGAATACTCATTAGTCTTTCATGTTTTGTTCTTCGGATGGTTTTTCTTTAAAATCTTTGTTGAAGTAGAAGTTGATCTTATTTTGGGTCAAGATTAGAATTGGGGGGCTATGGAGCTAGTTCTCCATAAATGGTTAGTTGATTTCAATGCAACTCAAGCTTCAATAATGTTTTAGAGGGATGGGAAAATTCTTCTTTCCCTTCAACTTGTTTTCTTAAATGAACCTTCATTATCGACCAACAGAAATAAAAGTAGTAAGTTTTCGTAATTGGAGCCCTGCTGCTCAAGTCTAAGCCCAATCATCGATGGGCTAGGAAACAAGTCAATGTTGATTTATGTGATAAGATCATAGGTGAACTTGATTTGGTTCTTAGTGATAGATGGTGATGAACAAATATTTATTACTAAAGACTATCATTTATGTGCTTCTCATGCCACAAAGTTGGCCTCCTTCATAACTAATGTGGAAAGGTTTTCCAATTCAAAGAACTCTATAAAAGTATGGGTTAAAAATTATATATAATCAATGAGTAGGGATGTTTCTATGAATTCTCTCAGGCCAAATATTAACATCTATCTTCCTTAAACTTTTGTTAATGCTTATAACTTCTCTTTGTGGGAGGAATTGGCTCATCCTGTTTCTTAGACCAGCTTGATACCTCCCTCTCCTTTGCTTCATTCCTTATCATTAATTTTAGGAAATGTTTTGGCTTTGCCTCATCAACATAAGAATCTTGATAAGAAATATCCTTAATGCAATACTAACCCCTCTGCATTATTTCACTCGGTCTATATACTCAATTATTTCCCCCCACCCCTAACTTATATCCCATAATTCCTTTCAAATTAGTAAAGGTTGCTAAGGTTGAAGCTCCTTCTCCCCTAGTTTTCACTTAAGATTCTAGAAATCTTGTTATGACCTAAGATCTAGATCTATGCTTTTAAAGAAGACTTGTTAACGTATGAGTGATTTATGATGGATGCCCCTTAGTCCAAACCGTTTAGGAGGAAATATCACTTGTTGAAGAAACAACAAAACCAAATGTTGGACATTAGTACATGCAAACAATTCAACTAATGTGAGGGACCTTGGACCATGGAAATCGCCCAAAAGGATTCCTGGAATATTATCCTTTCCTTCAACACAATAGGGTTTAGAAGTTCCCCAAAAACATTAGCCCTCAAAGGGCTCATAGAAATCGATAAGCCTCACATTATCTTAATACTTGAAACTATGGTGGATGGTTCTAGGGATAGATATATCTTAGAAGCATGGCTAAAAAACTAGTATTTTGCACATTTGATAGATATGGCTAGTTAGGAGGTCTCCTTTCAGGATAGAGTCAAGCATTCAAAGCTTCATCTATCTAGACGCTCAAATATTCCATATTAGTCAATTAGAAGTAAAATTCCTAGGAATTTGCCTTTCTATGGTAAATATTTATGGGTTGTATGTCAATTGTACCCTCTTTTGGAATATATCCTATCAATCTACAATTTTTTTATGATCCATTTTCATTCACTGGTAGAGAAAAAAGCCTTTCCTTATCCCTAAGGGAAGTTTGAGGGTGAATAGCAAGTTAGACCTCCAAAGTGGTTTGCTCAAGCCATTTCCTGAAAAGCACAAGATAATTGTTGTGAAAATTTTGATGTTAGTGAAAATGTGGAGGAACTTTCATACTAGTGAAGCAAAGATTTCCAAAAGACTAGACCACTTCTTAGTTTATAAAGGCTTGATGGCTAGCTAATTTCTGATGAAATTTAGGTTTTCCCTGGGAGATTTATCTGATCATTTCCTAGTAACTTCTCAAATGGCCTTAAAAGGGGAAGATCCTCCCTCGTTTCTAAATTTCAAAAACATTTTGGTTGATAAAAGAATATTATCTAAGAGGAAATTGGTGGTTATCCACATTCTCTATTGAATTAACATAGTTAATCTTTTACTTTTACTAGATTCCATAACTATGACATTCCATTATTTACATTAAACCCTTTTAATATAATTTGAGTGGAATTTTGCATCTATCCACCTTTTACACTGAATAAAGATGATTAATCTTGGATCTTCCTATAGAAATTATGGTGTAGATTTGTAATTGCTCATGGAATTTTAATTAAAATCATAAGAGACAAACCTACTTTACTGCTTTATGGAATTCAATTCACAATTTAGAACATCAATCACAAACATGCATTGAGAAATAACACACATGCACATAATATTTTTTTGGGGGAAAGAAATATGCTAAAAACCCCTTTTCTTTCTTGCATTAATATGATGAATAGAGATGTATTATAATTTCTAGCTCAACCTGCAAGTGAATAACCTATCTCTCTACTCACTGAGAAGCTATGACCTGGACTTAGTCAATTTATGCCTCTTCTTGAGGCCCTATTTCCTTGCACAATTCCTAGGGAAATTTGGCCCCTATTATTTAAGAATTTCCTCTGAAATTATTGTGCAATTCCCAAGGTTGATCATTTGACTGAATGCAACACCTGTACACTCAAGACTAGTCTACAACTGATGTGACACTGCTTTAGAATCTCCATGCACCAGATATTTTGGGTTGATTGATCAGTTGAGTAGATATCGCTTAGTTAGATTGAAGTCTCACTGTAGAACCAACCTTTCACTAATTCCTCCAACAATTAGAACTATTTTAAATGAAACCAAATTGAAATAATTGATCTTAATTGCTACAAATTAGCAATCACAATGCTTAACTGAACTCCAATCCCTCTAACTTGAATTTACTAAGCTAAACGAGTGACACAAGCCATGTCACACATGTTAATTAAACCCAAGTTATCTGTTGATGTGGAAATTCAAATTTTTTCAATTTGACCAAGGAAAAATCAAGTCAAGACTTTCTTTTTGAATTTTTCAACACTCCCTCTCAGCCAGAAAGGGATTATGAACCACCGCTATCTTGCACCTATGGAACTCAAACTTCCCTCTTGAAAAGGCCTTTGTCAAAATGTTAGCATCTTGTTCCTATATTAGAATGTATGATAGAAACATTATCTTCCTCTACACACAGTCCCATAAATGGTGATACTGGATATCTATACCCTTGGATTGATCATGAAATACATGATTATGAGAGAGATTAATGCAAATCCAATTATCACAATACATCATAGTTGGATCCGTCATCTGACCAAATAGTCCCACAAGTATCTTTCTCATCCAGATCGCCTCACATGTAACTTGACTTGTAAACATGTATTCTACTTTTGCGAAGCTGAGCACCACATATCTTTGCTTCTTATTATACCAAGAAACAACTGTGGACCCAAAAATGAAAATTGCATCTGATGTACTCTTTCGGTCGGATGGAATCCTTACCCAATCTTCATCTATGAATCCACACAGATTCACTCCCTTTTTCCATCTGTACCATATTCCAAACTAGGTAGTTCCTCTGAGGTACCTTAAAACATGCTTAGTTGCCTTCCAAAACAATTTGGTTTTCCTAACCATAGCTTGGCTCAACTGGTTGAATGCATATCACATATTTGGTCGTGTGTTCACAAGATACATCATTGAACCCACTAGTTGTTGTTAAATGGTAGAATCCACTTCCTCACCTGAAGTGGCATCCTCCTTCATCCAGTTAGTCATTAGAGGTGTCTCCATTGGTTTACGACTCTCCATCTGAAATCTCTTCACTATCTCATTTGCATACTTTCCTTGAGACATAAATAGTTCCCCATTGCCTAGCCATACTTCCAACACGAGGAAGTAGTGCATGCAACCCATGTACTTCATTTCAAATTCCCTTGCAAGGTGCTCCTTCCAAGATCTAATCAGCTTCTCATCACCAGTTAAAATCAAATCGTCAACATATAATATAATAATAAGAAAGTTACCTTCTACCGAAATATGATAGATGTTGCATTCGCTTCACTTTTGGTGAAGCCCAAATCAGTGAGATAGTTGTCGGCCCTGGTGTACCAAGTATGGGGTGCTTATTTGATATTATACAATGCTCGCTTGAGTCTACACACATGAGAATCCTAATCAAATGTCTCAAAACCTTATGGTTTTTTGATGCACACCTCCTCCTCAATAACCCCATTGAGAAATGTTATCTTTACATCCATCTAGTGGATCTTCCATCCCATTTGTGAAGCCAATGCAAGAATTGATCTAATGAATAAGTACCTTGCTATAGAAGAAAAGTTATCCTCATAGTCAATTCCCTCAAGTTGAGAATACCCCTTGGCCACAAATTTGGCCTTATACTTCCTTTATGCTTCCATCTGTTGCATGCTTAACCTTGAAGATCCATCTTGAACCCATAAATAATTTATTTGTCAGACTTGGGACCACTTACCAAACACTGTTATTTACAATGGATTTATATACCTCCACCATTGCATCAACCCATACAAGTTTCTCTATTGTTTCCTTCAAAGAGGATGGTTTAGTCTCTACAAACTTGGTCATTCGAGCCATGTTGCCAGTGTACTATTCAGGTGACCTCCTCTCCTACACAAATTTGAAGGAGCTCTTACATTCTCCCTCGCATGTTGCACAAGTTTATCAACTTCATTGGCTCTTTTCCTTCCTTCTCTGGATGTTTCTATATGAGTGGATGTCTCCACTCTCTACTCAGGCTACTCCATGACTTCCTGAGGATCCTCCTTTGGATCTAAAAGATCATCGTCCAGTGGGACCTGAAGCTCCCTCTCAAGAGAGCACCACATCCCTCTCTCCTCACCAAACTTTACACCCCTTTTCAAAATTGTCATTCTAAGGGAAGGTAAGTACACATGTTTGCTATGAGGAGTTTCTGTGTAACCCAAAAATATCCCCAACTCTGTTGTCGGCTCAAGCTTCTTCCTTGATTCTTTGAAGACATGGCAGTAAAGAGAGGATCCAAAAATCATGAAGTGCGACACATCTGGCTTTCTCTGCAAGAGAGCCTTCTCCAGCGTAATCATACCAAGAATCCAATGAGAACTCTATTTCTATAAATATACTGGTGTTACATGCCTCAGCGCACAAATGCAGAGCTAGGACTTGGTCATGTAACATAGCCCTCACAACTCCCACAATGTTATGGTTCTTTCTCTCATCCACCCCTTTCTGCTCTGGGTTGTGGGGTGTTGTCAGATCTCATCAAATGCCTTCTTTCACACATTTTTTTTGAATTCATTCAAAACATACTCACTTCCATTATCACTAATGAGAGCCTTCACCTTCTTGCTGGTTTCTCTCTCAACTAGTGCCTTGAATTCTTTGAACTTGGAGAATGTCTCATCTTTTTTCCACATGATGAAGATCCAACATTTCCTTGAGAAGTCATGCATAAAAATGACAAAATATTTGTGTCTAGTAATGGAGGCTATCAAGAAAGTTCCATAAATATCATATTTTATCCTTTCCAACACTACATATGCTTTGTTGTCCCGATCATGGAATGTGGATTTTTCATACTTACCCAATATACATCCTATGCATACATCCTACTACTCAAGTGCTCCTTTGGGGAGGCTAGTGGTTATTTACTGCATAATATTCAAGGTTCCATGATGCAAATGGCCAAGTCTTTTGTGCCAAATTTCATCGACATTGTGGCTCTACACTTTATCCGCCTTACTTCATAATGAAACAGAATATTCCACATCTATCTTATACAGGTTCTTCACACGAACCCTGATCAGCTTCACCTATGTCATGGCTATGTGTTTTAGGAGTGTTTTCCCTTTTCTAAATACCACATCATAACCACGGTCTTCCAAAACTGTGAAAGAGATGAGATTCTTCTTTAGGTCTGGAAAAAATATGACATCCTTGAGTCTAAAAGGGGAGCTCGACTCCATCTAAAAGGTGATTGTATCAATCCTGGTCATTTTGAATGTGCATCTAGAAATATTTCTGCTCCAGGTCTATGAAAATGTCTCTACACCCTGTCATGTGGAACGATGGACCTAAGTGCAAGTACCACACACTCCCCATCACTAGGTTGGCCATCCATGCAATACAGGTGAATTCAAGCTTGAATTGTGAAGCCAAATCTTCACCTGCTGCTCCTCCTGGGGTATTCTTGCTCGAATTTTTGTATGGACACTTCATGGAATAATGCTTGATTTCATGACAATTGAAGCATTTAATTTTGGACAAATATTTCTTATTGTCTGCTTGGCTAGATTCTTGTTTGGTTTGAGATTTCTTCCCTTTTCCATTCTTTCCCTTTCCAAATAATGCAAATTTTTCTTCACCCTTTTCGTTGGATGAAATCTCATCTCTGGTATTCTTCCTTATTTCCTCATGTACCAAATCATAATATAAGTGTTCCTAATCAGTGGTTTCTCCCTCCCATTCACTGAATCTTAGTAGCTATGCCAGCTCTTGGGAAGGCCTACAAGGGCTAGGCTTACCAAGTCACCTTATGCAACATTAACACCAACCCCACCAAGTTCATCATGAACTTGGGTAAATATGCTCAAATACTGCATAATATTGTTATTGTTCTACATCTTGATATTTCAATGTTTATCCTTGAGTGCTAGGTTCATATGGTCACTACTATTCTTGAACAATTCTGTCAGTGCTTTCCACATTACGAATGGAGTTTCTTTCCCATGGATATTTGAGACAATTTGATCTCATACTCCCTCCAATATTATTATCCTCGCCTTGACTACATGTTTCTTACATTGGGCTAGGTTATGTGCATCATATGTGCATGGTTTTACAACATCTATCTTGATGTATTATAACAATCCATTGTCATCCAACAATGCCTCCATCTGATCTTTCCATGCAAGGAAATTATGCACCTAAGTGCAAGTACCACACACTTCCCATCACTATGTTTCCCATGCATGCGATAAGGGTGAATTCAAGCTCGAATTGTGAAGCCAAATCTTCACCTTCTACTCCTCTTGAGGTCTTGTTTCTTGACTTTTGTGTGGACACTTCATGGAATAATGCTCGATTTCATGAGAATTGAAGCATTTAATTTTGGACAAATCTTTATTATGGTCTCCTTGGATAGATTCTGTTTTGGTTTAAGATTTGTTCCCTTTTCTTTTCTTTCCCTTTCCAAACAATGAAATTTTTTCTTCACCCTTTCCTTTGGATGGAGTCTCATCTTTGGCATTCTTCCTTATTTCCTCATGTACCAAATCAGACTATAACTGTTCCCAATTCAGTAGTTTCTCCCTCCCATTCACTGAATCTTGGTAGCTATGCCAGCTCTTGGGAACGCCTACAAGGGCTAGGCTTGCCAAGTCACATTCTGCAACATTAACACCAACCACACTAAGTTCATCACAAACTTGTGTAAATATGCTCAAATAATGTATAATAATGTTATTGTTCTGCATCTTGATATTTCAAAGTTTATCCTTGAGTGTTACGCTCCTGTGGTCACTACTATTCTTGAAAAATTCTATAAGTGATTTCCACATTACGAATGGAATTTCTTTCCCATGGATATTTGAGACAATGTGATCTCATAATCCCTCCAATATTATTATGGCTACATGTTTCTTACAATGGGCTAGGTTTTTTTCATCATATTCGCATGGTTTTTCAACATCTATCTTGATGTATTATAGCAGTTCATTGTCATCCAACACTGCCTCCATGCGATATTTCCATGCAATGAAATTAGAGATGCCTTCCAAGGAATACTCTAGTATCACCCTCTTGAAGGGTTTCTTCCCAACTCTAAAGAGATCTTGCTACACTAAACTGTAAAATTAAACCCCTTGAGAAACAACTTCGAAATTCTAATTGTAATGTGAATCCTGCTCTGATACCATGTAGAAATTATGGTGTATATTTGCAAAATCTCATTGAAATTTCAATCAAAATCATTAGACACAAACCTACTCTACTGCTCTGCGAAATTCAATTCACAATTTAGAACATCAATCACAAACATGCAATGATAAATAACACACATGCAAATAACATTTTTCCAAGGGAAAGAAATCTTCTTAAAGCCCCTTTGCCTACTTGCATTAATATGATGAATAGAGATGTATTACAATTGCTAGCTCAATCTTAGCTTAACCTGTAAGTGAATAGCCTATCTCTCTGCTCACTGAGAAAATCTAACCCATACTTAGTCAATGTTTGCCTCTACTTGAGCCCCAATTTCCTTAGGCAATTCTTGAGGAAATTAGGCCTCATTATTTAGGAATTTCCTCCAAAATAATTGCGCAATTCCGAAGGTTGATATCTAACTACGTGCAACACCTATACACTCAAGACTAGTATACAACTAATGTTTCACTACATTGGAATCTCCACCATAACTTGTGAAGTCAAATACTCTGCATGAACTAGATATTTTGGGTTGATTGATCAGTTAACTAGATGATCACTGAGTTAGACTGAAGTCTCACTACACAACTGACCTTCCACTAGTTCCTCCAATAGTTAGAACTAGTTTAACTGAAAAAACAACTTGAAATAATTGACCTTGATTGCTATAAATTGCTATCGCACATGCTTAACTGAACTCCAAGCCCTATAACTCAAATTTAGTGAGCTAACTGAGTGACACAAGCCATGTCACACAAGTTAACTACTCCCAAGTTGTCTGCTAACGTGGAAATTCAAATTTTGTCAATTTGACCTAGAAATTGATACTTTCTTGCTACATTTTTCAACACTTTTTTTCCATTCATGGGTTACAAGCCCATGGTTTTGAAAAAATATTTTATTCAACATTGTAATTCACCACAATACTCACTAATGGCATTCACTATAGTATTTACCCGTTGTATTCACACATGGTATACACCCAAGGTATTTAATAGTAAAACAAATAATGAAATTACATGAATCTTGAGTAAAAATATATGCATAAATAATATAAATACGAGCCGCCACCTTTGCAAAAGCCATGAAGTTTTCTAATTATGTATTCTTATGAAATTTTTAACATTTAATAAAAATAATTACTCTCTTTTCATATTATTATTTCCTCTACATTATATTGAATACATACACTTGTGACATATTCAATTCTCAATAATTTGTCTACATTCTCAAGTAGTCTAGATCATTGGTGTTAGAGCAATCTACTCGCCACCTTCCATTGTAGGTTCCTGACAAGGTTAGGGTATAGCGAGTTGAATATCAAGCTACTTTAACCTGAGGAAAATCACTTTCTCCAACCTAAGAGACCTCCCATGGAAGAAGAAAAGAGGAGTTATAAAGATGGAGATCCTATCAAGTTGTTGCTTGAGGAAGCACTCACATGAAAGAATGAGATGACAGACAATTTATCCCATATTGTTTGATGACTATGGACAAAAACTAAAATATATTAAACAAAAGGTACTTTTAATTGTGTGATACCATTCAAGGAGAAAGTTAACTTAGACATGCCCTTATTTGGAGATCAGATAGATACAAATGTCATAAAGAAATGGATGAACATGTTTGAGGGTTATCATTTATCCAAAAAAATTCTAATAGTGAAAGTAGTAGTTTTTCACTCCTTAAAACCCTTCTTATGTAAAATTTTGGTGGGAATGTTACTTGGAGAGATACGCAATGGACGAATCTATTCCATTCAAGAAAGAACCCACTAGGATAGAATTTGTGGATGCCCTCAAGGAAGAATTCTATCTTGTGGGCTACTATTATAACCCATACATAATATGGAACACTCTCCAATAGGAGAGAGACTATAGAGTGCCACACTACATCATTATTTTCCATACCTTGTGCTCAAATTTGGGTGTGAGAGACTTTGAGTGTAACCTGTTCTAAAGTATTATAGTTTCCAACATAGGTACATACAAATAAATATGGATTTCTTGGACAAATCCTATTTGGAATTTTCTTATTTTGGTGCTCTCAAAATTCAACAATGTAATAAGTGAAATTTTGGGTTTGTAAATTATTCACAATAGAAACTTTGAAAAGGTGGATCCATATCATGAAAAAGGGATAGAGAAAAGAGATTCAACCTTAATATAACCATCCAAATTCACATGAAAAATGAAGAACACTTGAAAGTGGCGTGACTCCAAAAAAATCTACTTAACACAACACAAATGAATGTCACTCAAGATAATTACTCTTGGATGAGCGTAGAGAGATATATTCTAGCGCATATTCTGATTCAAAATAGGATAAACAAAAGATGATCATCGATGTAGAACCCAAAGATAACTTTGCACCTATGAAACACCAATTAGAAGAGTTACACGATCTTGAGGAGGATGGACACCACTTTAATTCATATATGTGGTGAATAGGACCCCATTGCATTTCAGTGTTAACAACATAAGCCAAAATAAACTAATATCCATTAAGGTCATCCAGATATTGAAGCTACCAATAGTGCTACAGCTCGAAGAATAAACCATTTATAGGTTGAGCCATGGGATAGACATCAATGTTATCCCTGAATATTGCATGTCCTATTGCATGAATCCCTTCGAAGTTATGGTACTTTGCTATATTTTCCCACTCAATGTTTGTGATGTTCTTCTAGGGAAACCTAGTATGTGGAATTATTATGTTTTTTTGACTCTCAACCCCATCGTAGCATTGTTACTCTAGGGAATCATCTCTATAGGATACTAGAGGTAGTCTCAACTATGGGAAATTCATTAATTCTTGAAAAACAATGCCAAAAAACAACCTTTCATGCTTCCATTTTTTTCCTATTTATGCTTCAATAAAAAGGAGAAAAAAAAGTCATTGTTACCACCACAAATTTAGTGGCTCTCTCTACAAAAAATGTACATGTGGAGAAGATTGTAGAAGTGTCCAAATATGTATTCTTCTCACCTACAAGGTTGCCTCTACATGTCAACCCGAAACATCTAGATACATGGAATGGAAACCTTCAATATTCTTAACATAGCTATAATAGAACTCTCCATAACTCTATTTCTATAGCTCCTTTTAGACATGTTCAAGGTTGTAACTAGTGGCACCCATGCATGTTAGTATTGCAACTACATACTCACCAACAAATTCCTCCCATGCTTAGGTCAAAGCATATCAAAAAATAAATACTGTTAAGTGGATACAACACCTATAACAATAGGTTCATGATGTCTTACAAAAACACAATTCCAAGTAAAAACAAAAATAATATCAACATTTGGTTCCACATAAGTTTCATGCAATAGTGGATTGAATCATGGACAGTAAGATAATGAATACCATCTAGTAGAACATACAAATCTACTAAGTTGTCAAAGTAGGACATCTTCTTCATTAAGAAAGGTGGCTCACCAGGAGACGAATTCAATAGAATTTTATCCATATGATATGGAACTTAGTGCAATGGAACCATTTCTTCCTAAATGGGAAGGAATGATTTGATTTGAAATTTTCATCTATCCAGATTTTCCATAGAATCAACATATCTAATCTTTAATTTATACTAGATTTCATAACCATAATATTCTTTAACTAATCTGTAACCCATTCATATATGAGTTAAGTGGAAATTGGTGGCTATCCACCTTTTATCATTGAATCAATATGATTATAATATTTTATATTTTCCATTTGTGGGCTACAATCCCATGGTTTCAGCAAACCATGGTATTCACCATGGTAAGTGACCATAGAATGGCATTCCCTATGTTATCCACCCATGGTGTCTAATAATAAAACAAATATAACATCATGACTCCTAAGTAAAAGGAAACCCATAAATAATATAAATATTGGTCCTCACCTTTGTAAGAGCCATGAAGTGTTCTTATGATGTAGTTTGATGGCATTTTTAGCATTTAATAAAAACAATTAAGCTCTTTTCAATTTAATGTTTTCCTTTGCATTATTTTCTATGCACTTGTGATGTATTTTATTGTTTATAGTTCCTATACATAATTCTATATACTTTTGTGACTTATTCTACTATCATATTTTATCTCATTCATTAGGAAACCCATATACGAAGATTATAATAATTTCTTCAAGGATACATGGGTTCTCTTATCATCCTTCTACCCATTTTCCTACAAAGACAGATGGATGAAAAATACCAGTCGTATCAAATTTGAGATGAAGCAATGAAGTATTTATTATAGGGAAAGGTTGAAAGCCTCATTGAAAGAAGTAGAATATAATATTTGATAGATTATATGTAGACAAAAAATAAGGCTCTTTATCGAGTGACCACTTATCCCAACTTTATTCTCTATAACCCCTTCATCACTCTATTTTAGAAAATGAAGAAATTTCTTGGAAGATAAAGAGCCATGCCACTTGAGTCAAGGAAGGAAATAACAATACAACATTTTTTCACCAATATTTTAAATATAGGAAAACTATGAATGCAATAAGGGATATTAAGATATCGAATAAATCAATGGCTCACTCATTCAAGGATATTGTGGAAGAATGATTTTTTCATTTTTAGTCTCTCTTGAAGGAACTAATTCTTGATTCAAGAAATAATGGAAGTTATCACCAAGTTCTCACTAGTTTTCTTGGATGATATGTACAGGTATTTGGAGGAAGTGACTACAAAATCAGAATTCATATGGGCCTTAGACTCATTTAAGAAAGGTGATAAACCAAGGCATGATGGAATCACAGTGGAATTATTCTTATAGTTCTATGAGATCTTGAAGGAAAATATTTTAAAATTAGTTTGTGAACCATAACTCTCTAAAAAGGGCCTAGGATCTTTGAAATCCACCTTTTAACACTTTTTCTAAGAAACAAGATGAAGTTTCTTTTGATGATCATAGGCATATTACAAATTTTAATGTAACTACAAGTCGGTTGCTAATATTATTTCTCTAAGAATTAAAACCATTTTGATCAATACAATCTTCAAAGAACAATTTGGGTTTCTAAGGAGAAGACGAATCCATGAGGTGATGCCATTAGCTCATGAAGCCATGTAATCAATCAAGATGTTGAATAAATTATAAGTAATTCTCCGGATTGAATTCTCAAAATACTTCGATCTAGTTAATTGGACATTTATTTTTCTTATTCTTATTAGGATGGGTTTGCACCTTCCTACGGTTAACTAGATAATGGGTTGTGTGAAATATTATTTTCTAATGATCATAAATGGGTCACCCTCTAGTTTCTTCAAGGCTTCTTAAGGTTTTCAATAAGGATTCCTTATATACCCTTTTATATTTTTCATTGTGGTGGAAACCCTTTGTAGGTTTATGTATGATTCCAAGTCTAAAGGGAGGTTAAGTTGTGCCAATTTATTAGAATAAGACTCCATCTCTCATATTCTATTTTTGGATGATGTGTTATTCTCATGTAAGGGACCTCTCAAGTTTTATTTTTGTGAAATATTGTTGCACCTTTATTGCTTAGGGACAAACATCGATATTAATTTTGAGAAACCTTATCTTATTCTCTATCAATTCTTAAGGGATTGTCTTAGATGGATTAAGGAATCCCTTCTATTACCTTGAAAGGACATGGATTTAGGATTTAGACACTTAGGATTATTTCTTAAACCAAATAAGTATATGTCTACTTATTGAAAATGGGTAAGGAAAATAAATTGAATCACACATTGCTCTTTTGGTATATCATATGTCTTCTCAAGGGGGATGTCACACTCCTTAGAATGGTTTTGATGAGCACTCCTATGTATTGGACATCTATTGAAATAGTGTCAAAATGATATTCCTCCAAAAATAAAAATAAAAAAACAAGTTTCTAATTCACGTGTTTGCACTGAAAAGTCTTTGGAGGCATCCCTCTTGTCAAATTGATTTAGGTGGACATTCCAAAATATTTTTTGGGATGGGGATTTAAACAAATATATCTTCTCATTCTCTCCTTAGTAGCCATAATAATTTGGAGGCTCACCCATAATTTATCCATTTGGGTGATTTTTTTAAATCCAATTACTTCCAAAATATCTCTATTAAGTACTATTATAGTCCTCCTAATAAATAAGTAGAGGATCTATTGTTTGAAAAGCATTGGTCATAGCTTGTGCCTTAGTGTTTTTTTGGATTGTTTGGAAAATAAACAATAAATGCAAGATAAAAATTGGTATAGATCCTTTCATGGTAGCTAGGCAAGAGTATCAAATTTCTGAGTCCCTCTTACATTTGCTTTACAAAGCTAGCATTGTCCTTTTAGAATATGGAAAAGATCATTATCCATAGGTAATAGTGTGTCTTGGTTGGAAATATAGAGAGGATTTAGGGATTTCAAGGGTTGAAGCATCTAATTCATGGTGGTAGATATAAAATCTAGTTCCTAGTTACATTACATTAAAGGGAGATGACAATGATAATATATGTTGGTCCAAAAATGCTAGTTTAGGTGAACATATTATGAAATTGGGATACAATGCTATTATTGAAGTTGAATATTTTGGAGAAATGCAATGGAAGTGGAACATATTTGGGAAAATTAATGCTCCATAAAAGTGCCAAACCACTCTATGGTTAGCACTCTCCAACAAACTATTAACTTTAGAACCCTACTTAGTTTTATGACAGGTTGGCCCTAGAAGATGCGCCCTGTGCAAAGTTGATGAAGAAATAAGCCAACATTGAATTCAAGTAGAAAGCTATTTGGGAACAACAAAATTTGTCTAGTTACATTTAGACTTGGATAGCAAACAAAGAGGTAAAGCATGTCAAATGGATTCCTCGTACCATGATTAATATCATTTGTTATGTGTGCAACATTATTTTATTTAAAAACATTGAATTTCCTCCAATAATCTATGCTAATTTAATCATTAATATATCAAAATAACACATTACCATGAACACAAGTTAAAAAGATACATATCCTAATGATGTTAGTGTTTGACAAGGAAATACCATGGGGATTCTTTAATGGTTCTTTCCAAGGAAATCTCCCTCTTGTAGTGTTGGAGTTGCGTTGTTCCTTAGGAAAAATCACTACATTGACATCTAATATCCTTGAGTAGAGGAACAAATAATATTGCTAAATTCATCACTGAAAGGGTTCTTTTAGCTGTAGCATACGAAATCTGGGTCAGAAAATGCATGTATTAGGACATTCTAGGATTTTTATTAGTTGAGTTTTCAAGAAGATTATAGTGGAAAATTTGTTCATGGACCTACTCTTATAATATGTGTTTATCAGTTATCTTTTTGTTCCCCGATGATGGGTGGAGCATCCACCCGAAACATTGGACAAGGAAAACTACTACATAGTTTATATCTGAAATATTAAGACAAATCTTTGAATAGTTATCTTTTAACCACATCTATGAGGTAATAAATACACAAGCATATGAGTTTTCCATGAATATTGCTCCCTCCCCACTGGGTATTTGACTATTATGAATATAAATATGGAGTGGAATTTGGGGAAATGGAATTCCAATTTGTTTTTTTTTTGGAAACATGGAATGTAGTTACCAAAAGTAACATCTTCTATGGTAATGTATCTATAAAAGAATTTGTTAAGCCATTTTACCAAAATGCTATTATAATGGAAACAATGCTTTGGTAATTAATTCACATTTTTTAGGTGGAATGAAAAATGGACTATTTATAAAGCTTAGTCCAATAAGATCATATATATTCAATCTTTTTGAATGTAAGATAAATTTCCTCCACAAATAAAATAATAACATTTTAATTAATAATTAAAAAATTAACAAATATAGTATAATATTTTTTTTTGTTAAGCTTGGTAGGACCATTTCATTTTCTATTCAAACATAGGAAAATTTACACCACATAGATTGGCTAGGTGGCCTCAACTTTCCCATGAGGGAAACCAATTCTGTTGGCCACCTATCTGCTTTGTAAGCCATCAAAAAACAATAGAGTTTTAATCTCTCTAACCAAGCTATATATGTCTTTGTTTCGTGTCCATACTCTATATTTCTATCTATACATATACTTGCATGACGAACATTAAAAGCTATCCGCATATAAAACAAAAGTAAACATAGGAGAGTGACTAACCAATCTGCTCCTTGGAGGCCGATTCCACAAGTGTTGGGTCCTTGACTATTGATCCAGGCATCTCATAGAGTTCTAGGATGCATGGAATGTGTCTTTCAATTCTCTCTAACCTGATGTCTTACTTATGGAGTTGGAACTGGATTTTCTACAAGTCTTGCTTGTAGCTCGGCATGCCTTGGAGTGAAACCGCCATGCCTACCAAGATTTGTTCCATAGTGCTATAGACATATTTGGGCACTGCAACCTTAATCACATATGTCCATAAACCAAGGGCTTCTAAGAACCTAAAAGTGTTGTTTCATACCCTAAAGGAACAAGGTTAGCTAATTACATCATTTCACAGAATTTCTCCCTGAAAAACTGCTCAGAACTAGTCAAAACTAGACCATATAGATTACTCAGTGCTAAGGGTGCGATGAATCTCACCTACTACATGAAAAAAGTACGATGCATACTAGAAATCCCTTTTGTAGGGTGCGATGAACAAGAGCAGACAAATGGCAAAGGCAGTTGGCTAGATGGAAACCCAGAGAATCTTCTAGAAACTACCCATTTGACACTTGCCTCTTTGAATTCGCTGAGGGATGAGTAAGAGATCATGAATTCTCTAAGTGGAACTAAGAACTATCAGAGAAATGAAACTAATCAAAATCCCAGAAGCTAACTCACCCACCTAAAAATATCTATATATGGATCCCTCATCCTAGAGATCCGGAGGCTCGAATTTTGTATTTTGTAAGGAAGTGCTGTTGGTTTCTCTGTGAAACATTGTATTGTTGGGTGATCTAAGATTTTCATGAGGTAAAGAAGGCTTTCATGCTGAGAAGATGGCACTGGGTCAGACCAATGGGTTGTAATACTCTCTTCTACTACTTCTATCAATAAAGATATTTGAGCTTTTCTCCATATTCTTTTATATCTCTGAATCTTGTATTGATATATGCATTTGTATGGTTAATATACATCTGATCCTATATTTTTTATGGTTATAGATCTCTATGCTTTGATGGTATTATGCTACTTTGACTCTGCAGGTGTTCTTTGAAGCGGGACAAGGAAGGAGTGGCGAATCTCTATCAAAGGAGGGAGGAAACAAGCAAGGAGCCAAGCGAAAGACTGGGGTTGACACTCTCTGCTTCTCTCTCGTCTATCTCTCATAAAGGAAAACACAAGTAACTTTAGTTTGTTTGTTTCTAAGATAGCTACCCATCTCAATGGGACTAGCGGCTCTGAGTGGACACTAGTTTTCCCGATAAAAAAATGGCGACTCCATTGGGGAGCGAATAGCTTGTTTTCTTGTTTCCATTTGTTTGTTTTATAAACTATATATGGAGCCTGAAGTTAAGCCATCTAGGCTTCGAACTGCATTTGCTATGCAAGTGCAAAGTAGATCAATGCTGCTTTAGTCCATCTCCGGGTTTGTTTATGAACTGAAAAACTAACTTGCAAACATCCTAAGTGCCCTAGTGGTAGCTCAAGTAACCTCATTAGATCAGCCCCTATACTTTGTGTTTACTGCCTATCCTTAGCTCAGCATAAACCCCTGAACTTAGCTGCAAACTGTGAGCAAAAACCAAGCTCAGTCTTGTCCTTGGACCATCGCACTGTCTCTCATTGACAACCTGGATGCATCGCACCTCTTGTGTGCTATAGGTGAGATGCATCCCTATTTCCATGTGTTACAGGTGCAATGATTAGGTATGACTGTTTCTGCCTCCAGATTTTGGTTTTCTATTCATTGTCTTCATCTTTATTCAGTAGTTTTGCTATTTATGATCAGTATATCACTGTTGAAACTCTCTTCCTTTGCATTATCCAGCCTACATTGATAAATAATTTTGAATTCTTTTATGTATTTTTCATCATTTGTAGTTCTCCTTTGCAAACAATAGCTTAATCGAACTGTCGTCTTTTGATTTGAAAGTGTTGCAAGTGTTTTTTTCAGTCAAAGAAAAGAGTCTTCCTCTTTTTGATAGTCGATTACACTTTTTCCATTGTATTTGATTTCAATTAATAGTATTTCAAGTGTTGAAAGCAATTTTGAATTCAAAATCGCAAAGTGTCGTCTTAATATTCCTTTCGTTTTTTGAAAAGAAAATTGTTAGCACTGTCTCTTTGAAAGAAAAATAGTTTAGATCTATACTTAGCATTATTTTTTTCATTCACACATTAAGAAAGCAGAAAACAAATACATGCATGTGCATTTGCATTTAGACTGCTTGTGGAAATTGATTTAGGATAGTGCATCTTAGCGTGTTCGCTCTGCTCTATGTTGAAAGAATCTTACTTCTCTTTCCTTAGTAGCTAGGATTTTCATTGCAAAAAGAAAGTAAACGATTCTTTATCAGCTTAGATTGCATATTTAGGAATTGTATATCTACATCACACGGTGAACCTAAGGCAAAGTTCTTAAGAAAGATCAACTATAAAATAAATCTCAATGAACATAAAAATGCTTTGGAACCTAACGCACAACATCTTGAAGTCTAGGCTAGAGACGTATTCTGGTGTCGTAAAGCCTGGTAACTATCGTTTTCATCATAGGTTGGGTGATTCCTCCTCTTTGATATGACAAGTGCCAGTATAGACTTATGCTCCCACGTACCATCGACTATATATTGGGAGACCACAATAGGCTATATCCTTTATCCTTAGGAAGCCGTGTCTGTTGCCCTATCAATCGTAATGCACTGAACACAGCATTCGAGAAGATTGATTGTCGTACCATAAAAAGTATTTTGCAGTTTTGTGATTGGTTTGGTGATCCCCCTATATAGATTTCCAGATTAGTCACTTTTGTTCCTTTTTGGACTCCTTAAAAGAAAAGGTCCATCTGAGCACTTGTCACTTCAGGCTCATTACAAATCGAAGGCGACTAGAGTCATCTTTAGCTTTTTCTCGACTCTTAAAAATTGAAAGAGAAAGTTGTGTCAAAGCATCATAAAATTTATTTTAATCGGAATAACATCACTATTCCCTCGTTGGTCTTAGGTTGAGAAAATGGAGTCCACCAATAAAGGATTTCCCCTTGGGGGGAATCCTAGTCCCTTCTCTTCCTGGGGAGATGTTGGTGCACCTCATATGGCTACATTGTCCCTTCCAGGACTTACAATTGGCCTGCCAGTATGGCTTTTCTTGAACTCTGTCGTTCGAAGTATCGTGATTCCTGAGTAATCAAACCAACAACCAGATGATACTAGAGTTACCCCCCAACCTTCTACTTCGTTTGTTTCTCCCTCTCCTTCTTCATCTTCGCTTGGTGAAGCTAGTAAAACTAAGAACCAAGTAACTAAGAAGAATAAGAAAGGGAAGGAAAAGAAGAAGAAGAAGCCAATGACGAGAGGGGGAAACCATGCATCATCTCGCGAAAATCCACACACTGCACCATCCAAACCTAAATCTCCATGTGTCATTTGCAAAGGAGACCACTATCATCAAGATTGTCGTTGCATCCCGTGGATCTTAAGGGACTGGTCTCCTCGCTTGCACAATCCGGTGTCCTCAACCTCTGATGATCATGTTGAAAGTACACCATCAATTAGTGAAAACGAAGTCAATGGATAGAAAGGAAGATCTAAATTTCCTTGTATACTGTGTGAAGGCGATCATGCCCTCCACTGTTGTCCCTTCTTGGACGAAGCTAAAAGAGTCTTGGATAACCGTCCTGCGTCACTGTAGTGACTTCCTCCTGGATACAAGAAACTCTTGCCAAGTCCATCACTAGTTGAAAATCCAACTGACACACCTTTGTTGTCGGTCGAAGCACCTATCATTGAAGATAAAGCCTCTGAGTCCACACCGGATCAAACTCAACAGGTCGAGACAATAGTCAACCCAGTCTTGTCTTCAGAAGGTCCACCTTCAGATGATACAGTCACCAAAGAGAATGAGGATGATACCATTCAAATTCTTTTTGTTAACATAGAATCTGATGAACATGGGGGAAATCTACTAATTCCTTTACCGTAGGAAGGAAGTTCGTCAGAGATTTACCTGGTCATTTACTCAGTCCCTCCTCCAAGCAACCTAGTCATTTCCTTCGATTGGAATCTACTAGGCAGACCCCGCCTACCATCTAACGTACCTTTCCAAATCATAGTACAAGCTTACAGAATGATCATGATTGGTACTATCATAGATGAAGGGGCTTCTGTGAGTATCCTTTCCTCAACTACTTGGAAAGCACTTGGTTCGCCATCGCTTCTGCCTGAGATTCAAAATCTGACAAGCTTCAACAAAGGAACCAGTCAACCGTTAGGGATCCTTCCAAATTTTACTATAACTTTGAGAAGGAAAAAAGTTCATCTAAACGTGATGGTAGTCCAAGGACCTTTAGATTAAAATCTAGTCCTTGGGTGTGACTACATTTATAGCATGCGAGCTATTGTTTCCTTGCTCTTTCGAGTGATGTGTTTTCCGCATGAAGGCAGAGTGGTCCACCTAGTTGACCAACATTCATTCCCTGGTTCAAACACATCTATTAGTCAAATTCCATCCCTAACTGGTCTTTTTACGCAAGGAATGTCTCAACAATATCCAGTCCGTCCACGTGATGAGCGCGAGTGATTCAGTGATTGTGACTGAAACCCAGGGGGCATGCACCCTGGTCTACTTCGACAAGAAAACTTTAGGTATAGGGTAGGTTTCCGCAAAGGATATATGACTAGTCTGACACACCTGTCCATTTAGGAAAATGGGATTAGACTGGAATAAGATTCCCTCGTCAAAGTTATGTGAGTGGATGTGTCCCACCATTCACCTTTGTCTATTTCGATGGACAGAGCCAAGGAAGTGTTTTGTCTGCAAATGCGGATGGAGAAATCTTGCAAATGCGAGAAATTTCATATGGTAACCTGGAAACTCTACTTTTCTTTATACCCGGGGGTATGCAAACCTTTTGCATGCAAGTGAAAAGCGACCTTTTGTTTTTGTTGTTTGTAGGCTCTCAACCCTTTAACCTCATAGGTGGGTCATTCCTAGCTTGCCTAATAAAGGCTCAAGAGCAAAGTTTCGAATGGGGCAAGCTCCCTAAAAAATGAACCTATCAATGATACATCTTTATTATACGACTGGCATGAGCAGTTTTATGCAAAGTTCAAGCTCGTTAAAAAATAAACCTAGCAATGAGCATATGTTCCACCATAGTTGAAGCTCATTAAAAAATGAACCCACCTTCAATAAACAACCATTGCGATCGCATAATTATCACCTTTTGAACCTTGGTCATGTTTTTACCATCACCTCCACTCTTTTCTATCCGATCATATGCCTCCATTTGATTTTTTACACCTTTTGAGGAGCAACTGCGATGAGTGATTCTATTAGCCATCTTATTTACACTGTGTTAGTTCCAGTCTTCACAGCCTGTCACCAGGGATCAACATGAGCTCTTACTATGTCTGGTTTTGTTATATGTTTTGCACATGATGTTCAGCACAAAACATGTCACAAGTGTTTCTATCAGAAGGATCTCAGAAAAATATTTCCAACGGCATATCACACTCCCGTAACCGGTTCCTGGATTAGAAGAAATGAATGAGTGATTCTTGATTATGCATGTTTTGAGGTCAGTTTCTGCACACAATGACAAGTTTAGTTCAAAATCAGTTTCTAAAAGAATGGTAAGGAATTTTTTAAAAGTGAGAGAGGTTTTAGTTCATCACATACCAAATAAAAAAAAACTCCTTCATTTTATGCACAGGTGCTACTATGTGGGAGATATACAGTGATATTTGGAGCTTATATTAAAACAAAGCAAATTTTTCATATTTTTTACTATTTTAGTCATTTTAGTGCGGGACCATTTTACATCAGATGGAAAGTAATTTTGCAAAACCCAAGGAGGTTTTTGTTAAGCACGAGAAATATAACAAAAACATCTTTCAGTTTATTCACAGGTGTCATGGATTGGGATGTGTGACTAGATCTTTACAGCTCATTTTCACAGAATTAATTTTTTAATGATTTTCTATTTTAGAGATGATTTTGTGGAACAGATTACGAGCTAATGGAAATGAATTTCCAAAATTTGAGAGGGGTTTTTCTCCAGCACTACCTTATCTACAAAAACCTCTTTCCATTTTGCAACAGGTGTTATGGTTTAGGAGATACGAGTTCATCTTCAGCACCTATTTTCAGAAATTCGGCCCAAGTTTAATGTAACTAATTCTATTTTGAAGAAAATGGTTGAGCTCAATCCCTTGGTACAAGGATGAGAAAATGCATATATTCTATGAATTTCATAGTGTAGGGGTTTGATTTTGGTAGAGGGTTGGACTCTTGGGAAGATTTTGGCACACTATTGTACATATTTTTCATATTTTGGCTAAGGAAAGATCAGAAATTTTGCAGCACCTGTTGGGATTCTTGTGGCTTTCAGTTCTTGATGGTGTTATCTCTCAGTTTATTGTAAGTTTATTCATGTTTAAATGTATGCCATTCCCTTCTTATTCTTTCTGAAACTAAATGAATGAGTAAATGAGGTTGAATTCATTGTTCGCAGTGTTCTTCCTTTAAATTTGTTTAGTTTTACATGTTTTCGCCAGTTTGAAGAGGATCCATGTTCTCCTTTGCCCTCTTCAGCACCTTGTCGTTCTGATCTATCCATACACCTAATCAAAGGCATCAAGACTACTGCCTACCTTGCCCCAGCTCGAATTCTGCAAATATCTGACCTCAATCCCCAGACCCAAAATTGGTTTTCCCGTTTCTCCAACAAAAAACCCAAAAATCTAAATCAAACATTCCTATCTCTTTACTAGCCTAAAATCAGTATTAAATTTAAGTCATCTCAGCCCTTTTGAAGACCTTTTGCCGAGATAGACCCGGAGAGAGCCCTCTCCTGTCCTCGTAGGGCTAGCTATGAGGCTGAGCTTGGTTTGATGTTGCCTCGAGTTTTGCCTTCCTCAGCCTGAGGCAGATTTGAGCGCTAACATAGTGGCGACCATACTGGGGAAGAAAATAGTTTGTTTGTTAATGTCATTTGTTTTATAAGCTACAGAAAGAGCCTGAAGATTAGCCAGGTAGCCTTCAAAACGCTTTTTCTTTCATTAGCGAAAGTGGATAAACGCTGCTTCAGTCAATCTCTGGTCTAGCTTGTAATCGTGACATCTAACTTGTTAATTGCCCCAGTACATGTATCAAGTTCAGATCTGATTGTTGATGGTGGACAATGGTCGGACACATATGAAGGCTGAGACATTCACCTGGCAACTCCAGCTCAATCCAGAGATTCCAGTGCTCACTGATCCATTCATGCAATGGTAGGGTATGTGGCAAACCCTACACTTTGTGAAGTTGTAAAAGAAATTAGAGATCAGTTAGCAGATTTTGAAATTGATGAAAGATCTTTCAGTGTCGTGCTTCAATGTTTAAAATCTCCAAAGTTTCCTCTTGAAGCTAAAATGGGTGTCTGTGAGTTAATTGTTGAAAGAATTGAGATGGAGATTCAATGTTTAAATGATCAGATCCAATCATATGATTTCCGAGATCCCAAAAAGTTCTTGGAAACTCTTCCTCCTTCAAAACAAGAAACAATAGAGCTGCCCGTAGATGTTTGCATTGGCAGTTTGCAGTTGGAGGTCTATGTTAAGGAATTAGGGTAGCAAATAGAGTCTGTTTTCTTTGATCCTATTGCAACATACATGGAATTTTTTTTTAGTTTGAATGATAGATCAAATTGTCTTTTACACAACCAGACTCGTTATGTGCATGTAGGGCTGCAAGCAATTGCATTTGTGATCTGGTTGAAGCACTCTCAAGCAACATCCTTCTCAGATTTACTTGATTGGTTGATATGGCATTACAACATTACTTGATCTATCAATTTTTCAGCAAAGTAGGTTATATTTGTACATAAATAAGCTGCCCGAGGCAGTATTTCAGTTTGCGGTATTTGTTTATGTACATGTTGCAGCATGTATATGTTTTTGGATTGGTATGAGTTGTTTTGGGTTTGCAGTTGTTTGACCATCCATGCCCAATGAAAGAGGCACTGTCTACTTTTCAAAGATCTGTAGTTCTTGGCACATCCAAGGAGCTACCATCCCCATTGGAGCCGATTTTAGTTCCAGTCTACGCAGCCTGTCACCAGGGATCAACATGAGCTCTTACTATGTCTGGTTTTGTTATATGTTTTTCACATGATGTTAAGCACAAAACATGTCACAAGTGTTTCTATCAGAAGGATCTCGGAAAAATCTTTCCAACGGAATATCACACTCCCATAACAGGTTCCTGGATTAGAAGAAATGGATGAGTGATTCTTGGTTATGCATGTTTTGAGGTCAGTTGCTGCACACAATGACAAGTTTAGTTCAAAATCAGTTTCTAAAATAATGGTAAGGAATTTTTTTAAAGTGAGAGATATTTTTGTTCATAACATACCGAATAAAAAAAACCTCCTTCAGTTTATGCACAGGTGCTACTATGTGGGAGATATATAGTGATATTTGGAGCTTATATTAAAACAAAGCAAATTTTTCATATTTTTTACTCTTTTAGTCATTTTAGTGCAGGACCATTTTACAGCATATGGAAAGTAATTTTGCAAAACCCAAGGAGGTTTGTGTTAAGCACGAGCCATATAACAAAACACTCTTTCATTTTATTCACAGGTGTCATGGATTGGGATGTGTGACTATATATTTACAGCTCAGTTTCACAGAATTAAATTTTTAATGATTTTCTGTTTTAGAGATGATTTTGTGGAACAGATTACGAGCTAATGGAAACAAATTTCCCAAATTTGAGAGAGGCTTTTCTCCAAAACTACCTTATCTATGAAAACCTCTTTCCGGTTTTCAACAGGTGTTATGGTGTAGGAGATAAGAGTTCATCTTCGGCACCTATTTTCAGAAATTCGGCCCAAGTTTAATGTAACTAATTCTATTTTGAAGAAAATGGTTGAGCTCAATCCCTTAGTACAAGGATGATAAAATATATATATTCTATGAATTTAATAGTGTAGGGATTGGATTTTGGTAGAGGGTTGGACTCTTGGGAAGATTTTGGCACACTATTGTACATATTTTTCATATTTTGGCTAAGGAAAGATCAGAGATTTTGCAGCACCTGTTGGGATTCTTGTGGCTTTCAGTTCTTGATGGTGTTATCTCTCAGTTTATTGTAAGTTTATTCATGTTTAAATGTATTCCATTCCCTTATTATGCTTTTTGAAACTAAATGAATGAGTAAATGAGGTTGAATTCATTGTTCGCAGTGCTCTTCCTTTAAATTTATTTAGTTTTACATGTTTTCGCCAGTTTGAAGAGGATCCATGTTCTCCTTTGCCCTCTTCAGCACCTTGTCATTCTGATCTATTCATACACCTGATCAAAGGCATCAAGACTACTGCCTACCTCACCCCAACTCGAATTCTGCAAAGATCTGACCTCAATCCCCGAACCCAAAATTGGTTTTCCCGTTTCTCTAACCAAAAGCCCAAAAATCTAAATCAAACTTTCCTATCTCTTTACTAGCCTAAAATTAGTATTAACTTTAAGTCATCTCAGCCCTTTTGAAGACCTTTTGCCGAGATAGACCCAGAGAGAGCCCTCTCCTGTCGTCGTAGGACTAGCTACGAGGCTGAGCTTGGTTTGATGTTGCCTCGAGTTTTTCCTTCCTCAGCCTGAGGCAGATTTGAGCGCTAACACACTGCCATGATTGAAAAGTTCCAAACCTCACCTGGAATCAGCTGCTATTCGAAAAAATCCCTCGTTCCTCAAAAAGTGAGTCTCCTTTAAGCTCTTTTCATCTGACTCATAAAATATGAAAAGATTGCCGAGCAATTGGCCTCTCCAGCTCGTTAAAGTGATTGGAAGTGCCATCCCTCCTCTAGATCTTAATCTTTTTGGAACTGAGGGATCATTACACAAAAAGATCGAGTGCTTGTCTTGTTCGGCTCGTTAAAACTATCGAAAAGTCATCCCTTTCGTATTATTTTATACTTTTTCGGACTTAAGGGATTATATTACGAAAAAGGATTATTGGAGTTTCCTTTCCGTCTCCTTTCAGACTCTCTAAAATTGAAAAGGATCAAGTTATCTTTGTCATTAAACTCATTAAAACAATAGTGACAAACTTGTCCATGCAGACAAGAGCGATTTTCACTGTCACTAGGCTCATTAAAACATAGCGACAGGTTTGCCCGAAGGGAAAATTATAGAACAAGCATATGTTATCCTCCTCAAGCTTGACAAAAATAAAGAGGTACTGGTAAGTAATGACTGGGGAAAAATTGGGAAGAAAACTTGAAGAAACTTTATTGGTAGCAGGTCGCTCTTAAACATGACACTTTCACTCCATCACCATGATTGAGTCAGGTTGGGTTATTCTGTTCACCGGTCATATCACCAATGGTCCTTCATACCATCCATTTTTGGGGTTAACGCTACCAATCCATTTCAGTGTCACCGATATGTTCAAGAGAAGTCACTAAGAGAATTCACCAACCCAGATTATGTCTCATCCGTTGCAATGCCTTCACGCTTCATTCTTTCATGACCGCTACCCTGAACCTTGTATCGTCAGGTCATTTTCACCTCCATAAAATCATTTTCTCCGTCCCGTGTCGTAGATGTGGGATTCATTAAGGCCCTCTTATGACGGGTCACTTCCTGTCGACATCAGCTCGTTATCCAGGAAGTCGACTTAGGAACAACCCTTTCAGTACTTTGAAGCTTGCATGCCTTAATGGTAAGTTTCTCACTTCCAGTGACAGCTTTACATCAATGGCCTTCGACCGAAAGATTTTGCGTGGTGTTCGACATCAACTCATGTGTTCACACCAAATTAATTGTACTGCAGTACCTTGAAGGTCATTATCATTATCGGTGATTCCTCTCGCGCCTGTTAACAACTTACATCATTGGCTGGTAATCAGGAAATTTCTTTTCGTGTTCGACATCAGAACACCTTTTCACATGGATCGACTTGTACTTCAGAAGAAGATTGAATGAGTTTGAAGACCCCGGATCTAGTTTCATCCATTTGGGTTGCGATATATTCAGGAAAATAAAGACATCAAATATACATCATAGCTCCATAGATAATCATCCAAGCCAAAGGATGATGGCTCTACCAGAATGATCAGCCTGTAACACAGACGGTTATCTGTCATATGTACATGAAAATGAATTTATAAATTTGATCATGGGAATGCCCTCCTTAGCTAGATCATGAAAATATTATTAAGATAATGTATTGTATTGTATCTTATTACAGGTCACCTTCCAGTTCGAAAAACATCGGATCCTCATGATAAAGCATTTCACCCGACATAAAAAGATTTATGACCTCATGCTTTAGGGGGCAACTGTTATAGACATATTTGGGCACTGCAACCCCAATCACATATGCCCATAAGCCAAGGGCTTCTAAGACTCTAAAAGTGTTGTTTCATACCCTAAAGGAACAAGGTCAGTTGATTACATCATTTCCCAGAAGTTCTCCTTCAAAATCTGCTCAGAACTGGTTAAAACTGGACCATACCGACTGCTTAGTGCTAAGGGTGCGATGCATCTCACCTACTACATGCAAAAAGTGCGATGCATACTAGAAAGCCCTTCTGTAGGGTGTGATGAGCAAGAGTAGACAAATGGCAGAGGCAGTTGGCTGGGTGGAAACCAAGAGAATCTTCTAGACACTGCCCATTTGACACTTACCTCTCTGAATTCGCCAAGGGATGAGTAAGAGATCATGAAATCTCCAAGTGGAACTAAGAACTATCAGAGAAATGACACTAATCAAAATCCCAGAAGCTGACTCACCCACCTGCAAATATCTATATATGGATCCCTCATCCTAGAGATCCAGAGGCTGGAATTTTGTATTTTGTAAGGAAGTGCTGTTGGTTTCTCTGTGAAACATTGTATTGTTGGGTGATATAATATTTTCATGAGGTGAAGAGGGCTTTCATTATGAGAGGATGGCATTGGGTCAGACCAATGGGTTGTAATCCTCTCTTCTACTACTTCTATCAATAAAGTTATTTGAGTTTTCCTCCATATTCTTGTATATCTATGAATCTTGCATTGATATATGCATTTGTATGGTTAATATAAATATGATCCTATATTGTTTATGGTTATAGATCTCTATGCTTTGATGGTATTATGTTGCTTTGACTTTATAGGTGTTCTTTGAAGTGGGACAAGTAAGGAAGGAGTGGCGAATCTCTGTCAAAGGAGGGAGGAAACAAGCAAGGAGCTAAGCGAAAGATTGAGGTTGGTACTCTCTACTTCTCTCTCTTCTATCTCTCATAAACGAAAACACAAGTAACTTTAGTTTTTTTGTTTCTAAGATAGCTACCCATCTTAGTGGGACTAACAGCTCTGAGTGGGCACTAGCTTTCCCAATAACACATAGCTTTTCCCAACAAACTCTTCATCAACCAATAGATATATAAGGTTTTTTTGGACTACATAATTCTTCCTCTATTGTTGTCCAGGTTTGGAACTAAGGTCCTCTAATTTTCCATATCCTCCTCTGTCTAACTACCCTGTGTTATTTCCTCTTCCCACAATTCTAATAGCTTCTGAAGTCCCTCATCAGTACCCTCACGGTAAGCCTTAGCAGCTTCAAGGATAATGTTTTCTACCGACTTTCTTCCCCTATAGGGCTCTGACGTACTCGACTCCTTATCCTTCCTAGGGGCTTGTCCCTGCCTTCCTCATCCACGACCTCTTGTAAGCTGAGCCATATCATAAACTCCTGAGCCTCATTCATAGTGACAGTTTGTTAATCTAAAATAGTTTAATATAATTTGGTTCATTCCCTGAATTTCATTTGCGCTGAGGTAAGCCACGCCATGCTCCTCCTATATCCTTTCCCTATCGGATCCAAAGCCAATATTGTCGGAAAACCCATCCTTAGAGGGGGTCTGCTTCCAACAACCCTTTGTGACTCCCCTCCTCCATAGCCTAATCTTCCAGTCAGGTAAGCACCCCTTGCCAAATCTCAACACATGAGCTGTTATGAAACCAGCTCAAGAAAAAGATAGAAAAGATAGATCAACGCCTTAGAATTCAGCCTCTTCAAGGGGGCAACCTCCTTTACATTACATAAATGAACAATTATTGGATGATTCAAATCACAAAACCTCCTTTCTATATATAGAATTCTAAGGAGTCACAATATAATCTAGACGACCTAACAATAATAATATAAAGCCACAAAAATAACAATAGAGGGATTCTATGGGGCACAGTAATAACAATATGGGGGCAATAGGGGCACAACAATATTAATAAGGGGTATAACTACAATAGTAATGGGGTAATCACTAGTATTATAGGGACCCAACATGCCCCTCTCCTTCAAAAAAGTGTTGTCCTCAACGATTGAGTAGTTGTGGATACTTCTGCTTAAAATTCTCATCCTCCCATGTGGAATCTTCAGCGGATAAGTTCTTCCACTTGATAAGATACTATGAAATTGATCGATTTTGTAGTTGTCGAGTTCTTGTTTCTGTGACTGCTTCTGGTTCCAATATAATTTTTCCTTTCTCGTTAAGTTCTGGAAATATTGTTTGAACTGGGAGCTTGTCACCTATAACCTTCTTTAAACATGAAACATGGAAAAATGGGTGCAATCGAGAAGCTGTAGGAAGCTCCAATTTGTATGCCATAGTACCAATCTTTTGCAACACCTTGTACGAACCATAATACTTTGGTGATAATTTATTATCCTTATTAGCTTGCTTGAGGGACATTTTCTTATATGGTTGTAGCCGTAGGAATACCCAATCACCTAGATCAAAACTTCTTTCACTGCGATATTGATTTGCCTGTTGTTTCATTTTATTCTGTGCCAACACGAGGTTATCCTTTAAGAGTTGGAGGACTTGTTGTTGATGTTCGATGTGATGTTCCACTGCCTGAACCTTAGAATTTTCTCTTAAATATGATGTGATCGATGGTGGTTGACACCCATAAAGTGCCATAAATGGGGTCATTTTTGTTGTTGCATGGAAGGAAGTGTTATACCACCATTCAGCCAGAGGCAACCATTTGACCCATTGTGTCTGTTTATTAGATACAAAGCAATGAAGATATCCTTCCAAACATTTGTTTACTATCTTAGTTTTCCCATCAGATTGAGGATGATAAGATGAGCTATGAGCCAACTGAGTACTAAGACAAGAAAATAATTCTGTCCAAAAATTTCCAGTGAAAATGGGATCTCTGTCACTTACAATAATCTTTGGGTTTCCATGTAGCTTTTGAATTGTTTCCATAAATGCAGTAGAAATTGTACTGGCTTTAAATGGATGTGATAATGCACAAAAGTGTGCATACTTGGTAAGTCTATTAACTACCACCATGATGACACTCTTTCCCTCATACTTGGGTAAACCTGTGATAAAATCCATTAACACCTCCTCCCAATGTTGGCTTGGAATGGATAAAGGTTGTAATAGACCCGATGTCTTAATTGTTTCAACTTTATTTTGTTGTCAAACCAAACATTCCGCCACAAACTTTTGAATATCTTTTTTAAGGCCATCCCAAAAAAATTCCTTCTTAACCCTGTGGTAAGTTTTTAAAAATCCTGAGTTCCCTCCTAAGGGAGAAGTGTGCAATTCCATAAGAATATTTTGTTTTAGCTGGGAATTCTTACAGAGGTATAAGCGATCTTTGTACCATAACGAATCATTTTTCCAGCTAAATGTATCAGACATACTAGAATCTTGTTGTAACTTTTGAATAAGTGCCCACACTTCTTCATCATTCTTCCATTCCTCCCTTGCTTCGTTTATCCAATCTGGTTGGATAATAGAAATTGCACGCAACAATTCTTCCACATCCTCATCCTTTCTTGAGAGTGCATCTGCCACGACATTTTGCTTCCCTTTTTTGTAGATGATTTCAAAGTCATAACCCAACATCTATGTGACCCTCTTTTGTTGCTCTTCAGAGGATAATCTTTGTTCTAAAAAGTATTTAAGGCTATCATGATCTGTTTTTACCTTGAAGGGTCTTCCCATTAGGTAGGGTCGCCATTTCTTAATTGCATGGAGTATTGCCAACATTTCCTTCTCATAAATAGCTTTGCTTAAAAAATTTCCCTTGATTGGATGACTTTCAAAAGCAATGGGTCTTTCATCTTGCATTAGAACAGCACCAATTCCATTTCCTGAAGCATCACATTCCACAATAAAGGTTTTTGTGAAGTTCGATGTAGCTAAGACCGGTGCTTGGCACATTGCCTCTTTAAGATGTTCAAAGGCCTTTGTTGCTTCCGGGGTCCATGAAAATGCATCTTTCTTCAATAATGTTGTTAGAGGTGCTGCTATTCTCCCATAATTCTTAACAAACTTGCGATAATACCCTGTCAACCTGAGAAATCCTTGCAGATGCTTTATGGATGTGGGTGTTTTCCATTCCTTAATGGCTTTAATTTTGCTAGGGTCTACCTTAACTCCTTCATGAGATACAATATGACACAGATATTCCACCTCCTAGACTCCAAAGAAACATTTGGATCTTTTTGGATATAATTGTTTCTCCTCCAATAGTTGCAGCACCCTGTCAACATGTTCAACATGATCCTTCCAAGACTTGCTATAGATTAGTATATCATCAAAAAATACTAACACAAATTTTCTAAGGAATGGTTTGAAAATTGAATTCATCAAACCTTGAAATGTTGAAGGTGCATTGGTAAGGCCAAAAGGCATGACCAAAAATTCATAATGACCCTCATGAGTTCTAAATGTTGTTTTCGGAATGTCTTCAGTCTTCATTCTGATTTGATGATATCCTGAACGAAGATCCAACTTGGTGAAGTAAATTGATCCATGTAATTCATCCAGTAATTCATCAATGAGAGGAATGGGGAGCTTATCTTTAATAGTGAGCTTGCTGAGCTCCCTATAATCTGGACACATGCACCATGATCCATCCTTCTTGTGCACCAATACTACTGGAGCAGAGAAAGAACTTTGACTCGGTTGAATTATACCAGCCTCTAGCATTTCTGCAACCATATGTTCAATTTCACTCTTTTGGACATAGGGATATCTGTACGGCCTGATGTTTGGAGGAAAACTTCCTGGAATCAAATGAATAGCATGATCATGATCATGCATAGGTGGGAGACCTTTGGGAGTGTCAAATACCTTGGAATGATTGTCCAGGACTTTTTGGAGATCTGGAGAAATAGATGATTCTGATGTCGAAACATCTAGCGAACATAATTGTGCAATTATACCTCTTTGCTCCTTTTTTAGAAGCTTTGTCATACCATTAGAGCTGATTATCTTTCCTTGCTTCCCTGCAATACCCCTTAATTCAACTTCATTTCCTTCCGTAGAAAATTTGATGAAAAGTTCTTGAAAATTAAAAGCTATTTTACCCAAGGATTGTAGCCATTGTACTCCTAGTACAACATCAACACCTCCCATTGGAATGGAAAGCATTGGGCTAGTCAATACATATTCTCCCATGGATAGCTTGATATTATGGCACTTTCCAGAGTAATTTATTGTTCCTCCATTTGCAATCATCACTTAACACTCTGTTGCTGGATATAGGAAGCAATTCAATTCTTTTGCTACCTTACAATGAATAAAATTGTGGGTGCTTCCTGAATCAATCAACACTATTACCTTTTTCTTCTTGATTTGTCCTTCTATCTTGATGGTTTGAGGAGTGGTAATTCCCACCAATGCATTACAAGATATGGTCAGATTTATTTGTTCGTCATCTGGGCTTTGTTCCTGGAATATATCCTCTTCTTTTGACCTTTCTTGCTCCTTTGCTTCTTCGTCTTCAAAATTTATGTAGAATAATTTCTTCTCAGCACACTTATGACCTTTAGTGTGTTAGCTATCACAACTGTAACAAAGCCCTTTTGCTCTTTTTTCTTCCAATTGTTGTGGTGTCAACCTTATAGGTTGTGGAAGACTAGGGGCAACAACTCTTCCGTCTTTATAGTTGTGAGTGGTATGCTTCCTGGTTGCCATAATTTTGCTTTCCATTTTTCTTGCTAACCTGAATGCCTTCTCTAATGAATCAGGTTCTCAAAGGAAAACATCATGTTGGATATTATCCTTTAAAGACCCTATGAACACATCAATTCTATGCTCCTCTGGAATATCTTTTACCCTTATGTTCAATTTTTGGAATTCCTCAATGTGCTCCATTATTGAACCCTTTTGTTTGAGACTTATCAATTGGCTAAAAAAAGTGTTGCTTTTTGTATCCTCATAATGTGCTATAAATTCTTCTGTAAAAATTCCCCAAGTGATAAATTGTTTACGAGAGCAAAGCCATTGCTACCATAAAAACTGATTTGGTTCCAAATATAAAGTTGCCATACGTACCTTTTGTGTGTTTTGCACATTATTCAGATCGAAGAATTGCTCCATTTGTGATATACATGTGGCGGGATCCTTGCCATCAAACTTCCTCATATCGATTTTTGGAATATGGTGGGTCTTCAATCCAACCTTAGAGTCTATGGAATCATGATTAACATTTCTTTTGTTCACATCATGAGTTTCCTTTACAACCTTTTCACCATTAGTAAGTATTTCTTGTAGAAAATTTGTCAAATCTGTCTTCAAATCTGCCATGTTTGTCTTCAAATCTATCTTCGAATCATCCATCTTAGCTTCCATGCCCTTTATCTTAGATTCCATGCCATTTATCTTAGATTCCACGCCATTTATCTTAGCTTCTGTTAGCTTTTGTGAGCGTGACATTTGTTGCACTTGTTCTTGTAATTTTGATATATCATATAGCATTTCTTCCTCTTCTTCATGAGTCATGCTAGAGATTTCAGGTTCCTTACTAGGTGTTTGCATTTTCTTTCCTCGAGGCATCAGTTACCGATAATAATGCTTTACTATGCCCTTTGAATTTCTTCAAACCAAGCTGACGCAAAAATTAAAGAAAAACTACACACCTTTTCTTCACTTTGTAGAAGCCTGATATTGAATCTGATGTATCTCTGTAATTTCAGAACCTCTAGTTCTGAAATTGTGATCTGTAGTAGCCTTCTGTGTCCTCTTTCCATTGCCACAAGTCTGACCCAAATTGGATTCTCCAAGGAAGAGTTATGTGAAATCTCCCATAGTGACTTGAATATAGACTAGTTCAGTAGACCAAACTTGTACGACGTGCCACGAGTCACTGTTTCAACCTTTGGATCTGAAAAATGTATACAAGAAACTATAGTCCGTCCTCTTTCTGTACATTCTTACAAAATTTCAATCCGATCCCCAGAGAAAGTTATGACGATTTTCCCTAGGTCACCTGTTTGGAATATAATTCACGAGTCTACAAAAGACCACTTCCTCAGATCATATCTTCACAAATATAGCACGAAAATATTTGAAATTCGGACCTAAGGTTCAACGCGATTTCTTCTCAAATGGGTTTTTTTTTGCAACTTCTGAAACATTGTAGAAAAAAGTTATAGGAAAAATTCCACGATGACCTGTTTGGAGCAGCGAAACCCTAGAATCCAAAGCTCTGATACCAAATGTTATGAAACCAGCTCAAGAAAAAAATAGAAAAGATAGATCAACACCTTAGAATTCAACCTCTTTGAGGGGGCAACCTCCTTTACATTACATAAATGAACAATTCTTGGATGATTCAAATGACAAAACCTCCTTTCTATATATAGGAGTCTAAGGAGTCACAATATAATCCAGCCTACCTAACAATAATAATATAAAGCCACAAAAATAACAATAGAGGGATTCTATGGGGCACAGTAATAACAATATGGGGGCAATAGGGGCACAACAATATTAATAAGGTGTATAACTACAATAGTAATGGGGTAATCACTAGTATTATAGGGACCCAACATGAGCCCACCCTCAATCCAGTAGAATTCCAAGGAGTAACGGGTAACCCATCCCCCTATGCCTAGAAAATTTTAGCATTTCCACCCTCTTTTTCATACTCTGCTTTCTGCTTTAAGTCCCTAGCATTTCCATATTCCTAGTGAGGATTCTCAGTATCCCAACAAGTGCTTTGGCTACAACAGTATGGCCTACCTCCATTGCACCATGTTGACTGCTCCCCCCTTCCTGTAGCACCCATCGCATTTCCACCACCCTCATTCACTCTACAGCTAGCCTCACACCATCCTCAGTTTACATTACTCGAGTCCTCCAAACCGGACGGCACGAGGTCAACACAATAGAGGCCATAGGCAATACCTAGAAGGTGCAAGACATAGATTCAGAACTAGGTAATTGCAACCAGTTTCCTACCCCATTGCCAGCCCAAATTGCTCTTCCTACTTTCCGCCCTCTCCCACCATAAAAACCCCAAAAGGGACGTCATTGCAATGGAAGAGAAAGGTCAAAAAACATACCTGTATACAGTTGCAAGTTGTCTCCACACTTGAAGCCGTGGAATCTATCGCCTTTCCGTTCCTCTGCATCACTTACTTCTTTTGCAAGCAAAAACTCCAACTTCACCCTCTTGTCTTCTGTGCTCTCCTTTACATCCTACCTCGCCACCTTCCCCGCCACCTTTCCCACTACCCTTGCATGCACTCATGCCAAGGGTCACAGCACACATCACCTTGAGTGTGTGGGGGACAACTGTTACCGGGAATAGTGTCTATGCAGAGCTGCTAATCCCACTAAGGCTGGTAGCTACCTTAGAAACAAACAAACTAAAAATACTTTTGTTTTCCTTTATGAGAGATAGATGAGAGAAGAATAAAGGAGACCAACCTCTGTCTTGCACTTGGTTCCTTGCTTGATTCCTCTCTCTTCTGATAGTCCTTTGCTACTTGCTTTCTTGTGTACCCAGCTTCACAGAGTACCTGTAGAATCAAAGCAGCATAAAACTATACGAGAACATAGATCTATTATCATAAGCAATATAGGATCAGATGTATATTAACCACAAAAATGCATAAAACATCAATCGCACAAGTTTATGGAGGAAAACTTGAATAGCTTTATTGATAATCAAGAAAGAGCCAAGAGAATTACAACCAATTGTTCTGACCCAGCATCATCCTCTCAGCAAGAAGCCCTTCTTCACCTCATGACAAGCTTAGATCACCCAACACTATGATATTGCACTAAGAAACCAGCAACACTTCCTTACAAGATACAAAATTCCAGCCTCTGGATCTCTGGGATGAGGGATCCATATATAGATGTCTGCAAGGGAGGTGAGTCAGCTTTTGAGATTTGATTAGTTTCTTCTCTCTGATAGTTCTTGATTCCACTTGGAGATTAATGATCTCTTACTCATCCCTGGTCGAATTCAGAGAGGAAAGTGTCATAGGAGAGGTTTCTGGAAGATTCCATGCTCCTCCACCTTGCGGATTGACCCTGCCATTTGTCCCTTCTCGTCCATCGCACCCCATAGAAGGGATTTTTGACATGCATCACACCTACTGTGTGTATTCAGGTGGTGTTGAGTCTTGAAAATGTCATTCATTTCCATTAAACTTTCACTATTATGTCCATTATATCACCTCCATTTCACCTCCATTTCACTACTATGTCACCACATTCATCCCACTTTCATTATCATTGGGCCACCTTTATGTTTTCCCAATCTTTATTATTTCTAAGCCTTTTAAGTGAATTTGTGGTTAAAAATTGGAAAATAATGTGAATATGCTTATACCTAACAAATGGGTTGAGATTGTTGACATGTGTAGGTTGAAAGGAAGCTTCTAGAAGACCCTTATGTGGCACCCAAAGGCCAAATTCGAATTTGAGTGGAAAGAACCATGGGATCATGAGGATATGTGTCACATCTCCTAATTGTATTGTAACTCTAAGAAGACATGTGTCTTATCAGTTCCTATTTTGATTAGGACTCTAGAGGTAGAGGGAGAGATTCATGGATTCTCATTAATGAGATGGCTCTCATCTTTTTGTATAAATAGGAGATCTCTCTCCTTCATTTGTTAGTCCTCTTTAGCTTAGAGTTTGGAGTTCTTAAGTCTTTTTAGCTTGTGAGTTTGTAGTTCTTCCTTGATGGCTTTTGAAAGCTTTGGAGAACTTTGTTGTACTTTGTAATTTTGAAGAGTTTGAATAAAGCTTTGATGTTCTCAACATGGAAGGAGATGTGAAGTAGATGTCGTGGAGCACATTAGAATGTAAGGTAGAGTAGATTTCATTTTGTAATTTTGCTTTGATTTCATTATGTCATTTGATTGCTTTCAAGTTGGTAGATTAGATTTTTCATTCATGCAATTTTAATTCATGCAAGTGTGTTCAACCAGTTGATTGTAGGTTAATAATGCACATAGCTTTTTAATGACTAATGACATGACGAAATCATCTTGTCCTTCTGCTGATTTATTTTTTTGAGTTCTAATTCCAGCATTGTTATTTCTTTCAGTTTTGTTTTGCTCATTTACTTTCATGCAATTTAGATATCATATTACTCAACTTTTTCATGATTGCTTCCCATAAGGTAGATTGAGCTGAAGGGTAAAGGATCAGAAGAGTTGAATTAGTGTGATTAGTTTCCTTTATGCAATTTAGATATCATATTGCTTAACTTGTTCATGATTGCTTCCCATAAGGTAGATTGAGCTGAAGGGTAAAGGATCAGAAGAGTTGAAGTAGTGTGATTAGTTTCCTTTATGCAATTTAGATATCATATTGCTTAACTTGTTCATAATTACTTCCCATAAGGTAGATTGAGCTGAAGGGTAAAGGATCAGAAGAGTTGAAGTAGTGTGATTAGTTTCCTTTATGCAATTTAGATATCATATTTCTTAACTTGTTCATGATTGCTTCCCATAAGGTAGATTGAGCTGAAGGGTAAAGGATCAGAAGAGTTGAAGTAGTGTGATTAATTTCCTTTATGCAATTTAGATATCATATTGCTTAACTTGTTCATGATTGCTTCCCATAAGGTAGATTGAGCTGAAGGGTAAAGGATCAGAAGAGTTGAAGTAGTGTGAATTAGTTGCTTTGCTTTCAGTCTTTAAGTTGCTTTAAGTTCAATTTTTACTTTCTTCAGTTTTCTTTTTATACAGCAGCAAGGATACTGGGTTTCATAGTCACGAGCTCATTGATTGGTTATTGCATTCTATTTTGATTGAAGTAGCTTCATATTTACACTTTTGTTTAAGTACTAATTCCATCAATAACATGTTTTAAGATCTTTTGAAGTGCTAAGTTTTGGAAGTTACCATTAGGGACATAGGCCTTGTCTTGAAATCTCTATCCATACTTGTCCTTTAAAAGTATTCTTAAGACCTTAGAATAGGATTTCCATTTTCATTAGACACTTTAGGAAACCAACAAAAACAAAACCCCAAAACAAAATAAAATCTATAAAACAACGAAGTAAGAAAAAGGTTAACTAAGCACATATAGTGCACCACACTTCATCAGTTTACGATACCCGGATTGATAATTTATGTAGAGCAATTTAAGACGTTAAATTGACTAGACAGGTGGGATGCAACGCACCTTGCCTATGGAGCAGGTGAAATGGTCCATTTTTTACTAGTTCTGAGTAATTTTTCATGGAGAACTTCTGGGAGAAGATGTAATCAGTTGACTTTGTTCTTTTATGGGTCGGAACAACACTTTTAGGGACTTAAGAGCCCTTGGTTTATTGACATTTATGATTGGGGTTGTAGTGCCCAAAAATGTCTATAACAGTTTCCCCCTAAAGCATGAGGCCGTTAATTTGTCGATGTCGGGTGAAATGCTTTATCATGAGGATCTTAAGTTCTTTCAAGCTGGAAGGAGACCTGTAATAAGATACAATACAATATATTATCTTCATAATATTTTAATGATCTAGCTGAGGTGGGCATTCCCATGCTCAGCTTTATAAATTCATTTTCATTTACATGAGACAGACAATTGTCTGAGTGTAGACTGATGATTCTGGTAGAGCCATCATCCCTTAGATTGGATGATTATCTGTGCAGCAATGATGTACATTTGATATCTTTATTTTCCTGAATATATATCGCAGCCCGGATGGATGAAACTAGATCTGGAGTCTTCAATCTCGTTCGATCTTCACTCAAAGTACAAGTCGATCCATGTGAGAGATGTTCTGGAGTCGAACATGGAAAGACATCGCATGATTACCAGCCAATGATGTAAGTCGTTAATAGGTGCGAGAGGAATCACCGATAATGATGATGACCCTCAAGGTACTACAGTACAATTTAGGTGGTGTGAATAAAGGACTTGGCATCAAACACCACGCAAAATCTTTCAGTTGAAGGCCATTGATGTAAACCTATCGCCGGAAGTGAGAAACTTGCCATTGAGGCATGCAAGCTTCAAAGTACTGAAAGGGTTGTTCCTAGATCGACTTCTTGGATAGTGAGCTGATGTCGACAAGAAGCAGTCTGTCATAGGAGGGCCTTAGTGAATCCCACATCAATGACACGCAACGGAGCAAATTATTTTAATGGAGGTGAAAACGATATGGTGATATACGGTTCAGGGTGGTGGTCATGAAAGAATGGAGCGAAAATGTATTATAGTGGGTGAGACACAGGTGAATTCTTTGAGCGACTTCTCTTGAACATATCGGAGACATTGACATGATGGATTGGTAGCATTAACTCCAAATGTGGATGGTGTGATGGAACCATGGTGATGTGACCAGTTAATGGAACAACCCAACTCGACTCGGATGTGGAGTGAAAGTGTCATGTTCAAGAGCGACTTGCTACCAACAAAGTTTCTTCAATTTTTCTTCCCAATTTTCCCCCAGTCATTGTTGACCAGTACCTCTTTATTTTTGTCAAGCTTGAGGAGGATAACATATGCTTGTTCCATAATTTTCCCTTCGGGCAAACCCATCGCTATGTTTTAACGAGCCTAGCGATAGTGAGACTCGTTCTTGTCTGTTATGGACAAGTTTGTCGCTATTAGTTTTTAACGAGTTTAACGGCAAAGATAACTCGGTCCTTTTCAATTTTAGAGAGTCTGAAAAGGGACGTAAAGGAAACTCCAAAAATCCTTTTTCGTCATCTAATCCTTTAAGTCCAAAAAAGTATAAAATAATATAGAAGGGATGAATTTTCGGTACTTTTAACGAGCCGAACAAAACAAGTGCTCGATCTTTTTGTGTAATAATCCCTCAGGTCCAAAATGATTAAAATCTAAAGGAGGGATAGCACTTCCGGTCACTTTAATGAGCTGGAAAGGCCAATGGCTCGGCAATATTTTCATATTTTACAAGTCAGTTGAAAAGAGCTTAAAGGAGACTCGCCTTTGAGGAACGAGTGATAAATTTGGGTAGCAGCTGATTCCAAGTAAGGTTTGGAAGTTTCCAATCACGACAGTGTTACAAGGATGGCTAACAAGATCACTCTTCGCAGCTGTTCTTCAAAAGGGGTAAACAATCAAGTGGAGGTCCAATACAGAGTGGAGGAGATGATGAGAACACGACCAAGGCTTCAAAGGCTGAAGTACTACATTCACGACGGTTATTTACCGGAAATTGGTTCATTTTTTATTTTAAAATGAGCTTAAACGCTGGGGGAAACACTTGCTCATTTCTTATGTTTATTTTTTAAAAAGCTTGAAGTTCGCGTTAAAACTTCTCGATATAACGGTCATTTCTTGATTTTACCATTAATAGCTTTTTTCCTTCAAAGATTGTACTGCATGCTCAATTGCTTCATCAAACTAGTTAGAAATGAACAATATATGTTTGAAAAATGATTTAAGACACTAATATTTTACTTGAATTACGTAAAAAGTAATTTAAAAGTTCTTTTACCCCTCATTTTACCATTTCATTTGAACTTTGGCTTGTTGGAGCTTTGGAGGTGCTTTCTCCCTTGATTTTCACCAGCTGATTCCCGGAGATTCTATGGACGTTTTTTGGCACTGTCTAGACCAGGTAGGAGCTAAACCTGAGCTCTTTCATTTCATCCATTCCATTTTGCATTCTGAGCCTGATTTCTAGTTTTTCTGAGCCTCTGGGGTTTGAAAAACTCGCCTTGTCTCCATCGCACCCTTTCTATATCAAAAGGTGCATTGCATGTTGGCCTACCCACTAGACAGTTAGCATGAAACACACCCAGAACACTACTGGGGGTGCGATGGGCGCAAGGAGGGAAATTTGTGCACAGATTTCAATGGAATTTTTTTCCTGTTTTTCACCAAATCCGGATCTAACTCTTCTCTTGTTTGTTTTCAGAGATTCATTGGAGAAAAATGCCTATTACATGGCAAGAACGTGAGCATGAAGAAGAGGACATGCTTGCTTTACATGATCCGGTTACGGTAAATGCACTGCGGAACTGTGGTATGTTCAAGTTTTTCCGCATCTCTAGCATGAGGCAACAAATCAACTTGTTGCAGTATTTTCTCGATGCCTGGGACCCTACGAGCTAGGTGTTCCAGATTAGGGGCAAATCCATCCCCTTGACTGTCATGGACATCTATTTTTTGACCGGCTTATCGAGGCGGGGTGGCCCTATCTCCTTATCAGGTTCGGCCCGTGGGGGTGAATCTGTAAGAGATTACATTCGCAGGTATTGCAGAGAGGGATCTTAGCCGAGTAAAGACGGCAAGATCATCATCCGAGATGTCACTGACAAGTCCCTGAGGACCATTCTATTCACCTTTGGTAGGATGGCTGGTGGTGCGGCTGTTCATGTGGCCAACTGGTCTTATATGCAGTATGCCTTAGAATGTCTCGAACCGAAAGTGTTCAACTGGTGTGATGCAGTACTCTTTGTGATGAAAGAACAGTTGACCAAGGTGAAGAACGGAAGATTGAAGAACTTTGGATATGGTTCTATTTTGACCGCCTTTGCCTTGGAAAAGATCCCGCTGATGCAGCCGCAATATATTTCACTTGGTTTACGTCCACCGACTGAACCACGAATGCAGAGATGGGTCAACCATATGTCCAGACATGCTGGTCAGTCTCAAATTTCCTTTTCTGATACCTTCTTCAGGTGGTTTGATCATCAGGAGATGGTTTTTTCCGAGTATCCATATGCTGGTATGGACTTCCGGGGTGACCCGGATTTGGTACTGCCGGCTGGCGAGCAGTTGGGTGCCATTGGTAAATTCTTTGACCATATTTCTATTTATCGTTTTTCTTTTATAATGTCCTTGTGCTTTATTCTGTCAAGACTAATTAGAACTCATGTGCTCATGCAGATGTTGGTCCCGTTCGGCCGGTAGTACGCCTGAGAGTGCCAGCTGCCACTCCAGTAGGAGAGGCTGTGGGAAGGGCTATCCTTCGCGACCTTGATGTGGCCGAGACTCTTTCAGCATTACAGGATCAAGTCGAGGGCCTTACTCTCGGTATTCCAGATGTGAGGACTGACGAGCTGCCTCTGAGGTTGCAGCGACATACTACTGGCATGTCAAGTGGATGGACTAGGCTTTTACGCATGATTGCACAGGCGGTGAATTTTTATCATCAGCATCAATAGACTAGGGTGCCCCCTAGCATTTTTAGTTTTGGGTCATTTGACCAATTTTTGTCTTGGTTACAGAACATTATGTATAAACCATAAACAGTTATATATATATTTTTGATTTTCGGAGTTTTATTTTGGTTAAGTTACATGATCCGAATGCAAATATTGATGAAATGCTTCTTTTTATAAATGTTGCAAATGCCTATCTAACACATAATTTTACAATGAGTCAGTTAATGTGTTTAAGCTTCTGGAAATATGATGATATTGAATAAAATCAAATTGACTTTCCAAAATCTTGACCCTTAGGAACATGCGATAGATAGCTGGATTTCAGACGGAGTAGATACCAGTGAGTTGTAGTATGACAAGCTGTGAGTCTAGCCTGACGACCAGTTGGCGTATGCCATGTGTGATGGCATCAGAGAGAAGTTATATCAACGTGCTATATTCAACGATGTTATTCGTTGATCGACCAATGCATACCCCTCTGAAACTTACTAACTTGCCGCTTGGATAAAAAATGGCCCAGGCTGTAGAAGATAGGTTCCGCGAACTACGACTTGCTCCGTCGGCATATCCAACAAAAGATTCCAATAGGTTCGACATCTGCGACAAATGTAAAAAGTGGATTTACTTGACCAAAACAAATACTTTAGCGAAAACAAAAGTGTAACAAAAGCATATGGGTTACCACACTGAATCATGCATCGTAACACTTAAGGTACAACCCGTTACGAGGTTGTGCCAGTGGAATCCCATCATGATCCATTAACTCGTAGGATCCTTTTGCTAACACTCACTTAACAATATAGGGGCCCATCCATAAAGACTTGAATTTACTTGCTCCCAATTTATCAGATTCCTAGTCATAAAGCAAGACCAAGTCACATTCCGAGAAGACACGGGGTTTGACATTCTTGTTGAACTGCGCCTTGACTCATTTCTTATGGGCTTCGTTAGCCAAAGTGGCATCACGACGGGTTTCATCCAATTGGATTAGTTCCAAGAAATGAGCCTCCTCTTCTAAAGTTCAGGGGAGAAGGTCGATTGTGAGTTTGAGGGATGAGATTTCACACTGAACTAGTAAGATTGCTTCTAGGCCATACACCAGTTGGAAAGGTGTAAACCCGGTTGCATTCCTTACCGATGTTTGGTATGCCCACAAAGCCGAGTACAGGATCAGGTGCCAACTCCTTTTGTGGACTCCAATCATCCTTTGCAGCATGCACTTCAGGACCTTGTTGATTGCTTCAACTTGTCCGTTGACCTGCGGGTAATATGGAGTAGAGTTGTCGTGAGACAACCCTAATTTGGTAGCTAATTCGACCATCATGTGATTGCGAAAATGCGATCCATGATCTGTGACTATAGCCTATGGAACGCCGAATCTGGCGACTACATGATTGAAAAAGAAAAGGGCAGCTGTTTCACCAGTGTTTTCTAATGTAGGCATCGCCTCGGCCCATTTGGTAAAATAGTCCACTACGACTATGATATACCCATGCCCCCCGATCGAGGTGGGGTTACATGTCATGAAGTCAATGCCCCATTTGGCGAATGACTCGACAACAACTATCGGTTGCAGAGGTGCGCGTGGTCTTCTAGTTTTGCTATCGAAAATTTGACAGGCATGGCAACTTCTGACTGGGGTTATGCAATCTTTGAACATTGTTGGCCAGAAGTATCCTGCTCGTAAAATTTTTGCGCCGTAGCGTAACCAGATTGATGCCCCCCACACGCACCTGAATGGCAATCATTCAGGACTTTTTCGGCTTCCTCATGGGTGAGGCACCTCCTCAGAACTGTATTGACACCACGACGGTAAAGCGTGTCACCGACGATCATGTAGTCTTTTGATTGGTATCGAATATGTTTTTGTTTAGAGCGGGAGGTATTAGGGCTATATTTTTGGGTTTGGAGATAGATGATTATATCTCCATACCACGGATTGCTTGAAGATATCAGAAACAAAGATTCATCCACGATTGTTTCTTCGAATGTTTCATTGTTGGACGACGATGGGAGATCGAATAATAATCCTGTGAAAACCAGGGCTTTCTTTGACTTGGATTTTACAAATTCCAGACCAAACTCTTGTAGAATTGCTATCCATTTTGAATATTTGCCCCCCAGCAACTGTCGCGACAATATATAAGTCATGGGGTTGCAATATGACAGAATGGTAGTTTTTCGAAAGAGGACATAGTGTCGAAATGGGCACTTCCTTTTTCAATAGACATGTATAATATTTAGCAAGTTCGGCGTAATTTGGAATGAACCTCCTCAGAAAGTTTGCTTTCCCTTGGAGTTTCTGAATGTGAAGCAAATTTGAAGGTGTAGGAAAATTTATGATTGCCTGAACTTTACATGGGTCGAGACGAATCCCATCCTTTGAGACTACAAAGCCAAGTAAATGACCAGAATTGACAGAGAACACACTTTGTGTGGATTGAGTCGTATCTTGTAGTGTCGGCAACGTAGAAATATCGCTCTCAAATGCTGTGGATGATCGGTCTGCTTTCGCGAATGAGCCGGAAGGTCGTCGAGATATGGTTGAACGATGTTTTTGATGTCATGGAAGGCATAATTCATTGCCCTCTGAAATTTTGCCCCTGCGTTCTTTAAAACAAAGGGTAATTTTTGATATGCGAATGTGCCCCATAGACAAATAAATGCAGTCTTTGACTGGTCCCGTGGGCGGATATTTATTTGATTATACCCGGAGAATCCATCCATGAATGAAAAGATTTCGCATCCGGCGCATTCATCAATTATCTGGTCAATAAAGGGCGTAGGGTAGTTGTCTTTTGGACAAGATTGATTTACATCCCTATAATCGACACACACTCTAATTGTTCCTTGTTTTTTCATCACAGGAACAATGTTCAATACCTAATCGGTTAGAGGAACCGGGTAAATGAAACTAGCATGGAGAAGCTTTTCAACTTTTGCCTTGATGGCAGCGGCTTTCTTGGGGTGCACCTGCCGTAGCCGTTGTCGTACTGGTTTGACATTTGGATACATGTTAATTTCGTGTTCAACTATACTCGAGTCAATGCCTAACATTTCATCATATGACCAAGCAAAGACATCTCTGAAGGGGAACAACATTTGCCAACATAAATATTCTCTACAACATCTGTTTTGGTCGAGATATTTATGGCGATAGTCTCTTCAATGTTGGACAAGTTTCACTCGGAATCCACTGTGTTTACAGTATTTGATAGGAAATCAAAAACTGAAGGATGATGAAGGTTATCAGGAGTATCTTCTTTACAATCCGGAAGATGGGAACGATGGTGGTAATCTTCCCATAGCATTCCTTCAATTACCATTGATTGAACAATTCCTTCGTCAGTGTAATGCACTTGCGACCAAGGATCTGAAGGGGTGCCATATTCCTTATACCTATCTATCCAAACACTTGATGAGCATTGATTTGGGTTTGCCTCCCATGCTAGAAACATTGATTGCTACAATATTTCTATTGGACTTGGAGGCAATACCTGCATATGATCCATGCTTATATCGTTTTCTAAGATCTTTTGAATCGAAGATATCATATTGCAGGTTCCTACCGATGGTACTTCCGCCAGATTGATTGGAGGCGGAAGGGAAAAAGTCCCCATTAATATAGGGTCTTTTAGTAGGCCTACTCTGATATTTTGAAGCGAATGGGGGCTTCCATGGATCATCAGAATGCTTCCCGTAACTTGGGAACCATTGGGGAGGAAATTTTGTTGATCGAAGATTGTAATCCCTCCTTGAAGGGGAAATGCAATCTTCCTAAAGTAGGTCGACACAACAGCAGCCATAGCATATATCCATGGTCTTCCCAGTAGGATGTTGTAATCGAGGTTTCCGTCGATTACTTCGACATCTATTTCTACTGTTTTCCCTCCTAGTTCAACTTGCAAGTTACTTAGAATACCATATGGGGTATATGTTCATCCGTCAAATGCTTTTAATGTTGTTGAAGATCGCGACAAGGTTGGAGATTCTAAAGTTTTCCAGCAACTCATCGACATAATACATGTATATGCCCCTTCATCAATAATTGTTCGATGAACAGTTTTGTTGAGGGCTTTCACTTGAATGAGGAAAGCTAGTTGAGCTGGTAACTGAGGGTCATATCCTTTATGATTAAAGGACACAAGATTATAATCCTTTGGGTCTATCCCACCGATAGCTGATAATAAAGCCTGCTTTTGGGATGGGCAATTTTGCAGTACCTCAAGTGTCGACATAGCGGATGGTGATTGGGCCAGATCTTCCACTATATTATAATGCTGTGCTGCTCTGGCACGAGCATTAAATGTCCACTTATGTACTACTCCCTTTGGCGGTTTTATTGTTAGCTCAGGAATGATGGGCGGCACAACTTTTGTCGAAGTTGTTGTCGAACTACTAGGTTGATCTTTATCCTTATTGTTCGATAGCTGTGGATTCCTGTAATCTTTGTTCCTTGTCGATATCAAAGCATCATTTTGCTGCTTGGAAACCGACAACATCAACACTTGGGACGGGAAAGCATTTCCACTGTCAACCAGATTTGTTCCTGGATTTGGAAGCGGATCAGTCAGTACTGCTGAGGTTTTTGAATTCTTGGAGAATTTTTTAAGCTCAGCTATAAATGGACAGTCTTTTGTCCAATGATCCTCATCACATATTATGCATGGATTTTTTGGTTTCCTATTTCCAGTAGGGTTTGCAGAAGATTTTTCAGGTGATGATTCCTCCTGTTTCTTTTTCTTCCCTTTGTTTTTCTTCTTGCCTCCTGGTTGCTTGGTTTCTTTGCCTTTATCAGTCGAGATGGCATTTACTTCCGAGGCGATAAGTTCTTCTTTCGCATTTTGACTGGAAATCTTACAGGCCTTTTTAGATGTAGCCTTTGTCGATTTCGTGTCTGTCGCGCCAATCACGCCATCACCGGCATGAGAGTCATTGTTCGATTTAGGAGGAGGGGGACCGAAAATTCCAGTCTGGGAGCGTCAGGTATTTTATCGTAGAGCGTGCCAGACTGAGTGTAAATCAAGTCTAAATATTGCGCACGAGCAATAACTTTCTCTTCGGTGACGACTCCTCCTTTTGCCACATCTTCTGTGATGGAAGGCAATAATGACTAAATAAACCATTCAGCTAAAAGCTAATCAGGAACATACGTTTTTACCATTCTACAATGACGTCGCCACTCATGAATATGATCGGATATGTGAGTGGCCGTTGTTTGCTTGAAATTGGGAAGAAGTTCCATTCCCGTTTCGTACCTTATCGGTAACTGAAAATGGGTTAAAAAGGTTGTGGCTAGGGTACTGAAGTTGTCAAACGAAGCTCTGGGTAATTCGATATACCATTTTGCTGCCGGACCAGTTAACGTCCTCTGAAAAAGGCGAAGCCTAATCGAATCATCATTTAGGGTGTTTGATGAACACCACAGATGAAAGGTCATCACATGATTCGACAGATCTTCACTCGGATTTCCATTAAATTTAGGAATATCTGACGGAAGTTTATGCGGAATCGTTGGCCGTCAAGGGGCATAGGCGATTGGATTGTTTGTTAACCGATTTAGATCCGGTAACTCTAAAGCCGCCACGAAGGGAAACTGTTGATTTAGGTTAGGTGAAGAATACCTAGGATAAGATGGAATCGCCTGAGCAGTTGGTCTCTACATACCAGCATAATGCATTTGATGCTGGTAACTTTGGTAAGGTTGATGGGCATAACCATTGTAGAATGGTTGATTTTGACCGTTTTGAATATACGGTTGCCCACTATTTGCAAATATTTGTTGCTGAGATCCTTGGTATACCTATTGGAATTGAATTGCGGTTGTTGGTATTTCACCAGCCATGGTTGCGAAGCCATGTGCTGTTGTCCGATACTAACTGTTTGACCAAGATGAGGGGTAATTGTACCCATTTGGGCCTGTGTCATTCCACTAGCTGGTGATTGTGGTTGAGTTGCAGGGTCAAGAGGTTGTTGCATTATAACCTGAGAAACCTGAGGTTGGCATACAACATGCAACGCTTGTACTTGCGACACTGTCACAATAGCCGACGTAGTTGGTATATTTGACATAGGTAAACATTGTTGCGTTGAATACACAACTCTTGGTTGTTGAGGTAGTATCGGCACCCAACCGCTAGATGTAATTCCAGCATAACCTAAATTTTGTTATGAACTCCTATATGGTTGTCCTCTCGGAGGAGACAATGAAAGGGTATATACGGCGGTAATCTGGTACTTAAAGGAATTGTTTGCCCTTGAGGACCGGACTGCCCAAATTGACACCCTGAAGGATCAATTTGCTGAGACTCAACATAAGAGTTTCCGGATACTATTTCGGATGAACAAATAGGAACGGACCATACTGTCGAAATAGCCCCTGAGTGGGCCCCTTCTAGTGATTGAGAGCTAGTTGGGACATATGGTATACCGGCGAACATTGTTGGATTGACAGCAGGAAGTTCTTCCGTCGTTGTGTCGGATGACACAGTCCTAGATGTCGATGGTTGTTCAGACATTTCTAGTCTATCCAAAAGATTGCCTAGTGATTCTACAGGAGCTTCCGATGGCGGTAGACTAATTTCTGATGAAGAAGGATACAGAGTGATCCCGACTCCAAATTGCGATGGAGTACTAGATGGAGGATCCTCCACAATCTCTTCTATAGCAATCAGACCAGGTGGAAGAGGTAGACCGTCTGGTCCGTAAAATATTTCTGGTGCCGAAGAAGGTATAGAATCTGCACCGACAGATGCTTGGGGAATAACACCCTCCAAACCAGCTGTAGATGGAACGGGTTCAGTAATACAAGTGTTGACCCTCACACTACGATCTGTGCTACTATCCTTCAGTGGCTGTTGAACTTCTTTTGTAAAGGTAGGGATGCCAGAAATGTTTGGAGTAACCGGAGTCTCTGATGGTGTTGGAACACTTGTTCTAACTTTACCAGGGGATTTGGAACCGGTTAAACGAGTTCGCTTTGTCCGTAACAGTTTTGATTCCGGAGACAAAGACGTTTGACTCATAAGCCTCCGCGAACGATGGGGTTTCAATTGACTTTCTTCCATGATTGCGGATTACTCAATCAACTAAAAATCAAGGGGAAATATGTTTATGAATTAGATGAATTTTAGACGCTTTGACACAACTTGTTTTTTCAATTTTTAATAGTCGAGAAAAAACAAAAGATGACTCTATTCGCCTTCGATTTCTAATGAGCCTGAAGTGTCAAGTGCTCAGATGGACCTTTTCCGTTAAGGAGTCTAAAAAGGAACGAAAGGGACTGCTCTGGAAATCTAGACAGAGGGATTACCAAACCAATCGCAAAACTGCAGAATACTTTTTATGGTACGACAGTCAATCTTCCCGAATGCTGTGTTTAGTGCATTGCAATCGATAGGGCAGCAGACATGACTTCCTGTGGATAAAGGATTAAGCATATTGTGGTCTCCCAAAATATACTTGATGGTACGTGGGAGCACAAGTCTGTACTGGCACTTATCGTCTCAAAGTGGAGGAATCACCCAACCAACAGTGAAAACAACAGTTACCAGGCTTTACGACGTCGGAATACATCTCTAGCCTAGACTTCTAGATGTTGTGCGTTAGGTTCCAAAGCGTTTTTAGATTCATTAAATTTATTTTATAGTTGATCTTGCTTAATAAATTTGCCTTTCAGGTTCATTGTGTGATGTAGATGTACAATTCCTAAAATGCAATCTAAGATGATAAACAGTCGTTTAGTCTTGTTTTTGCAAATGAAAATCCTAGCTACTAAGGAAAGAAAGATGGCGTTCTTTCAACAAAGAGCAAAGAGCACACACTATATGCACTGTTATGAAACCAGCTCAAGAAAATATAGAAAAGAAAGATCAACGCCTTAGAATTCAGCCTCTTCGAGGGGGCAACCTCCTTTACATTACATAAATGAACAATTCTTGGATGATACAAATGAAAATACCTCCTTTCTATATATAGGAGTCTAAGTGGTCCCAATACAATCAAAGCCTACATAACAATAATATTGTAGGGCACAACAGTAACAATGGTGGGCTTCTATGTGGCATAATAGTAACAATATGGGCACTACATGGGTACATCAATATAATAAGTGGGTTATACTAATAACAATAAGGGGTTACACTAGTAGTATAGGGGCCTAACATGCCCCTCTCCTTCAAAAAGCGTTGTCCTCAACGCTTGAGTAGTTCTTGATGCTTCTATATAAAATTCTTGTCCTCCCATGTGGAATATTCAGCGGGTAAGTTCTTCCACTTGATGAGATACTCTGAAATTGATCGATTTCGTAGTTGTCGGGTTCTTGTTTCTGTTACTGCTCCAGGTTCCAATATGATTTTTCCTTCCTCTTCAATTTCTGGCAATATTGCTTGAATTGGGATCTTTTGCAACTTTTGAATAAGTGGCCATACTTCTTCGTTCTTCTTCCATTCATCCGTTGCTTCGTTTATCCAATTTGGTTGGATAATATAAATAGCACAAAACAATGCTTCCACATCCTCATCCTTGAAGCGTCTTCCCATTCGGTAAGGTCGCCATTTTTTAAGTGCATGTAGTATTGCCAACATTTCCTTCTCATAAATAGCTTGCTTGAGATGTAGCAGTAAAAATACCCAATCACTCACATCAAAACATTTTTCACTACGATGTTGATCTACCTGTTGTTTCATTTGATTTTGCACCGAAGTGGCGCTATCCTTTAAAAGTTGGAGAACTTGCTGTTGATGCTCAATATGATCTTTCTCTACTTGAACCTTTTTCTTCTTGATATGTCCTTCTATCTTTTGAGGAGTGGTAATTTCTTCCAGTCCTTTACAAGATATGGTCGGATTCATTTCTTGATGCTCGATGTGATCTTTCACTTCTTGAACATTTTTCTTCTTGATGTGTCCTTCTATCTTGATAGTTTGAGGAGTGGTAATTTCATCCATTGAATTACAAGATATGGTTGGATTCCTTTCTTCTTTCTCGATGCGATCTTTCACTTCTTGCACCTTTTTCTTCTCGATATGTCCTTCTATCTTGAGAGTTTGAGGAGTGGTAATTCTTGCCAATGCTTTACAAGATATGGTCTGATTCATTTCTTCTTTCTCTGGGGTGGTGTCTTGACGTATATCCTCTTCTTTTGATGTTTCTTGATCCTTTTCTTCCTCCTCTTCATATTCTATGTAAAATAATTTCTTCTCAGCACACCTATGACCTTTAGTGCATTTGCTATCACAATTGTAACAAAGCCCTTTTTCTCTTTTTTCTTCCAATTGTTGTGGTGTAACCCTTGTAGGTTGTGGAAGGCTGGGAGAAACAACACTTCCATCTTTATAGTTGTGAGGGGTATGCTTCCTGTTTTCCATAATTTTGCTTTCCATTATGTCACAAATCCCTTTTACTCTTTCCAATTGTTGTGGTGTTGCTCTAAAGAAGGTGTTGCTCTTTATATCCTCATAATGTGCTATCATTTCCTCCGTGAAAATTGACCACGTAACAAGTTTTTTACGAGAACAAAGCCCTTTGTACCATAAAAATTGATCTGGTTCTAAATATGAAGATGCAATACATACCTTTTGTAACAGTTGTACACCATGTATATCAAAATATTGCTCCATCTGAAGTATCCAATTTACCGGATCCTTACCATCAAACTTCCTCATCTTGCTTTTTCTTGATTTTAGGAGCTCTACCTTGAAACGACTGTAACTCTATACTTTTGGATCTTTAAGTTCTGAACTTGTGATCTGTAGTAGCCCTCTGTGTCCTCTTTCCAATGCCACAAGTCTGATCCAAATTGGATTCTCCAAGAAAACGTTACGCACAATCTCCCGCAGTGACCTGATTATAGACTAGTTCAGTAGAGCGAACTTGTATAAAGTGCCAGGTGTCACTTTTTCCACCTTTGACTCTAAAAAATATATAAACAGAAACTACAGTTCGTCCTCTTTCTGTAACTTCTTACGAAATTTCAATCCGATGCTCAGAAAGAAAGTTATGACGATTTTCCCCAGGTCACCTGTTTTGAGTGTAATTCAGGAGTCTGCAAAAAGACCAACTTCCGCAGATCATATCTCCGAAAATATCGTGCGAAAAGATCTGAAATTTGGACCCAAGGTTCAGCGCGAATTCTTCTCAAATGGGTTTTTTTTGCGACTTCTGAAATGTCACAGAAAAAAATTTATAGCGACAATTCCACGATGGCCTGTTTGGAGCAGCGAAACCCTAGAATCCAAAGCTCTGATACCAAATGTTATGAAACCAGCTCAAGAAAAGATAGAAAAGAAAGATCAACGCCTTAGAATTCAGCCTCTTCGAGGGGGCAACCTCCTTTACATTACATAAATGAACACTTCTTGGATGATACAAATGAAAATACCTCCTTTCTATATATAGGAGTCTAAGTGGTCCCAATACAATCAAAGCCTACATAACAATAATATTGTAGGGCACAACAGTAACAATGGTGGGCTTCTATGTGGCATAATAGTAACAATATGGGCACTACATGGGTACATCAATATAATAAGTGGGTTATACTAATAACAATAAGGGGTTACACTAGTAGTATAGGGGCCTAACATGCACTGTCCTAAATCAAACCAACAAACAGTCTAAATGCAAATGCACATGCATGTATTTGTTTTCATCCTTCTTAATGTGTGAATGATAATAAGAAAGCTAATGTGCAAATCTGAATTATTTTTCAAAGTGACAATTACTAACAAATTTCTTTTTAAGACAAAATGAAGACAATGATAACACTTTGCGATTTGGAATTGAAAACTTGCTTTCGACACTAGAAAAACTACTAATTCAGATCAAATACAATACTAACAGTGTAATCGACTATCAAGAACAATCAAATTCTCTTCTATGACTGAAAACGACACTTGCGACACTTTCAAATCAAGAAACGACAGTACAATTACACTACTTCTTTGTAAAAGAGAACTGAAAATGACTCAAAAAATACATAAAAATATTTACAGTTCTCTGCACAATGGAGGCAGAATAACAACAAGGAAAGGGGTTTCAAACAGAGGTGTACTGACTAGAGGCAACAAAACTCTTGAATAGAGCTGAAAAGAATGAACACAGAAACCAAAATTTAGGAACAAGGCCTTGTCTAATCAGCGCACCTATAACAGAATGAAACTGAAATGCAACACACCTACTACACTCGGGAAGTGCACTACATTTGAAGTTCACAGAACAGACAGTGCGCTGGACCAGGGACGAGACATTGATTGGTTTCCGGGTCATAGTTTGCAGTTCAATTCAGGGATTTTGCCTGAGCAAGTGGTAATCAGTAAATCAATCACAGGGGTAGATCTAAGGAGGTTACTAGAGCCACCACAAGGGAAATTAGAGAGCTTGTAAATCAATTGTTTAATTCATAAACAAAACTTGGAGATTGACTGAAGCAGCATTGATCTAAATTGCACTTGCATAGCAAATGCAGTTCGAAGGCTAGCTAGCTTGACTTCAGGCTCCGTCTGTAAGTTTATAAAGTAAACAAATGTGGATGAACAAACAATCTACTCGCTTCCCAGCGGAGTCGTCATTTTTTTACCGGGAATAGTGTCTATGTAGAGCTGCTAATCGCACTGAGACTGGTAGATACCTTAGAAACAGACAAACTAAAACTACTTTCATTTTCCTTTATGAGAGATAGATGAGAGAAGAATAAAGGAGACCAACCTCTGTCTTGCGCTTGGTTCCTTGCTCGATTCCTCTCTCTTCTGATAGTCCTTTGCTACTTGCTTTCTTGTGTACCCAGCTTCACAGAGTACCTGTAGAATCAAAGCAACATAACACTATACGAGAACATAGATCTATTATCATAAGCAATATAGGATCAGATGTATATTAACCATACAAATGCATAAAACATCAATCACACAAGTGTATGGAGGAAAACTTGAATAACTTTATTGATAAGCAAGAAAGAGCCAAGAAAATTACAACCAATTGTTCTGACCTAGCATCATCCTCTCAGCAAGAAGCCCTCCTTCACCTCATGACAAGCTTAGATCACCCAACACTATGATATTGCACTAAGAAACCAGCAGCACTTCCTTACAAGATACAAAATTCCAACCTCTGGATCTCTGGGATGAGGGATCCATATATAGATGTCTGCAAGGGAGGTGAGTCAGCATTTGAGATTTGATTAGTGTCTTCTATCTGATAGTTCTTCATTCCACTTAGAGATTAATGATCTCTTACTCATCCTTGGTCGAATTCAGAGAGGAAAGTGTCACAGGAGAGGTTTCTGGAAGATTCCATGCTCCTCCACCTTGCGGATTGACCCTGCCATTTGTCCCTTCTCGCCCATCGCACCCCATAGAAGGGATTTTTGACATGCATCACACCTACTGTACATATTCAGGTGGGATGCAACGCACTTTGCCTATGGAGTAGGTGAAATGGTCCAGTTTTGACCAGTTCTGAGTAGTTTTCATGGAGAACTTCTGGGAGAACATGTAATCAGTTGACCTTGTTCTTTTAGGGGTCGGAACAACACTTTTAGGGACTTAAGAGACCTTGGTTTATTGACATTTATGATTGGAGTTGCAGTGCCCAAAAATGTCTATAACAACAACACTACATGTCTTAGAGGTACGTATCATTACTATACCTAGGTTGTCCCAACCACTGACTTGCACCCAGATTGGGGTAAATATAGTATAATATTTAAAAAAATAAAAACTATATAAATTTAAAATAAATATTATTATATAAAATTATATATATATATATATTATATATATATATATATATATATATATATATATATATATATATATATATAATATATATTTGATAGATATCATGTTTTCAATTATTACACCACTAATATGGTGAGTATAAATACCAATAACATGTATCATTTTTTAATAGGGTTGTAAAAATGGTATCTAAATGAGCATGGTGTGATTACATTTTCTTCTATTTTTTTTTTCTAAATAAACAATTCTTATTACCTCAGAAAGCGTTTACATTGTGGCATGTGCTTTTGAAAAAAATGAAGCTTAAGCTGAACGGAATTGTTGGCAAGTAGGTACAAACAAAAAGTATTATATAGCAACAAAACAAAACTTGATGACCACATATCAACAGTCCAAGTGACCTAAAACTATGTTGAGCACAAAAAATAACATGTACTTTTCATCCTTGTTGATTTCTCATGGGAACTAGAGATGCATTATCATCCTCACCCTGCTGGTGGATAATGTCATGTACATGAGCTTCTATATGCGCCATACGTCCCTCTAGGTAGTCCAGTCAGTTGTGGATCCTCTTCTATCTTCTTCAAAGGGAGTCCTAGCTCTCCATGATATGCCATTAATTATGTTGCAAGTCACTAAGGAAATCAATTATCTCATTTCTATCATCATGCCGATTTTGAGCTTTTTAGTTAAATGTTTCTTGAATTGCTCAAAGACGTGACTTTAAGGAGTCAAATGGAGGTAAGATATTCACCCGACCAAGGGATGCATCTAAATACTCCTCCATTGTGCTTGCATCAAATTCTTGATTAGCGAGAGAGAAAATTCTCTATGCTTATGGGCCTCTTGCCCATTGCAACCTTCCACACTGCCACAACATAGTGACCCTTAGTATCCCTTGATTCCCCAAGGAGCTATGATGATCCGAAAACCTAACCAATTCTTTCAACCAAATGAAATCCTGTCAACCAGGTGTTGGGCCATTAATATGTCATTATTATTATCACTTTTGAATGTCTATTCCACCCATTTCTACTCTTCTTTTATCATGTCATTTATCATAATTTATCATATAATTCTATTTTATAATTATTTATGCTCTTATGGATAAATATTATTTATTCTCCTTTATTTTTAATAAATTTATGATTATGCATGATTTTACCAATGATGGGGTATTAGTAAATTGATTGTAACATTACTCACCATTTTTAGCCTCCAAGATATTTTCCAGATTGAAGATTTGATCATTAAATGTGCCAACTCAGAAATTCGTTGGAATAAGAAGTGACAATTTTGTATTGAACGGTTCGGGAAAATGGAGAAGAATCTGGAAAATTCGAAACATGGGTTTTGTTCAGAACAGACCAAATTAGTTTTGTACTAAGCATTTTTCCCAAATTCGGCCCATACTAAGAGAAACGGAAGGTTCTCTGAAGACATTTTTCTCATATTTGTTGTGTGGCCATTTTCCAAATTATCTCAGTTGCAATGCCAAATTCGACCTGTTCCTGTTGAATGATTGATGGAAGGATATCTCAAATATGATCTTGCTTATTAATTTGTTGAGAACAATCCAATTTTGTAATGAGAATCATATTGTAATCATCTCTGTTATAACTGCTCTTTGTTGTCTCTCTCTATTTACATGAAAACATAGATCAGAGAAGGGGATTCAGAATTGATGATTGATTATTTATGATGGAATAGATTATGAGAGAATAATCAGGGATTATTAGAGATAGGATAGGATAGGATAGGAGAAAAGGAGGATTGTTGCATTACTATTGTAATTCTCAATGCTTTTGTTGTTGTAATGATTTCACAGTTTGATGATTAATAAGTAAAATGGTTGTTGTTCATTCGCCTTATCTGAAGTAGCCCAGCAGCATTCACTAGTGGCTAAGGGCCCAGCCTCTGGTGGTTTAAGTTGTTGCTCTATATTATATCTTTATAGTTCCAGGCATGTGATGGTTTGATTTAATTCTTATTTCTTTAAATCACATTGCTTTACAGTTTCATGTTTTTACAGCATGCTGTTCTAATATTTTATGAAATTGTTTTATTGCATAAGCTATGATTGAATCACGTGGTCATTCCTTTCCATCATAACAGAGATTATTATCCTTTTCAGCTTATATTGTTATGTTGTTCATTTTAAATATAAATCTGCGCTATTCATATTCAGACTTTGATGTTCACTACATATTGCGGTTCATTTCTATTGAAATAGATTTGTTGTTCATTCCTACTAAATAAGCTTTTCTATTCATTTCTTTCTTGCCAGTATTTGGTTTTGTTTTTAAGTATTATTGCAGTGAGCGTGTTTATTCCATTTATGTTAGCAACATTATTAATTTATCATTTCCAGTTAATTTCTTTAGTGTGGATTGAAAGATCAACAACTGTAAATAACATTGGCTATAGCTATCTAAGTTCTCAGATTGGAGATCTTGCCTATGATTGATTTTCATTTGCATCAGTTTACAGGGGAGAGAGTTATCATTACTGAGTCCTTGATTGATGATTGTTTGAGTGAATTATTTAGTTTAGAACATTTCAGTTTCTTGTTGTTCCAATTAGATTTTGTTTCCAGCATTCATTTATCTTTTGCATTTTAAGCACTATACTGCAAAACATTACTCTTGAGCAAGTGACCATCTCAAACTGAGTACACTCTTGAAAGAAAAATTGTCCTTGGGTTGATAGTTAATGTGAAGATAATTAGGAGTTAAAAAGACACCTTTTATCGATCAACATTTTGGCACCGTTTCCAGGGAGAGTGTAGCCATTTCTAAAGAGTAATGTGCATCTGATCAGTGCCTGCTAGGAGAGAATTGGGTATTAAAAATGGAAGGTAAGAACCTGCATATGGAGCATGTAAAAGCCTTGCTCCCCCGCCCGCTTTCCAATAGAAATGTTAAAGAACTTATGGTAGAAATAAATGTTTGAATTTCTGTGTGAATGACTAAGAAAAAAAATAGAAATTTTAAAAAACAAATCTCATCATTTCACTTAAGTGGTGATGTAAGCACCACCCATTTCACTAACCAATCGACAAGAAAATTTGAAGAAGGAGCCTTGAAGAAACACATGAAGAACATCTTCTATTATGGTAAGAAATGGTTCACATTTCTACTTTTGAATTCCCTATCAAAGATCTAGGAGTGACACAAATGCACATAATTCCCCCATCTTCTCTACCAAATTTTTATGGTTTGACAAATGAAGATCTAGATACATTCTTATTTGAGTTCGAAATACTTTTTAGAGGATATGATTATTGTACTAATGATCAAAGGTTGAAAGTGTTTCCTCTTATTTTAAAAGGAGCAGCTCTCTGATGGTTCATGAGCCTAGGTGGGAACTGCATTCAAACATGGGAGTACATGAAGACCATATTCTTGAAAAATTACCAAGACTATTGCAAATCCAATGAAGATATTTTCGATATGATACAAGGGGAAGGTGAAAGCTTGGAGGACTATTGTTAATTGATTTCAATACAACCTTCAAAAATCAAATCATAAGCATTTGAAAAAAGAGATCTTAAAAACATTCATTCTTAAAGGAATCAAAGATGAATTTTTAGAACTCTTAAATCTGATAGGAAAAGGTGATGTTTTTTAGTTGTCATATGATGATGTTTGTGAATTCTGCATAAGGTATTCAAAATGAATCTTGAAGGCTGGTAAGAATTCTAGAGACGGTTGTTTTTTCTTTTCCAAATCTGCTACAAGAACAAGAGACATAAGAGTTGAAATCAATGATTTATTTGAACATTTTAAAGTTGATTTGTTGGGTCCCTATAATACTAGTGATTACCCCATTAGTATTGTAGCTATACCCGTTATTTATATTGTTGTGCCCCTATTACCCCCATATTGTTATTTCTGTGCCCCATAGAATCCCTCTATTGTTATTTTTGTGGCTTTATATTATTATTGTTAGGTCGGCTAGATTATATTGTGACTCCTTAGACTCCTATATATAGAAAGGAGGTTTTTTCATTTGAATCATCCAAGAATTGTTCATTTATGTAATGTAAAGGAGGTTTCCCCCTCGAAGAGGTTGAATTCTAAGGCGTTGATCTATCTTTTCTATCTTTCCTTGAGTTGGTTTCATAACATTTGGTATCAGAGCTTTGGATTCTAGGGTTTCGCTGCTCCAAACAGGTAATCGTGGCATTCTCGCTATAACGTTTTTTCTGTGACGTTTCAGAAGTCGCAAAAAAAACCCATTTGAAAAGAAATCACGTTGAACCTTGGATCCAAATTTCAGAGCTTTTCGCGTGATATTTGAGGAGATATGATCTGAGGAAGTTGGTCTTTTTGCAGACTCCTGAATTACATTCAAAACAGGTGACTTGGGGAAAATCGTCATAACTTTCTCTCTGGAGATCGGATTGAAATTTTGTAAGAAGGTAAAGAAAGAGGACGGACTGTAGTTTCTTTTATGCATTTTTCAGATCCAAAGATCGAAACAGTGACTTGTGGCACGTCGTACAAGTTTTCTCTACTGAACTAGTCTATAATCAAGTCACTGTGGGAGATTTCGCATAACTCTTCCTTGGAGAATCCAATTTGGGTCAGACTTGTGGCATTGGAAAGAGGACATAGAGGGCTACTGCAGATCACCAATTCAGAACTAGATGATCTAAAAGTACAGAGATACATCAGAGGCAATATCGAGTTCCTACAAATTATAAAAAGGTGTGTAGATTTTCTTAAATTTTTGCTTAAGCTTGGTTTGAAAATTTATTTTGAAGGAATTCAAAGGGCATAATAGAGCATTATTATCAGTAACTGATGCTCCGAGGAAAGAAAATTCAAACACCTAGTAAGGAACCTGAAAGCTCTAGCATGACTCATGAAGAAGAAGAAGAAGAAGAAATGCTATATGATATATCAAAATTACAAGAACAAGTGCAACGAGTGTCACTTGCACAAAAAGCAACAGAATCTAAAATGGATGGTTTAAGGAAAGATGTAGAAGCTAAGATAGATGGTTTAAATAAAGGTGTAGAAACTAAGATGGATGGCATGGAAGCTAAGGTGAATGGAATGGACGCTAAAATTGATGGCAGGGATGATAAGATGGAAGAATTGAAGATAAATATAAATAAGTTGCTACAAGAAATGGTCACTAAGGGTGAAAGGGTACCAAAGGAAACTCATGATGAGAAAAAAAGAAATGTTAATCATGATTCCATAGACTCTAATGTTGGATCAAAGGCTCACCATGTTCCAAAAATCGATATGCGGAAGTTTGATGGCAAGGATCCCGCCACATGGATATTACAGATGGAGCAATTCTTCGATCTCAATAATGTGCAAAATGCACAAAAGGTACGTATGGCAAATGTATATTTGGAACCAAATCAGTTTGTATGTTATCAATGGCTTTGTTCTCGTAAACAATTTATCACTTGGGCAATTTTTACGGAAGAATTGATAGCACATTATGAGGATACAAAAAGCAACACTTTTTTTAGCCAATTGATAAGTCTCAAACAAAAGGGTTCAATAATGGAGCACATTGAGGAGTTCCAAAAATTGAACATAAGGGTAAAATATATTCCAAAGGAGCATAGGATTGATGTGTTCATAGGGTCTTTAAAGGATAATATCCAACATGATGTTCGCCTTTGGGAACCTGATTCATTAGAGAAGGCATTGAGGTTAGCAAGAAAAATGGAAAGCAAAATTATGGCAACTAGGAAGCATACCACTCACAACTATAAAGACAGAAGTGTTGTTGCCCCTAGTCTTCCACAATCTACAAGGTTGACACCACAACAATTGGAAGAAAAAAGAGCAAAAGGGCTTTGTTACAGTTGTGATAGCAAATACACAAAAGGTCATAGGTGTGCTGAGAAGAAATTATTCTACATAGATTGTGAAGAGGAAGAAGAAAAGGAGCAAGAAAGGTCAAAAGAAGAGGATATACTCCAGGAACAAAGCCTAGATGAAAAACAAATAAATCCGACCATATCTTGTAATGCATTGGCGGGAATTACCACTCCTCAAACCATCAAGATAGAAGGACAAATCAAGAAGAAAAAGGTAATAGTGTTGATTGATTCAGGAAGCACCCACAATTTTATTCATTGTAGGGTAGCAAAAGAATTGAATTGCTTCCTATATCCAACACCAGAGTGTCAAGTGATGATTGCAAATGGAGGAACAATAAATTGCTCTGGAAAGTGCCATAATATCAAGCTATCCATGGGAGAATATGTATTGACTAGCCCAATGCTTTCCATTCCAATGGGAGGTGCTGATGTTGTACTAGGAGTCCAATGGCTACAATCCTTGGGTACAATAGCTTTTAATTTTCAAGAAATTTTCATCAAATTTTCTACGGAAGGAAAGGAAGTTGAATTAAAGGGTATTGCAGGGAAACCAGGAAAGATAACCAGCTCTAATGGCATGCCTAAGCTTCTAAAAAAGGAGCAAAGAGGTGTAATTGCACAATTATGTTCGCTAGATGTTTCCACGTTGGAATCATCTATTTTTCCAGATCTCCAAAAAGTCCTCGACAATCATTCCAAGGTATTTGAGACTCACAAAGGTCTCCCACCTATGCGTGATCATGATCATGCTATTCATCTGATTCCAGGAAGTGTTCCTCCAAACATCAGGCCGTACAGATATCCCTATGTCCAAAAAAGTGAAATTGAACGTATGGTTGCAGAAATGCTAGAGGCTGGTATAATTCAACCCAATCAAAGTTCTTTCTCAGCTCCAGTAGTATTGGTGCACAAGAAGGATGGATCATGGCACATGTGTCCGGATTATAGGGAGCTCAACAAGCTCACTATTAAAGATAAGTTCCCCATTCCTGTCATTGATGAATTACCGGATGAATTGCATGGATCAATTTACTTCACCAAGTTGGATCTTCGTTCGGGATATCATCAAATCGGAATGAAGATTGAAGAAATTCCGAAAACGGCATTTAGAACTCATGAGGGTCGTTATGAATTTTTGGTCATGCCTTTTGGCCTTACCAATGCACCTTCAACATTTCAAGGTTTGATGAATTCAATTTTCAAACCATTCCTTAGAAAATTTGTGTTAGTATTTTTTGATGATATACTAATCTACAGCAAGTCTTGGAAGGATCATGTTGAACATATTAACAGGGTGCTACAACTATTGGAGGAGAAACAATTATATGCAAAAAGATCCAAATGTTTCTTTGGAGTCCAAGAGGTGGAATATTTGGGTCATATTGTATCTCATGAAGGAGTTAAGGTAGACCCTAGCAAAATTAAAGCCATTAAGGAATGGAAAATCCCCACATCCGTAAAGCATCTGAGAGGATTTCTTGGGTTGACAGGGTATTATTGCAAGTTTGTTAAGAATTATGGGAGAATAGCAGCACCTCTAACAACATTATTGAAGAAAGATTCATTTTCAAGGACTCTGGAAGCAACAAAGGCCTTTGAACATCTTAAAGATGCAATGTGCCAAGCACTGGTCTTAGCTACACCGGACTTCACAAAAACCTTTTTTTTGGAATGTGATGCTTCAGGAAATGGAATTGGTGCTGTTCTAATGCAAGATGAAAGACCCATTGCTTTTGAAAGTCGTCCAATCAAGGGAAAGTTTTTAAGAAAAGCTATTTATGAGAAGGAAATGTTGGCAATACTCCATGCACTTAAGAAATGGTGACCCTACCTAATGGGAAGGCACTTCAAGGTAAAAACGGATAATGATAGCCTTAAATACTTTTTACAACAAAGATTATCCTCTGAAGAGCAACAAAAGTGGGTCACAAAGATGTAGAGTTATGACTTTGAAATCATCTACAAAAAGGGAAGAAAAATGTGGTGGAAGATTCACTCTCAAGAAAGGATGAGGATGTGGAAGCATTGTTGTGTGCCATTTCTATTATCCAACCAGATTGGATAAACGAAGCAAGGGAGGAATGGAAGAATGACGAAGAAGTGTGGGCGCTTATTCAAAAGCTACAACAAGATTCCAGTACTTCTGATACATTTAGCTGGCAAAATGATTCGTTATGGTACAAAGATCGCTTATACCTCTGTAAGAATTCCCAGCTAAAACAAAAGATTCTTATGGAATTGCACACTTCTCCCTTAGGAGGGCACTCAGGATTTTTAAAAACATACCACAGGGTTAAGAAGGAATTTTTTTGGGATGGCCTTAAATCAAATATTCAAAAGTTTGTGGCGGAATGTTTGGTTTGCCAACAAAATAAAGTTGAAACAATTAAGACACCGGGTCTATTACAACCTTTATCCATTCCAAGCCAACGTTGGGAGGAGGTTTCAATGGATTTTATCACAGGTTTACCCAAGTTTGAGGGAAAGAGTGTCATCATGGTGGTAGTTGACATACTTACCAAGTATGCACACTTTTGTGCATTATCACATCCATTTAAAGCCAGTACAGTTTCTACCGCATTTATGGAAACAGTTCAAAAACTACATGGAAACCCAAAGATTATTGTAAGTGACAGAGATCCCATTTTCACTGGAAATTTTTGGACATAACTATTTTCTTGTCTTGGTACTTAGTTAGCTCATAGCTCGTCTTATCATCCTCAATCTGATGGGCAAACTAAGATAGTAAACAAATGTTTGGAAGGATATCTTCGTTGCTTTGTATTTGATAAACAGACACAATGGGTCAAATGGTTGCTTCCGGTTGAATGGTGGTATAACACTTTCTTCCATACAACAAAAAAAATGACCCCATTTATGGCACTTTATGGGTATCAACCACCATCCATCACATCATATTTAAGATAAAATTCTAAGGTTCAGGGAGTGGAACATCACATCGAACATCAACAACAAGTCCTCCAACTCTTAAAGGATAACCTCGTGTTGGCACAAAATAGAATGAAACAACAGGAAGATCAACATTATAGTGAAAGAAGTTTTGATGTAGGTGATTGGGTATTCCTACGGCTACAACCATATAAGCAAATGTCCCTAAAGCAAGCTAAGAAGGATAATAAATTATCACCAAAGTATTATGGTCCATACAAGGTGTTGCAAAAGATTGGTACTATGGCATACAAATTGGAGCTTCCTGCAGCTTCTCGATTGCACCCAGTTTTCCATGTTTCATGCTTAAAGAAGGTTATAGGCGACAAGCTCCCAATTCAAACAATATTGCCAGAACTTGACGAGGAAGGAAAAATTATATTGGAACCGGAAGCAATCACAGAAACAAGAACTCGACAGCTACGAAATCGATCAATTTCAGAGTATCTTATCAAGTGGAAGAACTTATCCACTGAAGATTCCACATGGGAGGATGAGAATTTTATGCAGAAGTATCCAGAACTACTCAAGCGTTGATGACAACACTTTTTTGAAGGAGAGGGGCATGTTGGGTCCCTATAATACTAGTGATTACCCCATTACTATTGTAGCTATACCCCTTATTTATATTGTTGTGCCCCTATTACCCTCATATTGTTATTTCTGTGCCCCATAGAATCCCTCTATTGTTATTTTTGTGGCTTTATATTATTATTGTTAGGTCAGCTAGATTATATTGTGACTCCTTAGACTCCTATATATAGAAAGGAGGTTTTGTCATTTGAATCATCCAAGAATTGTTCATTTATGTAATGTAAAGGAGGTTGCCCCCTCGAAGAGGCTGAATTCTAAGGCGTTGATCTATTTTTCTTTAGTTGGTTTCATAACATGATTTTATTAGCTCTCTAAATGCAAAATTAGATGTTTTGTAGGTTTAGAAAATCAAGAGTTTGATGAAGTGTTTTGCCCTCATTACTGAAAGGAGCATCTCATAGATACTCATTCTTCCTTATCTAGGATGGAAGTATCATATCGAAGAGATGAGGAAGCTGCAACAAGGTCAAAACCATGGAAATCATGGCCTACAGGTATGGTTCAAAACACTTCTTCTCCATTCTCTTACTTGTAGAATCTATTATGGAATAGTAATGTGTTAGGGCAGCCATGTCAATATCAATATAACCACCACCAATCTTGTCTACAAGTTTGGCATGGTTCACCTTATGATTGCATGACTACTCTCCCTAATCTTGTAGCACAAACACATTCTCCATATTCTTCACCAGCTTTTCCACAACATCTTGCTTGCATATCAAAATCATCCACTCAACCCAATCATCTACATCATTAAAATACTTCATTCTGTACACAATTTCTTGCTCAACTCACTCTACACCCTCACCATAATAAACCAGTACAACATGCTTACAGTGTTGAACTGAAAAATTTACTCACCCTTCCCACCCATTCTATCTCACATGCACCATTAGAGAAAACTTACAATGAGATTCAAAATGTTTCAAATTCACAAATTGTAGAAGTTATGGGAAAGAATGAGGTTTCTTCTAGTTTGCATCAATAAACCATTTTAAAAGCTCAAGAACTTCATGATATGATGGCTATGGGAAATCAAAAAATTAAAGGATATATTGAAGATTGGTTTCACTTTGTCATTTGTTTGCAGCATCACTCCATACTTCAACAATTTTTGACACCATTTTTTCAAGGGAAGTTGGCTTCTCATATCCTAATATTCATTAACATGCATTTTTCAAATTTGGGTATGTGCATACTTGAAGCCTTATTTCGAAAATGGTTCCACTGGACATACCTTTATATGTAGTCATATTCATTTTTCAATCAAAGTAGGTTAGTGTAAAAAAAATAAAATAAATGAGGACATAAATAAATGCATCTTGTTTTTTATGTAAAAATAGTTGTTTTTGTTGCAACACGTTGTGGAAATCAACATCGGTGATAATTATTTTTTTTTAATTCATTTGTGTATGTAGATGAATTATAATGGAAATAATAATTCTACAAACACTCATTTTCATTTCTATCACCAATTTGGAAAAAATGCTTGAATATCATTTTTTTTTGCTTGTGGGCTTAATGAAATTTCTGAAAATACAGTCGGGACAGTCATGTTTTGAGAGACCAAAAGGGAATATTTTTAAAACATGTTTCTATCATAATTATCCCTTTATGTCTACTTTCCAACCCAATTTGAATCACTCAATTTTGATTTGAAACAAAAAAGTTAGAACCAAAACATTGACAAGGTGTCTAGTGGGCCGCTCAAGAACACAGATGGGACAGTCAGTTTTTTGAGGTCTAAATGGCTATATTTAAAAAAATAAAAAATTATTCTAGGTAGCCCTTGATATTTAATTTCCAACCCAATTTTAATCACTCAATTTGGATTTGAAACGAAAATGTTAGAACCAAAACATTGAGAGGGTGTCTAGCGGGCAGCTCAAGAACAGAATTGGGACAGTTGATTTTTGGAGGCCTAAATGACCATATTTTTAAAACCTAATTCTATGGTAGATTCCGCTATGAATCTAGTTTACAAGGAAATTTGAATTACTCATTTTTGATATCATATGAGAAAGTTATGATCAAAATACTGACTGTATATCATAAATCAGCACTCTTAAAACTTTGTCTTTCCGGGTGCTCCTTAGAGTGTTTTACCTATCAATTCTTCTTGAATTCAAAACTTGTTTCTATTGGAGATAAAGAAATGAATATAATTTCATTTACAATTTAAATCATTTTAATCCGACATCAAACGAAGAATCTATGCTTAAAATATCCATTGTTATTCTAAGTGGGGTAATCGAAAATGATTATGTTATGCAGGTTGTTTTAAGTAAAATTGACATATCATATCATTGAATTTTTAAAACCTATTTCTATTGGAGATATACCTTTGAATTAGTTGTTATCTGGATTTGGAATCACTCAATTTGGACGAAAACACAAAGAAGTTGTGATTAAAACACTGCAGGTTAGCATGATTGGCCACTGCTCTCCCGCAAGTGACAAATAAAATTTACTTTGTTATTTTCTCCGTGGATTTGTTATACAGAGTAACTACTTGTTGTTTTTCATAATTATTAGATTAGGGGAGCTCGATCACCTCTCTTTCTCCATGATTTAATGTTTTATTGCAGGCAGACACTCATTTTTTGCAGGTCCTAGGAGAATAAAAGAAGGTCAATTTATGGACGAGAGATATTTGAAAGAAATTTTAATGAAACAAGGGAATTTTATCCAACTCATTATTGAATGGATTTATAATAGAAGAAGTGAAGAATTGATTTCCATTTGAAGATTTATGTCATGTCTCTGCCGCCAAAACATTTTTCAAAGAGATCATTTTTTTTTACATAACATCATAGCTATTATAACTTAATTTATTTATTTACATATTGTTTTTAAATAAAATGTTATTTCTTTTCTGATTTATCTTATATTTTGTGTTTCAGATGTTGCTTCCTTCAAATTGTAACCCTTCCTCAGCATCAATGCAGTGAACAACTAATTCATTTTTTTGTGTGCCTGCATTTTATGATTGTGCATTTTTGTTGTTCTTTTCTGAAGGAACAACATTTCTGCACTTTCCCATTTTTGCTGTTCCTTTCCGAAGGAACAACACTTCTACATTTTTTCTTTTCCTTTCCAAAGGAACATCACTTCTGCATTTTTGTTGTTCCTTTCAGAAGGAACAACACTTCTACACTTCTGCATTTTTGTTGTTCCTTTCTGAAAGAACAACACTTCTGCATTTTTGTTGTTCTTTTCCGAAGGAACAACACTTCTGCACTTTCGCATTTTTGCTGTTCTTTTCCGAAGGAACAACACTTCTGCATTTTGGTTGTTCCTTCCCGAAGGAACAACACTTCTGCACTTCTGCATTTTTGTTGTTCTTTTCCGAAGGAATAACACTTCTACATTTTTGCTGTTCCTTTTCGAAGGAACAACATTTTCTCATTTTTGCTATTCCTTTGAAAGGAACAACATTTTCGCATTTTTGTTGTTCCTTTCAAAGAAACAGAACTTTCATAATTCTGCTATTCCTTTCAAAGGAACAACATTTTCGCATTTTTTGTTGTCCCTCGAACAACACTTTCGCAATTCTGTTGTTCCTTTCAAAGGAACAACATTTTCGCATTTTTTTGTTGTCCCTCTTAAGGAACAACATTTTTTCACATGCATTTTTTTTATTGTTCCTTTTAAGGAACAACACTTTTTTTGGGTGTATTTTTGTTGTTCCCCATAGGGAACAACACTTTTTCATGTGCATTTTTTTGTTGTTCCCTACATGGAACAACACCTTTTCGTGTGTATTTTTGCTTTTTGGTGTGCATTTCCTTTGTTGTTCCCTACAAAGAACAACACCTTTTTGAGTGTTTTTGTTGTTCTTTCAAAGGAACAACACTTTGGGAGTATTTTTGAGAACAACCATTCCTTCCTCTTGTGGTATTATTCCTAGTTCATCTCAACCAAATTTCACTGATTCCCTTTCATGGCATGAAGTACACTACTTTTATGAGGATAAGAATTATGGATTCTATTGAAGCGAGTTAATATAATTCATGTTATGATCTTTAACAAGACAACTCCTTGATGATAGATTATTTTCAAAAGGGACGCAATTATTTATATACTACTTCATTGCATCATTTTCCGCTGTACATGATACTGATTGATCATCTTAATACCATGCTGGTTTCACCCTTCCTGGTTATAATCTTCTCTGTCTGTACCAAATGAGATTATGGGTATATTTTTTTCTATTGACATGTTCAACTTCTTCCACCATCCCTGCTCTTGAGGAGTATTGTGCTTCCCTCTTTTTATCATAAAAATGTGTAATAACAACAAAATTTTGTTTGCAGATGGAGGATAGGGGGTCTTATTATGAGCCAACCTACTATGTTCATAAGACTGTAACAAAGTGACATTCCCATTATGGCCACCACACCAGGGTTATGATCTATTGGATAGCCAAATTATCCTTGGAATAGAAGGTCTCATCATGAGCTAGCATAATCACTTTTGCTACATCCCAGTGAATGGTAGTGTGGTTATCTGGTTACCACGCCAACACACTCATCTCTTCTGTAGAACAACACTAGAACTCTTTAGTTATAAATTGAGGATCCTGGCTCATATGGGTTAAAAAGCAACCTTGTCGAGGCTATGAACACCTGCTGACAGCAGAGGCTGTGCTTATGGTATTAAAGTTATATCTTATCGTCAATTATTACTATAATACCATTTTCTTATTCTTTCTTTTTATCAGAGAAGTTATTTCCCTAATTTTTACCATGTTTTGAACCTTTACGCATGAGAAATTATTTTCAGATCAATCGCATCATTTTCAGCTAGAATACCATCAGCAAAGCATCTTTTTGGCATATTGCTGTCCTTTTTTCTTTTCGCATAACTTATCATCAATCCAAAGCATCCTATATCTTATTCATAACTATCTTTACACACTTTGCTCTCATTATAACCATAACTCTCATCGTCCTATCATTGATATGTGTACTCTGCTTCATTTATTGTTGTATTGTTCATTCCCTTGCCTCGCTGTCAGCATAACACCTTTCATAGGCTTTATGGTCATGGAATCTCTTTTCCAATTGGAGGGGGAAAATGTATGCATTATGGGATAGCATGCAATATGATTACTGCACTCTGCCATAACTTGTTGATTTGACAAAATATTAGTATTGCATGTATACAAAAGTTTTTCTGATTGAAATTTTTGCATGCATATTCTCTGTTGCTATTCAAAACTAACACTGTGGATTCAAGAACATTGTATGCAAAATAGTGATTTTTTTACACGAGAACAACAAGTATGGGGGGGAAATCTATTCGCAGCATGACCACACTATTGAAACTAACAAAAGAGGCTTGAGCAACTTGCGAACGTGAACAATTTTTCAGACATAATGTGCTTGCCTGGATTGTTGGCATTATGATACATATGTTGTACTTGATGGCAACCCACTCATCTCAGATGATAAATTATAGTGTAGCAAAGTTCACGCACTTTCATGAAGATAAAAGTTTCTTTCATGAAGATAAAAGTTTTCTTCATGTAGAGAAAAGTTCACGCACTTATATGCAGAGAAAAGTTTATTTCATGTAGAGAAAAGTTCACGCACTTTTATGCAGAGAAAAGTTTATTTCATGTAGAGAAAAGTTCACACACTTTTATGCAGAGAAAAGTTTATTTCATGTAGAGAAAAGTTCACGCACTTTTATGCAAAGAAAAGTTTATTTCATGTAGAGAAAAGTTCACACACTTTTATACAGAGAAAATTTTATTTCATGTAGAGAAAAAAATTTCGTGCACTTTCATGGTTGGCTCATGGTATTAGTCTGACAGTTTTTGATCCTATGGTTTTGGTCCGTGGTATTGCATCCAAAAGTGTTGATCTCACGCACTTTCATGGTTGGTTCATGGTATTAGTCCTATAGTTTTTGATCCTATGGTTTTGGTTCATGGTATTGCATCCAAAAGTGTTGATCTCACGCACTTTCATGGTTGGTTCATGGTATTAGTCCAACAATTTTTTGATCCTATGGTTTTGGACCGTGGTATTGTGGAAGGCCTAAGACTATAAAAGAGGAAGGAGATCATTTGGCAAAGTATCATCGGATGAATTGAATATCTAATAAGTACTAGATCCGAAATATTTGCGATTGGGTTATGGTGCAGATCTGGATCTGAATGAAGGAGGAACCTTAGCGCATAATGAAGGATAAGTTCTTTTGATGGGTCATAATCTTTATGCTTGAATAATAGTATCTTTACATGATTTTGATTTGTGATATGAGGCGCATGCTTGATCTATAAATCTGACAATCTTGGTTAATTAGTGTCTGAATATTTGAAAGAAGGAATTATCCTTTATAGATTTGCACGCAGGTTTCAGGTTGTTGAAGTAGCGTATATCTTTAAATTATGATCTAGCTGCCTCTATCTATTGTTGCAGTATTCTGGGTTCAGAATTTGGTGTGTGGTTACTGTTACTGTGTTCTAGGTACAGCTGCCAGAGAAGTGTTTACTTGATTCAGTGCTAATTGGGAAAAGGAGATTGTTTGATGCAGATATACTTGATGATTGATTGATGTTCATGGATCCAGTCTGAAAATTTATGAAACATGGTCCCTGGAAGAAAGAGAAGGTTGTAGCCTTCAGTAGGCCAGCACCTACGTACTAGTATCTTGGCTAGTACAAGAGCTAAGGGGGTTGTAGCTCCCTTCCAGGAGAAGCTGGAGAACGAGAGAGGGTTGTAGCTCTCTGCAGGTTGTAGCCTGCGTACTGGTAAAGGACTGCACCAGTACAAAATCATTGTAAAAGGAGTTTCTAATTGAAAGAAGATAGAGAAATATTGCAGCAGGTGGTTTTCACCCACATTGGGTTTCCAACTTATATCTGGTGTTCTTTTATGTGACTATTTGCTTTTCTTGTTCCTGCTCATTATCTTATGATACTGATATACAAAGTAATGATCAATATTTGAAGAATTATTCAAAGTATAAATAAGAAAGATAGATTGATAAGAATTTAATAATACTGATTCACCCCCCCCTCAGTATTATTTCCAACAATTGGTATCAGAGCAGGTCCTTTTGAAGAAGCTTTAACGCTTGAAGGAAGATATAACATCATGAGCAACTACGAGAGGGAAGCATCAATCAGGCCACCGATTTTTTATGGAACAAACTTCGTATATTGGAAGGTAAGAGTTACTGCCTATCTTCAATCTTTGGGTATAGAAGTATGGGACATTATAGAAACAGGGTATACTTTTCCATCAGCTACTCCTACAGATTCAGCTGAGAAGAAGAAATATGAAACAAATGCAAAGGCGGTTAATACTCTTCTAGGATGTCTATCTCAATCTGAATTCGTGAAGGTTATGCAATATAAATCCGCAAAAGAAATATGGGACAAGATTGTTTTGAGCTACGAAGGAGATGAACAGGTAAAACTTGCAAAACTTCAAACCCTCAGGATTCAGTATCAGAATCTCAGAATGTATAATGATGAAAGTGTGGCTAACTATTTCCTTCGGGTAGATGAGATTGTTAATTGTATGAAAAACGTGGGTGAAGAAATAAAAGAGGCTGTTGTGGTTGAAAAAGTCCTAAGATCATTGTCACCCAAGTTTGAATCTAAAGTGTCTGCAATAGAAGAAAAGGAAAATCTACGAACTCTTACTATGTCTTAGCTACACGGAATTCTAACTGCTTATGAAATGAGAAAAGGAGGTCCATCAGACAGGAGAGAAGCTGCTTTTAAGGCTTCAGGCAAAGGAGACTACTATGAATCAAGTCATGTGCCAGAAGAAGAAGAAGAATCAAATTTTGTCAGAAATCTTCAACGGGGTACTAGAAGGTTTAGAGGTAAGCTACCTTTTAAATGTTTTGCTTGTGGAAGAGTAGGTCATTATGCTGCCAAATGTCCTCATAAGGATAAGATTGACAAAGGAAAGGAACCTGCCAGATGGAACAAGAAACAGAATGCAAATAAGAAAATCTACTACACTCATGAAGACAGTGATGGTCTATCAAATAGTGATGAAGATGAACGAGGTAATGACTATAAACTTTTAATGGCATTTGAAGATGATGATTACATGGATGCTATAGATGTGGATAGTTTTTATGAAGAGATTTCTAGACTTAAGACATGTATAGAAGAAAAGAATATGATCATTGATACTCTACAATTTCAAATTGATGAAAAAGAAAAATATCTTGAAAAGTTAGAAGGTGAAATTGTTGGCCTTAGAAAAGAAATTGAGAAAACAAAGGCTATTAATCTTAAGTTTGTCAAAGGATCTGAAACTCTGGATGAGATCATCAATGTACAACGTTCTCCGCTAAACAAGACAGGTCTGGGGTATAATGGAGAAACATCTCAAGCATCCACCTCAAAGAGTTATCTTGATGCAGCAAGAAGGAATGAGCAAAAGCACAATGGAGATCACCAGGTAAAGCAGGGACGAATTACATCAAGAACGAACAAAGACTATCAGGTAAACCAGGGGCAATCTATCTTAAGGATGAACAAAAGCTACAACCAGCCACAGGTAAAATCTTCTCAATTTGCTTCAAGAATGGATGACAATAGAAATTACAATCATTTGGCCGCTAGATTTGATAATCGCAGAAGTTTCTTCAATGGGCAATGTTTCTCTTGCCATAACTTTGGTCACAAAGCAGCTCAATGTGTTGTATATAAAACAATCATGACTAGAGAAGCTCAAAAACAAAGAAGTATGATCGAGATTACAAAAAGGACCTATAACAACTTTTCGGCTCTTGAAAATGAAGTTGAATGTTCTATTTGCAATAACTTTGGTCATGAAGATTCTGAATGCAGGAGCAAGTTTCAGCAGACAAAGGAACAAGCCTCAAGCACCAGAACATGGAGAATAAAGGAACCACAAACAGAAAGATGTCGGATAGCATTTTATGCAGAAGGACAAGAAAATATATGGTACATTAACAGTGGATGTTTGAAACATATGACAGGTGATAAAGAAAAACTTGAATCATATTCTGCTTTAGAAAAGGGAAAGAAAGTCTCTTTTGGAAATGATACTCCTGTAGCTATAAAAGGAAAAGGCACTGCTCAGTTAAAAGAAAAGGTCAAAGCTGGAAATGTTTTGTATGTTGATGGATTGAAGCATAATCTTCTAAGTGTTAGGCAGATGTGTGATCAAGGAACCGAGGTGATATTTAGATCAAACGGATGTCGTGTTCGTGATCTTGATACAGGTGAAACAGTGATCAAAGGTAGAAGAACTCCAAATAATCTATACATATTTGAAGAAGGACAACAACAATGCTATTTGAGCAAGGATGATGAACACTGGTTATGGCACCGGAGGTTGGGGCATCTAAGTTTTTCACAAATAAGGAAAGCATGCAAATATCAGGCAGTTCGTGGTCTTCCAGATATCAAAATTCCAGACAACACCACATGCAAATCATGTCAGTTTGGAAAGCAAACCAGAACTAACTTTCCAGAGAAGGAAGGATCAGCTAGCATGCCTCTTGAGCTAGTCCATACAGATGTATGTGGTCCATTTAGGAAAAGGACACCTCGAGGAGAAGAATACTTGATATTATTCATTGACGATTTCTCCAGGTTTGTTTGGTTAGGACTTATGAAGCACAAAGACGAAGCATTCGAGAAATTCAAATCCTTCAAAGCCTTGGTTGAAAATGAATCAGGTTACAACATTAAGTGGCTCAGGTCTGACAGAGGTGGGGAGTTTACCTCAAATGAATTTTTCGATTTCTGTGAAGAACATGGGATAAGAAGAGAATTCTCTACAGCTAGAACTCCTCAGCAAAATGGAGTGGTGGAAAGGATGAACAGAACAGTCCAACAAATGGCTCGTGCTATGCTGGATGAGTCTGGAACTCCCACAACTTTCTGGGGTGAAGCCACATATGATGTGGTTGTTATTCTCAACAAAACAAATGTCCGAGTGAACAAAACTCAAACTCCTCATGAGCTCTGGTATGGTGAGACTCCTTCGGTAAAGCACTTCAAAATCTTTGGGAGCAAATGCTATATTAAGAATACTGATGAGCAACTTGGCAAACTTGAACCTAGAGTAGATGAAGGAATTCTTCTTCGTTATTCTCCACACAGCAAAGCATATAAGTGCTACAATAAAAGACTTGGAAGAATTGTTGACAGCATTGATGTAGTGGTTGATGAAAAGGGATACATTCCTAGGCAAGTAAATCATGAAAATATCGAAGAAGATGAAGACTACCCTCAAAGACAGAATGATGAAGAAGAAGAACCTCAAGAAGCACCAGAGGAACAGATAAGGATAGAAGATAAGACTCCATCCCGGTATGTTCAGAAGAATCATCCAGAATCTCAGATTTTGGGGCTGAAAGAAGCAGGTGTACAAACAAGAAGAACAATTGCAGAAGCTTCAAGCTATTTTGCATTACTCTCCTCCACTAAACCACAAAATGTAAAAGAGGCATGCAAAGATGAATGTTGGGTCAAAGAAATGGATGAAGAAATTGAGCAGATCGAAAAGAACAACACTTGGGAGTTGGTTCCTAGACCAAAGGATAAGAATGTTATAGGGACAAAATGGGTCTTCAAAAATAAGTTGAATGAAAATGGGAAAGTAATTAGAAACAAGGCAATACTTGTTTGTAAAGGGTATGCGCAGCAAGAAGGAATAGATTTTGAGGAAAATTTTGCTCCTGTTGCAAGACTTGAGGCCATCTGAATGTTCCTTGCTCTCTCAAGCTTTCAAAAGTTCAAAGTATTTCAAATGGACGTGAAATCAACCTTTCTGAATGGAGACTTAGAAGAAGAAGTATACATTGAACAACCCGATGGTTTCATTCTTGGAAATGATCCAAATCTTGTATGCAGATTGAAAATGGCTCTCTATGGTCTTAAACAAGCTCCAAGGGCTTGGTACTATCGTTTGGACAAATATCTTCATCAACAAGGTTTTTCAAAAGGATCAGCAGATAGCAATCTTTATATAAAAATTGAAAATGACAAATTGCTAATACTTGTTGTGTATGTAGATGACATTATCTTTGGCAGCAATGAAGAATCTATGAGTCAAAGCTTTGCCTTGGTGATGCAGAAAGAATTCGAAATGTCCTTTCTTGGAGAATTGACATATTTTCTTGGCCTGCAAATCCAACAAAAGGAAGGAGGGATCTTCTTGTCTCAAACCAAGTATCTCAAGCAGATTTTGAAGAAATATGGCATGGAAGATGCAAAACCAGTATGTACACCCATGGTCACAGGATGTAGCCTCAGTGCAAATGATGAATCAGCAGCAGTACATCAACCAACCTACAGATCTATGATTGGAAGTCTACTTTATTTGACAGGTATCCGACCAGACATCATGCATGCAGTGGGAATAGTTGGAAGATTTCAGGCAAATCCAAAGGAAACTCATCTTCAGGCAGTAAAGAGAATCTTCAAATATCTTCAAGGGACTCAAAATTATGGCTTATGGTATCCTAGAGATACAGATCTCACACTTCATGCTTATACTGATGCAGATTGGGCCGGAAGCGTGGATGACAGGAAGAGCACAAGTGGTGGTGCATTCTTTATGGGTTCCAGATTAGTATCTTGGTTCAGCAAGAAACAGAGTTCGATTGCCTTGTCTACAGCTGAAGCAGAATATGTTGCTGCTGCATCTTGCTGCACTCAACTCCTTTGGATGATGCAGACCTTGCAGGATTTTCAAATCACTTGTACACCACCCATCTCCATCTTATGTGATAATACAAGTGCAATCAGCATTTCAAAGAACCCAATCATGCATTCAAAAACCAAGCACATACCAATCAAGTTTCACTTTCTCCAGGAACAAGTGCTTGAACAAAAGGTCAAGTTGGAGTATGTTCCTTCTAAGGAACAGGTTGCTGATATACTCACCAAACCATTGCCTAGGGAGACCTTTGAATACCTCAGGCAAATGCTGGGGGTTGTTGATGCATCATCTTGTTGTTGAATCTCTTCTAATTGTTGGTTGTACGCAAGGTTCATCTGAAGTATATGCGTACATGTGCTGGGTTGCGGATTGTTCAAAGATCGAATGACACAGGTTCAGGGGGAGCATATCATGCATTGTTGGCATTATGGAGGAAGTACAGAAGGAGATCATGGATGTTGGTCTAAATATTGCTGCAATACGTCTCTATCTCTTTCATGGTCGTTTATGGTGTTTGATGGATTATGGTTCTTCTTTGCAGATCTGGTTTATAGTCAGGGGGAGCATGTTCTTAGGGGGAGCATAACCCTTTGCCCTTGATGTCAAAGGGGGAGAATGATTGGTTGTTGTTGCCATCAAGTCCCAAGGGGGAGATTGTTGGCATTATGATACATATGTTGTACTTGATGGCATCCCACTCATCTCAGATGATAAATTATAGTGCAGCAAAGTTCACGCACTTTCATGAAGATAAAAGTTTCTTTCATGAAGATAAAAGTTTTCTTCATGTAGAGAAAAGTTCACGCACTTATATGCAGAGAAAAGAGTATTTCATGTAGAGAAAAGTTCACGCACTTTTATGCAGAGAAAAGTTTATTTCATGTAGAGAAAAGTTCATGCACTTTTATGCAGAGAAAAGTTTATTTCATGTAGAGAAAAGTTCACGCACTTTTATGTAGAGAAAAGTTTATTTCATGTAGAGAAAATTTCACGCACTTTCATGGTTGGCTCATGGTATTAGTCCGACAGTTTTTGATCCTATGGTTTTGGTCCGTGGTGTTGCATCCAAAAGTGTTGATCTCACGCACTTTCATGGTTGGTTCATGGTATTAGTCCTATAGTTTTTGATCCTATGGTTTTGGTTCGTGGTATTGCATCCAAAAGTGTTGATCTCACGCACTTTCATGGTTGGTTCATGGTATTAGTCCAACAGTTTTTTGATCCTATGGTTTTTGACCGTGGTATTGTGGAAGGCCTAAGACTATAAAAGAGGAAGGAGATCATTTGGCAAAGTATCATCGAATGAATTGAATATCTAATAAGTACTAGATCTGAAATATTTGTGATTGGGTTATGGTGCAGATCTAGATCTGAATGAAGGAGGAATCGTAGCGCATAAAGAAGGATAAGTTCTTTTGATGGGTCATAATCTTTATGCTTGAATAATAGTATCTTTGCATGATTTTGATCTGTTCTTTGAGGCGCATGCTTGATCTATAAATCTGACAATCTGGGTTAATTAGTGTCTGAATATTTGAAAGAAGGAATTATCCTTTATAGATCTGCACGCAGGTTTCAGGTTGTTGAAGTAGCGTATATCTTTAAATTATGATCTAGCTGCCTTTGTCTATTGCTGCAGTATTCTGGGTTCAGAATTTGGTGTGTGGTTACTGTTACTGTGTTCTGGGTACAGCTGTCAGAGAAGTGTTTACTTGATTCAGTGCTAATTGGGAAAAGGAGATTGTTTGATGCAGATATACTTGATGATTGATTGATGTTCATGGATCCAGTCTGAAAATTTATGAAACGTGGTCCCTGGAAGAAAGAAAAGGTTGTAGCCTTCAGTAGGCCAGCACCTACGTACTAGTATCTTGGCTAGTACAAGAGCTAAGGGGGTTGTAGCTCCCTTCTAGGAGAAGCTGGAGAACGAGAGAGGGTTGTAGCTCTCTGCAGGTTGTAGCCTGCGCGCTGGTAAAGGACTGCACCAGTACAAAATCATTGTAAAAGGAGTTTCTAATTGAAAGAAGATAGAGACATATTGCAGCAGGTGGTTTTCACCCACATTGGGTTTCCACCTTATATCTGGTGTTCTTTTGTGTGACTATTTGCTTTTCTTGTTCCTGCTCCTTATTTTATGATACTGATATACAAAGTAATGATCAATATTTGAAGAATTATTCAAAGTATAAATAAGGAAGATAGATTCATAAGAATTTAATAATACTGATTCACCCCCCCTCTCAGTATTATTTCCAACATGGATTCCACCTTTTGCATCACTTTCAGCACCAACTCTACCTACATCAGCTTTAACAAATGGCATTCCATATATGTCATTCCACATTTTTCTTTTCGAGGTAAAACTTGAGGTAAAATAGCATAATTTTCTGATTTATTATGAATTTAGGAGAATTTCATGAAAATCCATTTTGAGCATTATTTATCATCCTTCATTCCACATCTTTACCACTTCCCATTTTTCAACGACATATCATATTTCAATTTGGGGGAGTGTTTCCTTCATTCATTTCTTTCTTATGACCATGTCATTAATATTCTTTATCATCCATTGATATTATTATTCATTTTTAACACCTCCCTTATTCCATCTTATTTTACACCAAGCATAGATTTCAACAGATGGTAGTGTCCACCTTAATTTGTTTTCTAGCATTGCATAAGGACATGCTAATTCTTCAGTTTGGGGGAGGCATTGCTACGCATGATGGATGTTTTCTATTTTCTTTCTCATTTAAGGCATACAATTTCATTTTTATACAGTGCAGAAATTGGTTTTCACATATTTTTAAAACTATGAACTCAATTCTTATAATCTCTGGAAAACACGGACGTATTATTAAAATACACAAACACAGATAATTTCAAGTTAAATTAGTTCATAAAATTTCGGAAATTATGCACTCTCACCTACAACCATTTTTCTTATATCTCATAATCCGTGCATCAAAACAATCTGATTTTTGGATCATAGAAGCATTAATATAGTAGAAATCTACTTGCCATTTTTCAGCAAAAGCTGGTTTGTAGTTTTCGAGAAAATGGTTAATGAAGTTTGCTGTTACCTATATCATATTTTGCTACAATAGTTGAATGTTAATGTAAAATTTGTTACGCCTTCATCAACATTGCTAAAATTGAATATTCATTAATTGAGGAAGAATTCATTCGTTCTATCCATTTCATGAGCTGGGATGAACAAATCTTTTTATTGCTTGGTTAACACATGGGTTTTGTCTTTGGGTTGCATGAGGACATGCAATATATTCAGTTTGAGGGTGTGTTGGGTCGTTAATATGTCATTATTATTATCACTTTTGAACGCCTATTCCACCCATTTCTACTATTCTTTATCATGCCATTTATCATAATTGATCATATAATTCTATTTTATAATTATTTATGATCTTATGGATAAATATTATTTATTCTCCTTTATTTTTAATAAATTGATGATTATGCATGATTTTACCAATGATGGGGTATTAATAAATTGATTGTAACATTACTCACCATTTTTAGCCTCCAAGATATTTTCCAGGTTGAAGATTTGATCATTAAATGTGCCAACTCAGAAATTCACTGGAATAAGAAGTGATAATTTTGTATTGAATGGTTCGGGCAAATGGAGAAGAATATGGAAAATATGAAACATGGGTTTTGTTCAGAACGGACCGAATTAGTATTATGTTGGGAAGATTTCCCAAATTTAGCGCGTACTAAGAGAAAAGGAAGGTTCTTTGAAGATGTTTTTCTCAGATTTGCTATGTGGCTGTTTTCCAAATTATCTCAGCTGCAATGCCAAATTTGACCTGTTCCTGTTGAATGATTGATGGAAGGATATCTCAGATATGATTTTTCTTATCAATTTGTTGAGAACAATTTAATTTTATAATGAAAATCATATTGTAATCATCTCTGTTGTAACTGTTCTCTGCTATATTTAAATGAAAACAAAGATCTAAGAAGGGGATTCAAAATTGATGATTGATTATTCATGATGGAATAGATTATGAGAGATTAATTTAGGGATTATTAGAGATATGATAGGAGGAAAGAGGGATTGTTGCATTACCATTGTAATTCTCAAGGCTTTTGTTGTTGTAATGATTTCACAGTTTGATGATTAATAAGTAAAAGGGTTGTTGTTCATTCGCCTTATCTGAAGTAGCCCAGCAGCATTTGCCGGCGATTAAGGGTCCAACCTCTGGTGGATTAAGCTACTGCTCTGTATTATGTCTTTATAGTTCCAATCATGTGATGGTTCGATTTAATTCTTATTTCTTTGAATCGCATTGCTTTACAATTTCATGTTTTTACAACATGCTCTAATAATTTATGAAATTGTTTTATTGCATAATCTATGATTGAATCGCGTGGTCATTCCTTTCCATCATAACAGAGATTATTATCCTTTTCAACTTATATTGTTATGTTATTCATTTCAAATATACAACTGTGTTGTTCATATTCAGACTTTGATGTTCACTACATATTGCGGTTCATTTCTATTGAAATAGCTTTGTTGTTCATTCCTACTAAATAAGCCTTGTTGTTCATTTCTTTCCTGCAAGTATTTGGTTTTGCTTTCAAGTATTATTGTAGTGAGCATGTTTATTCCATTTCTTTTAGCAGCATTATTGATTTATCATTTCCAGTTAATTACTTTAGTGTGTATTGAAAGATCAACAACTGTAAAGAACATTGGCTATAGCTGTCTAAGTTCTTAGATTGGAGATCTTGCCTATGATTGATTTTTATTTGCATCATTTTATAGGGGAGAGAGCTATCATTACTGAGTCCTCGACTGATGATTGTTTGAGTGAATGATTTAGTTTAGAACATTTCAGTTTCTTGCTGTTCCAATTAGATTTTGTTTCCAACATTCATTTATCTTTTTCATTTTAAGCACTATACTGTAAAACATTACTCTTAAGCAAGTGACCACCTCAGACTGAGTACACTCTTGAAATAAAAAATCATCCCTGGGTTGACAATTAATGTGAAGATAATAAGGAGTTAAAAAGACACCTTTTATCGCTCAACACCAGGTTGCGAAGAGACCTATAGCCCGACTACATGACATTGAATACCTACAGATAAGATAATTGTGAAGGAACATGTCTTCTAAACTCATGCAAAAATTCAAATTAGGGCCCCACTATAGGGAAGATATCCACTAGCTGCGTGGAAAGGACAAAGTGGTAGTAGTTGGATAGGTGTCCAAAGAAACCAACCCAGTGACACCCAAACTCCTTTTCACACTCAGACTTCTGATTAGGTGATCAATATTTAGCTCAAAAATCAAAGTCCTAAGAATTGCTAAAAAATTGAATGACCACGTCTGTCTTAGCGATACGATCCCAACAGTGACTCATTTCACTCAAAATGGAGCTCATATGAGAAAGATAGAGACTTCTATCTGCTTTTCCAAATAGAAGAATTTTACAAAAAATATTATAGTCACTGTCCAGTCATCAGTCCATACTGCTGATGTGGCAAGTGACTATGTAGTTCAAAATTGGGTCAATAGTCAATGAGGACATGCCAAGTGGTGTTTTGTGATTGGTTGACAGTTTTATGTGTTGGCTTTTTTTATTGGCCGTGGGAGGACCAATGAGAAGGTGATGTGTGGCTAGATCGTAGGCCACCACGTGTCCTTCCCCAAGGGCCTTGTAGGTTGGCACACAGTGTAAAATGTTATTTGGCAGGCTGGCGGAGTCGAACACGTGACCTAGCCCACATAAGCACCAAGCTTTACCACTATGCCACAACCACATGACTTAACATGTATGCGGTTGAAGGACTATTTAAATGTTAAGCGCCGAAGGTTTGGAGGTAAGGGGCGAGGGCTTAGCCCCGACCACCAACAAAACAATGCCATACAAAATTACACCGTAGCCAAGAACCAGCGCTTAATGCTAACCACGCGATTAACACGCTAATTGGTGATTAACGCTAATCAAAACCAGCTTATCCCTTAATTAATCATGGATTAAGTTGGTGGCGGTTTTAGCAGGCCTGATAAATCTAGCGTTGCTCCAATTTTGGTGGGGCTAATTGGAGTTTCTTCAGATTTGGTGGAGTTTTCCTAGGGAAAACTAAAGAGACCATAAATTTTTCAAAATTTGACCAATTTTGGCTCAAAAAGAGTCATTCCTAGATGATATTGATGTTCTAAGCACATTGAAAAAGATCTGAGAAGAAGTAGAGCATTGTAAACAACACTTTTTTCCATTTTGAGTTGATAAAGAGGCCTAAGCCATGGAAGCTAAACTAAGGAGATGTAGCCTAGGAGGGGTGAACTCCTTCATCAAAACTTTCTTTTTAGTGTTCATTTTGATGGTTTGTTGTATATTTGTTTGTTTTTATTCAACACTTTATTTACATGTTATTTTGCTCATGAATTTGACATAAAACTTGACAAATTTACCTGTTGCATTCACAAACACCATAGGGAAACCTATGCACATGAAGCAAATAATTAGCAATTGTTTTCTAATTCAGAAGTTGAAATTATCACAACAAAACTAACATTCAACAACAAATCATGTTGGTATCAGAGAAAAGGTTATTTTCTTGAGTTTTGTGCAAGTAGGGTTTTAATGGTTGCAAATTTGTGATTCTTACAAGGTTAAAATTGCAAAGAGGAGAAGGGAAACTATTGGTTGCAAGTCCCAAGGTTATGTCTAGAATAAGGAGGGCCACAAGGCCATATATCCACCCAAAGTTTCACTCCTAGCTACACTTGAAGCACCTCAAGTTTTACCTTCAGTTGAGATTGAGGAGGTAGAAGCAGTACCAGAAGATGAGCTTGAATCCAAAGCCATCATGTTTGGAGCAAGAGAGGTAGAAGGTCTTTCAGAAGAGGAAACATTCAAGAAATATTTCTATGATTTAAATGGCATGGTTGGAGTCCTCTATGAAGAGAGGAATACTAGGATGGTTGGAGAGAGTTTTAAGTCTCCACATGGAGAGGGAAGCTCCGAAGATAAAAAAAAAAAAAAAGATGAAAAAAAGGATTCAAAGGGTAATGGAGGAAAGTCTCCTCTATCTCCACCCTCTTCATCATCTTCATCATCCTCGTCATCACTAACAACATCATCTTCCATTTCCACCACAAAAATAGTTCATACTCATTCACAAACCCCAAAAGGAAAAACTCCCTTACTCAAATTGGACATTAATTTTGAACTTCCCATGTACAATGGTGAGGTAAATGCAGAGAAGTTAGACAATTGGATTCTAAAAATGGAGGTTTATTGCAAAATTCAAAACCTTCAAGAAGATGACATAAAGATCCATTTGTCATCATTGAGGCTAGAAGGAGCAGCACTAGTTTGGTGGGAAGAAAAGACTCAAGAGGAAATGTGAATTCATGGTAAGATATCCATATCTTAGGTTGAATTTGTTTCTTCAATTAAAAGATAGTTTTATCGTTTAGCCTACATGCAAAAATCCATTATGAGTTGGCAAAACTTTAGGCAATTCAAGTGCCAGATAGTTCAAGACTATACCGAGGAGTTTAGGAAAAGGGATATTTTGTTAGGAGTAAACTTGAATTCCCAAGATACTTTATTGAAATATATTGGGGGTTTACATTCATACTTAAAAAACACTATCCTTATGTTCAATCCAAGAATTTATATGAGGTATGTGTGAAAGCCATGTACCTTGAAGCAAGAGGAAAGAACATTTAGGAAGAGGGTAGCAAGCAGAAACCATTCAAGGGTAAGGAGAAAGAGAAGGGTGGAAAATGGAAAGGAAAGAAGAATACAAGTGTAAAGAAAGAAGGGGAGAAAATTACATGCAAACATTGTTCCAAAGAGAGGCATGATGAAGGCCACTGTTGGAAACTACGTCCCAAACTAAGGCCTAAGAAACCAAACAATAAGGGGAGACAAAAGATGATCGCTACCACACAACATGATCTTGGATATGATTCCAGTGATGAGACAAAAACTACAGTCATGGTCCCAAAGGGAAAGGAAGCTATAGCAGGTACTAGTTCCTCACATAGTTACAAAAACAATCCAAATAAAGAATCAAGGATAGAGTTGTTCCCTGTAAGGGTAATCTCAAACCATACAATGTTTGATGCATTAGTTGATAGTGGGTCACAAGTGAACTTAATTTCAAAAGACTTGGTCAAAAAGCTTTACCTTGGAATTGTACCTCATCGTGAGACATATCCTTTGGGTTGGATAGTCAATAATGCAATTTATAGGTTACAAGGAAATGCTTATTCAGGTTTGCCATTACTGCAAAAGTTATTGATGAAGCTGAGTTAGATGTGATTCCACTTGACATCTAGATAATTTTTGGGAAGCCCATATTTGTATGACAGAAAAGTGGTATTTTGTCTCCATGAGAAGAAATAGAAATTGCTCAAGGATGGAGTGGAGTATATTGTGAGAGCTCATCACAAAAAGTTAAACATTTCTTTGGTTAATGCAAGGCAGATGAGGAGGCTAGTAAATGCAAGTAAAAATTTTGTGCTTCTCATGATCAAGAAAAAGAATGATATGGATTATGAATATTTTGAAGGTTGCGATGATAAGTTAAAATATGATTTGTTTGATGTGGTAAGCAATCATGGCGAGATGTTTCAGGAACCAAAGTGGTTACCTCTCAAGAGGGGAATTCAGTATGAGATGCAGCTGTAGCAGGATGTTCTACTTCCAAACATTGGCATGTATTGCATGTCGATCATGGAGAGCATGGAAATCAAGAAGAAAATTAATAATTTTTGAACAAAGGTATCATACACTGTTATAGACATTTTTGGGCACTGCAACCCCAAGCATAAAATGTCCATAAACCAAGGGCTCCTAAGTCCCTAAAAGTGTTGTTCCAACCCCTAAAAGAACAAGGTCAACTGATTACAGCTTCTCCTAGAAGTTCTCCATGAGAAACTACTCAGAATTGGTCAAAATAGGATCATTTCACCTGCTCCATAGGCAAAGTGGGTTGCATCTCACCTAAGTACACTCAGTGGGTGCGTTGCATTTCAAAAAGCCCTTCTACGGGGTGCAATGGGCAAGAAGAGACAAATGGCAGTGTCAATCCGCGAGGTGGAGAAGCATGTAATCTTCCAAAAACTTCTCCTGTGACACTTGCCTTTCTGAATTTGACCAAGGATGAGTAAGAGATCATCAATATCCAAGTGGAAGCAAGAACTATCAGAGGGAAGACACTAATCAAATCACAAGCTGACTCATCTCCCTTACAGATACCTATATATGGATCCCTCATCCCAGAGATCCAGAGGCTGGAATTTTGCATCTTGTAAGGAATTGCTGTTGGTTTCTTGAGGCAACATCATAGTGTTGGGTGATCTAAGCTTTGCATGAGGTGAAGAAGGGCTTACTTGCTGAGAGGATGATGTTGGGTCAGAACAACTAGTTGCAACTCTCTTGGCTCTTTCTTGATTATCAATAAAGCTATTCAAGTTTTCCTCCATAATCTTGTGTAATATATGTTTTGCACATTTGTATGGTCAATTTACATCTGATCCTAGATTGTTTATGATAATAGATCTATGTTCTCGTATAGTGTCGTGCTGCTTTGATTCTATAGGTACTCTGTATAGCTGGGTATACAAGGAAGCAAGTAGCAAAGGACTATCAGAAGAGAGAGGAATCGAGCAAGGAACCAAGTGCAAGACAGAGGTTGGTCTCCTCTATTCTTCTCTCATCTATCTTTCATAAAGGAAAATGAAAGTAGTTTTACTTCGTTTGTTTCTAAGGTAGATACCACACCTTAGTGGGATTAGCAGTTCTGCCTAGACACTTTTCCCTGTAAAAAAATGGCGACTCCACTGGGGAGCGACTAGGTTGTTTGTTTATCTACATTTGTTTACTTTATAAACTTACAGACAGAGCCTGAAGTTGAGCCAGGTAGCTTTCGAACTGCATTTGCTATGCAAATGCAAAGTAGATAAATGCCACTTCAGTCAATCTCCGGGTTTTTTTTTATGAATTAAACAACTAATTTACAAACTCTCTAATTTCCCTTGTGGTGGCTCTAATAACCTCCTTAGATCTACCCTTGTTGTTGATTTACTGATTACCACTTGCTCGGCCAAAATCCCTGAACTGAACTACAAACTGTGACCTGGAACCCAAGAAAAGTCTCGTCCCTGGCCCAACGCACTCTCTGTTCTGTGAATCTGAAATTTAGCGCACTTCCCGAGTGTAGTAGGTGCGCTGCATTTCAAATTCACTGTGTTACAGGTGCGCTGATCAGACTAGGCATTGTTCCTGAATTTTGGTTTCTGTTCACTCTTTTCAGATCTATTCAAGAATTTTGCTGCCTGTAGTCAGTACACCTCTGTTTGAAACCCCTTTCCTTGCTGATATTCCGCCTCCATTGTGCAAAGAACTGTAAATGTTTTTGTGTATTTGTTGAGTCATTTTTAGTTCTCCTTTGCAAAAAAGTAACGTAATTGTACTGTCGTTTCTTGATTTGAAAGTGTCGCAAGTTTCGTTTTCTGTCATAGAAGAGAGTCTGATTGATCTTGATAGTCGATTACCCTGTTACTATTGTATTTGATCTGAATTAGTAGTTTTTCTAGTGTTGAAAGCAAGTATTCATTTCCAAATCGCAAAGTGTTGTCATTGTCTTCATTTTGATTTTGAAAAGAAACTTTTTAGTAATTGTCGCTTTGAAAAGTAATTCAGATTTGCGCATTAGCTTTCTTTTTATCATTCACATATTAAGAAGGCTGAAAACAAATACATGCATGTGCATTTGCATTTAGACTGTTTGATTGGTTTGATTTAGGACAATGCATATAGTGTGTGCTCTTTGCTCTTCGTTGAAAGAATTCTGTCTTTCTTTCCTTAGTAGCTAGGATTTTCATTACACAAAGAAGATAAAAGACTGTTTATCATCTTAGATTGCATTTTAGGAATTATACATCTACATCACGCGGTGAACCTGAAAGGAAAATTTATTAAGCAAGATCAACTATAAAATAAATTTAATGAATCTAACAACGCTTTGGAACCTAACGCACAACATCTAGAAGTCTAGGCTAGAGACGTATTCCGGCATCGTAAAGCCTGGTAATTGTTGTTCTCACTGTTGGTTGGGTGATTCCTCCACTTTGAGATGATAAGTGCCAGTATGGACTTGTGCTCCCACGTATCGTCGAGTATATTTTGGGAGACCACAATAGGCTTAATCCTTTATCCATAGGAAGCCGTGTATGCCACCCTATCGATCGCAATGCACTGAACACAACATTTGGGAAGATTGACTGTCGTACCGTAAAAAATATTCTACAGTTTTGCGATTGGTTTGGTAATCCATCTGCCTAGATTTCCAGAGCAGTCCCTTTCGTTCCTTTTCAGACTCCTTAACGGAAAAGATCCATCTGAGCACTTGTCACTTCGGGCTCATTAAGAATCGAAGGCGACTAGATTCATCTTTTGTCTTTTCTCGACTCTTTAAAATTTAAAAAACAAGTTGTGTCAAAGCGTCTAAAATTTATTTTAAATGGAATAATCGTCACCTTTCCTACGTTGGTCTTAGATTGAGAAAATGGAGTCTACCTACCAAGGAGTTCCCCTTGGAGGAAATCCTAGTCCCTTCTCCTCTTGGGGAGATGTTGGTGCACCCCACATGGCCACATTTTCACTTCCAGGATTGACGATTGGCTTGCTCGTATGGCTTTTCTCAACCTCCGTTGTTCAGAACACCGTGATTCCTGAATAATCGAGTCAGCAACTAGACAATTCCAGAGTTACCCCCCAACCCTCTACTTCGTCCAATTCTTCCTCTCCTCCTTCCTCTTCGCTTGATGGGGTTGGTGAAGAAAAAAATAAAGTATCTGAGAAGAAGAAGGAAAAGAAGAAGAAAGAGAAGAAGAAGAAGGATCCAAAGGTGAAAGGGGGCAACCAAGCGTCGTCTAGCGAAAATCCACACACTGCACTGACCAGGCCTAAATCGCCATGTGTCATTTGCAAAGGAGACCACTATCATAGAGATTGTCCCTGCATCCCTCGGATCTTAAGGGACCGGTCTCCTCGTTTTCACAACCCGGTGTCATCAACCTCTGATGATCATGTTGAAAACACACTGTCGACTAGTGAAAGTTAAGCCCCTAGACAAAAAGGAAAGTGAAAATTTCCTTGTAAACTATGTGAATGCAATCACGCTGTCCACCGTTGTCCCTTCTTAGATGAAGCTAAAAGAGTTTTGGACAATCGTCCAGTTTCACCGTTACGACTTCCTCCTGGATATAAGAAACTCTTGCCGAGTCCGTCACTAGTTGAAAATCCGGCTGACCCGCCTAGATGGTCGGCCGAAGCATCTATCATTGAAGATAAACCATCTGAACCCATACCAGACGAATGTCAAAAGGTCAAGGTAGCAGTTGACCCGGTCTTGCCTTCAGAGGTCTTATCTTCAGATGATACAGTCACCGAAGAGAACAAAGATGACACCGTCCAAATTCTTTTCGTAAACACAGACTCTGATGAACATGGGGGCAATTTACCCATTCCTTTACCGCAGGAAGGAAGTTCGTCAGAGTCGTACTCGGCCGTCTATTTGGTCCCACCTCCAAGCAACATAGTTGTTTCCTTCGACTGGAATTAGCTAGGTAGACCCTGTTTACCGGCTAGTGTACCATTCCGAATCATTGCTCAAGTATATAGAATGGTTATGGCTGGTACCATCATAGATGAAGGGGCTTCTGTGAGTATCCTTTCCTCGACTGCTTGGAAAGTGTTTGGTTTGCCATCACTTTTGCCTGAGATGAGAAATCTAACAGGCTTTGACAAAGGAACTAGTCGACCGTTAGGGATCCTTCCCAATGTGCCCATAACATTGAGAGGGAAAACGGTTCACATGAACGTAATGGTAGTCCAAGGACCCCTGGATTATAATCTACTCCTTGGACGAGACTATATTTATTGCATGGGAGCCATTGTCTCATCACTCTTTAGAGTAATGTGTTTTCCGCACGAAGGAAGAGTGGTCAAGCTCGTAGACCAGCTTTCATTCCCCGGTTCACACATGGAAAATAGTCATATACCATCCCTGAATGATCTTTTCACACAAGGAATGTCTCATCAATCCCCAGTCCGTCCACCTGATGAGTGCGAGTGATTCGGGGGACATGACTGAAACCCAAGGGGCATGCACCCTGGTCTGCTTCGGCAGGAAAACTTCAGATATAGGATAGGTTTCCGCGAGAGATATATGACTAGTCTAGCACTCCCGTCCGTGATTGGAAAAGGGGGTTGGACTAGAATAAGATTCCCTTGTCAAAGTTGTGTGGGTGGAGGCGTATGTGCGACTCGCCTTTGTCTATTTCGGTAGGCATCGCTGAAGAAGTGTTTTCTTTGCGGTGCAGATAAAACAATCTTTGGTAACCTGAAAGAGGTAGGCCTTTCCCGATAAAACGAATGTCTTGTCGGTAGAATAAAAGGTGACCTTGAAACTCTATTTTATACCTGGGGGCATGCAAACCTTTTGGCGTGCAAGCGAAGAGTGACCATTTATTTTTTTTAATTTATAGGTCCTCTAACCCTTTAAACTCGTAGGATTGGTCGTTTCCTAACTTGCATAAAGAAAGGATGTGGGGCAAAACTTTAAAAATTGACGTTTTCATATATGAGACATTCTTATTATACGACTAGATAAATCGAGCAGTTTTAACGTGGACTTCATGCTTGTTAAAAAATAAACATAAGCAATGAGCAAATGTTTCCCCCAGCATTTAAGCTCAATAAAAAATGAACCAATTCCCGGTAAATAATCATCGTGAATGTAGTACTTCAGCCTTTAAAGCCTTGGTCGTGTTCCCATCATCACCTCCACTCTGTATTGGCCGATCATTCACCTCCATTTGATTGTTTACCCCTTTTGACGAACAGCTGCGAAGAGTGATCCTATTATCCATCCTTGTAACACTGCCGTGATTGGAAAATTCCAAACCTTACCTGGAATCAACTGCTACCCAATTTTATCACTCGTTCCTCAAAGACGAGTCTCCTTTAAGCTCTTTTCAACTGGCTCATAAAATATGAAAATATTGCCGAGCCATTAGCCTCTCCAGCTCTTTAAAGGGACCGGAAGTGCTATCCCTCATTTAGATTTTAATCTTTTTGGACTTGAAGGATTATTACACAAAAAGATCGAGCGTTTGTTTTGTTCGGCTCATTAAAATTATCAAAAATTCATCCCTTCTGTATTGTTTTATACTTTTCGGGACTTAAGGGATTAGATGACGAAAAAGGATTTTTGGAGTTTCCTTTACGTCCCTTTTCAGACTCTCTAAAATTGAAAATGACCGAGTTATCTTTGTCGTTAAACTCGTTAAAACATAATAGCGACAAACTTGTCCATAGCAGACAAGAACGAGTTTCACTATCGCTAGGCTCATTAAAACATAGCGATGGGTTTGCCCGAAGGACAAATTATAGAACAAGCATATGTTATCCTCGTCAAGCTTGACAAAAATAAAGAGGTACTGGTCAGCAATGATTGGGAAAAAAATGGGAAGAAAACTTGAAGAAACTTTGTTGGTAGCAAGTCGCTCTTGAACATGACACTTTCACTCCTCATCCAAGTCGGGTTGGGTTGTTTCATGCACCGGTCACATCACCATGGTCACATCACACCATCCACATTTGGGGTTAATGCTACCGATCCATCATGTCAGTGTCGCCAATATTTTCAAGAGAAGTCACTCAGAGAATTCACCTATGTCTCACCCGCTGCAATACATTTACGCTCCATTCTTTCATGACAGCCACCCTGAACCTTATATCACCAGACCGTTTTCACCTCCATTAAAATCATTTGCTCTGTTCCGTGTCATTGATGTGGGATTCATTAAGGCCCTCCTATGATGGATCGCTTCTTGTCGACATCAGCTCATTATCCAAGAAGCTGATCTAGGGACACCCCTTTCAGTACTTTGAAGCTTGCATGCCTCAATGGCAAGTTTCTCACTTCCAGCGACAGGTTTACATCAATGGACTTCGACCGAAAGATTTTGCGTGGTGTTCGATGCCAAGTCCTTTATTCACACCACATGAATTGTACTGCAGTACCTTGAGGGTCATTATATTTATCGGTGATTCCTCTCGCGCCTGTTAACAGCTTACATCATTGGCTGGTAATCAGGCGATGTCTTTCCATGTTTGACTCCAGAACATCTCTCACATGGATCGACTTGTAATTTGAGTGAAGATTGAATGAGATTGAAGACCCCGGATCTAGTTTCATCCATCGGGGCTGCGATATATATTCAAGAAAATAAAGACATCAAATGTACATCATTGTTGCACAGATAATCATCCAATCAAAGGGATGATGGCTCTACCAGAATCATCAGTCTACACTCAGGTGATTGTCTGTCCTATGTACATGAAAATTAATTTATAAAGCTAAGCATGGGAATTCCTGCCTCAGCTAGATCATGAAAATATTATGAAGATAATGTATTGTATTGTATCTTATTACAGGTCTCCTCCCAGCTTGAAAGAACTTCGGATCCTCATGATAAAGAATTTCACCCGACATCAAAAAAGATTAACGACCTCATGCTTTAAGGGGCAACTGTTATAGACATTTTTTGGCACTGCAACCCCAAGCATAAAATGTCCATAAACCAAGGGCTCCTAAGTCCCTAAAAGTGTTGTTCCAACCCATAAAAGAACAAGGTCAACTGATTACAGCTTCTCCCAGAAGTTCTCCATGAAAAACTACTCAGAACTGCTCAAAACAAGATCATTTCACCTGCTCCATAGGCAAAGTGCGTTGCATCTCACCTAAGTACACTCGGTGGGTGCGTTGCATTTCAAAAATCCCTTCTATGGGGTGCGATGGGCGAGAAGAGACAAATGGCACTATTGTTTGATTTATTTATTATTTTTTAATTGTTTTTTTTAACATAAAATCTATTAGTATATATTAAAATAAATCTATTATATAACGTTCATTTGATGCATTATTTGTATAATGCATGTAAGTAAATCACAATCTATAACATCAAACAACAACACAATATTGTTACTAGATGTCGCTAAATGTTGTGATAATTCCCATTAGGCTTGTCCAATTTGTGTGTCTTCGTAGCTGGGGGATACCACTTTGGCTAACAACAAACATCGGTATCATAACTAGGAGCATGCTCACAATACTACCTGGGATCACAGAATTTTGGGAAATCTTTGCGGCATTGAATTCTTTGATAGTTAAGTGATGCAAGTAACAATCATTTTGAGAAATCTCAAAAAGCGGCCCCATGTTTATTATTTCCCTTACAGTCCAACCTTTTCTGCTCTGATCAGATCTCTGTTGTAAAAGCCCAAACAATGATATTTCTGTTGGCAGTATGGTTCAGATTTGGCTCTATGGCACAAGTGTTGTACTTAATGGAAACTCACTCAAGTGGCAGATCTCTGTTTAGGCTCTCAAAATCATAGAAAATGAGATACCCGCAGGTGATCCTATGAGAAGCTGCGGACCCGCAGGTACGCCGACCAAGAAGTGCGAACATATCCACAGGTGCTCCATTCAGAAGGTGCAGACCCTAGTTCACTAACTCCAATGCAGAGAAGCACACACACGTGGGGTTTCTTATGTTTGGCCCTTGGTATTTAGCCCGTCGATCATGATCCTATGGTTTTGGTCCGTGGTATAGGATCTAAAGTATTAAACCCCGGTTTGGATCCCTTGTATTCATTTTTTATGGCTTTGTCCCATCATGTGAATAAGGGCTTGCCTATAAAAAGGAAAGGAGATCACTTGGCTATACACTTGTGAAAATTGAATATCTTAAGATCTGAAACTTTGGGTGATCAGTTTTAAAAGCTAGATCTAAATCAAGGTGAGCTTTAAGGTGAATCTATTGATAGGTCGTGATCTATAGGGCGCATGATCAGATCTGTGGATCTGGCTATCTATGGCACATTGGAGGACTGTTAATTTGGCTCTATTCAGAGGTCTACAGGTGATCGACAGCGCAGGTGCGGAGGTCCGCAGCGCAGCAGAAGGCAAAGGTGCGGGGATCCACAACGCAGCAGAAGGCGCAGGTGCGAGGTATGCAGCTCAAAAGAAGGCACAATGCGGAGGTATGTAGGGGAATAGAAGGACTAGGTGCGGAGGTACGCTGTCAGGTAGACAGTGCAGTTGCGGATCTGAGCAGAGGTATGCAGGGCAGCAGAAGGAGTAGGTGCGGGGGTACGTAGAGCAGAAGAAGGACCAGGTGCGGATCTGTGTAGTTTAGACACAGAAGAGATGCGGATATTCGCGGCCTCTATTGGTGAAGTTGCAGACCTTTCTTGAAACATTTGTTGGCTGTCTTTTATCTATTGCTGAAGAGTTCTGAGTTTAGATTACTGGTATTACTGATCTGGTTACTGAATTCTGAGAAGTTATTGTTGATTCATTGGTTGATTGAAAAAAGTTGATTGGGTGAGTTACATGTACTTGATGATTATTTGATGTTCATGGATCCAGTTTGAAAATTTATGAAAAGTGGTCCTTGGAAGAAAAGAAGCAGGGGGTTGTAGCTCCCTTCCAGGAGAGACTGGAAAATGAGAGAGGGTTGTAGCTCTCTGCAGGTTGCAACCTGCATACTGGTAAAGGACTGCACTAGTACAAAATCATTGTAAAAGAAGTTTATAATTGAAATAAGATAAAGACATATTGCAGCAGGTGGTTTTCACCCACATTGGGTTTCCACCTTATATCTGGTGTTCTTTGGTGTGATTATCTATTTTTCCTGTTCTTTCTCATTATTATATGGTACTGACATACAAACTAATGATCAATATCCGAAGAATAACTTAAAGTATAATTCTGGATGATATATTGAAAAGAATTTGATAATATTGATTCACCCCTCGTCTCAGTATTATTTTCAACAATTGGTATCAGAGCAGGTCCTTCGGAAGAAGCTTGATCGCTTGGAGGAAGATCCATCATCATGAGCAACTACGAGAGAGAAGCATCTATCAGGCCACCGATTTTTGATGGGAAAAACTTTGTATATTGGAAGGTAAGAGTTACTACCTATCTTCAATCACTTGGTACAGAAGTCTGGGATATCATAGATACAGGGTACACTTTTCCTTCAGCAACTCCTATAGATCCAGATGAGAAGAAGAAATATGAAACAAATGCAAAAGCAGTCAATACTCTATTAGGATGCCTATCTCAATCAGAATTTGTCAAGGTAATGCAGTATAAATCCGCAAAAGAAATATGGGACAAGATTGTTCTGAGCTATGAAGGAGATGAACAGGTAAAACGAGAAAAAATTCAAACCCTCAGGATTCAGTATGAAAATCTCAGAATGCACAATGATGAAAGTGTGGCTAACTATTTCCTTTGTGTAGATGAGATTGTTAATTGTATGAAAAATTTGGGTGAAGAAATAAAAGAGGTTGTTGTGGTTGAAAAGGTTTTAAGATCTTTGTCCCCTAGGCTTGAATCTAAAGTTTCTGCAATAGAAGAAAAGGAGAATCTACGAAACCTTACCATGTCACAGCTACACGGGATTCTAACTGCTTATGAAATGAGAAAGGGAGGACCATCAGACAGGAGAGAAGCAGCTTTCAAGGCTTCAGGCAAAGGAGACTACTATGAGTTAGGACATGCGTCAGAAGAGGAAGAAGAATCAAATTTTGTCAAAAACCTTCAAAGGGGTACTGGGAGATTCAGAGGTAAGTTACCTTTCAAATGTTTTGCTTGAGGGAGAGTCGGTCACTACGCTGCCAAATGTCCTCATAAGGATAAAGCTGACAAAGGGAAGGAACCTGTTAGATGGAACAAGAAATAGAATGTAACTAAGAAAAGTTACTATACTCATGAAGATAGTGATGGTCTTTCAAATAGTGATGAAGATGAACGAGGTAATGACTATAAACTTTTAATGGCTTTTGAAGATGATGATTACATGGATGCTATAGATATGGATGGCTTTTATGAAGAGATTTCTAGACTCAAAACATGTTTAGAAGAAAAGAATGTGATCATTGATACTCTGCAAATCCAACTTGATGAAAAAGAAAAATTTCTTGAGAAGTTAGAATGTGAAATTGTTGGCCTTAGAAAAGAAATTTAGAAAACAAAGGCTCTTAATCTTAAATTTGTTAAGGGATCTGAAAATCTGGATGAGATTATCAATGTACAACATTCTCCACTAATCAAGACAGGTCTGGGGTATAATGGAGAAGCATCTCAAACATCCACCTCAAAGAGTTATCTCGATGTAGCAAGGAGGAATGAGCAAAATCCCAATGGAGATCACCAGGTAAAACAGGGACGAATTACATCAAGAATAAACAAAGACTAACAGGTAAATTAGGGGAAATCCACCTTAACGATGAACAAAAGCTACAACCAACCACAGGTGAAATCTTCTCAATTTGCCTCAAGAATGGATGACAATAGAAACTACAATCTTTTGGCAAGTAGATTTGATAATCGCAGAAGTTTCTTCAATCGCCAATGTTTCTCTTGCCATAACTTTGGCCACAAAGTAGCTCAATTTGTTTCCTATAAAACAATCATGACTAGAGAAGCTCAAAAACAAAGAAGTATGACTGGGATCACGAAAAGGACCTATAACAACTTTTCGGCTCTTGAAAGTGAAATTGAATGTTCTATTTGTAATAACTTTGGTCATGAAGATTCTGAATGCAGGAGTAGGTTTTGGCAGACAAAGGAATAAGCCTCAAGTACCAGAACATGGAGAATAAAGGAACCACAACCAGAAAGATGTGGGATAGCTTTTTATGCAGAAGGATAGGAAAATCAATGGTACATCGATAATGGATGTTCGAAGCATATGACAGGTGATAAAGAAAAACTTGAATCATATAGTGTTTTAGAAAAAGGAAAGAAAGTTTCTTTTGGAAATGATACCCCTGCAGTCCTAAAAGGAAAAGGCACTGCTCAGTTGAAAGAAAAGGTCAAAGCTGGAAATGTTTTGTATGTTGATGGCTTGAAGCATAACCTTCTTAGTGTCAGTCAAATGTGCGATCAAGGAACCGAGGTAATATTTCGATCAAATGGATGTAGTGTTCGTGATCTTGATACAAGAAAAATAATGATCAAAGGCAGAAGAACTCCAAATAACTTATACATATTTGAAGAAGGACAACAACAATGCTATTTGAGCAAGGATGATGAACACTGGTTATGGCACCGGAGGTTGGGGCATCTAAGCTTTTCACAAATAGGGAAAGCATGCAAATACCAGGCAGTTCATGGTCTTCCAGATATCAAAATTCCAGACAACACCATATACAAATCATGTCAGTTTGGTAAGCAAACCAGAACCAACTTCCCTGAGAAGGAAGGATCAGCCAGCAGGCCTATTGAACTAGTCCATACAGATGTATGTGGTCCATTTAGGACAAGGTCACCTCGAGGAGAAGAATACTTTATATTATTCATTGACAACTTCTCCAGGATGGTTTGGTTAGGACTTATGAAACACAAGGACGAAGCATTCGAAAAATTCAAATCTTTCAAAGCCTTGGCTGAAAACGAATTTGATCACAAAATTAAGTGCCTCAGGTCTGACAGAGGTGGGGATTTTACCTCAAATGAATTTTTCGATTTCTGTGAAGAACATGGAATAAGAAGGGAATTCTCTATAGCTAAGACTCCTCAGCAAAATGGAGTGGTGGAAAGGATGAACAGAATGGTTCAACAAATGGCTCGTGCTATGCTTGATGAGTCTGGAACTCCCTCAACCTTCTGGGGTGAAGCTTCATTTGCTGCGGTTGTTATTCTCAACAAAACAAATGTCTGAGTGAAAAACACTCAAACTCCTCATGAGCTTTGGTATGGTGAGACTCCTTCGGTAAAGCATTTCAAAATTTTTGGAAGCAAATGCTATATTAAGAATAGTGATGAACAGCTTGGAAAACTTTAACCTAGAGCAGATGAGGGCATTCTCCTTGGTTATTCTTCTCACAGCAAAGCATATAAGTGTTACAATAAAAGACTTGGAAGAATTGTTGACAGCATTGATCTAGTGGTTGATGAAAACGGAAACATTCCTAGGCAAGTAAATCATGAAAATATTGAAGAGGATGAAGAATACCCTCCAAATCAGACTGAAGATGAAGAAGAAGCTCAAGAGGCACCAGAGGAACAGACAAGGATAGAAGAGAAGACTCCATCCAGGTATGTTCAAAAGAATCATCCAGAATCTCAAATCTTGGGGCAAAAGGAGGCAGGCGTACAAACAAGAAGAACAATTGAAGAAGCTTCAAGCTATTTGGCATTACTCTCCTCCACTGAACCACAAAATGTAAGAGAGGGGTGCAAAGATGAATGCTAGATCAAGGCAATGGATGAAGAACTTGAGCAGATAAAAAAGAACAATACTTGGGAATTGGTTCCTAGACCAAAAGATAAGAATGTCAAAGGGACAAAATGGGTCTTCAAAAAAAAGTTGAATGAAAATGGGGAAACAATTAGAAACAAGGCCAGAAATGTTTGTAAAGGGTATGCTCAAATAGAAGGAATAGACTTTGAAGAAACTTTTGCTCTTGTTGCAAGACTTGAGGCCATCTGAATGTTCCTTGCTCTCTCAAGCTTTCAGAAGTTCAAAGTCTTTCAAATGGATATGAAATCAACCTTTCTGAATGGAGACTTAGAAGAATAAGTATACATTGAGCAGCCAGATGGTTTCATTCTTGGGAATGATCCAAATCTTGTATGCAGACTGAAAAAGGCTCTCTATGGTCTTAAACAGGCTCCAAGGGCTTGGTACTACCGTTTGGACAAATATCTTCATCAACAAGGTTTTTCAAAAGGATCAACAGATAACAATATTTATATAAAAATTGAAAATGACAAATTGCTAATACTTGTTGTGTATGTAGATGATATTATCTTTGGCAACAATGAAGAAGCCATGAGTCAAAGCTTTTCCTTGGTGATGCAGAAAGAATTCGAAATGTCTTTGCTTGGAGAACTGACATATTTTCTTGGTTTGCAAATCCAACAAAATGAAGATGGTATCTTTTTATCTCAAACCAAGTATCTCAAGTAGATCTTGAAGAAATATGGCATGGAAGATGCAAAACCAGTATGTACCTCCATGGTTACAGGATGCAGCCTCAGTGCAAATGATGAATCAGTAGCAGTGCATCAGCCAACCTATACTCTATGATTGGAAGTCTACTTTATTTGATAGGTACCCGATTAGACATCATGCATGCAGTGGGAATAGTTGGAAGATTTCAGGAAAATCCAAAGGAAACTCATCTTCAGGCAGTGAAGAGAATTTTCAAGTATCTTCAAGGAACTCAAAACTATGGCTTATGGTATCCTAGAAATACCGATCTCACTCTTCATGCTTATACAGATGTAGATTGGGCTGGAAGCGTGGATGACAGAAAGAACACAAGTGGTGGTGCGTTCTTTATGGGTTCTAGATTAGTATCGTGGTTCAACAAGAAACAGAGTTCGATTGCTTTATCTATAGCTGAAGCAGAATATGTGGCTGCTGCATCTTGCTGCACTCAACTTCTTTGGATGATGCATACCTTGCAGGATTTTCAAATCACTTGTACACCACCTATCTCCATCTTATGTGATAATACAAGTGCAATCAGCATTTCAAAGAATCCAGTCATGCATTCAAAGACCAATCACATACCAATCAAGTATCACTTTCTCCGGGAACAAGTGTTGGAACAAAAGGTCAAATTGGAATATGTTCCTTCTAAGGAACAAGTTGTTGACATAGTCACCAAACCATTACCCAGGGAGACCTTTGAATACCTCAGGCAAAAGTTGGGGGTAGTTGATGTATCATCTTGTTGTTGAATCTCATCTGTCTTAGAGAGTGTTGGTTGTACACGAGTTTCAGATGGGGTATACGCGTACATTTTCTGGGTTATGGATTGGTCGAAGATCGAATGGCACAGGCTCAGGGGGAGCATATATTCTTCTAATAATGCATTGTTGGCATTATGGTAAAAGATGTTGGAGGAGAAAGCACAGAAGGAGAACATGGATGCTGATCTGAATATTGCTGCTAATATGTCCCTATCTCTTTTGTCAAAGTCATGTATGGTGTATGGTAGTTTATGGTTCTTCTTGAAGAATTTTTCTTTTGCAGATCTGGTCTATTGTCACGGGGAGCTCATTCAGAAATTTCAGCAGGCACTCAGGGGGAGTATGGAAAGCAAGGAAGAGAATATCTTGGTCCACCCTTTGCCCTTGATGCCAAAGGGGGAGAATGACTTTAAGGATCTTGGGGTTGCCATCAAGTCCAAAGGGGGAGATTGTTGGAAGTATGGTTCAGGTTTGGCGCTATGGCACAGGTGCTGTACTTGATGGCAACTCACTCAAGTGGTAGATCTCTGTTCAAGCTCTCAAAATCATAGAAAATGAGATACCCGCAGGTGATCCTAAGAGAAGTTGTGGACCCGCTGGTACGCTGACCAAGAAGTGCAGACATATCCGCAGGTGCTCTGTTCAGAAGGTGCGGACCCTAGTTCACTAACTCTAATGCAGAGAAGCGCGCACACGTGGGGTTTCTTATGTTTGGCTGTTGGTATTTAGCCCGTCGATCATGATCTTATGATTTTGGTCCGTGGTATAGGATCTAAAGTATTGAACCCTGATTTGGATCCCTTGTATTGGTTTTTGATGGTTTTGTCCCATGGTGTGAATAAGGGCTTGCCTATAAAAAGAAAAGGAGATCACTTGGCTATACAATTGTGAAAATTGAATATCTTAAGATCTGAAATTTTGGGTGATCGGTTTTAAAAGCTAGATCTAAATAAAGGTGAATTTTAAGGTGAATCTATTGATAGGTCGTGATCTCTCGGGTGCATGATCAGATATGTGGATCTGACTGTCTGTGGCACATTGGAGGACTGTTAATTTGGCTCTATTCAGAGTTCTGCAGGCGATCGACAGCAAAGGTGTGGAGGTCCACAACGCAGCAGAAGGCGCAGGTGCGGGGATCTGTAGCGTAGCAGAAGGCGCAGGTGCGAGGTATGCAACACAGAAGAAGGCACATTGCGGAGGTACGCAGGGGAACAGAAGGACTAGGTGTGGAGGTATGCTGTCAGGTAGACAGTGTAGTTTCAGATCTAAGCAGAGGTACGCAGGGCAGCAGAAGGAGTAGGTGCAGGGGTATGCAGAGCAGAAGAAGGACCAGGTGCGGATCTGTGCAATTTAGACACGGAAGAGCTGCGGATATTCGCAGGCCTCTATTGGTGAAGTTGTGGACCTTTCTTGAAACATTTGTTGTCTGTCTTTTATCTATTGCTGAAGAGTTCTAGGTTTAGATTACTGGTATTACTTATCTGGTTACTACATTCTGAGAAGTTATTGGTTGATTCATTGGTTGATTGAAAAATTTTGATTGGGTGAGTTACATGTACTTGATGATTATTTGATGTTCATGGATCCAGTTTGAAAATTTATGAAAAGTGGTCCTTGGAAGAAAAGAAGCAGGGGGTTGTAGCTCCCTTCCAGGAGAGACTGGAAAATGAGAGAGGGTTGTAGCTCTCTGCAGGTTGCAGCCTACATAGTGGTAAAGCACTGCACCAGTACAAAATCATTGTAAAAGAAGTTTCTAATTGAAAGAAGATAGAGATGTATTGCAGCAGGTGGTTTTCACCCACATTGGGTTTCCACCTTATATCTGGTGTTCTTTGGTGTGATTATCTATTTTTCATGTTCTTGCTCATTATTATATGGTACTGACATAAAAACTAATGATCAATATCTGAAGAATAACTTAAAGTATAAATCTGGATGATATATTGAAAAGAATTTGATAATATTGTTTCACCCCCCCTCTTAGTATTATTTTCAACAATTTCCCCTTTATAAATAGAATCATTCACGATTCACCATAGCTCATAGCACATTTACATCTAACAATCCAGATCTTTTATCACAATCGCAAGTCGCTATGGGCAAGTATTGAGGTCTCGGTACATACAAATAGAGTTTTGTGATACAATATAATCAATGGTCCCACCTCCATCACATATCACAGGTTTCCAATTCTCTTGGCCCACTTCCTTTCAAATGAAATGTTGTGATGTGATGTCTCGTGATCGCGTATCACACTGTCCACAGCTGGGGTCTGATAACACACAAGCTTCCTTGCAATGCGATAACTCGCGATCTTACGTTGCAACTTCTTAAGACCTGTGAGCTAACCCAGTGTAACACATATTTGCGATGCGATATAGGGGATTCAACGGTTGAGATCTTAAGCGCTTAACACTATTAATAATACAAAGGGCTACAATTTCTATTAACTCTGTGTTTTATATCGTAGAACATGAAAACATAGAAATATTCAACTTCATCCCGAAATCAAAGAAACAAAGGCAAACCAGGGATTCCATAGATCTGATGTTTAATCACACACAACATCAATATATAATCATACATATGCATCAACTATTCATAATAAAAAATGGTTACAAAGTCTCTCCCTTCGACTCGATTACAATGATTTAAGACCTCTGTTCAATATTAAAATCCTCGCTCTATCACATGACTCTTACTTCACTCAATCCTCTCTCATCCATCCTTTTTTTGTCTACATTATATTTTCTTCATTTTATCAATCCCATCCTGTCTAACAACTCAATCCCTATTCTTAAACAATCTAACAATCAAATCACTATTTTCCTGCTATATCACACACCTATGCTATAAACTTATCTTTGAATCTAAAATAAGACAATTTCTACTTATTACAATAATGAAATACAACTCATTTCTTGAGATATCCAACCCTCTCAGTAAAAATTGACTTTTGACCACTCAGGTCAGTGAAATTCAACTTGTTTAGCCACAACATGTGAACAGACTTTCACATTGTTGGCTAAGTCTAGATGCTCCTGCATCAGACTCCCGGGGAAGAGAGAAATCATCCCTTAGAATTTCAGGGCTTACTCCATACTTCTACAACTTTGTTGTTGTTAACCAGCTAGCATCCTCCACTAGCTGTCCTTTCCATTTGACTAGATACTGAAAATAAGTCTATCCTCTGGTTCTTTTGGATACTCTTTTCTCCAAAACAACTTCTACTTCTTTCTTAACAGTGTTTGGCATTTGTTCTTCCCAGTTCTAGGTTTGAAATTCATCTTCTATAGTTTCCTCATGTACCTTTGTCTTTTCCCCTTTGTATGGATACAAATCTACAATATTGAAAATAGGTGATATTCCAATCCCTTTTGGCAATTCAATTTCATATGCATTAGCTGAAGACTTCCTTACAAATCTACATTGTCCTATCTTTTTCATTTTTAGTTTATTGTAAGTCTTAGTAGGAAATCTTTCCTTTCTCAAATATACCATCACTAAATCTCCCACTTGAAATGTTGGAAATAATACTGAGAGGGGGATTGAATGAGTATTAGTCAAGTTAATAATCTTTTTTTTTTCTTACTCAAATTTATTTCCATGTGAGAAACCCACATGTGCACGCAACTGTGTTTAAGGGAACAAGCATATATCCAACAAACTAATGATTCAGTTAATTCATCATATGTTGATCTTTAGTTTGTGCATCAGTACTTTATTAAACATTAAACAGTAACCATATGCAGTTAATAACAGAGTGAACCATCACACATAAGCAACACACATGAACACCAAGATTTAAGGTGGAAACCTAATGTGGGTGAAAACCACCTGCTGCTATCATCTCTGTCTTCTTTGAATTATAAGAAAATATGTTTACAACATTGTACTGGTGCAGAATCATACCAGTATGCAGGCTTCTACCTATAGAAAGATACAACTTCTCTCGTTCTCCAGCTTCTACTAGAAGGGACCTACAATCCCCTAGCTCTTGTACTAGCCGATATGTTTACTAGCACGTAGGCACCGACCTACAGAAGGCTACAACCTTCTCTCTTCCTCTAACGACCACTTTTCATAAATTTTCATACTAGATACTCCTGGAACACAACATCATAATGTGAAGGCCACGTTTCATCCAATTTTCATACTGGACCCATCAACAACATTGAAGCTCAAAATCAATCACCAATGTAATACAACCATAAAATACATCTGCATCAAGTACTCACTAAAACTAAATCATCACTTTCTGAATCAATCAATCCATGAATCTCTAACACAACTTAATCAAACATTCATTCATACATTAATCAACTTCAACAAGTCAATTGGAACGAAGAGATTATTGTAACCAGTACATAGATTTGTACCCAGACCACTACATCATCATTTAGAACCTATTGTAACCTCAAAACCATACATCAGAGTGTATACGCAACTTGGAAGAGCCGAATCAGCGTGTATACACAACTTCATCAAAGCGAACCAGTGTCTAGATATGCAAATACTTACTTATAACTTCGTTGCACTTTCTGACTTCAAACATACCTACATCATCACATATAAAGGATAATACATGTGTTAGCAACCAGATATAGTCCATCAAATCACATAATGATAAGTGATTATGATCCTAATCCATTATTAGATCTCATCCATCATCTCTGAAGCAAGTCACAATCAATCAATCTGAATACTGTTACCAAAATGCAATCACCAGAACATAAAGAAAAACCAAGAACTCTGCATCAACAACCAGAACCAACTGTAACTTCAAACATCATAGTTCATAAGGTATACACTTCTTAGATGCGTCGAACCTGCATGTATACGCACTTTTAACAAATTCAACCAGTGTATACATCTGTAAATATTCATTCATAATTTTGCAGCTATTCCAAACATCAGTTATACCCATATCATAATATTTATAGAAAAACAAATGCGTCAGTATACAGATCTAGAATAAACATGATCAAACCATATAAATATAATTCATTCCAGGCCTTAAGATCCTGATCCATAATTACATCTTGTACTCCATCAACTGCTAAGGTTCCTCCTTGGCTCAGATCAAGCAGAACCTCATAAACCCATAACCTGCATACTGGATCTCACACTTTACCAAATATCCAATTACTTCTACCTTGGTCTAATGATCTTCTCCTCCATATATAGTTTTAGGCCTTTCTCAATACCATGGACCAAAACCACTTAGGAACAATACCTTGGACCAAATACCTAGGGTCAATACCTCGAACCAAATACCATGGACCAATACCATGGATCAAAATACCATGGACCAAATACTTTGGACCAAAAACTTAGTTTTCCAATGTATACATGCTTTTTCTTCTGTGGAAGTGCGTGTGTACGGTATACACTTATTTTGTTCTATTAGCCTGCATGTATACGTAGCTTGGTCAAGGGGAACCTATGTATACCTCTCTTTCTTCATTCTGTGTAGTCTGATCTGCAATTACTTGTTGTTTACCTGCTATACTGTGATCTTTCATCAGAGTGAGTTTCCTTCTGAACTGATTCCTTAAATCTTCATTGCATTTCATCACATTTCTAAACACTACTGTCATGCATTCTGTCACATATGATATCTCTTCTATAGATTCATCTAGTTACCATATACAAGTGAGTTGTTCTGCTACAAGTGGGTTGCCATCAAGTACAACAAATACATCATAATGCCAACAATCTCCCCCTTTGGACTTGATGGCAACCATGTTGGTGTTGATTACTGCAAGCTGTAGAAACTGTTAGAGATAAAAAGCAACACCAAAATACTCTCCCCCTTTGACATCAAGGGAAAGGGTGGACCAAGTTATTCTCCCCCTTTGATATCAAGGGGAAAGAGCTAACCAAAAATAAGACTTCCATATCTGAACAGCTGAATATAAACATTGATCATGCTCCCCCTAAGCACATGCTGAATTTTATAATTAAACTCTCCCTTTGTACATGCTCAGATGCACTATATCATCCATGCTCCCCATGAGCACATGCAGAGTCTATAAATATTTTGCAAAATAATAACATGACTCTATCACTCGACTATGTGAGTTTGACCTTCCTATCATCGGTGACACATACATACATCCATATACGAAATTTGACTCATCCTCCCAATCAAGTGGGGATATACCAATTGTTTATACATGATAGAAATTACATCATATGACCAAAAAGGACTCATCAAAGGACTACTACAGACAAAGACAAATTATTACATCATTGGTCTTCATATGCCCTTTACATCGAATGATATATATGACATTTATAATAGAGACCATGTATCTAAACAAGACAATGATAGTCATCGACAACTATCATACACCATGTATGATCTGCACCATAAGCATCTGTCAGCATCCAAACCAGAAAACTATATATGTTAATGAAGATATGACAGAGTAAATATCATCAACTTGTGACAAAGTATGTCTGCGTATAGATATCAACTCAACCTCTTGATCTCATCAAGATCAAATTTCTTCGTTTCATTAGTAGAAAGAGCCTTATCATAACCTTCCATGAATCAACTCAGCATATGTCATATCTCCAAGCAGTAACACAAAATCATTCACACCATATCATATGTGAAAATACCATAGTAATCACATTATGATCTTTCACATCATCATCAAGAACTGCATCATTTTTCCACAAGGACCTTCACGTATCATCACTAGTTAACATCCCATATCTGATAAGCATCGACCATGATAATCAACATATGTGAGTATCAACCTATCATCATAAGATAAGAACTCATCATCATTATGTGGTTAAGTAAGCCATGTCTTTGAAAATCCATGTCTTCAAATAGCTATGTTTGCAATAACACCATTCTCTTGGCCAACCAACAATATGCATCTTAAGTAATCATCCATGTATCCATCAAAGAGATATCAATATGTATCTATCAAACCATGAGCTCATGGTCATTTGCCAATATTTCTTGATATCATCAACAGTAACAATCCTCAACCGTGTGAGATCGAAGATCTATAGGAATCCTCTATCATAATTGCACCATATGAATTTTATGCATTTTTGAAGGAATGACAACTGCAGCATAGAAGAGATGAGTGGCTCATCATCAATTAATGAAGTTGTGTACTCAAGATTTTTGCTTCTCCTTGTCCTTATGAAGATCATCATCTAAGCAACATATATATACATCATCAAAAATTCATCCACAATCATCCATAAATCTGATCTAAATAACAACTAGGTAACCCCAATCAATATAAGTATCATCTGAGATTTCATCATGGGAACTTATAACTTTCACATAGCAAGATGTATCAATTTAAACACTTTAGCCACATAAGCATCATCATCATTGAAAAAAATTCTAAACATAATGCCAACAATGCTTTGTTAGAAGAATAACATGTTCTCCCCTTGAACCTGTTCCACCTCTTCACTGTCAGATCTGATCATTGCATATATCAATAAGAAGTATCAAGGCATCATCATCAATACATCAAGTTATCAACAAATTGTTAGGATAAAAACACTTCTAAATAATATCCATAGACTGTAGTCATCTATGACAGAAAATATAACTAATAATTGTCTAAATCATATCACATCAGTTTTTCTGAGACTGTCCCAAATCATTTTTCTCAAACGACATATATGCAACTGTGTAGTTGTGAACTCGCATATATACCTGACTTGACTTCATGAAACTTGCGTATGAGATTTATAACATTGAAGTTTCATACTTTCAGCTTCTCCTAAGTCTATCATGTCTGTAACTGTGCCATGCCACATTTTTCTGAATGTACTCCCTTCTTCTTCCATATCTTCGAGCGTGATGATGTTTTCTCCTGCATTCCTTTGCTATATGTCGAAGCTTGTTACATGCATAACATCTTACATGTTTCATATTTATTCTATAGTAGTCAATGGATTTGTGACCAAACATATTGCAAGAAAAACAATATCCCTTAAAGTACCTGCAAGCTGATGATCTTTCTATGTGATGGTCTTGAACCATTCTTCTTCCACATCTTGTTGCAAAATATCCAAGATTATTACATATAAAACATTCAACATCATTCATTTGAGGAAATAAATGACTATCCTTTCCATGGTTAGGAGTGAAATATTTTCTTTGAAGAAATTCTTTCTTTGGTTGTTGATGGGATTGTCCTCTCATCTCCTTGTTGAGAATTTCAGATTTTGAATTAGAGTTCCTTGCCTCACTTTGTGAGCTATATTCACCTTCAGTAGATTCATGAAAAATAAGACCATTTTTGATGGAAGGAGACCTTTAACTACTAAGAATATCATTCAAGACCTTAGCACTATATTGAAATCATAAGAGCTTATCCTTTTCTTCTAATTTACCTTTTAGTATATTTACCTCAACCTGATATTGCTCTTCCTTTTCAAGATACTGCTTCTTTATGATTTCTTTAACTTTTATTCCTTCTTCCATCTGTCGCCTTAATTTAAGAACTTCTTTTTCTTGTTTTTCAATAGCTCGGAGTAGTTCTTCATTCTGAGGTGATTCTGAATGTGAAGAGTTGCTTCCACATAATACCTAATCGATTCTCCGACTGTCATAGTTCCTTTGAGATGTATTCTTATTCTGAGGCTATTTCTTCTTTAGCTTCTTTCCCATTGTTCTATGGATCTCCTTCAAGCGATCAAGCTTCTACCAAAGGACCTAGCTCTCATACCAATTGTTGGAAATAATACTGAGAGGGGGGGTGAATCAGTATTAGTCAATTCAATAATATTTTTCTTTCCTTACTCAAATTTATATACGCTACTTCCATGTGAGCATCCAACATGTACACACAACTGTGTTTAATGGAACAAGCATATATCTAGCAAACAAATGATTCAGTTAATTCATCATATGTTGATCTTTAGTCTATGCATCAGTACTTTATTAAACATTAAACTATAACCATATGCAGTTAATAACAGAGTGAACCATCACACATACGCAACACACATGAACAACAAGATTTAAGGTGGAAACCCAATGTGGGTGAAAACCACCTGTTGTTGTCATCTTTATCTTCTTTTAATAATAATAAAATATGTTTACAACATTGTACTAGTGCAGCCTCATACCAATATGCAGGCTTCTACCTGTAGAAGGCTACAACCTTCTCTCATTCTCCAGCTTCTACTAGAAGGGAGCTACAACTGCCTAGCTCTTGTACTAGCCAATATGTTTACTAACACATAGGCACCGACCTACATAAGGATACAACCTTATCTCTTCCTCTAGGGACCACTTTTCATAAATTTTCATACTCGATACTCCTGGAACACAACACCATAATCTGAAGGCCATGTTCCATCCAATTTTCATATCACCCATCACCAACATTGAAGCTCAAAAACAATCACCACTACAATACAACCGTCAAATACATCTGCATCAACTATTAACTGAAACTCAATCATCACTTTCTGAATCAATCAATCCATGAATCTTTGACATAACTGAATCAAACATTCATTCATAATTTAATCAACTTCAACCAATCAATTAGAAAAGAGAGATTACTATAACGACTACACAGATTTGTACCCAAACCACTACATCATCATTCAGAACCTGCTATAACCTCAAAACCATACATCAGAGTGTATACGCAACTTCATCAAAGCTAACCAGTGTATAGATCTGCAAATACTTACTTATAACTTCGCTGCACTTTCCAACTTCAGACATACCCAGATCATCACATATAAAGGATAATACATGTGTTAGCAATCAGATATAGCCCATCAGATCACATAATGATAATTCATTATGATCCTGATCCATTATTAGATCTCATCCATCATCTGTGAAGCAAATCACAATTAATCTATCTGAACACTATGACCAAAATGCAGTCACTAGAACATAAAGCAAAACCCAGAACTCTACATCAACAACCAGAACCAACTGTAACTTCAAACATCATAGTTCATAAGGTATACGCTGCTTAGGTGTGTCGAACCTATGTGTATACGTGCTTTTACCAAAGTCAACCAATACATCTGTAAATATTCATTCATAATTTTGGAGCTATTCCATACTTCAGTTATACCAAGATCATAATATTTATAGAACAACACTTGCGTCAGCATACAGATCTAGAATAAAAATGATAAAACCATATAAATATAATTCATTCCAAGCCTTAAGATCCCGATCCATCATTAGATCTTGTGCTCCATCAACCGCTAAGGTTCCTCCTTCCCTCAGGTCAAGCAGAGCCTCATAAACCCATAACCTACATACCGGATCTCACACTTTATCAGATATTCAATTACTTTTTCCTTGGCCTAATGATCTTCTCCTCCTTATATATTTTTAGGCCTTTCTCAATTCCATGGACCAAAACCACTTAGGACCAATACCTTGGATCAAATACCTAGGGTCAATACCTCAGACGAAATACCATGGACCAATACCATGGATCAAAATACCATGGATCAAAATACCATGGACCAAATACTTTGGAACAAAAAATTAGTTTTCTAAGTTATACGTGCTTTTCCTTCTGTGAAAGTGTGTGTGGACGTTATACAATTCTTTTGTTCTGTTAACCTACGTGTATACAAATATTGGTCAAGGGGAACTTGCGTATACCTCTCTTTCTTCAATATGTGTAGTCTTCTCTGCAATTCTTTGTTGTTTACCTGCTATACTGTGATCTTTCATCATTGTGAGTTTCCTTCTGAACTGATTCGTTGAAGTTGCCCTGCATTTCATCACATGTGTAAACACTACTATCATGCATTCCATCACATCTGATATCTCTTCTATAGATTTATCTAGTTACCATATACAAGTGAGTTGTTCTGCTACAAATGGGTTTCCATCAAGTATAACACATACATCATGATTCCAACAATATCCCCCTTTGGACTTGATGGCAACCATGTTGGTGTTGATTATTGCAAGTTGTAGAAACTATTAGAGATAACAAGCAACACCAAAATACTCTCCCCCTTTGACATCAATCGCAAAGGGAAAACCGGGTTATTCTCTCCCTTTGATATCAAGGGAAAAGGGCTAACCAAAAAGAGGACTTCCATATCTGAACAACTGAATATAAACATTGATCTTGCTCCCCCTAAGCAAATGCTGAATTTTCTGATTAAAATCTCCCTTTGTACATGTTGAGATGCATTATATCATCCATGCTCCCCATGAGCACATGCAGAGTCTGCAAATATTTTTCAAAATAATAACATGAATATATCACTCGACTATGTGAGTTTGACCTTCCTATCATCAATGACTCATACATACATCCATATACCAAATTTGACTCATTCTCCGAATCAAGAGGGGATATACCAATTGTTTATACATTATAGAAATTACATCATATGACCAAAAAGGACTCATCAAAAGACTACGATAGATAGAGACAAATTATTACATCATTGGTATTTATATTCCCTTTACATCGAATGATATACATGACATTTATAATAGATATCACACATCTAAACAAGACCATGACAGTCATCAACAACTATCACACACCATGTATGATCTGCACCATAAGCATATGTCAGCATCCAAACCAGCAACCTATATATGTTCATTAAGATATGATAGAGTAAATATCATCAACTTGTGACAAAGTATGTCTGCATATAGATATCAACTCAACCTCTTGATCTCATCAAGATCAACTTGCTTCATTTCCTTAGTAGAAAGAGCCTTATCATAACCTTCCATGAATCAACTCAGCATATGTCATATCTCCAAGCAGTAACACAAAATCATTCACACCATATCATATGTGAAAACACCATAGTCATCACATTATGATCTTTCACATCATCATCAAGAACTGCATGATCTTTCCACAAGGACCTTCATGTATCATCACTAGGGAACATCCCATATCTGATAAGCATCAACCATGATAATCAATATATGTGAGTATCAACCTATCATCATAAGATAAGAACTCATCATCATTATGTGGTTAAGTAAGCCATGTCTTTGAAAATCCATGTCTTCAAATTGCTATGTCTACAATAACACCATTCTCTTGGCCAACCAACAATATGCATCTTAAGTAATCATCCATGTATCCATCAAAGAGATATCAATACGTATCTAGAAAACCATGAGCTCATGGTTAATTTTCAAGATTTCTTGATATCATCAACCGTAACAATCCTCAATTGTGTGAGAGCCAAGATCTATAGGAATCCTGTATCATAACTGCACCATATGAACTTTATGCATCTTTGAAGGCATGATGACTGCAGCATAGAAGAAATGAGTGGCTCATCATCATTAATGAAGTTGTGTACTCAAGCTTTTTACTTCTCCTTTTCCTTATGAAGATCACCATGTAAGCAACATATATATACATCATAAAAAAGTCATCCACAATCGTCCATAAATCTGATCTGAATAACAACTATGTAACCCCAATAAATATAAGTATCATCTATGATTTAATCATGGGAAACATATAACCGTCACGTAGCAAGATGCATCAATTTAAACTCTTTAGAAACATAAGCATCATCATCATTGAAAATATTTCTAAACATAATGCCAACAATGCTTTGTTAGAAGCATATCATGTTCTCCCCCTGAACTTGTTCCACCTGTTCACTGTTAGATCTAATCATTGCATATATCAATAAGAAGTATCAAGGCATCATCATCAATACATCAAGTTATCAACAACTTGCTAGGATAAAAACGCTTCTAAATAATATCCACAGAATGTAGTCATCTACAACAAAAAATATAATTGATAATTTTTTGAATCATATCACATCAGTTTTTCTAAGACTGTCCCACAACATTTTTCTCAAACTTCATATACGCGACCGTGTAGCTGTGAACTCACGTATATACGCGACTTGTCTTCATGAAACTTGTGTATGAGATTTAGAACATTGAAGTTTCATACTTTCAGCTTCTCCTGATTCTGTCATGTCTGTACACTATGCCATGCCACATTTTTTTGAATGTACTTCCTTCTTCTTCCATATCTTAGAGTGTGATGATGTTTTCTCCTTTTGGTATGGTGCCTGATATTTTCTCCTGCATTCCTTTGCTATATGTCCAAGATTGTTACATCCATAACATCTTACATGTTTCATATTTCTTCTATAGTAGTCAATGGCTTTGTGACCAAACATATTGCAAGAAAAACAATATCCCTTAAAGTACCTACAAGCTAATGATCTTTCTATGTGATGGTCTTGAACCATTCTTCTTCCGCATCTTGCTACAACATGTCCAAGATTATGACATATAAAACATTCAACATTATTCATTTGAGGAAATAACAGACTATCATTTCCATGGTTAGGAGTAAAATATTTTCTTGAAAGAATTTCTTTCTGTGGTTGTTAATGGGATTCACCTCTCTTCTCCTTATTGAGCATTTCAGATTTTGCATTCGAGTTCCTTGCTTCACTTTGTGAGCTAGATTCACCTTCAACAGATTCATGAAAACCAACACTAGTTTTGATGGCAAGAGACCTTTGACTACTAAGAATATCATCCAAGACCTTAGTACTATCTTGAAATCGTAAGAGCTTATCCTTTTATTCTAATTTACCTTTTAGTATATTTACCTCAACTTGATATTGCTCTTCCTTTTCAAGATACTGCTTCTTCATGATTTCTTCAGCTTTTCTTCCTTCTTCCATATGTTGCCTTAATTCAAGAACTTCATTTTCTTGTTTTTCAAGAGCTTGGAGTAGTTCTTCATTCTGAGATGATTCTGAATCTGAAGAGTTGCTTCCACATAATCCCCAATCAATTCTCCCACTGTCATATTTCCTTTGAGATGTCTTCTTTTTCTGAGATGCTTTCTTCTTTAGCTTCTTTCCCATTGTTCTACGAAACTCCTTCAAGCGATCAAGCTTCTACCAAAGGACCTAGCTCTGATAAAAATTGTTCAAAATAATACTGAGAGGGGGGGTGAATTAGTATTAGTCAAGTCAATAATCTTTTTCTTTTTTTACTCAAATTTATATACGCTACTTCCATGTGAGCAACTCGCATGTACACACAACTGTGTTTAAGGGAACAAGCGTATATCCAAGAGACTAATGATTCAGTTAATTCATCATATGTTTATCTTTAGTCTGTGCATAAATACTTTATTAAACATTAAATAGTAACCATATGCAGTTAATAACAGAGCGAACCATCACACATAAGAAACACACATGAACACAAAGATTTTAGGTGGAAACCCAACGTGGGTGAAAACCACCTGCTGTTGTCATATCTGTCTTCTTTTAATAATAATAAAATCTATTTACAACATTGCACTGGTGCAGACTCATACCAGTACGCAGGATTCTACCTGTAGAAGGCTACAACCTTCTCTCGTTCTCCAGCTTCTACTAGAAAAGAGCTACAAAACCCTAGCTCTTGTACTAGCCGATATGTTTACTAGCACGTAGGCACCAACCTACAAAAACCTACAACCTTCTCTCTTCCTCTAGGGACCACTTTTCATAAATTTCCATATTGGATACTCCTGGAACACAACACCATAATCTGAAGGCCATGTTTCATCCAATTTTCATACTGGACCCATCAGCAACATTGAAGCTCAAAATCAATCACCACTGTAATACAACCATCAAATACATCTACATCAACTAATAACTGAAACTCAATAATTAATTTCTGAATCAATCAATGCATGAATCTCTGACACAACTGAATCAAACATTCATTCATACTTTAATCAAATTCAACAAATCAATTGGAACAGAGAGATTACTGTAACTAGTACACAGATTTGTACCTAGACCACTGCATCATCATTCAGAACCTGTTGTAACCTCAAAACCATACATCAGAGTGTATATGCAACTTTGAAGAGCTGAATCACCATGTATACGCAACTTCATCAAAGCGAACCAGCGTATAGATCTTCAAATACTTACTTGTAACTTCACTGCACTTTCCGACTTCAGACATACCCAGATCATCACATATAAAGTATAATACATGTGTTAGCAACTAGATCTAGCCCATCATATCACATAATGATAATTAATTATGATCCTAATCCATTATTAGATCTCGTCCATCATCTCTGAAGCAAATCACAATCAATCAATCTGAACATTGTTACCAAAATGCAGTCACCAGAACATAAAGCAAAACCAGAACTCTGCATCAACAACCAAAACCAACTGCAACTTCAAACATCATAGTCAATAAAGTATACGTTGCTTATATGTGTCGAACCTGCATGTATAAGCGCTTTTACCAAAGTCAACCAGCGTATACATTTGTAAATATTCATTCATAATTTTGCAGCTATTCCAAACTTCAGTTATACTTAGATCATAATATTTATAGAACAACACACGCGTCAGTATACAGATCTAGAATAAACATGATCAAACCATATAAATATAATTCATTCCAAGCCTTAAGATCCCAATCCATCATTAGATCTTGTGCTCCATTAACCGCTAAGGTTCCTCCTTGGCTCAGACCAAGCATAGCCTCATAAACCCATAACCTGCATACTGGATCTCACACCTTATCAAATATTCAATTACTTTTGCCTTGGCCTAATGATCTTCTCCTCCTTATATAGTTTTAGGCCTTTCTCAATACCATGGACCAAAACCACTTAGGACCAATACCTTGGATCAAATACCTAGGGTCAATACCTCGGACCAAATACCATGGACCAATACCATGGATCAAAATACCATGGACCAAATACTTTGGACTAGAAACTTAGCTTTCCAAGGTATACGTGCTTTTCCTTCTGTGAAAGTGAATGTGTACATTATATGCTTCTTTTGTTCTATTAACCTACGTGTATATGCATCTTGGTCAAGGGGAACCTATGTATACCTCTCTTTCTTCATTCTATGTAGTCTGATCTGCAATTCTTTATTGTTTACCTGCTATACTATGATCTTTCATCAGAGTGAGTTGCCTTCTAAACTGATTCCTTGAAGTTTCCCTACATTTCATCACATCTATAAACACTACTATCATGCATTCTGTCACATCTGATATCTCTTATGTAGATTCCTCTAGTTACCATATACAAGTGAGTTGTTATGCTACAAGTGGGTTACCATCAAGTACAACACATACATCATAATGCCAACAAATGCATTATTCGAAGCATATGATCCACCTGAACCTATGCCATACCATGATCAACTAGAGAAGATAAGTGACTGAATCATATCAGACTCCTTTTCCGTAGTCTTTACCATTGATTTTTCTTCAGAACACCATATACGCGACTGTGCAATGTCTAACTCATGTATATACACAACTTCTCTTCATAATAAGTGTGTATGAAAATTGGAATACTAAAGTTTTACACTTTCAGCTTCCCCTGGGTCTGTCATGTCTGCAAACTGAGCTATGCCACATCTTTCTGACAATAATTTTGTCTTCTTCAATAGCTGGGATTGAGATGATGTATGCTTCTTTTGGTTTGGTGTCTAAATTTTTCTCCTGCACTCCTTTACTTTATGTCCAAACTTGTTACATGATAACATCTTATATGTTTCATATTCCTTTTATTGCAATCAATAGATTTGTGACCAAACATATTGCAAGGAAATAAATATCCCTTAAAGTACCTAGAACTTGATGATTTTTTTGTGTAATTATCTTGAACCATTCTTCTTCTACATTTTGTTGCAACATGTCCAAAATTATAACATATAAAACATTAAACATCATTCTTTGAAGGAAATAACTGACTATTACTTCCACAATTAAGCATAACATATTTTCTTTGAAGAATCTCTTTCCTTAGTTGTTGATGTGGTTGAATTTCTATTTCCTTGTTAAGCATCTCAGATTTTTCATTGGATTTTCTTACTGTTGGGTCCCTATAATACTAGTGATTACCCCATTACTATTGTAGTTATACCCATTATTTATATTGTTGTGCCCCTATTACCCCCATATTGTTATTTCTGTGCCCCATAGAATCCCTCTATTGTTATTTTTGTGGCTTTATATTATTATTGTTAGGTCGGCTGGATTATATTGTGACTCCCTAGACTCCTATATATAGAAAGGAGGTTTTGTCATTTGTATCATCCAAGAATTGTTCATTTATGTAATGTAAAGGAGGTTCCCCCCTCAAAGAGGCTGAATTCTAAGGCGTGGATCTCTCTTTTCTATCTTTTTGTGAGCTGGTTTCATAACATTTGGTATCAGAGCTTTGGATTCTAGGGTTTCGCTGCTCCAAACAGGTCATCGTGGCATTTTCGCTATAACTTTTTTTTTGTGACGTTTCAGAAGTCACAAAAAAAACCCATTTGAGAAGAATTGGCGCTGAACCTTGGGTCCAAATTTCAGAGCTTTTCTCGCGACATTTTCGGAGATATGATCTGAGGAAGTTGGTCTTTTTGTAGACTCCTGAATTACATTCAAAACAGGTGACCTGGGGAAAATCGTCATAACTCTCTCTCTGAGGATCGGATTGAAATTTCGTAAAAAGGTACAGAAAGAGGACGGACTGTAGTTTCTTTTGTGTGTGTTTCAGATTCAAAGGTTGAAACAGTGACTCGTGGCACGTCGTACAAGTTCGCTCTACTGAACCAGTCTAAAAGCAAGTCACGGTGGGAGATTTCACATAACTCTTCCTGGGAGAATCCAATTTGGCTCAGACTTGTGGCATTGGAAAGAGGACACAGAAGGCTACTACAGGTAGCAATTTCAAAATTGGAGGATCCGAAATTACAGAGATACATCAGATTCAATATCAGGCTTCTATAAAGTGAAAAAAGGTGTGTAGTTTTTTTTTAATTTTTGTGTAAGCTTGGTTTAACGGAATTCAAAGGGCATAGTAAAACTTTATTATCGGTAACTGATGCCCCGAGGAAAGAAAATGCAAACACCTAGTAAGGAGCCTGAAAGCTCTAGCATGACTCATGAAGAAGAGGAAGAAATGCTACATGATATATCAAAATTACAAGAACAAGTGCAACAAATGTCACGCTCACAAAAGCTAACAGAAGCTAAGATAAGTGGCGTGGAATCTAAGGTAAATGGCGTGGAATCTAAGATAAAGGGAATGGAAGCTAAGATGGATGGCATGGAAGCTAAGATTGACGCTAAAATTGATGGCATGGACGCTAAAATTGATGGCATGGATGATAAGATGGATGAATTGAAGAAGTTGCTACAAGAAAGGGTCACTAATGGTGAAAAGGTAGTAAAGGAAACTCATGATGAGAATAAAAGAAATGTTAATCATGATTCCATAGACTCTAATGTTGGATCGAAGACTCACCATGTTCCAAAAATTGATGTGAGGAAGTTTGATGGCAAGGATCCCGCCACATGGATATTACAGATGGAGCAATTCTTCGATCTCAATAATGTGCAAAACACACAAAAGGTACGTATGGCAACTTTATATTTGGAACCAAATCAGTTTGTATGGTATCAATGGCTTTGTTCTCGTAAACAATTTATCACTTGGGCAATTTTTACGGAAGAATTGATAGCACATTATGAGGATACAAAAAGCAACACTTTTTTTAGCCAATTGATAAGTCTCAAACAAAAGGGTTCAATAATGGAGCACATTGATGAGTTCCAAAAATTGAACATAAGGGTAAAAGATATTCCAGAGGAGCATAGGATTGATGTGTTCATAGGGTCTTTAAAGGATAATATCCAACATGATGTGCGCCTTTGGGAACCTGATTCATTAGAGAAAGCATTCAGGTTAGCAAGAAAAATGGAAAGCAAAATTATGGCAACTAGGAAGCATACCGTTCACAACTATAAAGACGGAAGTGTTGTTGCCCATAGTCTTCCACAACCTACAAGGTTGACACCACAACAATTGGAAGAAAAAAGAGCAAAAGGGCTTTGTTACAATTGTGATAGCAAATACACAAAAGGTCATAAGTGTGCTGAGAAGAAATTATTCTACATAGATTGTGAAGAGGAAGAAGAAAAGGAGCAAGAAAGGTCAAAAGAAGAGGATATATTCCAGAACAAAGCCTAGATGAAGAACAAATAAATCCGACCATATCTTGTAATGCATTGGCAGGAATTACCACTCCTCAAACCATCAAGATAGTAGGACAAATCAAGAAGAAAAAGGTAATAGTGTTGATTGATTCAGGAAGCACCCACAATTTTATTCATTGTAGGGTAGCAAAAGAATTGAATTGCTTCCTATATCCAGCACCAGAGTGTCAAGTGATGATTGCAAATGGAGGAACAATAAATTGTTCTGGAAAGTGCCATAATATCAAGCTATCCATGGGAGAATATGTATTGACTAGCCCAATGCTTTCCATTCCAATGGGAGGTGCTGATGTTGTACTAGGAGTCCAATGGCTACAATCCTTGGGTACAATAGCTTTTAATTTTCAAGAACTTTTCATGAAATTTTCTGTGGAAGGAAAGGAAGTTGAATTAAGGGGTATTGCAGGGAAACCAGGAAAGATAATCATCTCTAATGGCATGACAAAGCTTCTAAAAAAGGAGCAAAGAGGTGTAATTGCACAATTATGTTCGCTAGATGTTTCCACATTGGAATCATCTATTTCTCCAGATCTCCAAAAAGTCCTGGACAATCATTCCAAGGTATTTGAGACTCCCAAAGGTCTCCCACCTATGCGTGATCATGATCATGCTATTCATCTGATTCCAGGAAGTGTTCCTCCAAACATCAGGCCGTACAGATATCCCTATGTCCAAAAAAGTGAAATTGAACGTATGGTTGCAGAAATGCTAGAGGCTGGTATAATTCAACCGAGTCAAAGTTCTTTCTCAGCTCCAGTAGTATTGGTGCACAAGAAGGATGGATCATGGCGCATGTGTCCGGATTATAGGGAGATCAACAAGCTCACTATTAAAGATAAGTTCCCCATTCCTGTTATTGATGAATTACTGGATGAATTGCATGGATCAATTTACTTCACCAAGTTGGATCTTCGTTCGGGATATCATCAAATCAGAATGAAGGTTGAAGACATTCCGAAAACGGCATTTAGAACTCATGAGGGTCATTATGAATTTTTGGTCATGCCTTTTGGCCTTACCAATGCACCTTCAACATTTCAAGGTTTGATGAATTCAATTTTCAAACCATTCCTTAGAAAATTTGTGTTAGTATTTTTTGATGATATACTAATCTACAGCAAGTCTTGGAAGGATCATGTTGAACATGTTGACAGGGTGCTACAACTATTGGAGGAGAAACAATTATATGCAAAAAGATCCAAATGTTTCTTTGGAGTCCAGGAGGTGGAATATTTGGGTCATATTGTATCTCATGAAGGAGTTAAGGTAGACCCTAGCAAAATTAAAGCCATTAAGGAATGGAAAATCCCCACATCCATAAAGCATCTGCGAGGATTTCTTGGGTTGACAGGGTATTATCGCAAGTTTGTTAAGAATTATGGGAGAATAGCAGCACCTCTAACAACATTATTGAAGAAAGATTCATTTTCATGGACTACGGAAGCAACAAAGGCCTTTGAACATCTTAAAGAGGCAATGTGCCAAGCACCGGTCTTAGCTACACCGGACTTCACAAAAACCTTTATTGTGGAATGTGATGCTTCAGGAAATGGAATTGGTGCTGTTCTAATGCAAGATGAAAGACCCATTGCTTTTGAAAGTCGTCCAATCAAGGGAAAGTTTTTAAGCAAAGCTATTTATGAGAAGGAAATGTTGGCAATACTCCATGCACTTAAGAAATGGCGACCCTACCTAATGGGAAGACACTTCAAGGTAAAAACGGATCATGATAGCCTTAAATACTTTTTAGAACAAAGGTTATCCTCTGAAGAGAAACAAAAGTGGGTCACAAAGATGTTGAGTTATGACTTTGAAATCATCTACAAAAAAGGGAAGCAAAATGTTGTGGCAGATGCACTCTCAAGAAAGGATGAGGATGTGGAAGCATTGTTGTGTGCCATTTCTATTATCCAACCAGATTGGATAAACGAAGCAAGGGAGGAATGGAAGAATGACGAAGAAGTGTGGGCACTTATTCGAAAGTTACAACAAGATTCCAGTACTTCTGATACATTTAGCTGGAAAAATGATTCGTTATGGTACAAAGATCGCTTATACCTCTGTAAGGATTCCCAGCTAAAACAAAAGATTCTTATGGAATTGCACACTTCTCCCTTAGGAGGGTACTCAGGATTTTTAAAAACTTACCACAGGGTTAAGAAGGAATTTTTTTGGGATGGCCTTAAATCAGATATTCAAAAGTTTGTGGCGGAATGTTTGGTTTGCCAGCAAAATAAAGTTGAAACAATTAAGACACCGGGTCTATTACAACCTTTATCCATTCCAAGCCAACGTTGGGAGGAGGTTTCAATGGATTTTATCACAGGTTTACCCAGGTCTGAGGGAAAGAGTGTCATCATGGTGGTAGTTGACAGACTTACCAAGTATGCACACTTTTGTGCATTATCACATCCATTTAAAGCCAGTACAGTTTCTACTGCATTTATGGAAACAGTTCAAAAGCTACATGGAAACCCAAAGATTATTGTAAGTGACAGAGATCCCATTTTCACTGGAAATTTTTGGACAGAATTATTTTCTTGTCTTGGTACTCAGTTAGCTCATAGCTCATCTTATCATCCTCAATCTGATGGGCAAACTGAGATAGTAAACAAATGTTTAGAAGGATATCTTCGTTGCTTTGTATCTGATAAGCAGACACAATGGGTCAAATGGTTGCCTCTGGCTGAATGGTGGTATAACACTTCCTTCCATACAACAACAAAAATGACCCCATTTATGGCACTTTATGGGTATCAACCACCATCCATCACATCATATTTAAGAGAAAATTCTAAGGTTCAGGCAGTGGAACATCACATCGAACATCAACAACAAGTCCTCCAACTCTTAAAGGATAACCTAGTGTTGGCACAAAATAGAATGAAACAACAGGCAGATCAACATCGCAGTGAAAGAAGTTTTGATGTAGGTGATTGGGTATTCCTACGACTACAACCATATAAGCAAATGTCCCTAAAGCAAGCTAAGAAGGATAATAAATTATCACCAAAGTATTATGGTCCGTACAAGGTGTTGCAAAAGATTGGTACTATGGCATACAAATTGGAGCTTCCTGCAGCTTCTCGATTGCACCCAGTTTTCCATGTTTCATGTTTAAAGAAGGTTATAGGTGACAAGCTCCCAATTCAAACAATATTGCCAGAACTTGACGAGGAAGGAAAAATTATATTGGAACCGGAAGCAGTCACAGAAACAAGAACTCGACAGCTACGAAATCGATCAATTTCAGAGTATCTTATCAAGTGGAAGAACTTATCCGCTGAAGATTCCACATGGGAGGATGAGAATTTTATGCAGAAGTATCCAGAACTACTCAAGCGTTGAGGACAACACTTTTTTGAAGGAGAGGGGCATGTTGGGTCCCTATAATACTAGTGATTACCCCATTACTATTGTAGTTATACCCCTTATTTATATTGTTGTGCCCCTATTACCCCCATATTGTTATTTTTGTGCCCCATAGAATCCCTCTATTGTTATTTTTGTGGCTTTATATTATTATTGTTAGGTCGGCTAGATTATATTGTGACTCCCTAGACTCCTATATATAGAAAGGAGGTTTTGTCATTTGTATCATCCAAGAATTGTTCATTTATGTAATGTAAAGGAGGTTGCCCCCTCGAAGAGGCTGAATTCTAAGGCGTGGATCTCTCTTTTCTATCTTTTTGTGAGCTGGTTTCATAACACTTACCTTACCTTGTGAACTAGATTCACCTTCATGAAATCCAAGACCCATCTTTATAATGGGCGAATGTTGAACTTTGAGGATTTCATCTAATGTTTCTAATCCTTTAGCAAATCTAAGATTCAGAGTCTTTGTCTTTTCAAGTTATTTTCTTAGACTTACCACTTCACATTCTAACACCTCATTGTGTTTTTCCTTTTCAGTGAGTTTATTTGTCACTGCGTTTATGACTGTATCCTTTTCTGCCGAACTGATTTTAAGTTGATTGATTTCTTTAAGGAAATCTTCTTTTTTTGAGTCATTATTTTCATATGCCATGAGTAGTCTTATTTCTTGATCGTCTTCATCACTATTGGACAAGCCATCACTATCATCATGAGTATAATAACTTCTATTACCTTCTTTAGACATCTTCCCTTTGTCATGAGGGCATCTAGCAGCATAATGACCAACTCTTCCACAAGAAAAACATTTGAGATGTAGCTTACCTTTAAACCTTCCAGAACCCCGTTGAAACTGCTTGACAAAATTTACCTCATCTTCTTCTTCTGAGATGTGTCCTGATTCATAGAGCATTTCTTTTCCTTTTGTTGATGCTTTAAATGTTGCTTCTCTCTTATCTGATGGTCCTCCTTTTCTCATCTCAAAGGTAATTACGATTCTGTGAAGCTGCATCATAGTGATATTCCACAGATCTTGTTTTTCTTCTATGGCAGACACTTTGGGTTCAAATTTAGCAGACAAGGATCTGAAAACCTTTTCAACTAAGACAGTTCTTCACCCAGATTCTTCATACAATTGACAACCTCATCTATACGTAGGATGTAACTAGCTATGATTTCATCACTATGCATCTTAAGAGTTTCATACTGAATTCTGAGAGTTTGAAGCTTAGCACGTTTTACCTGAGAGTCTCCTTCGTAGCTCAAAATGATTTTGTCCCATATTTATTTGGATGATTTGAGCTGCATGATCTTGACAAACTTTGATTTTGACAAGCTTCACAATAAAATAGTGACAGCTTTGTCATTGGTTTCATAATCCTTTCTACCTAGCGTATTTGTAGGAATTGTTGTTGGAAATGTATATCCTTTTCCCACAATTTCCCAAACATCCATTCTAAGCGATTGTAGATATGTTGTGGTTCTTATTTTCCGTAAACAAAATTGCTCCCATCGAAGATTGGCAGTTGTTGGGCCATTAATATGCCATTATTATTATCATTTTTGAATGCTTATTCCACCCATTTCTACCATTCTTCATCATGTCATTTTCATAATTTATCATATAATTCTATCTTATAATAATTTATGCTCTTATGGAAAAATATTATTTATTCTCCATTATTTTTAATAAATTGATGATTATGCATGATTTTATCAATGATAGTTTTTTAATATATTTTGTAACATCACTCACCATTTTAGCCTCCAAGATATTTGCCAAATTATAGATTTGATCTCCAAATCATCATCAAATATTCCAACTCAGAAACTTGTTGGAATAAGAAGTGACAGTTTTGCGGTTGATATTCTGGGCAAATGAAGAAGAATATGGAAAATCTGGAACATGGGTTTTGTCTAGAACGGACCAAGTTAGCTTTTTTTTAAAGAATGGTTTGCCCAAATTTGGCTTGTATTGAGAGATGCAGGGTTCTTTGAGCACGATTTTCTCAGATTTGTTGTTGCGGCCATCCTCCAAGTTTCAGCTGCAAAGCCAAATTTGCCTTGCTCTTGTTGAAAGATGGATGGAAATATATTTTCTTGTTGATAAATTGACTAGAAACAATCCAATATTGTTATGAGAGATCATATTTACTATCTTATTTCTCCTCTTTGTGATTATAAAAGCAGAGCATGTATTACGTATTGGGGTGGATGTCTAAGAGATGGAGAGATTTCTTGTTGTAATTATACAATTCCTCATTGACTCTCATTGATTAAACAAGATAGACTATTTATAAACGCTATTATGGATGATTAATACAAGAACGTGTTGTCGTTTAACTTCATAGTTCTGCAGTAGCTCAGCGGCGTTTCACTGCTGGTTGAGGGCCTGGCCCTAGTGGATTGATCCACTATTTGTATCTCTACCTTTTCGTTATTGTTGTGAGATAGTTCATATTTGCTTTTATTACAGTCTGCAAGTTAATCAGTTAGTTGTTTAATTGCTTTGATATCAGTGTGTTATATTAACGAATCGCATTGCTATTCTTTTATTATTTAACAAGAATCTCAACATTGTATAATTTATCTTGTTAATGCCTTAATAGAGCTTTGCTGTTCTGTTTCAATTATGGTTTCATTCCACTTGCTGTTCCATTTGATTGATATTCATTATAGATTATTGTTCAATAGGATTGGTTATTCGATTCCATTAATTAGAGTTTGTTGTTCATATTTACTAAATAGGATTCATTGTTTAATTCCTTTAATAACAGTTTGTTGTCCATTTACTTTGTTTTTCATTTCTGTTGATTAATTGCAAAGAGTTTTCTTTTAAAGAGTTTTCCTAGTTTACTTTCGATAGCAACTTTAGTTCAATTTCTATTTTCTTTTAATTTCTTTAAAGCAGGACTGTCAACTATAGAGAACATTGGTTATTTCTTCCTCGTTCCCAGATTGATTGTCTTGTTCCAGTTTTATTTCAATTGCATCAATCTCTATAGGAATGAGTTATTGCTATTGTATCCTTGATTGATGTTTGTTTGAGTGAATAGTTTAGTTTAGAACATTTCATTTTCTTGCTATTCCAATTATCTTTTGTTTCCAGCATTCATTTACTTTTGGATTTTAAGCACTATACTGCAAAACATTACTCTTGAGTAAATAGCTGCCTCAAACTGAGTACACTCTTGAAATAAAAAATCGTCCCTGGGTTGACAATTAATGTGAAGATAAATAGGAGTTAAAAAGACACCTTTATCGCTCAACATTTTGACGCCATTGCCGGGGAGAGTGTAGCCATTTCTAAAGAGTAGTGTGCATCTGATGAGTGCTTGTTAGGAAATAATCGGGTATTAAAAACGAAAGGTAAGAACCTGCGTACAGGAGCATGTAGAAGCCCTACTCCCCCACCCACTTTCCAACAGAACTATTAAATAACTTAGGGTAGAAATAGATGTTTGAATTTCTGTGTGAATGACTAAAAAATAAAATAGAAATTTTGAAAAACAAATCTCATGATTTCTCTTAAGTGGTGATGTAAGAACCACCCATTTCATTAACTAATTGACATGAACATTTGAAGAAGGAGCCTCAAAGAAACACATGAAGAACATCTTCTATTATGGTAAGAAATGGCTCACATTTCTACTTTTGAATTCCCTATCAAAGATCTAGGAGGAGTGACACAAATGCACATAATTCCCCCATCTTCTCTACCAAATTTTCATGGCTTGACAAATGAAGACCCAGATACATTATTATTTGAGTTCGAAATACTTTGTAGAGGATATGATTATTACACTAACGATCAAAGGTTAAAAGTGTTTCCTCTTACTCTAAAAGGAGCAGCTCTCCGATGGTTCATGAGCCTAGGTGGTAACTGCATCCAAACATGGGAGGACATGTAGATCGATTTCATTACAACCTCCAAAAATCAAAATATAAGCATTTGGGAAAAGAGATCTTAAAAACACTCCTACTCAAAGGAATCAAAGATGAATCTTTAGAACTCTTAAATCTGATAGGAAAAGGTGATTTTTTTAGTTGTCATATGATGATGTTTGTGAATTGTGTATAAGATATTTAAGAGGAATCTCCAAGGCTAGTAAGAATCCTAGAGATGTTTGTTCTTTCTTTTCCAAATCTGCTACAAGAACAAGAGACATAAGAGCTGAAATCAATGTTTTATTTGAAAATTTGAAAGTTGATTTCATTAGCTCTCTAAGGTCAAAATTGGATGTTTTGCAGGTTCAGAAAAATCAAGAAATTGAAGAAGTGTTTTTCCCTCATTATCAAAAGGAGCATCCCATAGATAGTTGTTCTTCCTTATCTAGGATGGAAGTAGCATATCAAAGAGATGAGGAAGCTACAACAAGGTCAAAACCATGGAAATCATCGCCTACAGGTATGGTTCAAAACACTTCTTCTCCATTCTCTTACATGCATAATCCATTATGGAATACTATTGTGTTGGGGCAGCCATGTCAATCTCAATATAACCACCACCAATATTGTTTACAAGTTTGGCATGGTTCACCTTATGATTGCATGACTACTCTCCCTCATCTTGTATTACAAACACATTCTCCATATTCTTCACCAGCTCTCCCACAACATCTTGCTTTCCCATCAAAACCATTCACTCAACCCAATCATCTACATCATCAAAATGCTCCATTCTGTACACAATTTCCTGCTCAAATCATTCCACACCCTCACCACAATAAACCAGTACAACATGCTTACAGTGTTGAACTGCAAAATTTACCCACCCTTCCCACCCATTCTATCTCACATGCACCATTGGATAAAACTCATATTGAGATTCATAATGTTTCAAATTCAAAACTTGTAGAAGTTATGGAGGAAAATGAGGTTTCTTTTAATATGCATCAACAAGTCATATTAAAAGCTCAAGAACTTCATGATATGATCGCCATGGGAAATCAAGAAAGTAAGGGATATATTGAAGATTGGTTTTACTCCATCATTTGTTTGTGGTATCACTCTATGCTTCAACAATTTTTGGCACCATCTTTTCAAGGGAAGTTGGCTTCTCATACCCTAATTTTTATCAACATGCATCTTTCAAATTTAGGTATGTACATACTAGAGGCCTTATTTCTAAAATGGTTCCATTGGAAATACTCTTATACATAAACATATTCGACTCTCAAAGAAGAATAGGATAGTGGAGAAAATAAAATAAGAAATAAAACAAACACATTTTTTTTTATTTTTGTAAAAATAGTTGTTTCTTTGTTGCAACACGTTGTGAAATCAACATTGATGATAAATATTATAATTTATGCATATGTAGATGCAATATATTTCAAATAAAAATTCTACAAACACTTATATTCATTTTTATTATCAATATGGAAAATTGCTTGAATATCATTTTTTTTAGCTTGCGGGCTTGATGGAATTTCTGAAAATGTAGTCGAGACAGTCATGTTTTGAGGGGTCAAAAGGGAACATTTTTAAAACATATTTCTATCCTAATTAGCCCTTTCTGTCTACTTTCCAACCCAATTTGAATCATTCAATTTTTATTTGAAACGAAAAGGTTAGAACCAAAACATTGACAAGGTGTCTAGTGGGCAGCTAAGGAATAGAGTTCGGACAGTTAGTTTTTGAAGGACTACATGAAAATATTTTTAAAACCTATTTCTATACTAAGTAGCCATTGATGTATTCTTTTAAACCCAATTTGAACCACTCAATTTTGATTTGAAACGAAAAATTTAGAACCAAAACATTGACAGGGTGTCTAGCGGGCAGCTCAGGAATAGAGTTGGGACAATCAACTTTTCGAGACCTAAATGATCATATTTTTAAAACCTTTTTCTATGGCTGATTCCCCTATGAATATAGTTTACAAGGCAATTTTAATCACTCATTTTTGATATCGTATGAGGAAGTTATGATCAAAATAGGGATTGTCTATCATAAATCAGCATCCTTAAAGCTTTGTCTTTCCGGTTGTTCCTTAGAGTATTTGACCTATCAATTCTTATTGTCTTTAAAAACTATTTTTATTGGAGATAAATAAATTAATATAATTTTATTTCCAATTTTAATCATTTGAATCCGATATCAAATGAAGAATCTATGCTTAAAATATCCATTGTTGTTCTAAGTGGGGTAATCGAAAATGACTCTATTATGCAGGTTGTTCTAAGCAAATTTGACATATCATAGCATTGAATTTTTAAAACATATTGCTACTAAAGATAAACCTTTGAATCAAATCTCATTTGGCTTTGGAATCACTCAAATCAGATGAAAAACAAAGAAGTTATGATTGAAACTCTGCTGGTTAGCATGATTGGCCACTGCTCTTCCGCAGGTAATAAATTAATTTTACTTTGTCCATGGATTTGTTCTACAGAGTAACTACTTGTTAGTTTTTTTCATAATTCTTGGATTCGGGGATCCCACAAACCTATATTTCTCCATGATTTAATGTTTTATTGTAGGTAGATACTCATTTTTTCAGGTCTTAGAAGAACAAAGAAGGTAAATTTATGAACGAGCGATTCTTGAAAGAAATTTTAATAAAACAAGGGAATTTCATCCAACTCATTACCGAACAGATTCATAATAGAAGAAATGAAGAATTGATTTCAATTTGAAGATTCATGGCTTGTCACTGCTGCCAAAACATTTTCAAAGAGATCATTTTTTCCTTGCCTTAAGAAATAACATCATCACCGTTGTAACTTAATACTGTTTTTAAATAAAATGTTGTTTCTCTTCTGATTTCTCTTATATTTTTTTGTTTCGGGTGTTGCTTCCTTCAAATTATAGCCCATCCTTAGCATCAATGCAGTGAACAACCAATTCATTTTTTGTGTGCTTGCATTTTATGACTGTGAATTTTTGTTGTTCCTTTCCGAAGGAACAACACTTTCACACTTTTGCTGTTATTTTTCAAAGGAACAACACTTCTGCATTCTGTTGTTCCTTTTCAAAGGAACAACAAATTCACACTTCTGTTGTTCCTTTTCAAAGGAACAACACTTCTGAATTTTTGTTGTTCTTTTCCAAAGCAACAACACTTCTGCCTGTTCCCATTTTTGTTGTTCCTTTCCGAAAGGAACATCACTTATGCACTTTCACGATTTTTCTATTCCTTTCCGAAAGGAACACTTCTGCACTTTCATGTTTTTGTTGTTCCTTTCTGAAGGAACAACCCTTCCACACGTTCACATTTTTTATTTTCCTTTCCGAAAGGAACATCACTTCTGCACTTTCACGTTTTTGTTGTTCCTTTCCGAAAGGAACAACACTTCTGCACTTTCACGCTTTTGCTGTTCCTTTCTGAAAGGAACATCACTTCTGCACTTTCACGTTTTTGTTGCTCCTTTCCAAAAGAAAAACACTTTCACATTTTTTCTATTCCTTTTCAAAAGAAAATCATTTTCACATTTTGTGTTGTTCCTCTTAGGGAACAACACTTTTTCACATGCATTTTTTTGTTGTTCCCTACATGGAACAACACCTTTTCGTGTGTATTTTTTCTTTTTGGCATGAATTTTCTTTGTTGTTCCCTACAAGGAACAACACTTTTTTTTTGAGTGTTTTTGTTGTTCCTTCAAAGGAGCAACACTTTGGGAGTATTTTCGAGAGCAACCCTTCCATCCTCTTGTGGAATTATTCCTAGTTCATCTCAACCACATTTTACTGATTCCCTTTCATGGCATGAAGTACACTACTTTTATGAGGACAAGAATTATAGATTCTATTGAAGCAAGTTAATATCATTCACGTTATGATCTTTAACGGAACAACTCCTTGATGATAGATTCTTTTCAAAAGGGACACAATTATTTATATACCACTTTACTGCATTGTTTTCTGTTGAACATGATATTGATTGATCATCTTAATACCATGCTGGTTTCACCCTTCCTGGTTATAATCTTCTCTGTCTATAATAAATGAGATTATGGGTATATTTTTTCTATGGACATGTTCAACTTCTTCCACCATCCCTGTTCTTAAGGAGTACTGAGCCTCCCTCCTTTTATCATAAAAATGTGTAATAACAACAAAATTTTGTTCCCAGATGGAGAATAGGGGGTCTCATTACGAGCCAGCCTACCATATTCATAAGGCTATAACAAAGTGGCATTCCCATTATGGCCACCACTCCAGGGTTATGATCCATTGGATAGCCAAATTATCCTTGGAACAGGAGGTTTCATCACAAGCCGGCCTGATCAATTTTGCTACATCCCAGTGAATGGCAGTGTAGTTATTTGGTTACCACGCTAGCACATTGATATCCTCTGTAGAACAACACTGGAACTCTTCATTTGTAAATTGAGGATCCTGGCTCATATGGGTTAAAAAGAAACCTTGCTGAGGCTATGGACGCCTGCTGGCAGCAGAGGCTCTGTTTATGGTATTGAAGTTATATATTATCGTCAATTATTACTATAATACCCTTTTCTTATTTATTTTTTTATTAGAGAAGTTATTTCCTTAATTTTTTCCCTATTTTGAACCTTTACGCATGGGAAATTATTTTCCAGATCAATCACATCATTTTTCAGCTAGAATACCATCAACAAAGCATCTTTTTGGCATATTGTTGTCATTTTTCTTTTTCACATAACTTATCATCAATCGAAAGCATCCTAAATTTTATTCATAACTATCTTTACACACTCTGCTCTTATTATAACCATAACTCTCATCGTCGTATCATTGATATATGTACTCTGCTTCATTTACTGTTGTATTGTTCATTCCCTTGCCTTGTCGTCAGCACAACACCTTTCATATGATTTATGGTCATGGAATCCATTTTCCAATTGAAGGGGGGAATGTATGCACTATGGGATAACATGCGATATGATTACTGCACTCTGCCATAACTTGTTGATTTGACAAAAGATTAGTATTGCATGTATACAAAAGTTTTTCTGATTAAAATTTTGCATGCATCTTATCTGTTGCTATTCAAAACTAACACTGTGGATTCAAGGACATTGTATGCAAAATAGTGATTTGTTTACGAGGGAACAACAAGAATGGGAGGGAAACTCTATTTACAGCATGACCACACTATTGCAACTGATAGAAGAGGCTTGAACAACTCGTGCACACGAACAATTCTGCAGACATGATGTGCTTGCCTAGATTCCACCTTTTGCATCACTTTCAGCACCAACTCTGCCTACATCAACTTCAACAAATGCCAGTACATATATTTCATTCCACATTTTTCTTTTTGGAGGTACAACTCGAGGAAAAATAACATAATTTTCTGATTTATTACGAATTTAGGAGAATTTAATGAAAATCAATTTTGAGCATTATTTATCATCCTTCATTCCACATCTTTACCACTTCCCATTTTTCAGCGGCATATCATCTTTCGGTTTGGGGGAGTGTTGTTTTCGTTCATTTCTTTCTTATGACCATGTCATTCATATTCTTTATCATCCATTGATATTCTTATTCATTCTCAACACCTCCCTTGTTCCATGTTGTTTTACACCAAGCATAGAATTCCATAGATGGTAGCGACCACCTCAACTTGTTTTCTAGAATTGCATGAGGGCATGCTAATTCTTCAAAGAGGGGGAGGAATTGCTACGCATGATGGATGTTTTTTACTTTTTTCCTCATGTAAAGCATACAATTTCATTTTTATATAGTCCAGAAATTGATTTCTATAATACTTTTAAAACTATGAACTCAATTCTTGTGATTTCTAGAAAACACACACATATCATTAAAATATACAAACCCAGATAATTTGAAGTTAAATTGGTTCATAAAATTTTGGAAATCATGCACTCTCACCTATTTTTATTATATCTCATAATACGTGCATCAAAACGATCTAATTTTTGGATCATAGAGGCATTCATATATTATAAATTTACTTGCAACATTTCAAAAAAATCTGATTTGTAGTTTTTGGGAAAATGGTTAATGAAAGTTGTTGTCACTTATATCATATTTTGCTGCAACTTCATATGCACATAACTTGAACGTCAATGTAAAAATTGGTATGCCTTCATCAAGATTTCTAGAATTAAATATTCATTAATTAAGGAAGAATTCATTTGTTCTATCCATTTCATGAGCTGGGATGAACAATTTTTTTATTGCTTGGTTAACACATGGGTTTTGTCTTTCGGTTGCATGAAGACATGCAATATATTCAGTTTTTTTTGCACAAGGACATGCAATATATTCAGTGTGGGGGTATGTTGGTCCGTTAATATGCCATTATTATTATCACTTTTGAACGCTTATTCCATCCATTTCTACCATTCTTCATCACGTCATTTTCATAATTTATCATATAATTCTATCTTATAATGATTTATGCTCTTATGGAAAAATATTATTTATTCTCTTTTTTTTTTTAATAAATTAATGATTATGCATGATTTTATCAATGATAGTTTATTAATATACTTTGTAACATCACTGACCATTTTAGCCTCCAAGATATTTGCCAGATTATAGATTTGATCTCCAAATCATCATCAAATATTCCAACTCAGAAATTCGCTGGAATAAGAAGTGACAGTTTTGCAGTTGAGATTCTGGGCAAATGAAGAAGAATGCGGAAAACCTAGAACATGGGTTTTGTCCAGAACAGACAAAATTAACTTTAAAAGGAGAACAGTTTGCCAAAATTCAGCTTGTATTGAGAGAAACGCAGGGTTCTTTAAGCATAATTTTCTCAGATTTGTTGTTGCGGCCATCCTCCAAATCTCAACTGCAAAGCCAAATTCACCTTGCTCTTGTTGAAAGATGGAAGGAAATATATTTTATTGTTGATCAATTGATTAGAAACAATCCAATATTGTTATGGGAGATCATATTTACTATTTGATTTCTCCTCTTTGTGATAATAAAAGGAGAGCATGTATTACGTATTGGGGGGGATGGCTAAGATATGGAGAGATTTCTTGTTGTAATTATACAATTCCTCATCGAATCTCATCGATTAAACAGAGATTGAGTATTTGTAAACATTTTTATGCATGATTAATACAAGAACATGTTGTCGTTTAACTTCTTAGTTCTACAGTAGCTCAACGACGTTTCATCGGTGGTTGAGGGCCCAGACCTGGTGGATCAATCCGCTGTTTGTATCTCTACCTTTTCATTATTGTTGTGAGATAGTTCATATTTTCTTTTATTACAGTCTACAAGTTAATCGGTTTGTTGTTTAACTGCTTTGATATCAGTGTGTTATATCAACGAATCACATTGTTGTTCTCTTAGTATTTAACAAGAATCTCAACACTGTATAACTTATCTTGTTAATGCCTTAATAAAGCTTCGCTGTTCTATTTCAATTATGGTTTCATTCCACTTGATGTTCCATTTGATTGATATTCATTACAGATTGTTGTTCAATAGGATTGGTTATTCGATTCCATTAATTAGAGTTTGTTGTTCAGATTTATTAAATATGATTTTTTGTTTAATTCCTTTAATTACAGTTTGTTTTCCATTTACTTCGTTGTTCATTTCTATTGATTAATTGCAAAGAGTTTGCTTTTAAAGAGTTTTTCTAGTTTACTTTCAATAGCAGCTTTAGTTCAATTTCTATATCCTTTTAATTGCTTTAAAGTAAGACTGCCAACTATAGAGAACATTGGTTATTGCTTCCTCGTTCCCATATTGATTGTCTTGTTCCAGTTTGATTTCAATTGCATCAATTTCTAGAGGAATGAATTGTTGCTACTGTATCCTCAATTGATGGTTGTTTGAGTGAATGATTTAGTTCAAAACATTTCAGTTTCTTGCTGTTCCAATTAGATTTTGTTTCCAGCATTCATTTACTTTTGGATTTTAAGCACTATACTGCAAAACATTACTCTTGAGTAAATAGCTGCCTCAGACTAAGTACACTCTTGAAATAAAAAGTTGTCCCTGGGTTGACAATTAATGTGAAGATAAATAGGAGTTAAAAAGACACCTTTTATCTCTCAACAACGGTCTGATGGATCCCATGCTTTCTTGATTATTTATTTTTATGGATCTCCCTTCAAGCGATCAAGTTTCTTCTAAAGGACCTGCTCTGATACCAATTGTTGGAAATAATACTAAGAGGGGGGGTGAATCAATATTAATAAATCAATAACATTTTCATTTCCATAATTAGATTCATATACGCTACTTCAGTTAAGGGAACTCGCATGTACACGCAATTGTGTTTAATGCAACTAGTGTATATCCAGCAAACTTATGATTCAGTTAATTCATGATATGTTGATCTTTAATTAGTGCATCAGAACTTCATTAACCATATAAACAGTAACCAGGTGCAGTAAAAACAGAAAAGATCATCACACATATGAACACCAATATATAAGGTGGAAACCCAATGCAGGACAAAAACCACCTACTCTTGTCTTCCTTTAATGAAAGAAAAACCTATTTACAATCTTGTACTAGCATAGACTCATACCAGTATGCAGGCACCCACCTGCAGAAGGCTACAACCTTCTCTTGTTTTCCAGCTGCTACTGGAAGGGATCTCCAACCCCCTGGCTTTTGTACTGGCTGATATTTTTACCAGTATGTAGGCACTGGTCTGCTAAATGCTCCAACCTTCACTCTTCCTCTAGGGACCATGTTTCATAAATTTTCATATTGGATACTCTTGGAACACAACAACATAATCTGAAGGCCATGTTTCATCCAATTTTCATACTAGACCCATCAACAACATTGAAGCACAAAATCTATCACCATTGCAATACAACCATCAACTATGTCTACATCATCAATCTCTGAATCACCCAACAACTGAATCACTGAAACCCTGTCATCAAAATGTAGTCACGAAAACATAGAGTAGAGACCAGAACTCTACAACAACCTCAAATATCAAATCTCATAATGTATACGTGATTCTGATGAGACGAACCAGCATGTATACGCGGTTTTACCAAGGCGAACCCATGTACAGATATGCATGCCAGACATCAGTCATACCCAGACCACAACATTTATATAATAAAATATGCGTCAGTAATTAGATATAGTATATCCATGATCAAACCACATAATGATAATACATTCCAAGCTTTAAGATCCCGATCCATCATCATCCATATAGGTGAATCCTTAGTTAGGATCAAGCACAGCATCACAAACTCATAACCTGCATACTGGATCTCCCACTTCATTAGATATTCAATACTTGCACACCTTGCACACTTGGCCTAATGATCTTCTCCTCCTTATATCATTTTACGACTTTCTCAATATCATGGACCAAAACCACTTAGGACCAATACCTTGGACCAAATACCTAGGGTCAATACCTCAGACCAAATACCATTGACCAATACCATGGATCAAAATACCATGGACCAAATACCTTGGATCAAAACTTAGTTTTCCAAGATATACGCACTTTTCATTCTATGAAAGTGCATGTGTATGTTATACACTCCTTTTGGTCTGTTAACCTATGTGTATACCCTTCTTTGTCATTGTGAACCTACGTATACCTCTCTTTCATCATTCTCTGTAGTCTGATTTGTAATCCTTTACTACTATATTGAGAACTGTCATCTGAGTGAGTTTCCATCAAGGACAACACCTAAATCATAATGCCAACAATCTCCCCCTTTGGAATTGATGGCAATAACCACACCAAGTCACTCCCCCCCTTTGACATCAAGGGCAAAGGGTGGACCAAGATATTCTCTCCCTTTGGTATACATTATGCTATCCATACTTGTTATTGGGAAATCTAGTGTCCACTCAGAGCTGCTAGTCCCACTAAGACTGGTAGCTATCTTAGAAACGAACAAACTAAAGCTACTTTTGCTTTCATTTAGGAGAAGTAGATAAGAGGGGAACAAAGGACACCAACCTTAGTCTTGCTCTTAGTTCCTTGCATAGTTCCTCTCCCTTCTGACAGATCCTTGCCACTTTGCCTTCATTTACCCAGCTTCAAAGAGCACCTGTGGAATCAAATCAGCATAATACTATCGAAGAACAGATATCTACAATCATAAACAATATAGGACCAGATATATATTGACCACACAAATGCATATATCATAAAACACACAAGAATGTGGAGGAAGACTTGAATAGCTTTATTAATATCAAGAATAGCAAAGAGGATTACAACCAATTGTTCTGACCCAGTGTCATCCTCCCAGCATGAAATCCCTTCTTCACCTCATGAAAAGCTTAGATCACCTAATACTATGATATTCCACCAAGAAACCAACAGCACTTCCTTACAAGATACAAAATTCCAGCCCCCTGGATCTCTTGGATGAGGGATCCATATATAGATGATTGCAGGGGGGTGAGTCAGCATCTGGAATTTTGATTAGTGTCTTCTCTTTGATAGTTCTTGATTTCACTTGGAGATTGATGATCTCTTACTCATCCCTGGGTGAATTCAGAGAGGCAAGTGTCACAGGAGGAGTTTCTAGAAGATTCCATGATGATCCACCTTGAAAAATGTCTCTACCATTTGTCTACTCTCTCCCATCGCACCCTACAGAAGGGATTTCCAGTATGAATCACACCCTTTTCACTGGGCAGGTGAGATGCAGTGCACCCTCTACACTGGGCAGTCTGTATGGTCCAGCTATGACCAGTTCTGAGCAGTTTTCTATGGAGAACTTTTGGGAGATGATGTAATCAACTGACCTTGTTCTTTTAGGGTGTGAAGCAACAATTTTAGGGACTTAGGAGCCCTTGGTTTATGGGCATGTATGATTGGGGTTGCAGTGCCCAAAAATGTCTATAACAGTTGCCCCCTAAAGCATGAGGTTGTTAATCTTTTGATGTCGAGTGAAATTCTTTATCATGAGGATCCGAAGTTTTTTCGAGTTGGAAGGTGACCTGTAAGAAGCTACAATACAATACATTATATTCAAAATATTTTTCATGATCTAGCTGAGGCGGGCATTCCCATGCTCAACTTTATAAATTCATTTTCATGGACATAAGATAGACAAGTGTCTGTGTGGCAGACTGATGATTCTGATAGAGTCACCATCCTTCAGTTTGGATGATCATCTCCGCAACAACAATGTACATTTGATGTTTTTATTTTCCTGAATATATCACAGCCCAGATGGATGAAACTAAATCTGGGGTCTTCAAACTCGTCCAATCTTCACTCGAAGTACAATTTGATCCATGTGAAAGATGTCCTGGAGTCGAACATGGAAAGACATCGCCTGATTACCAGCCAATGAAGTAAGCTATTAACAAGTGCAAGAGGAATCACCGATAATGATGATGACCCTCAAGGTACTACAGTACAATTCGCATGGTGTGAAAAGGGACTTGGCTTCGAACACGATGCAAAATCTTTCAAAATCGAAGGCCATTGATATAAACCTATCGCCAGAAGTGAGAAACTTGCCATTTTGAGGCATGCAAGCTTCAAAGTACTGAAAGGGTTGTTCCTAAGTCCACTTCTTGGATAATAAGCTGTTGTCGACAAGCAGCGACCCGTCGTAGGAGGGCCTTAATGAATCCCACATCTACGACACGGAACGGAGTAAATGATTTTGGAGGTGAAAACGATCTGATGATATAGGGTTCAGGGTGGCGGTCATGAAAGAATGGAGCGTGAATGTATTGCAGCGGATGAGACACAAGTGAATTCTCTGAGCGAATTCTCTTGAACATACCGAGGACACTGACATGGATTGGTAGCATTAAGTCCAAATATGGATGGTGCGGTGGACCAACAGTGATATGACCGGTGAGCGAAACAACCCAACTCAACTCGGATGCAGAGTGAAAGTGTCATGTTCAAGAGTGACTTGCTACCAATAAAGTTTTTTCAAGTTTTCTTCCCAATTTTTCCCCAGTCATTGCTAACCAATACCTCTTTATTTTTGTCAATCTTGAGGAGGATAACATATTCTTGTTCTATAATTTTCCCTTAAGGAAAACCCGTCGCTATGTTTTAACGAGCCTAGCGACAGTGAAACTTGTTCTTGTCTGAATGGACAAGTTTGTTGCTATTTGGTTTTAACGAGTTTAATGACAAAGATAACTCGGTCCTTTTCAATTTTAGAGAGTCTGAAAGGGACATAAAGGAAACTCCAATAATCCTTTTTCATCATATAGTCCCTTAAGTCTGAAAAAGTATAAAATAATACGAAAGGGATGAATTTTCGGTAATTTTAACGAGCCAAATAAAACAAGCGCTCGATCTTTTTGTGTAATAATCCCTCAGGTCCAAAAAGATTAAAATTTAGATGAGGGATAGCACTTTCGGTAGCTTTAATGAGCTGGAGAGGCCAATTTCTCGGAAATATTTTCATATTTTACGAGTCAGGTGAAAGATCTTAAAGGAGACTCATCTTTTGATGAACGAGTTATAATTTCAGGTAGTAGCTGATTCCAGTAAAGGTTTGGGATTTTCCAATCGCGGCAGTGTCACAAGGATGGCTAACAGGATCACTCTTTGTAGCTGTTCGTCAAAAAAGGGGTAAAAAATCAAATGGAGGTGAATGATCGGCTAAAACAAAGTGGAGGTGATGATGAGAACACGACCAGGGCTCAAAAGCTGATGATAATGCATTCACAATGGTTATCTACCGGAAATTGGTTCATTTTTAATGAGCTTAAACTTTGGGTGAAATATTTTCTCATTGCTAAGGTTTAATTTTTAACTAGCTTGAACTTCGCATAAAAACTACTTGTGGCAGTCATATAATAAGGATGTCTCATCGATAGGTTCAATTTTTAGGGAGCTTGCACCATTCGAAACATTGCTTCAGATCCTTTCATTATGCAAGCTAGGAACGACCAATCCTACGAGTTTAAAGGGTTGAGAAACTACAAACTAAGAAAATAAATGGTCGTTCTCTGGTTTCAGTCAAAAAGGTTTGCAGGCCCCCAAACATGGCAAAGTAGAGTTTCTTGGTTACCATAAGATTGCTCCGTCCGCGTTGCAAACAAAACACTTCCTTGGAAATGCCTACCGAAATAGACAAAGGTGAGTGGCGCGGTCACCTCCACTCACATAACTTTGACGAAGGAATCTTATTCCAGTCTAATCCCATTTTCCTAAATGGACAGGTGTGTCAAACCAGTCATATATCCTTCGAGGAAACCTACCTTATACCCAAGGTCTTCCTACTGAAACATACCATGGTGCATGCTCCTGGGTTTCAATCATGTCCTCCCGAATCACTCGTGCTCTTCAGGTGGACGGACTGGAGATTGATGAGACATTCCTTGCGTGAAAAGACCATTTAGGGATGGCATTTTACTATTAGCTATGTGTGACCCGGGGAACGAAAGCTGGTCTACGAGATTGACCACTCGGCCTTCATGCGGAAAACACATTACTCTAAAGAGTGAGGAGACAATGGCTCTCATGTTATAAATATAGTTGCACCTAAGGAGTAGATTATAATCTAGAGGTCCTTGGACAACCATTACATTCATGTAAACGGTTTTCCTTCTCAATTTTATGGGCACATTAGGAAGGATCCCTAATGGTCGATTGGTTCCTTTGTCGAAGCCTGTCAGATTTCTCATCTCAGGCAGAAGTGATGGCGAGCCAAGTGCTTCCCAAGCAGTTGAGGAAAGGATACTCACAGAAGCCCCTTCATCTATGATGGTACCGACCATGATCATTTTGTAAGCTTGTACAATGATTCTGAATGGTACATTAGCCAGTACTTGGGGTCTGCCTAGTAGATTCCAATCGAAGGAAAAAAATAAGTTTCTTGGAGCTGGGACCGAATAGATGGTCGGATATGACTCTGATGAACGTCCTTCCTTTGGTAAAGGAATGGGTAGACTGCCCCCATGTTCATTGGAGTCTGTGTTTACAAAAAGAATTTGAATGGTGTCTGTCGCGCGGAATGAGTCGATCTTGCGGACAAGATAGACCTTCCTAGAATCTAAAGAAGACCTAATGACAAGCAAACCAACCAGACACTATCTTTATCTAAATATGCTTCAATAAACAATAGCAAACAAAGGTTTTTAGGGCCTACCTTTGGTCCAACGCAAGCTTGTGGATGCCCTTGCTCTTTTGATCCAAATGAGCTCCTCTTCGTGAATCTGCAAACACAAACAAGGCAAACAAATTAAATAGCACCTGAAAAACCAATTGCATGAAACATATTTAACATGAAAGTCAAGGAGTCCATGAAACAAATAACATAAGATACTTGTTGAGAAAAATGAGTTTGATTGTATTAATTCAAAAGAAGAAGAACTTTACAACCTTTGCCTTGACACTGTACAAGCTCCTCCCAGGGTCCAACAAGATGTCTCCTCTACTTTGACAAGCTTCACTCACTCTCCAATGGAACCAAGAGGTATGTGATCTTTCCTCTCAATCTCAACCAAAGAGCCTTGATTTCACCAGCATTTACCCTCAAAATGTTCAGCTTCTAACCTCTCTAGTCCTCACCCCAATGCCTGTATTTATAGTGCAATGGAGGGAAGTTACTAGGTCCTCCTTCAAAGGGATAGCTCCTTTAGTCAAGGGATTAGCTCCTTCTCTTTTGGGATGCATGAACCACCTCAGAGCGAACAATCCACGTCAAAATTCCTTCTAGAAAACTCTAGAATTAACCCAAAGTGAGTTTTTTAAGATAAAAATTGCGCCTTTTTACTTTCACAGGGGTCCACACCTGCACTGTTTGGAACATAGCGGGTAGGTACGCAGCTTTTGTACACAGAAGGTGCGGGACCGCAGGTGACCATGAGAGAAAGTGCAGAACCAGAGTTACATTGATTTTTAATGTCTTTCAACCACTTCCAAAGCTTGATTTGAAGAGCTGAGGTCCTAGACTTGCTTAGGAGGACAGTACAAGTGATGATAGACCCATACTGACTGCAAATAATCATGGTGACGATATTTTTGTGTAACAGATTGCCCCCTAAAGTGAAAAGTCTGTAGTAGATGAGGATTTCATTTATCATATAGGAAGAGTGAAGTACTTTATCATTTCAAGGATTATCTTGTGGAGAGCCCGGTCGGAACCTGTAAAAACATTCAATGCAAGATATATATATGAGATCATATCATCGCTGAGGTAGGCATTCCCATACTCAGATCAAAACTAACTAGAAACCTATCTACTGCTCTGATATAGGAATGATCTTGTAAAACATAATAAGTATAGACTCATGTGAACACAGTATGGACGCAGCCATCTTTTATGAATAGTCCACAACATAATGAGTACAAAATTCCTCGCAGCCTGGATGGTGGAAACTAGATCCAGGGTCTTCATTTCTACTTCCCGAAATAGTACGATTCTATCCATGCGAATAAATGTGTTGATGTCGAACATGGTAGAAACCACTTGATTACCAGTCAATGATGTAAACTGTTAACAAGTGTGACAGAAACCACCAGTGATGTCAATGGCTCTCAAAGTACCCAGTACAATCCATGAGATGTGAGTAAATGTGTTGATGTCGAACATATCACGGAATCCTTCGATCGAAAGTCAATGATGTAAATTGTCGTCAAAGGCGAGAAACCTGCCATTGAGGCATGCAGATTTCAAGGTACTGATGATTTCTAGATCATCTTTCTAGATAATGAGCTGATGTCGATAGAAAGCGATCCGTCGTAGGCAAGCCCACAACATGAAATCATAGATCAAGTTGAAAAAATTTAGTTGCAAGGACTGACTCAGGGATGGTCAAGATGGATGATAGATATTTTGCAGATGAATGGCTTATTGGCAGTGACCTCTTGAACACATAACGACACGACAGATGGCTTGGTGACAATTGACGCAAAGTTAATACCCAGAAACCGGCTGAAGACTTTCAATGTGGTTTGATCAACTGTTAGGCAAAGAATTTCCCAACCCAGGTGAATAAAAGTGTCGTGTTCAAGAGTGGTTACAAAGTATGACAAACAGACTCATTTTCCTCTCTTTTCCCCCACCATTTCGGGCAAGTACCTCTTTATTTTTGACAAGCTTGAGGAGGATAACATTTGCGTGATTATAAGCTCATCCTTCGGATGAGTCCAACTTAGTTTAAATTCGAACCCTAAGAAGGAGTGGTTCGTTCCTGTTTGTAATTGAACAGGTCCTTTACTGTGAAATTTTAACGAGTCCAGTATAGGAGAAACTCAGCGTTTTTCAATTTTAGAGAGTCTGAAATAACTTAATAAGACTCCAGGGTTGACCTTTTTCGTAAATTTGTGTCCCACAAGCCCGAAAAAGTATAAAATAATACTTGAGAGAACCACTTGATCTTTTACGACCAAGGAGTACTTTTCTTTATTAGTGTCACTGACCCGAAAAAGTAAAAAAGCGATCAATGACACGTCGTTTTATAACCAATATCGAATTTGAAACGACAAAAATCCGGCAATATTTTCATGTTTTTACGGTCGGAAAAGAGCTGTAAGTGGACCGTCTTTTAATTCCATTTTAACAAGTGTAAAAGAAACGCTCGGCAATATTTTTATGTTTTAGGAGTTAGAAAAGGGCTTAAAGATGACTCTACTTGTTTTTTCGTTGAAAATGATAGATTTCGCCTGAATAATCCTGTATTCTGCACAAAGACACAAACATTACTCATACCTGTTTGAAATGGATAAAAGCATTGCAAAATACCTTTTCAAAGTGAAACATAAACAAATTTGCGATTTATTTACTCAAAAAACTTATAAAAAGGGCCTTTGTCAATTCATTTTTACCGTTCGAGTTTGGGTGAGAAAATAGTGCTTTTGCTTAGAAAACTTCCCGTGAAGATTGTGGAAAATCCAACCGTCGGAATCGAGAGTCGTCTTCTCCAGGTAATCCAGATCCTCCTACTCTTCATTTTCAACCGTTTAGTTTTTTGATTTAGCCCCTCATTTTGTTTTTTGGGAGAGTTTTTAGGCGCAAAACCCGCGCGCGGGGGTCCGCAGGTTTACCATTGCGGACCCGCGGACCCCGACTTTTTCTCCATTGGGAAAACGCTCGGGGTCCGCACCTTCCGTGTAGAAAAAGTGTAGACCCACGCACTGTGTCTAACGTGGAGGGTGCGTACCCCGCAGCAAGGGTTTTGAACCTAAAATTCCTCAAAAATGGACCAATCAAAATGTTTTCTAGCAATCTAATTAATCTTTATACTTGATGCAGAGAATATATCATGCTAGATTGGCGAGAACGGGAGCATGAGGACGTGGATACCGCCGCATGGAATCATCAGCCTTCACTTGATGCTTTGAGGGCATGCAGACTGTACAAATTCTAGACCATTCCTGGCATGAGGGCTCAGGTAGATTTCTTACAGTAGCTGGTTGACAGGTGGAGCGTACAGGACCAGTGCTTTTTCATTGGCGGACTCCAGCTCGAAATCGAGCCGAAGGACATTTATTTCTTGACTGGTTTGCCTAAGAGAGGCGAGGAATTGACTCTATTCGGGACTAGGCCAGGTGTCCAGTTTGTCGATAGCCTCCGGCTAGAGTACTGCAACAGCGAGGCTAAAGACAAAGGGATAGACATAAAGACCATATCCCGTCCTGAGCTCATGGTGATTGTGTTTACTATCACCAGACTTTGCGGAGTTTCCGCATTACATGTTGCCACCGGATCCCAGATGCATATGGCAGATGATTTCTTTCAAGGCACCATTTTCAACTGGTGCAATGCTGTGATGGCCAATGTGAAAGGCCAACTGACCAGGGCCAAGAGCGGATGACTAAAGACCTTTGGTTATGGGGATTTGGTCGTGAGTTTTGGCCTGGAGAGGGTTCCTATGCTGATCCCACAACATCTTACTGTTGGAGCCGGGCTTCCTCGAGAGCCCAAACTGATGCGATGGTTCGCAGTCATGGCCCGTCACCCGGACGAGAGGACAGAGGTTGCTCGGTTCAAACCTGAGTATTTCCAATGGTTGAAAAACCAGGTCTTTTGCATTCAAGATTTCCCTTACGCTTGGATAGATTTCCGTGGTGACCCAGACATGGCTCTTCCACCAGGAGAGCAGTGGGACGAGTCAGGTAAAATCCTTTTCAACTTTCCCTATTTAATTTTTTTTTTATATTTTTCATCATGTCAAAACTGATAGTAAAAATTTCAAATGTAGATGTGGGTCCACAGCGACCAGCCGCTCTCCGGCCTTTCGAGAGGAGGCAACCAGTTGCACCCGCGCCAGCCCCACAGGACGAATCAGCAGAGATTTTGGCCGAGTTGGAGAGTCATCTTGAGCGCTTGACAGGAGATATTCCTGAGACCACTATCGACGACATTCCTCGTCGACTTCAGCGCTATGTGATTGGAGTCCCGGGACCTTTTAGGAGGTTCCTTTGCAAGGTGGATCGGGCAGTGGTTTCTTATAGAGATCATCACCAATGATAGGATGATCGCCTTTTGTGGGCACATGTGACATTTTTTTTTTTTGTACTTATCATTTTTGCCGATCATAAGGTGTTTTTCAACCTATGATCGAAGACGATGTATTTTTTGACACACTCCTATATATATATATATATATCACTATTACCAGCTTTATATTGTAAATCATATCATGGAATGGTTTTAAATTTACATGTATGATTATTGCAAATGTCTATTTAACATTCGAGAAGCAATTGCATCTGCTAATGTATTTAAAGACCTTGGAATATGCTGATATTCAATGTAATCAAACTCACGTTCCAAGAGACGCACTCTCAAAAATAATCTTAATAACACTGGATTTCTAATGGCATACACTCTATTAAGCTGTAATACAACCAGTTCAGAATCCAACCTCACTCTCAAACTCCGAATCCCAAATGAAATAGATTCAGATAATAACTCAATCACTGCACTATACTCTGCAATGTTGTTTGTTGTTTGACCAAGACTTACCCGTGCATAGAAACTAACTCGTCAGAGGGCGAATAGATAACCCAAGCTGCGGAAGAGATGTTCCGTGTATTACGACAAGCACCATCAGCAAATCCAATGTATGTTTGGAGAGGCATCGACATCTGCAATATCAAGAGTAAAACCAAGATAAGCAGGAATAATGACGAAAAACACTCTCTAAGCTAAGCACACTTTTGTTTTTAAACTAAAACACACAAGCTAGAAAGAAAACTATCCTAACTAAAAATCTCCATACCCCATTCTTTTAAGCATAGTACCTCTTCAAGTAAAGGCCATTTCTGGGTTTACCCAAAGATTCCCCATCAAAGTCTACCAACTCATAGGCCCCTTTTGCTAGCTTTCGCTTAACAATATAGGGACCATGCCACATAGGAACGAATTTCCCAGCGCCTATTTTATCATTAGCTTGATCATACAATAACACTAGGTCTCCTTCTGAAAAATTTCGAGGGGTCACATTCCGATCATACTGAGCTTTCATACGTTTTGCGTGAGTCTCGATCGCCAATGTAGCATCACGTTGATTCTCATCTAATTGAGCTAAGTATAACAAACGCTTTTCCTCTTCGGAAGTAGCTGTGGCCATTTACAGAGACGGGATTTTGCACTCAATGGGTAACACAGCTTCCAAACCATAGACTAGTTGGAAAGGAGTGAACCCTGTTGATGTTTTTACTGAAGTTCGGTACGCCCAAAGTGCTGAAAATAGCATGTTGTGCCAATTCGACCGATGAATCCCAATGATTCGTCGGATCATGATAACTAAAACTTTGTTGATGGATTCAACCAGACCATTTGCTTGTGGATAATAAGGGGTTGAACTATCGTGACGTAAACCAAGCTGGCCTGTAAGTTCGGTCATCATAACGTTTCGAAAATGACGCCCATGATCAGAGATATCGCTTGTGGGACACCAAACCTAGCAATTATATGATTGAACACGAAAATTGCAGCTGTCTTGCCGTCTGCCTCGAATGTAGGCATCGCCTCGGCCCACTTAGTAAAATAATCTACCGCAAGGATGATATATGCATACCCCCCGGCCGAGTGAGGGTTACATGTAATAAAATCGATACCCCATTTGGAAAAAGGACCAACGATAATTATAGGGTGGAGAGGAGCAGGTGGATCGCATCTTACGATCAAAGATCTGGCAGTTGTGGCATTTTCAGACCGCCGTAATACAATCTTTAAACAAGGATGGCCAGAAATAGCCAGCGCGCAATATCTTTTGGGTTGTGGCATACCCAGACATATGACCGCCACATGCTCCAGAGTGACAGTCATTTAGAACTCTCTCAGCCTCTTCATGAGTTAAGCAACGTCGAAAAATAGAGTCCGCCCCACGGCGATAAAGAGTATCTCCAATAATTTTGAATTGTTGGGACTGGAAGCGAATTTTCTGACGTTCCGACCTTGAAATTTCTGGCCGAAAGGATTGGGTCTAGAGATAGACGATGATATCCCCATACCATGGATCTAAAGTGCTGATTAGAAACAAAGATTCATCCGCAATGGGCTCCTCTGCCACAGTTTCTGTGTCAGCACGCGAGAAGTCACACATTAACTCTGCAAAAACTAAATATTTCTTAGACTTACATTTCTCAAACTCCAAGTCGAACTCTTGCAGGATAACAATCCATTTAGAGTACTTGCCCCCTAGCAATTGTTTGGTCAAAATGTAGATCATAGGGTTGCAATCCGAAATTACCATAGTTTTACGTAGTAAAATGTGGTGACAAAAACGTTGGACAGCTTGAACGGCTGCCAATGCCAATTTCTCCACATGTGAGTATTTTAGCTCAGTTGGATTTAACGTGAGACTAAGGTAATATATCACATGTTCCGTTCCGAATTCATCTTCCTGAACTAAGACCATTCCAACGGTGCAATGGGAGGCGGCGAGATACAAAAAGTAATCCTGGTTGTAGTTGGGAGGATGCAACAACGGTGCATGGGTTAACGCGTGTTTGAGTGCATCAAAAGACTTCTGAGCTATCTCATCCCAAGAAAATTGAGTATTTTGTTTCAACAACCGTGTAAAACCCTTTGTAACCTCGGCATAGTTAGGAATGAATCGTCGTAAAATGTTTGCTTTCCCCTGCAAACTTTGGAGTTGGCGAAGACTCAAAGGAGAAGGCAAATTTATAATAGCTTCGACCTTCGAGGGATCAACATGAATGCCGGCTTTCGAAACTACAGATCCCAGCAATCGACCCGTTTCTATACAGAAGACACATTTGTGTGGGTTCAACCGAATACGATAATGCCTACACCTCATAAATATTGCTCGTAAGTGGACGAGGTGATTAGCTCGATGTAGTGAATGAGCAGGCAAGTCATCGAGATAGGGTTGCACAATGTGCTTGATGTCATGAAACGCATAAGACATCGCCCTCTGAAAAGTTGCTCCGGCATTCTTAAGCCCAAAAGGTAATTTGCAATAAGAAAATGTCCCCCATGGACAAATAAAAGTCGTTTTTGGTTGATCGGCAGGCAGAATGTTGATTTGATTGTATCCGGAAAAACCGTCCATAAAGGAAAATATTTCGCTGCCGGCACAATCATCAATGATTTGATCGATATAGGGAGTTGGGTAATTGTCCTTTGGACAGGCTCGATTAATGTCCTTATAATTGATGCATATTCTTATTGTCCCCTATTTTTTATTAACTGGAACAATATTCGATACCCAGTCCGTTAGCAGGATCGGATAAATGAAACCTACTTTCAACAGTTTTTCAACTTCTGCTTTAATTGCAGCAGCTTTTCGTGGGTGAATCTGACGCAAACGTTGCCGGACAAGTTTAGCGTCCGGGTAAGTTTTAATCTCATGAACAACAATTGCGGGATCAATTCCTGGCATTTCCTCATAGGACCAGGCAAACATGTCGCGGAATTCTTGAAATAGGGCCTTATATAATTGAATTTCGTCATCTGTACACGAGGCACCTATATGAATGTTCTCAACAATTCCAGGCTTAACCGAAATGTCAATGGGAATAGTTCGAGAGATGTTTCCCAAATTTAACTCTGAATTGGGATGTTGCATTGGATTTTGAGGTTCCTTGACATATTCGGTCGTAAAGATTGATGAGAAATTATTTTCAAAACGATCATCCTGAGGTAAAAACGAAGATCTATCTACACATAGGATTTCACGAATTTGCTCATCAGAGTGAACAAGTTCAGAAAACGTAGTTAAATCCGAGGTTGATGTGAAAAGTGATTCCTCACGGACCACATTCATTAAGTCTTTTTCGGTTGAACACGGGTCCGCAAAAGACTGCACAGCTTCATAGGCAATTTCATATGGACTCAAAGGCATGGAATTACCAAATGAGTCTATTTCATATTCAAAAGGAACGATCCAAGGATCGTCATAAAAAATAGTGTCTGATGTAATCATATGAATAGTTGCAAATGAAGATGATGCGTTGATTGGAGGAAAAGGAAAAGTTCCCAGTAAACCGGCATCTTTAACTAATCCTACTCCAACATCCTTATATGGGATAGTCATTTTACCGACGTGCTGAATACTCTCCAAAGAGGCTGGGTCGAATGAAAAGTAAGCCAGCTGGTCTATTGTTACGATCTTTCCATTATGTGGAAACTTTATGACTCTAAAGACCGATGAAACGACCGTTGTCATAGCGTAAGACCAACTTCGACCCAAGAGAAGGTTGTAGTCTAGAGGGGCATCAACCACCTCCACATCTAGACTAACGGTTTTTCCTTCAACCCCTATAGGCAAATCCTGTAGAATGCCAAAAGGATGAAACCCACGGCCATCAAAGGCCTTAAGAATTGTCGGGGATTGATTTAGTGAAGGTGAACCAAGTGATCTCCAACACTGTATTGACATAATACAAGTTGAGGCTCCCTCATCAATTACAGTCCGATGAATAGGCCTGCTTTTGACTATCACTGGAATCTGGAAAGCCATTTGATGAGGCAAAAGCGGTGTACTATTTTCTAGATCAAAGATTATTAGGTTCGGGTCCTGAACATCAACAACTCCTATAGCCGACAAAAGTAATTTGCATTGTGCTGGGCATGATTGCAGCACTTCCAAAGCCGACATTGCTGAGGGTGAAATAGCTAAATCCTCAACAATGTTATAATTCTGAGCCGCTCTCGCATGTGGATTGAAAGCTGACCTTCGAAGTACACCCTTGGCGGGTGGTTTGATTACTAAGTCTGGATTAGGTTTCTCGATCTGTAGTGGATCGGAACCGGGAGCTGAGGTTGATGGATTAGAATGAGAAGATTTTGCTTCTTTACCATCAACAGGACTTTTACTGCCATAATCTTACGATTGAGTCACAATCCTTGGGACATCATCAATATGGGTTCTTCATTGGCACTCGAGGAAGAACCTATCATCTTGCTATCTTGATTTGGAAATGGATCCTTCAAAACAGCAGGAGTTTGGGAACCTTTGACGATTTTCAGAACCTCTGCTCGATGAGGGCAGTCTCTTGTGAAATTTTCTTCGTCACAAATGAGACACGGATAACGAGGGTTGTGCTTTTCATCATTGCATTCTGCCTTTTCAGGTTTCTCCTTTGAACTTTTTTCCGTTTTATTCTTCTTCTTTCCTTTCTTCTTCCCACCGGATTTTGATTTAGCTGTAGATGATTCTATAACGTGAACATCGGCATAAACCTCTGCAGAAGAATCTCCTGTCGGGAAATCAGGCAAGGTTATGATAGGAGAAGAATTCTTGGAAGACTTCTTCTTACTTGTAGTGTTAACCGTACCAATCATACCGTCAGCGGCATGGGATCCCGAAGGAGCTGCAGTGATTTGATTTGACTTGGGAAGATCGGGGATCTTTTCGTGTAACGTACCTGACTGAGTATAGACCAAGTCAAGGTACTGTGCTTGAGAAATCACTTGCTCCTCAGTAACAACTCCAACTTTAGAAACATCTTCAGTGATCCTTGGCAACAAAGGTTTTACAAACCACTCAGCCAAGATTTGATCCGGAATGAATACCTTCACTAAACGTCGTCGATGTCTCCACTCATGAATATGATCTGAAATATATGTGGATGTCGATTGTTTTAGCGAAGTTAACAATTTCATGCCATTGTCATATCTCACTGGCAACTAGAAATGAGTTAAAAACGAGGTAGCTAACTGACTAAAATTATAAAAAGTGCCTCGCGGTAACTCAATGTACCACTTGGCCGCGAGACCAATTAGAGTGCGCTGGAAAAGTCTAAGATGGATCGAATCATCTGTGATGGAGTTAGATGCACACCAGAGGTGGTAAGTCATCACATGGTTCGACGAGTCCTCTCCAGATTTACCTTCGAACTTGGGAATGTCACTAGGCAACTTATTCGGCATTGGCGGCCAAAACGGAAGATAATTAATCAGATCGTTCGTTAGGCGCGAAAAGTCTGGTAAGTCCAAAGTTGCGATAAATGGTAACTGCCGATTAGGACCCTAAAACTCTGGGTCATGAGACCAGCCCCAGGAGGAGGATATCCAGGATAACTAGGAATAGGAATCGCGTTCGGGATATTGTATCCTCCCGGAAAACCAGGATTAACTGGGTCATATTGGGGTTGATGAGGTTGTTGATAAGTGTACCCAGGATATAGTTGATACTGATAAACGGGCTGCTGGACAGCAGGACCGAATTGGTTCTGTCCCTGGTACAGTTGATAGGTGAATTGAGGTTGACTGGTGACAACCGTACTTAAACCAGGTTGTCCTACAGGCATCTGAACCGTAGTTTGAATGGTGGATCCAGACAGTGTTATAAACATTTTTGTGCCTTAAAACTCCAAGCATGAAATGTCCATAAACCAAGGGCTCCTAAGTCCCTAAAAGTGTTTTTCTAACCCCTAAAGGAACAAGGGCAACAAATTACAGCTTCTCCCAGAAGTTCTCCACCAGAAACTGCTCAGAATAAGTCAAAACAGGATCATTTCAGCTGCTCCACTGCCTAGGTCCGTTGCATAGCACCTAAATATACTGGCTAGGTGCATTGAAACGCACCTAAATGCACTATGACGGTGCGTTGGGCGAGAAATGACAAATGGCAGTGTCATTCCGCGAGGTGGAGAGACAATGGAAGCTTCCAAAATCTTCTCCTATGACACTTGCCTCACTGAATTCGACCAAGGATGAGTAAGAGGTCTTCAGTCTCCAAGTGGAAGCAAGAACTGACAGAGAGAAGACATTAATCAAATCACAAGCTGACTCATCCTCCTTACACATATCTATATATGGATCCCTCATCCCAGAGATCTGGAGGCTGGAATTTTGCACATTGTAAGGAATTGTTGTTGGTTTTGATACAAACATCAAAGTATTGGGTGATCTATGCTTTGTTGGAGGTGAAGAGGGGCTTCTTTGCTGGGAGGTTGATGCTGGGTTAGGAACCATCCGTTGTAACTCCTCCTGGATCTTTTCTTGTTTATCAATAAAAACTATTTGAGTTTCTCCTCCATGCTTATCTATCATTGATGCTTGTTACATTTGTATGGTTAACTTAAATCTGATCCTAAGTTGTTTATGAATATAGATCCATGTCTTTGTATAGTGTTATTCTTCTGTGATCTTATAGGTACTTGGTGAAGCTGGGCAAGTAAGGGAGCAGGTAGCTGGAGACTGTCAAAGAAGAGAGGGATTGGATCAAAGGATTAGCGCAAGACACGGGTTGGTTATTTCTATTCCTCTCTATCTATAGTTCATAAAGGAAATAAAAAAGTAGTTTTTCTCTGTTTGTTTCTAAGGCAGCTGTCACACCTTAGTGGGATAGAGCAGTTCTAAATAGACACTTTTCCCGGTAACAAAATGGCGACTCCGCTGGGGAGAATGCCTAATTAGTTTGTTTGTGTATCTCTTTGTTGTTTGTTTCATAAACTTATAAGTAGCATTCGAACTGCATTTTCCATAACAAATGCAAAGTAGACATCTGCTGCTTCAATCCATTCACTAGATTTGTTTATGATTTGAACAGCTGATTCACAAACTGTCTGATTGCCCTTGTGATAGCTCTTAGACCCTCCTTAGATCTACCCCTGATTGTGCATTACTGATTGCTTTTACTCGGCCAAAAACCAAAGACTGAACTGCAAACTGTGACCCAGAACCCAGACAGATTCTCGTTTTTGGCCCAGCGCAGGTGCTGTTAAGAGATCTTGAATTTCAGCGCACTTCCCGAAAGGTCAACCTGCGCTGCAATCCAGTTTCTTTGTGTTACAAGTGCGCTGATCAGACTAGCCATGTGCAGCTGAGGTTCTTGTGCTTCATTCTCTCCAGTTCTATCTCTGAATTTTGTTGCCTGTGATCAATATATGTCTGTTTAAAACCCCTTTTCCTTGCTGTTATTCTACCTCTTTTGTACAAAAGAACTCTAGATGTTTTTGTGTGTTTGTTGAGTCGTTTACAGTTTTACATTGAAAAAGTAGAATAGTCGTACTGTCGTCCTTTGATTTAGATCTGTCGCAAGTGTCGATTTCGATCATAGGAGAAAGTTTGATTGCTGTTGATGGTCGATTATACTTTTACTATTGCCTTTGGTCTGAATTTGTGATTTTCTAGTGTCAAAAACGAGTATTCATTTCAAAATCGCAAGGTGTCGTAATCATCTCTATCTTTTGATTTCGAAAATAAGCTCGTTTGTGTTTGTCGCTTGAAAGCAAATTCAGATTTGTACATCAACTTTCTTTTTAGCATCAATACTAAGAAAGTCGAAAACAAATACATGCATGTGCATTTGCATATAGACAGTCTGTTTGGCTTGATTTAGGAAACTGCATTTACAGTGTGCTCTTTGCTCTTTGTGAAAAGATTGTGTCTTTCTTTTCCTCTAGTAGCTAGGATTTTCATCGCATAAAAGAGATAAAAGTTTGTTTATAATCTTTAGATTGCATTTTAGGAATTACATCTACATCTCATGGTGAACCCAAAAGGAAAACTTCATAAGAAAGATCAACTTAAAATAAATTCAATGAATCTAACAATGCTTTGGAACTTAACGCACAACATTTAGAGGTCTAGGCTAGAGACATATTCCGGCGTCGTAAAGCCTGGTAACTGTTGTCCTCACTGATGGTTGGGTGATTCCTCCACTTTGAGACGATAAGTGCCAGTACGGACTTGTGCTCCCACGTACCGTCGAGTATATTTTGGGAGACCCCTATAGGCTTAAATACTTCATCCATAGGAAGCCGTGTCTGCCGCCCTATCGATCGCAATGCACTGAACACAGCATTCGGTAAGACTGACTGCCGTACCGTAAAAAGTATTCTGCAGTTTTGCGATTGGTTTGGTACTCCCTCTACCTAGATCTCCAGAGCAGTCCCTTTCGTTCCTTTTCAGACTCCTTAACGGAAAAGGTCCATCTGAGCACTGTCAGTTCAGGCTCATTAAAAATAGAAGGAGACTAGAGTCATCTTTTGTTTTTTCTCGACTCTTAAAAACTGAAAAAACAAGTTGTGCCAAAGCGTATAAAATTTATTTTAAATGGAATATTCGTTACCCTTTCCTACATTGATCTTGGGTTGAGAAAATGGAGTCTACCAACCAAGGAATTCCCCTTGGAGGAAATCCTAGTCCCTTCTCCTCTTGGGGAGATGTTGGTGCGCCCCATATGGCCACATTGTCACTTCCAGGGCTGACAATTGGTTTGCCTGTATGGCTCTTCTCAACCTCTATCGTTCAGAACACCACTATTCCTGAACAATCGAATCAGAAATTAGATGAGTCCAGAGTTGCCCACCAACCTTCTACTTCCTCTAATTCTTCCTCTCCTCCTTCCTCTTCGCTTGATGGAGCTGGTAAAGCCAAAAATCAAGTTCTTAAGGAGAAGAAGGAAAAGAAGAAGAAAGAGAAAAAGAAGAAGGAGCCAAAGGCGAATGGGGGAAAACGAGTGTCATCTAACGAAAATACACACACTGCACCGACCAGGCGTAAATCGCCATGTGTCATTTTCAAAGGAGACCACTTTCACAAAGATTGTCCTTGCATCCCTCGGATATTAAGGGACTGGTCTCCTCATTTGCACAACCCGGTGTCGTCAACCTCTGATGATCATGTTGAAAGCACACCATCAACTAGTGAAAGCGAAGCCCTAGGACAAAAAGGGAAATGTAGATTTCCTTGTAAACTATGCGAAGGTGAGCATGCCGTCCACCGTTGTCCCTTCTTAGACGAAGCTAAAAGAGTTTTGGATGATCGTCCGGTTTCACCGTTACGACTTCCTCCTGGATAAAAAAAACTCTTGCCGAGTCCGTCACTAGTTGAAAATCTGGCTGGCCCGCTAAGGTGGTCAGCTGAAGCACCTACCATTGAAGATAAACCATCTGGATCCATACCAGACGAAAGTCAAAAGGTCGAGGCGGCGTTTGACCCGGTCTTGCCTTCAGAGGTTTCATCTTCAGATGATACAGTCACTGAAGAGAACAAGGATGACACCGTCCAAATTCTCTTCATAAACACAGACTCTGACGAACATGGGGGCAATTTACCCGTTCCTTTACCACAGGAAGGAAGTTCGTCAAAGCCGTACCCGGCCGTCTATTCGGTCCCACCTCCAAGCAACCTAGTTGTCTCCTTCAACTGGAATCAACTAGGCAGACCCCGTTTACCAGCTAGCGTACCATTCCGAATTATCGTTCAAATATATAGAATGGTTATGGTAGGTACCATCATAGATGAGGTGGCTTCTGTGAGTATCCTTTCCTCAACTGCTTGGAAAGCGCTTGGTTTGCCATCGCTTTTGCCTGAGATGAGAAATCTGACAGGCTTTGATAAAGGAACCAGTCGACCGTTAGGGATCCTTCCCGATGTGCCCATAACATTGAGAAGGAAAACAATTCACATGAACGTAATGGTAGTTCAAGGACCCCTGGATTACAATCTACTCCTTGGACGAGACTATATTTATTACATGGGAGCAATTGTCTCCTCACTCTTTAGAGTAATGTGTTTTCCGCACGAAGGAAGAGTGGTCAAGCTCGTGGACCAGCTTTCATTTCCCGGATCATACAGAGAAAATAGTCATATACCATCCCTGAATGGTCTTTTCATGTAAGAAATGTCTCAATCTCCAATCCGTCCTCCCGATGAGCGCGAGTAATTCAGAGGGATATGACTGAAACCCAGGGGGCATGCACCCTCGTCTGCTTCGGCAGGAAAACTCCGGGTATAGGGTAGGTTTCCGCGAGAGAATATGACTAGTCTGTACTCCCGTCCGTGATTGGAAGAGGGGGTTATTCTAGAATAAGATTATCTTGTCAAAGTTATGTGAGTGGAGTAGCCTCCTTCACTCACCTTGGTTTATCTCGGTTGACATCGCCGAAGAAGTGTTTTGTTTGCGCTGTGAATAGAACAATCTTTGGGTAACCTGTAAGAGGTAGGCCTCTCTTGGTAAAACAAATGTTTTAATGAACTAAAGAAGGGGTAACCTTGAAATTCTGTTTTATACCTGGGGGCATGCAAACCTTTTGGAGTGCAAGCGAAGAGCGACTATTTATTTTTAAAATTTTTAGGACCTCTAACCCTTTAAACTCGTAGGATTGGTCGTCTCCTAACTTGCATAAAGAAAGGATGTGGGGCAAAACTCTAAAAGTTGTCGTTTTTATATGAGACATTCTTATCATACGACTGGATTAATTGAGCAGTTTTAGCACATAGTTCAAGCTCGTTAAAAAATAAACATAAGATATGAGCAAATGTTTCCACCCGCGTTTAAGCTCATTAAAAAATGAACTATTCCCTGGTAAATAACCACCGTGAATGTAGTACTTCAGCCATTAAAGCCTTGGTCTTGTTTGCACCGTCACCTCCACTTTTTCATTGGCCGATCATTCACCTCCATTTGATTGTTTACCCATTTTGAGGAACAGCTGCGAAGAGTGATTTCACTAGCCATCCTTGTGACACTGTCGTGATTGGAAACTTCCAAACCTTACCTGGAATCAGCTACTACCCGTTTTATCACTCGTTCCTCAAAAGACAAGTCTTCTTTAAGCTCTTTTCAACTGACTCATAAAATATGAAAAGATTGTCGAGTCCTTGGCCTTCCAGCTCGTTAAAGGGACAGGAAGTGCTATCCCTCATCTAGATTTTAATCTTTTTGGACCTGAGGGATTATTGCACAAAAAGATCGAGCGCTTGTTTTGTTCGGCTCGTTAAAACTATCGAAAATTCATCCCTTCTGTATTGTTTTATACTTTTTCGGACTTAAGGGATTAGATGACGAAAAATGAATTTTGGAGTTACCTTTACGTTCCTTTTCAGACTCTCTAAAATTGAAAAGGACCGAGTTATCTTTGTCGTTAAACTCGTTAAAAAGATTAATAGTGACAAACTTGTCTTTAGACGAGAACGAGTTTCACTATCGCTAGGCTCGTTAAAACATAGCAATGGGTTTGCCCGAAGGGCAAATTATAGAACAAGCATATGTTATCCTCCTCAAGCTTGACAAAAATAAAGAGGTACTGGTCAGCAATGACTGGGGAAAAATTGGGAAGAAAACTCAAAGAATCTTTATTGGTAGCAAGTCGCTCTTGAACATGACACTTCCACTCCGTGTCCGATTCGGGTTGGGTTGTTTCATTCACCAGTCACATCGCCATGGTCACACCATACCATCCACATTTGGGGTTAATGCTACCAATCCATCACATCAGTGTCGCCGACATGTTCAAGAGAAGTCATCCAGAGAAGCCACCTGTGTCCCACCCACTACCATACATTATACTCCATTTTTCATGACCACCACCCTGAACCGTATATCATCAGATCGTTTTCAACTCCATCAAAATCATTTGCTCCGTTCCGTGTCATTGATGTGGGATTCATTAAGGCCCTTCTGTGATGGATCACTTCTTGTCGACATCAGCTCATTATCCAAGAAGTTGGTCTAGGAACACCCCATTCAGTACTTTGAAGCTTGCATGCCTCAATGGCAAGTTTCTCACTTCCGGCGACAGGTTTACATCAATGACCTTCGACCGAAAGATTTTGCGTGGTGTTCGACGCCAAGTCCTTTATTCACACCACGTGAATTGTATTGCAGTACCTTGAGGATCATTATCATTATCGGTGATTCCTCTCGCGCTTGTTAACAGTTTACATCATTGACTGGTAATCAAGCGATGTCTTTCCATGTTCGACTTCAGAACATTTCTCACATGGATCGACTTGTACTTCGAGTGAAGATCGGATGAGATTGAAGACCCCGGATCTAGTTTCATCCATCCGGGCTACGATATATATCCAGGGAAATAAAGACATTAAATGTACAAGCATTGCAGCACAGATAATCATCCTACCAAAAGGATGATGGCTCTATCAGAATCATTAGTCTACAATCAGACGATTGTCTGTCCTATGTACATGAAAATGAATTTCTAAAGCTGAGCATGGGAATGCCCGCCTCAGCTAGAGCATGAAAAACAGTATGAAGAGAATGTATTGTATTGTATCTTATTACAGGTCTCCTCCCAGCATTGAAAGAACTTCGGATCCTCATAATAAAGCATTTCACCCGACACCAAAAGGTTAACGGCCTCATACTTTAGGGGGCAACTGTTATAGACATTTTTGTGCCTTACAACTCCAAGCATGAAATGTCCATAAACCAAGGGTTCCTAAGTCCCTAAAAGTGTTGTTCTAACCCCTAAAGGAACAAGGGCAACAAATTACAGCTTCTCCTAGAAGTTCTCCACCAGAAACTGCTCAGAATAAGTCAAAACAGGATCATTTCAGCTGCTCCACTGGCTAGGTGCGTTGCATAGCACCTAAATACACTGGCTAGGTGCGTTGCAACGCACCTAAATGCACTATGACAGTGCGTTGGGCGAGAAATGACAAATGGAAGTGTCATTCCGCGAGGTGGAGAGACAATGGAAGCTTCCAGAATCTTCTCCTATGACACTTGCCTCACTGAATTCGACCAAGGATGAGTAAGAGGCCTTCAGTCTCCAAGTGGAAGCAAGAACTGACAGAGAGAAGACACTAATCAAATCACAAGCTAGCTCATCCTCCTCACACATATCTATATATGGATCCCTCATCCCAGAGATCCGGAGGCTGGAATTTTGCACATTGTAAGGAATTGCTGTTGGTTTTGATACAAACATCAGAGTATTGGGTGATCTATGCTTTGTTGGAGGTGTAGAGGGGCTTCTTTGCTGGGAGGTTGATGTTGGGTCAGGAACCATTGGTTGTAACTCCTCCTGGATCTTTTCTTGTTTATCAATAAAAACTATTTGAGTTTCTCCTCCATGCTTATCTATCATTGATGCTTGTTACATTTGTATGGTTAACTTAAATCTGATCCTAAGTTGTTTATGAATATAGATCCATGTCTTTGTATAGTGTTCTTCTTCTGTGATCTTACAGGTACTTGGTGAAGCTGGGCAAGTAAGGGAGCAGGTAGCTGGAGACTGTCAAAGAAGAGAGGGATTGGATCAAAGGATTAGCGCAAGACACATGTTGGTTCTTTCTATTCCTCTCTATCTATAGTTCATAAAGGAAATACAAAAGTAGTTTTTCTCTATTTGTTTCTAAGGCAGCTGTCACACCTTAGTGGGTTAGAGCAGTTCTAAATAGACACTTTTCCCGGTAACAGACGGTGGTAAAGATGTCTGAGGAGTAGATACAGAAACAGTAGAAACCGGAGCTGTCGATACTCCAGAAGTAGGTGGGGTAGATGGAACAGATGTTGTGGCAGTTGCAGCAATCGTTTGAGATGGAGTACGAGGCGCAGTAGGCCCAGAATGTGAAACTACCGAAGGTACAAAAGTTTGAATGTTAGACTAGACTGGTTGCTGGGGTGAACCAGAAACTAAGGGTTGTCCAGTTTGAGATGACAACTGTACACCTGGCTGCAACACCTGTTGAGTTTGCGATGGATCCCACACTATGTTCGTTTCGGGGTACTGACCCATAATAGGTTGAGAATATTGAGGACCATAACCGGGTTGAGGGTAGGTTTGATAGTTGAAAGGTACATTTCCCGTCCCTTGAACATAATATTGACCTTGGGGTGGTTGGAAACCTTGGTTTGAGTACTGACCTTGGGGTAGATATCCCTGAGGCACGTACTGATACTGGAGTTGACCTTGAGGTATAAATTGATACTGGGGTTGACCTTGGAGTACATATTGAGTCTCGGGTTGACCTTGAGGAATGTATTGTACCGTAGGTACGTACTGTCCTTGAGGTTACCCCCCAGATGCAAATTGTGTACCTTGAGGTTGTCCCCAGGCGTTAAATGAGGCTGCCCCCCAGGCGGTAACTGGCCACCTTGAGGTTGAGAATTGGGAATAGAACCTGACATCATAAGAATGTCTTCTACGCTCAACGGCTTTGCCCCATTGCTTCCAGTGAATAACCCTTGTTCAATGGGTTGAGGAGATGCTCCCGAAAAAGTACCAGAAAGTGACTGATACCCAGCGGGAACAGAACGACCACCGTACAAAAAAAATTCAGGCGATTGAGTAAACATGGACGACTGACCTGACATATTTACGGGAGTATAAAAACCTCTAGGATGATAAGGAGCACGAGGTGGTGAAAAACTTAACACTGAGTTTTCCAAATAATTAGTCAAAGAAAGATACCAAGTAGTACTTCTAGGTGGACTATAAAAAATTGATTCATGCTCCCTTAGATCAATAACAGGTTGATTTTTAGGGATAGGGATGCCTACTTCTTCTTCCGGAGCAAGTTCTTCAATAGCTATCAAACCAGAAGGAAGATTTTCGGTGATTACTCTTTCTACCCTAGGTGAATTAGGACCACTAGAAGTTGGAGAGACAAACCCCGATGTTGGAGTAACAGGTTCAGATATCTCAGGTTCTTCACCTATATCACTAGTAGATGAAAAGCTACCAGCAAGTTCAGAAACCGAAATAGATTCAGGATTATAACCTGTTTCTAGAGTTTGGTAATCAGGATGTACAACCAATAAAGACTCTCCTTCTTCAGGTGAACCAAATTTACTACCACTAGGAGTTACGAGGACTTTCAAGCCTTCAAGATGGCTCGGGACTTCCTCAGGAGGTTGGCCCCGAAGTCTACAGGACTTCCTCAGTAAATCAGCCACAGTTACAAACTCAAGAGACTGGCCCCGAAGTCTATGGGACTGTCTTGGTAATTCAACCACAGTTAAAAACTTTTAACTACTTCACACGCAAACAAAGTAAAATCTCAATGAAAAACACCTAAAGCCTCTAAAGAACCAAACAAATTTGAATCACATGCCTAAAGAATCTAGAGATCAGACACATACAAACAATAACTTTCCGGACTGAAAACACTAGTTGGTGATGAAATCCAACGTCGCAGAATTCAGTACAGAAATGGCGGTTGGAACAGTTACCCCGGCAACCTGCTTAATGAATAGACTGGACCAAGTTCCTCCACTTAACCGTCTCGAGTGAAGTGAACCCCCCAGAAAATCCAAGTGAGTCTAGCCGAAGTCTGCTCCAGGTACAGTGGGATCTTCCCACCACTGTCACCTTAGGAAGAATCCTAAAGAATAAGGCCACTAAGGTTACCAACTGAGACAAATACACCTGGGGGAACAGTTTACGATCCGATACGCACGCAAGGGCAGAGTAGCAAGCTCAATCCCTTTGAAGGCTCCTTGACATAATCCAAGGTTTACCAACAAGTGACCCCAGGCTCCTCGACAATGGTTAATTCGAGGTTTACCGTTTTTAATATGTGAATATCTGGTGTCGTTCCCAATGAGGAAGGATTGATTCCCACACTGGTTCAGACACGATCTCGTGCTTCTCCTTTAAGAGGAGCTTTCCCAGAGCATAAATGCAACAATTGGATTTCTTCCTACCACAAGATACAGCTACTTGTTTTTTTTTACTGTCTTGGAGAGTTAATTACTCTCCTACTCCAAGACACTAGCCTAAGCTAAGTTGGTGTATTAGAGCCCTAGAAATAAAATGTTACTAGGTGAATTTTACTTTAAGCGTTAATTTTAGTGGTTGTTGTTTAAGTCAAGAGGTGGCGGAGATGAAACTCGTGGTGTAAAGACTCGACTTGAAATCACTAAAAAGATGCACCTAGGATGATTTAAACAATCTTTTCTCTTCGATGAACTTCTAAACTAAGAAAGAGTTTGAGAAATGCAACTACTTTGTAAACACAAATCTTTCTCAATTAAACAAATTAAAAGAAGAGCTTTTCCTTTCCAAAGAACTCAAAACGAGACAACTAGCTATTTCACACAAATTTCCCTTTTCTTTTCAAAGCACTTAATCACTACAAAAGACAAACTTTTCCAAAAGAGATTTTGTTTTTTATATTTTGTAAAAAAAACACTCAAAACTAATGAAAATGACTAACTTTGAGAGCTACAAACTATAAAAAGCTACTTGAAGTCAAAGCCTACTAAAAGTCTTTTTGAGGATGTTTTACTTAGCTAAATGTGAGCTAAGGACTAATTTATGCAGAATCACAATTAGTCAAAAAACAACCAATCTTTCATTTTCTTTTTGTAAAAATGAAAATTCCAAACTTTCAACTACAAGCTTTTCGAAATTTTGAAATGAGAAAACTCAGAGCGAATTCCTCAACAAGGGGAGATTTCATAAATGGTCAGACTCGCAAGAAGACCAGTAGACACCAAGGTAATCTGAGGTCCCTAGGGCTTCTAAGCTCAGAGCCACTACACAACCAAAATGAAAAACAAACCCAACAAGCAAAATTCCTAGGAATTCCACCTAAAACCCTAATGCTAATGAAATTAAACCAAGGAAAGTTTTTGACAGGGAACAAGCAGGTCTGGGCAATGGCTAAAACTTATAAACAAATTCTAAACTTATAAAAAAGAGGAAAATTTGAAATTCTTCAATGTTTTGACAGGGTACGCAGGCAACCTGTTTACACAGATGCGTCTACGCTCTATGCACAAAGCAAAAGTGCGTACAAGTACGCACTGTGCTTAACTCAGAGGGTGCGTACCTCTCCCAAAACTATGAAAAATGAAAACTAACTCAAAATTAACTAAATTCACCCAATCCCACAATCATCAAGTCAAAAACAGAAACAAAAAATACAGTTTCTCAGGTCAAAGTATAGACAAAGAAAACAATCAGGTCCCCAGTGGAGTTACCATTCTGTCACGCGGAATGAGTCGATCTTGCGGACAAGATAGACCTTCCTAGAATCTAAAGAAGACCTAACGACAAGCAAACCAACCAGACACTATCTTTCTCTAAATATGCTTCAATAAACAATAGCAAACAAAGGTTTTTAGGGCCTACCTTTGGTCCAACGCAAGCTTGTGGATGCCCTCGCTCTTTTGATCCAAATGAGCTCCTCTTCGCGAATTTGCAAACACAAACAAGGCAAACAAATTAAATAGGACCTGAAAAACCAATTGCATGAAACATATTTAACATGAAAGTCAAGGAGTCCATGAAACAAATAACATAAGATACTTGTTGAGAAAAATGAGTTTGATTGTATTAATTCAAAAGAAGAAGAACTTTACAACCTTTGCCTTGACGCTGTACAAGCTCCTCCCAGGGTCCAACAAGATGTCTCCTCTTCTTTGACAAGCTTCATTCACTCTCCAATGGAACCAAGTGGTATGTGATCTTTCCTCTCAAGCTCAACCAAAGAGTCTTGATTTCACCAGCATTTACCCTCAAAATGTTCAGCTTCTAACCTCTCTAGTCCTCACCCCAATGCCTGAATTTATAGTGCAATGGAGGGAAGTTACTAGGTCCTCCTTCAAAGGGATAAAGCCCTCCTTCAAAGGGATAGCTCCTTTAGTCAAGGGATTAGCTCCTTCTCTTTTGGGATGCATGAACCACCTCAGAGCGAACAATCCACATCAAAATTCCTTCTAGAAAACTCTAGAATTAACCCAAAGTGAGTTTTTTAAGATAAAAATTGCACCTTTTTACTTTCACAGGGGTCCGCACCTGCACCGTTATGAACAGAGCAGGTAGGTACGCAGCTTTTGTACACAGAAGGTGCGGGACCGCAGGTGACCATGAGAGAAAGTGCGAAACCAGAGTTACATTGATTTTTAATGTCCTTCTCCCACTTACAAAGCTTGATTTGAAGAGCTGAGGTCCTAGACTTGCTTAGGAGGACAGTACAAGTGATAATAGACCCATACTGACTGCAAATAATCATGGTGACGATATTTTTGTGTAACAGTGTCGTTCTCATTCTCTTCAGTGATTGTGTCATCTGAAGATGGACCTTCCAAAGACAAGACCGGGTCGACTGCCACCTTAACCTTTTGACTTTCGTCTGGTATGGATTCAGCGGGTTTATCTTCAATGACAGATGCTTTGACCAACCACAATGGCGTGTCGGTCATATTTTTAACTAGTGATGGACTCGGCAAGAGTTTCTTGTATCCAGGAGGAACCCATAGCGGTGAAGCAGGACGGTCATCCAAGACTCTTTTAGCTTCGTCTAGGAAGGGACAACGGTGGACGACGTGATCGCCTTCACACAATTTACAAGGAAATTTCCATTTCCTTTTTTGTCCAAATGCTTCGCTTTCACTAGTTGATGGTGTACTTTCAACATGATCTTCAGAGGTTGACGACACCGGATTGTGCAAACGAGGAGACTACTCCCTTAAGATCCGAGGGATGCAAGGACAATCTCAATGATAGTGGTCTCGTTTACAAATGACACATGGAGATTTAGACTTGGATGGTGCAGTGTGTGGATTCTCACTAGACGATGCCTGGTTACGCCTTTTTTCCTTCGACTCCTTATTCTTCTTCTCTTTCTTCTCGTTTCCGTTCTTCTCCTTCTTACTTAATTGATTTTTGGCCTTACCAGCTTTATCAAGCGAAGAGGAAGGAGAAGAGGGAGAATCAGATGAAGTAGGAGGTTGGGGGGTAACATTAGTATCATCCAGTTTCTGACTTAATTGTTCAGGAATCACGGTGTTCTGAACGACAGTTGTCGAGAAGAGCCATATTGGCAAGCCAAACGTCAATTCTGGAAGAGACAATGTGGCCATATGAGGTGCACCAACATCTCCCCAAGAGGAGAAAGGACTAGGATTTCCTCCAAGGGGAAATCCTTGGTTGGTGGACTCCATTTTTCTCAACCTAAGACCAACGTGGGAATGGTGATATTATTTCGATTAAAATAAATTTTAGATGCTTTGACACAACTTGTTTTTTCAATTTTTAAGAGTCGAGAAAAAACAGAATATGACTCTAGTCGCCTTCGATTTTTAATGAGCCTAAAGTGACAAGTGCTCAGATGGAGCTTTTCCTTTAAGGAATCTGAAAAGGAATGAAAGAGACTACTCTGGAAATCTAGACAGAGGGATTACCAAACCAATCACAAAACTACAGAATACTTTTTACGGTACGGCAGTCAATCTTCCCGAATGTTATGTTGAGTGCATTGCAAGCGATAGGGCGGCATACATGGCTTCCTATAGATAAAGGATATAGCCTACTGTGGTCTCCCAATATATACTCGACGGTACGTGGGAGCACAAGTCCGTACTAGCACTTATCGTCTCAAAGAGGAGGAATCACCCAACCAACACTGAAAGCGACAGTTACGAGGCTCTACAACGCCGGAATACATCTCTAGCCTAGACTTCTAAATGTTTTGCATTAGGTTCCAAAGAGTTTTTAGGTTCATTGAATTTATTTTACAGTTGATCTTTCTTAAGAAGTTTTCCTTTCAGGTTCACCGCATGATGTAGATATACAATTCCTAAAATGCAATCTAAGATGATAAACAATCATTTAATCTTCTTTTTTGCAATGAAAATCCTAGCTACTAAAGAAAGAGAGACGATATTATTTCAACATAGAGCAGAGAGCACACACTAGATGCACTGTCTTAAATCAAACCAACAAGCGGTCTAAATGAAAATTCACATGTATGTATTTTTTTTAGCTTTCTTAATGTGTGAATGACAAGAAGAATGCTAAGTACAAATCTGAATTATCTTTTCAAAGCGACAGTACTAACAAATTTCTCTTCAAAAACAAAAGGAAGATAACGACGACACTTTGCTATTTTGAATTGAAAACTACTTTCAACACTTGAAAAAGTACTAATTCAAATCAAATACAAGAGTAACTGTATAGTCGACCGTCAAGAATAATAGAATTCTTTTCTTTGATTGAGAATGACACTTGCAACACTTTCAAATCAAAAGATGACAGTTTGATGATGCTACTTTTTGTAAAAGAGAAGTGTAAATGGCACACAATACATAAAAACATTCACAATTCTTTGTACTATGGAGGCGGAATCATGCAAAAGAACGGAGTTTCGACAGTGGTATACTGATCACAAACAGCAAAACTCCTGAACAAAGCTGAAGAGAGTGAACACAGAAACTAAAATCTGAGAGCAGAAGAGGTCTTATCTGATCAGCGCACCTGCAACACAGGGAAAGTGCGATGCAGCGGACCTACTGCACACAGGAGGTGTGATGCATCCAGATTCCCAAGAGGAGAAAGTACAATGGTCTAGGGACGAGACTTCAACTTGGTTCCGGGTCACAGTTTGCAGCTTAGTTCAGGGATTTAGGCCGAGCTAATGATTTTTAGTAAATATAAATCACAGGGGTTGATCTAATGAGGTTACTAGAGCCACCACTAGGGAAATTAGAAAGTTTTCAAATCGATTGTCCAATTTATAAACAAAACCCAGAGATAGACTGAAGCAGCATTGATCTACTTTGCACTTGCATAGCAAATGCAGTTCGAAGGCTAGCTGACTTGACTTCAGGCTCCATCTATAAGTTTATAAAAAAACAAATATAAACAAGCAAATAATCTCTTCGTTCCCCAGTGGAGTCGCCATTTTGTTATCGGGAAATCTAGTGTCCACTCGGAGCTACTAGTCCCACTAAGACTGGTAGCTATCTTAGAAACAAACAAACTAAAGCTACTTTCGCTTTCCTTTAGGAGAAGTAGAAAAGAGGGGAACAAAGGACGCCAACCTTAGTCTTGCGCTTAGTTCCTTGCATAGTTCCTCTCCCTTCTCACAGATCCTTGCCACTTTGCCTTCATCTACCCAGCTTCAAAGAGCACCTGTGGAATCAAAGCAACATAATACTATCGAAAAATAGAGATCTACAATCATAAACAATATAGGACCAGATATATACTGACCACACAAATGCATATATCATCAAACACAAAAGAATGTGGAGGAAAACTTGAATAGCTTTATTAATATCAAGAATAGCAAAGAGGATTACAACCAATTGTTCTGACCCAGCATCATCCTCCCAGCATGAAAGCCCTTCTTCACCTCATGAAAAGCTTATATCACCAAATACTATGATATTCCACCAAGAAACCAACATCACTTCCTTACAAGATACAAAATTCCAGCCCCCCGGATCTCTTGGATAAGGGATCCATATATAGATGATTGCAGTGGGGTGAGTTAGCATCTAGGATTTTGATTAGTGTCTTCTATATGATAGTTCTTGATTCCACTTCGAGATTGATGATCTCTTACTCATCCCTGGGCGAATTCAGAGAGGCAAGTGTCACAGGAGGAGTTTCTGGAAGATTCCATGACGATCCACCTTGCAAACTGTCTCTGACATTTTTCTACTCTCACCCATCGCACCCTAGAAAAGGGCTTTCCAGTATGCATCGCACCCTTTTCACTGGGCAGGTGAGATGCATCGCACCCTCTGCACTGGGTAGTCTGTATGGTCCAACTTTGACCAGTTCTGAGCCGTTTTTTGTGGAGAACTTCTGGGAGATGATGTAATCAGCTGAACTTGTTATTTTAGGGTGTGAAGCAACACTTTTATGGACTTAGGAGCCCTTGGTTTATGGACATGTATGATTGGGGTTGTAGTGACCAAAAATTACTATAACAATACTCCCCCTGAGTACATGCTGAAATCTCTGATTGAGCTCCCCCTTTGAACATGCTTAGGTGCACCAAACCATCCATGCTCCCCCTAAGCACATGTAGAGTCTGAAAAAATATTTTTCAAAAGAATAACATGACTCTATAACTCAACTAAGTGAGTATGACATTCTTATCACCAATGAATCATACATACATCAATTTCCCAACCAAGTGGGGATATACCAAATTTGACTCATCTAACAAACCAAGTGGGGATATACCAATTGTTTATACATATCAAAAACAAGAAACATTACATCATCCATCCCATGCATAGTAGGGTTACAAATTACATCATATGACTCATGGGTCTTTAAAATATATACATGACATTTTTAAAAAAGACCAAAGACTTAACAATACCATGATAGTCATCAACAACTATCATACAACATATATGATCTGCACCATAAGCATCTGTCAACAACATTTAGACCTGTAACCTGCAATACCATTCTCTTGGCTAACCAACAATAATATGCCACTTAAGTGATCATCCATGAATCTGATCTGAATACCAACGATGTGACCCCAAGTATCATAGCAAGATCTATCATTTAGCCACATAAGCCTCATCACCGAAGAATTTTTTTTCTCTTCTTTTCATATCCATTGTTTGTTTGTATTTACCACTTATTTCTTGAAATCTTCCTTTGACATCTTCTTGTAGTCTTTACATATGTTCTGAAAACTCTTCAGCTTTTGCACTTCTTGTCTCCTATTTATCCAAATTTCTGAGCTCATACACACCTCTTGGATTCATTCCAAAAACAATCTGAAATGGATTCATTCCAATACTTCGTTTTGAAGTGGCATTATAAGCAAACTGAGCTTGAGTTAGTGCTAAATCCCACTATTTAGGATTATGATACACTAAACTTCTCAATATGTTTCCCAAGCTCCTGTTTACTACTTCGGTTTGTGCATTTTTTTGAGGATGGTATGCTAAACTAAAACTGAGGTTAGCTCCTAGTTTCTTCCAAAGAGTTCTCCAAAAATGCCCTACAAACTTTGTATCTCGATTGGACACAATACTTATAGGTAATCCATGTAATCTTACGATTTCTGAAAAACATAGATTAGCTATATGTGTTGCATCACTAGTCTTCTTACAAGCAATGAAATGTGCCATCTTGGAAAATCTATCTACCACAACATAAATGGAATCATTCCCTCTTTTATTTTTAAGTAATCCAAAAACAAATTCCATTATAACTGCATCCCACGGTCAGTCTGGTATTGGTAATGGTTGATACAATCCTGTGTTCTGACTTCTCCCTTTAGCATGCTAACATATCCTACACTTCTCAACAAATTTCTTAACACCAGTTTGCATTTTTGGCCAATAATAAAAAGCATTCGCCTAAGCAAAGGTTTTATCTTGTCCAAAGTGACTAGATAATCCTCCACTATGTTTTTCCTTTATTATGTTTTCCCTCATAGAACATTTGGGAATACACAACTTGTTGCCTTTAAACAATAAGCCTCCTTGTATGAGATAATCTAACCACTGATATAAAGTATTGGATTTTGAACTGTTGTATAGACATCTTTAAAATCTACACCATCTTTGTACATTTCAATCATTTCTTCAAATCCTACAACACCAACTTTGAATTCTTGCACAATAAAACTTACCCTTCTCAACGCATCAATGACTTTATTCAACTTACCACTTATGTGCTTTATCACAAAAGTAAATCTCTGCAAACATTCTACCCACTTGTCATGTTTCTGGTTCAATTTTGGCTGGTTATTTATGAACTATAATGCATGAATGTCCGAATACAATATGAATTCTTTTGGCAGCAAATAATGTCTCCATTTTTTCAAGGCTTGTAAAATAGCGTAAAACTCTTTATCATAACAAGAATACTTCTTCTTCGCTTCATTCAATTTCTCACTGAACTACACTATCAGTCTTTGTTCCTGACTTGGAACTGCGCCAACTGGCATCTGTTTCAACTTGAAATACATTTTCAAAATCAGGCAAAGTTGAAATCAGATCCTCTGTGATTTTCCTCTTCAACAGTTTAAAATTCCTGTCTGTTGCTTCTGTCAACTTGAACAGCTAATTAGTCTCCTTAATTGTTTCAAGAATTGGTGCAAAAATCTGACTAAAACCTCTGATAAACTTTTTGTAAAAACTTGCAAGACCATGAAAGCTTCTTACCTCAAATATATTTCTAGACATAGGCAAGTTCCAAATTGATTGGACTTTCTCTAGATCCATTTTCAATCCTTCTTTAGAAAATACAAATCCTAAGTAAATTAATTCTTCCTTCATGAAGCTACATTTCTTCAGATTTATCAGTAGTTTCTCTTTCTTCCAGTCTTCACAGTTTGTCACCAGGGATCAACATGAGCTCTTACTATGTCTGGTTTTGTTAGATGTTTTGCACATGATATTCAGCACAAAACATGTCATAAGTATGTTTATCTAGACCAAATTGGAAAGAGATTTCCAACGGTATATCACACTCCAAAAATTGGCTCCCGAACCAGAAGATTTGACTGAATGAATGGTTGACTCAAAGGCCTCCCGTGCAACAGTTCAAGTATTGAATGATCCAGAGGAAGCTAGGAGATGTCAGTGGCTAGTCTTGTGGCTGGATTGTGATAGAGCAGAAGAGAAAGTAAGGCATGATGCAAACATGAAGGAGCGAATAAAATAGAAGAAATTAACGCAGCAACAAAATTCTTTTCAGTATTAAATAAGGTTGGAGAGGGCTCATATGGGTCTGTCTACAAGTGTACATTGGATAATAGCCTAGTGGCCATCAAGGCTCTTCACCCAAATGCAACCCAAGGGTGTAAAAAATTTCAACAAGAGGTTGAACAAGAATTGCAGGAAAAATTAAGTGAAATGGAAGATCTTTTGGCTCATTCAAGAAAGGAAACCAAAGAGCTAGAATCATTATCTGTTATGGAGATAAAAAAGTTGAAGCTGAAAGATTCTAACTATTAGAAATTCTTGTGTGTCCATTGTCAAACACTACAGGAGGTGAACGTTATCCCTCAACTGGCCAAAGAAGAATTAATAGAAGTGCAAAATAAATGGAAAATGGAGATTAAAACATTGGGTATGCTATGTACTTCCATATGTAGAACCAACTCACTGGACTATCAACCAAGCTAGTCTGGAAACCAAACTACTATAGATTACATTGGTAAAAATGTAGAGTGTTTAATTGTAATCCCAACAAACAAGGGAAAGAAGCCCACAGAATTTTTACCTTCAACAAAGTCTTTGGTCCTTCTCCATCTCAAGAGCAAGTGTTTTTAGAATACGGTGCATTCTAGATGGCTACAATGTTTGCATATTTGCATATGGTCAAACTGGTTTTGGAAATACTTTTACAATTACTGGTCCAAATTCATCATCAGAGGATGACTGAGGAGTTAATTACTGAGCATTAAATGACCTTTTTCAGATTTCACAAAAAGAAGATACTTATTTCAGTATGAAGTTGGTGTTCAAATGATAGAAATATATAATGAGCAAGTGCGTGATGTGCTTGCAAGTGATGGTTCAAATAAAAGGCTTGTGATCCGAAGCATATCCCAAACCAATGGCCTCAGTGTTCCTAATACTAGTATGTTTCCTTTTGAATCAACACCAGATGTTTTTGATTTAATGAAAATTGGATAAAAGAACATGGCAATAAGTGCTACTGCTGTCAATGAACGTAGTAGTCATTCTCACAGTGTCTTGACTATTCATGTGCACGGCATAGACTTGACTTCTAGAGCTATTCTTCATGGGTGCCTTCATTTGGTTGACCTTGCTGGGAGCAAGAGGGTTAACAGGTCAGAAGTTACTGGTGATAGACCTAGAGAAGCACAGAATATCAATAAATCTATGTTAGCTCTTGGGGATGTCATATTTGATTTAACGAACAAAAGTGTTCGTGTACCATATCGTAACAACAAGCCTATTCAGATTCTTTAGGATTCCTTAAAACGGGTGTCTATTGTTGAGTTGGGTGCTGCACGAAGCAACAAGGAGAGTAAGGAAATTAAGGGTCTGCAGGATCAGATTGCAACCCTGAAGGATGTTGTTACAAAGAAAGATATTGAGATTGAATGCTTACAGACATTGAAGGAGTCAAGACTCCATGCTCAAGATACTAATTTTAATAGCGACAAACTTAGGACGGAAGGCCCAACTTAGTTCCAAATATAAGTGCCCCTGCATCCACAACACACACAAGTCAAAACATTGAAACCAAGTCAAAATATCAACAGTTGGAGTGTGGTGTTGCACCCTTGGTTGTGGCACTGTGCTTCTAGACTATGGCACTAAGCGTAGCCCTTTAGCGTTTCACATAGAGCCATCCTATAAAAAATTCTGAAAGTGTCTAGAATTGAGCTTGCACATGGAGAAAATTCAAAAGCATTTTTGCTTAGAGTCTTGGAGACACGGAAGATGGTGCTACAAAAAGAACAAGGAATGGCCTTTGCTTCTGTAGCTGCTAGCTTTCACATGGATCAAAGATGACAGATCCTACAAAGAGTGGTAAGAGGAACAACGACAAGCATGGATTTTGTTAGAACTATAAGGGAAATGTCCCTTGTTTGGGCCAGATCTCCCAAAAACAAATGAAGTTCAAGATGTTCTAGACACATTTCATGTGATATCTAAGCTTCCTGCTAATAACTTTGGAGCTTACATTATTTCAATGGTAACTTGCAGCATCAGATGTTTTAGTAGTTGAGTTATTACAATGGGAATGCCATGTAAAAAGGAAATTACATGTTGTACCATTATTTGAGAAACTTGCAGATCTAGAGGCTACTCCTACTGCTTTGGCTAGATTGTTTTCAATAAATTGGTACAGAAACAGAATTGATGGAAAGCAATAAGTCATGATTGGTTACTCTGATTCTGGAAAGGATGCTGGTAGGCTAAGTGTAGCTTGGGCTTTTTACAAAGAACAGGAGGACCTTATTAAGGTTTCTAAAGAATTTGGTGTTAATTTGACAATGTTCCATGGTCGTGGAGGAACTATAGGCAGGGGGAAGGCCCAATCCATCTGGCCATATTGTCACAACATCCAGATACAATTCATGGCTATTTTCAGGTCACTATTCAAGGGGAAGTTATAGAACAATCTTTTGGTGAGGAACATTGGTGTTTCAAAACCCTCCAATGATTTACTGTTGCCACTCTGGAGCATGGAATGCAGCCTCTAGTTGCACCAAAGCCTGACTGGCATGCACTGATGGATGAAATGGTTGTTGTTGCTACAAAGGAGTACAAATCAATTGTTTTCCAGAACCCGAGATTCATTGAATATTTTCGTTCTGCAACACCAGAGTTAGAATATGGTCGAATGAATATTGGGAGTTGCCCCTCAAAAAGGAAGCCAAGTGGAGGAATTGAGTCACTCCATGCCATCCCATGGATATTCGCTTGGACATAAACTTGATTTCATATTATTGTTTGGCTAGGATTGGTGGAGCATTCAAGCATGTTATGAAAAAGGATATAAGAAATATCCATACGCTGCAACAACATGTGTACCATTTGTTGATCAGGTTTCCCTAGTTCCATTATATCAACCTGACACAATATTGCCTCAGCCTACACCATTGCTTGATGCTTATGCTTTCCAAGCATCAGATCCATATACTTCTGCATATCAGAGGCAGGTCCTGCCTCCTACTGATCCATTTCCTATGAGGAATGGGTTGTTATCTGATATTGATTATCGTGGGGTAGATCTGGGGCTTGAATATTTACACAGTCAGAGAACATCCAAGGAGGGACAAGAACAACAGATCGATCAAACAACTCCAAAATTCATGTAGGTGGGTGCAATGTGAATAGTAAATCAAATTTTTGAAATAGGCATGTGGCATTATTCGAATTTTTCAAGGAACCAATGGCAAATGTTTTAGCCATGAAATCAGCAGCCTAAGTTTTAGAAGGGGATAGATGGTAGTGTTCAAATATTCCAACGAACAGGTGGCAAAGTTTGTGGGCTTAAAATCAATAGTTGTTAAAACCTTCCAGATTTCCAGCGATGACACTTTCATCAATTCCAGTTCAAAAGATTGCAGCAAATCTATTTTGATGAGATTTAATTAAATTATTTAGTTATGATTTTAATTAATGTAGTTTGACCGTAGCACATGTTTGGTTTTCTTTTTTATTTTTATTATTTTGATTCCTATGTTTAGGAAATCATAATTAGTATGTAACATTATAAATAGGATTAGTTTTAAGATGTGAGGGTTCGATTTTGGCAGTAGAGAGGCTACTTGGCACTGTGTAAAATTTTCCTTAATATCATTTTAGTAAATCAGTTTTCTGCCCTTTGGACCTGGGATTCATCACGGTGCTTAAATGTCCAGTATGTTTTTCTCATAAATCATTTACTCATTTTGTCTTTCTAACTTGTTACAGCATTATCTAAGAGATGTGTTAGGAATTCATCTGTAATGATGCTCCTTTCATGATGATTTTGTTATCAGATGTAATGGTTTTCTTTGCAGAATTCATCCTATGCTAGATGCTCTGTTGAGCAACCTCGTGTTTCTCTTTCGTCTAAAGTTGCTACTACAGATCCATCCATTGTTCGATGCTTGTAGGGAAGCAGGCTTTCTCCACTATTCTTCTTACATTCACAATATTTATCTGGCTGAACATGGAACTTCCTTTGCCCCAAGTTTTCCGGCAGAAACTGGCATCGATTCCATAGCCCAATCATCCTTTCTCTTGTTGTTTCGACCCAAAACCTTTCAAAAAAATCCCCGCAATCCATAGCTAGCCTAAAATTTCATTTATTGCAGCCACATCTTGTTTGCAAAGAGAGAGCCTTCACTGGTCTAGTAGGGCTAGATGCTAGATCAAAAGCTTGTCTGTGGTTACCTCAAAATTGCTTTTTCTCAGCCTTGAGGTTAATTCTGAGTGCTAACATATTGGTGCTTCTACCGGGGACGAGGTGACAACTCTTCTCCAGGAAAGATCGTTCAAGTTGCAGATCTGATTGGTAATGGTTGACAGTAGTCAAATAAATAGGAAGGCTGAAACATCTGCCTGGCAACTCCATTGTTCGAAATCTCGAGTTTCAAAGTATTGATGGTGGCTCTACTGGCTAAATGAAGGACTCAGATGTTGCTTCTATTTGTTCAAGGTATTCATGTATCAATTTTTCTAATCTTCCTGGTTTTCCTAATAAATTACTAAAGGATGCATATATTTTGAGTAGTGGCCCTAAATTCAATGGGGAAGGTCTGACCTTGACTCTTGAACATATTGACAATTTTAAAACATTTGTGCAAATTCTTAGAGTTAGAAAGGAAGATGTCTTCATCAGATTGTTCTTTGATTCGTTTCAAGTCAAATGTAGAAGATGGATTGAAAGTTTCCCTATCAGATCTATTACGTCATTTGTAGATTTTTGGCATATCTTTCTTGAAACAGATGGAGCAAAATGAAGAATTCAAAATAGAGGTGCCCTCTATTCAATGATTTAGAGAATGGAAGATATGTGCACGGATGATAGATGAGAACTTTGCTTCATCTCTTTCTTGTTATTTGAAGTCTTGTTGATGTAGCCATGAAGTTAAGCTCAAATTTTTGTAAGAGTTTTCCTTCAAATTTGAAGAAGATCTAACTGAATTGGAGACCCAAATACAGTCCCAGGATCTGGATTGTTAAGTCCCATTCTTTGGGGACATTTTCTAGCAAAATGAGGGAAAGGTAAGGTTGCCCTTGGATGTTTGCATTAATAATTTGCAGCTGGAAGCATGTATTGAGGAGTTGGGGCAGCAAACAGAGTATGGTTTCTTTGATCCTATTGTAGCGTACATGGAAAAAAATTTCAGTTTGAATGATAGGTCAGATTGTCTTTTACACAACTAGACTCCTTATGTGCATGGATGGCTATCAGCATTTACATTTGCATCCTCGTTCAAGCACTTCCAAGCAGCATCCTTGTCACAATTACTTGAATGTTTTATCTAGCATTACAATATCACTTGATCTATTGATTTTGCTGCAAAGTAGAGTAGGTTTGTGTATAAATAAGCTACCTAATGCAACATTTCATTTTCCGATATTTGTTTATGTATAGGTTGCAGTATGTGTATGTTTTATGGATTGGTATAAGTTTTTTTTTGTTTGTAGTTGTTTGACCGTATTTCCCAATGGATGAGGCACTTGGTCTATGGTGTTCTTGACACTTCCAAGGAGCTGCCATCCCCAATAAGGCTGATGTTAGTGCAGTCTTCGCAGTCAGTCAGCAGGGATCAACATGAGCTCTTACTATGTCTGGTTTTTTTAGATGTTTTGCACATCATATTTAGCACAAAACATGTCATAAGTACATTTATTAGGAGCAGCTTGGAAAGAGATTTCCAACGGTATATCACAGTCCAAAAACCGGCTCCCGAATCAAAAGATATGACCAAATGAATGGTTGACTCAAAGGCCTCCCATGCAGCAATTCAAGTATTGAATGATCCAGAGGAAGCTAGGAGATTTCAGTGGCTGGCATTGTGGCTAGATTGTGATAGAGTAGAAGAGAAATTAAGGCATGATGCAGACATGAAGGAGTGGCTAAAATAGAAGAAATTGAGGCAGCAACAGATTTTTTTTTAAGTATCAAATAAGGTTGGAGAGGGCTCATATGGGTCTGTCTACAAGTGTACATTGGATAATAGCCTAGTGGTTGTCAAGGATCTTCACCTAGATGCAACCCAAGGGTGGAAACAATTTCAACAAGAGGTTGAACAAGACTTGCAGGAAAAATTAAGTGAAATGGATGATCTTTTGGCTCATTCAAGAAAGGAAACCAAAGAGCTAGAAGAATTATCTGTTATGGAGATGAAAAAATTGAAGCAGAAAGATTCTAACTATCAAAAGTTCTTGTGTGTCCATTGTCAAACACTGCAAGAGGTGAAGGTTGTCTCTCAACTGGATAAAGAAGAAGTAATAGAAGTGCAAAAGAACTGGAAAATGGAAATTAAAATGTTCGGTACGCTATGTATTGCCATATGTAGAACCAACTCACCAGATCATCAATTGTTGCTTCAAACTATCACAAGGTTCTTGAAGAGAATCGACAATTGTACAATGAAGTTCAAAACTTGAAAGGAAATATTAGGGTGTACTCTAGAGTGAGGCCTTTTCTCCCAGGCTAGTCTAGAAACCAAACTACTATAGACTACATTGGTAAAAATGGAGAGTTATTAATTATTAATCCCAACAAAGAAGGGAAAGAAGCCCAAAGAATATTTACCTTCAACAAAGCCTTTGGTCCTTCTGCATCTCAAGAGAAAGTGATTTTAGAATACGGTTTATTCTAGATGGCTACAATGTTTGCATCTTTGCATATGGTCAAACTGGTTCTGGAAAGACTTTTACAATGAATGGTCCAAATTCATCATCAGAAGACGACTAGGGAGTTAATTACTGAGCATAAAATGACCTTTTTCAGATTTCACAAAAAGAAGAGACTTATTTCTATATGAAGTTGGTGTTCAAATGATAGAAATATATAATCAGCAAGTACGCGATCTGCTTGCAAGTGATGGCTCAAATAAAAGGCTTGTGATCAGAAGAATATCCCAACCCAATGGCCTCAGTGTTCCTGATGCTATTATGTTGCCTTTTGAATCAACAACATATGTTTTTGATTTAGTGAAATTTGGATAAAATAACATGGCAGTAGGTGCTACTGCTCTCAATGAACATAGTAGTCATTCTCACAGTGTCTTGACTATGCATGTGCAAGGAATAGACTTGTCTTCTGGAGCTATTCTTCATGGGTGCCTTCATTTGGTTGACCTTACTGGTAGCGAAAGGGTTAACAAGTTAGAAGTTACTGGTGATAGACTTAGAGAAGCACAACATATCAATAAATCTCTGTCAGCTCTTGGGGATGTCATATCCGCTTTAGCCAACAAAAGTGCTCGTGTACCATATCATAACAACAAGCCTACTCAGATTCTTCAGGATTCCTTAGAATGGGTGTCTGATGTTGGGCGAGGTGTTGCACAAAGCAACAAGGAGAGTAAGGAACTTAAGGATCTGAAGGATCCGATTGCAACATTGAAGGATGTTGTTACAAAGAAAGATACTGAGATTGAACGCTTACAGACATTAAAGGAGTCAAGACTCCATGCTCAAGATACTAATTCTAATAGTAACAAACTTAGGACTAAATGCCCAGCTCATCTCCAAATATCAACGCCTTGGCATCCACGACACACACAAGTCAAAAAATTAAAACCAAGTCAAAAGATCGACAACTAGAGTGTGGCGCTGTGATCCTGGCTGTGGCATTGTGCTTTTGGACTATGGCGCTGCACGAAGCCCTTTGGTGCTGCTCATAGAGCCATCCAATAAAAAATTCTGAAAGTGATCGGAATTGAACCTACACATGGAGAAAATTCCAAAGCATGTTTGCTTAGAGTCTTGGAGACACGGAAGATGGTGCTACAAAAAGAATAAGGAATGGTCTTTGCTTAAGCTGTAGCTGCTAGTTTTCACATGGATAAAAGATGGTAGATCCTACAAAGAGTGGTCAAAGGAACAACGACAAGCATGGCTTTTGTCAGAGCTACAAGGGAAATGTCCCTTGCTTGGGCCAGATATCCCAAAAACAAACGAGGTTTGAGATGTTCTAGACACATTTCATGTGATATCTGAGCTTCATGCTGACAACTTTGGAGCTTACATTATTTAGATGGTAACTTGCAGCATCATATGTTTTAGTAGTTGAGTTATTACAATGGAAATTCCATGTAAAAAGGCCATTAAATGTTTTACCATTATTGGAGAAACCTGTAGATCTAGAGGTTTCTCCTGCCCCTCTGGCTAGATTATTTTCAATAAAATGGTACAGAAATAGAATTGATAGAAATCAAGAAGTCGTGATTGGTTACTCTGATTCTGGAAAGGATGCTGGTAGGTTAAATGTAGCTTGGGATTTGTACAAGGCACAAGAGGACCTTATTAAGGTTGCTAAAGAATTTGGTGTTAAGTTGACAATGTTCCATGGTCGTGGAGGAACTGTAGGTAGGGGGGAAGGCCCAACCCATCTAGCCATATTGTCACAACCTCCAGATACAATTCATGGTTCTTTTCGAGTCACTATTCAAGTGGAAGTTATAGAAAAGTCTTTTGGTGAGAAACATTGGTGTTTCAGAACTCTCCAACGATTTACTGTTGCTACTCTGGAGCATGGAATGTGGTCTCCAGTTGCACCAAAGCTCGACTAGCTTACATTTATGGATGAAATGGTTGTTGTTGCTACAAAGGAGTACAGATCAATTATTTTCCATAACTCGAGATTCATTGAATGTTTTCATTCTGCAACACCAGAATTGGAGTATGGTCGAATGAATGTCGAGAGTCACCACTCAAAAAGGAAGCCAAGTGGAGGAATTGAGTCACTCCATGCCATCCCATGGATATTCGCTTGGACACAAACTCGATTTCATCTTCCTATTTGGCTAGGATTGGTGGAGCATTCAAGCATGTTATGGAAAATGATATAAGAAATCTCCATACGTTGCAGCAACATGTGTACCATTTGTTGATCAGGTTCGCCTAGTTCCACTATATTGACCTGACACAGTGTTGCCTCAACATACACCATTGCTTGATTTTTATCCTTCGTAAGCATCAAATCCATATACTTTTGCATACCAGAGGCAGGTCCTACCTCCTGCTGATCCATTGCCTATGAGGAATGAGTTGTTATCTGATATTGATTATCGTGGGGTAGAACCGGGGCTCGAAATTTACACAATCAGAGAACATCCAAGGAGGGACAAGAACAACAGATCGATCAAACAACTCCAAAATTCGTGCAGGTGGGTGCAAGGTGACCAGTAAATCAAATTTTTGAAAGACGCATGTGGCATTATTCGAATTTTTCTAGGAATCAATGGAAAATGTTTTAGCCATGAAATCAGTAGCCTGATTTTTTGAAGGGGATAGATGGCAGCATTCAAATATTCCAACGAACAGGTGGCAAAGTTTGTAGGCTTAAAATCAACAGTTATTAAAACCTTCCAGATTTCCAACGATGACACTTTCAACAATTCCAGTTCAAAATATTGTAGCAAATCTATTTTGATGAGATCTAATTAGATTATTTAGTTATGATTTTAATTTATGTAATTTGACAGTAGCACATATTTTGTTTTCTTTTTTATTTTTATTATTTTGATTCCTGTGTTTAGGAAATCATAATTAGTACGTAATATTATAATTAGGATTAATTTTAAGATGTAAGGGTTCTATTTTGGCAGCAGAGAGGCCGCTTGGCACTATGTAAGATTTTCCTAAATATCATTTTAATAAAGTAGTTTTCTGCCCTTTGGACCTGGGATTTATCACGGTGCTTAAATGTCCAATATGTTTTCCTCATAAATTCATTTACACATTTTGTTTTTCTACCTTGTTACAACATTATCTAAGAGATGTGTTAGGAATTCATCTGTAATGATGCTCCTTTCATGATGATTTTATTGTTAGATGTAATGGTTGTCTTTGCAGAATTCATCCTATGCTAGATGATTTGTTGAGAAACCTTGTGTTTCTCTTTCGTCTAAATTTTCTGCTGCAGATCCATCCCTTGTTTGATGCCTGTAGGGTAGCGGGCTTTCTCCCCTATTCTTCTTACATTCAAAATCTTTATCTGGCTGAACATGGCACTTACTTTGCCCCAAGTTTTCCCATAGAAACTGGCATCAAATCCATAGCCCAATCGTCCATTATCTTCCTATTTCGACCCAAAACCTTTCAAACAAATCCCCGCACTCAATAGCTAGCCTAAAATTTAATTTATTGCAGCCACGTCTTGTTGGCAAAGAGAGAGCCCTCTCTGGTCTTGCAGGGCTAGATGCCAAATCAAAAGCTTGGTCTGTGGTTACCTTGAAATTGCCTTTTCTCGGCCTTAAGGTTAATTCTGAGTGCTAACACTCTAGATGTTCTTCCTTACTTTTACTAAAAACCAGAATATCATCAAGATAAATAATAACAAACTTGCCTACATATTCCTTCAAGACATCATTCATCAATCTCATGAATGTACTAGGTGCATTAGTGAGTCCAAAAGGCATCACTAACCACTCATACAACCCACTATTTTTTTTAAATGCGGTCTTCCATTCATCTCCTTCTCGAATTCTTATTTGATGATATCCACTCTTCAAATCTATTTTAGTAAAATAATTTTACCCACTCAAACAATACATCAAATCAACCATGCATGGAAAAGGAAATCTATACCTGATTGTGATCTTGTTTATGGCTCTGGAATCTGTGTACATACGCAATTCACCTCCTTTCTTTGGATTGAGTAATATTGGTACAGCACACGGACTAAGAATCTCTCTGATTAGTCCCTTATCCATCAATTCCTACACTTTCCTTCTAACTTCTGCATTCTCTTGAGGTGTCAACCTGTAAGTGGCTTTGTTTGGAAAACTCACTCCCGATATTAAGTCAATGTGATGATTGATACTCCGAACAGGTGGTAACGAATTCGAAAACTCATCCACAACAATGTCAGAAAAATCATCTAACATAATTTTAACTTCTTCAGGAAAATCATCCAAGTTCGTGGAAGTTAAAATTTCCTTCGGTCTCCCTATGACAGCAAAATTCATTTCTTCACCTTTTCCAATCTCTTGCAATAGCTCCTTTCCGCTCATCAGCATAACACTACTTCCAAGCGCTCCTTTGTCAGTGTCATACTTCAATGATAGCAATGTATGTTTAGTTCCATCCTTCTCCAGAGTATAAGTGTTCTCCTCCCATCATGAATATATTTCCATCAAACTACCACACTCCTCCCAGCAATACATGGCATACATCCATTGGCATTACATCGCATAATATTACATCCTTATACATACCAATTTGTATCTCAACCTTGCATTGTTTTGTCACAATGATCTGATGTCCTTTCTACAACCAGGACACTTTGTAAGGAGTAGACTACACTGCCTTCGCTAATCCGATCTTGTCCACCATCTCTGTAGAAACAAGGTTATCAGTGCTTCCACTGTCAATTATTACTTTACAGAACTTACCTTTGGATTTACAGGTAGTTCTGAATAAACTCTTCCTCTGTGCTAGTTCTTCAATCTCTTTCTCTGCCTTGAGCAATTTCCATCTCAAAAATAGGGATTCTCCTGCTTGAGGAGATTCTTCCTTTTCTACAAGTCGAGGTGTTTCGGGCTTTGCCTCAGCCACATTCACATTCCTCTGGCTTGTTGGTTTATTATGAGGATAGTCCCATGACACATGTCCCCATTCTTCCCATGTGTAGCACCGAATATCTCTACCTTGGCCTCTTCCTTTGGGTGAAAATATTCTTGTATTAAAATCCCCTCTTTGTGGTGGTCTACTACTTGAACTGCCTACTTCATGTTGATGTTTCTATCCCCTTGGTCTGGTAGTTCCTCTACCTCTTACTGAGCTTCTTCCTCTATTCCTTTGATGTTGTTTTCTCAACATCTTCTCCTTTGCCTTCAAACTTGCTTGATAAGCATCCTCAATAGTCTTCATACTTAACAAGATGATCTTGTCTTGTATGTCATATCCTAAGCCATTGATATATTTGGATACCTTCTCCATGTCATCTTCTTCATGTCCTGCTCTAATACTCAATTTATAAAACTCTTCTGTGTACTATTTAACAGACATTGCGTTTTTCCTTAAATTCTGCAACCGTTTAAAAATATTTAACTAATAATCTTTAGGCATAAATTTGGCTTTCATCTTACTTACATTTTGTCCCATTGCTTGATCTTGGACTTTCCTTTCCTCGTTCTAGATGTTTGTAGCTCATCCAACCAAATAGCTGCATGACCCTTCAATATGGTAACTGCAAATTTCACCTTCTTCTTATCGTCAACTTCCTCTTCATAATCAAAATATTTATCTAATGACCTAATCCAATCCATTAGGTCTTCTGCATTGAGACTCCCTTCATATGTAGGAATTTCCACCTTTGGTTTTCCTCCTACTTTCGCTAGCACCTTAATAACTCTTGTAGTTTCATTTTCCTCCTCTTCTTCCTCCTCAAAAGATTCTTCTTTAGCACTATCTTCCCCTTCATCAGGTGTTCTTCTCTAAGCAATGTCAATTGTTTCCATCCTCGTAAGTAGACTTCAGATCTCTTCCAGCAGAACTACATTTGCTTCCATTCTTCCTCAACCAATGCCATCTCCTCTCCTTGGCAGCATGTTTACTGCATCAATATTTAATCTTTGCTCTGATACCACAAATGACGTAGGTGACAATCGTTTTGAGAAATCTCAGAAATCAGCACACGTTTATTATTTCCCTTATAGTCCAACCTTTTCTGCTATGATCAGACCTCTGTTGTAAAAGCCCAAAACAATGATATTTCCCCTTTTTAAATAGAATCGTTCACGATTCACCATAGATCATAGCAAATTTAGATCTAACGGTCTAGATATTTTATCACAATCGCAAGTCACTATGGGAAAGTATTCAGGTCTTGGTACATACAAACAAAGTGTTGCGATACGATATAATCAGTGGTCCCACCTCCATCAGATATCACAGGTTTCCAATTCTCTAGGCCCAGTTCCTTTCAAATGAAATATTTTGATGCGATGTCTCGCAATCACATATTGCACTGTCCATGACTGGAGTCCGATAACACATAAGCTTCCTTGTGATGCGATAATCGCGATCACATGTTGCAACTTCTTAAGACTTGCGAGCTGACCCTGTGTAGTGCATATTTGCGATGCGATAGAGGGGATCCAATGGTTGAGATCTTAAGCACTCAACACTATTAATAATACAAAGGGCTGCAATTTCTTTTAACTTTGTGTTTTATATCATAGAACATGAAAACAGAGAAATATTCAAGTCTATCCCAAATACAAAGAAAAAAAGGCAAACGAGGGACTCCACAAATCTGATGTTTAATCACACATAGCATTAATATATAATCATACACATGCATCAATTATTCATAATAAAAAATGGTTATAGAGTCTCTCCCTTTAGCCCGATTACAATGATTTAAGACCTCTGTTCAATATGAAAATCCTCGCTTTGTCACATGACTCCTACTTCACTCAATCCTCTCTTATCCCTCCGTTTTTGTCTACATTACGTTTTCTTCATGTTATCAATCCAATCTTGTCTAACAACTCAATCCCTATTCTTAAACAATATAATAGTCAAATTAGTATTTTCCATCTATATCACACACTGATGCTAACAACGTATCTTTGAATCTAAAATAAGATAATTTCTACTTATTACAATAATGAAATACAACTCATTTCTTGAGGGATCGAACCCTCTCAGTAAAAACTGACTTTTGACCACTCAGGTCAATGAAATTCAAATTTTTTAGCCACAACATGTGAACAGACTTTCACATTTCTTGCTAAGTCCAGATGCTCCTGCATCATTAAGGCTCACCGGAGCGATAACATTTGTTGTCAATGTCAACAAAATTAGAATTGGTAAGATAGTAAACATTTGGATATCCATTGTTGTTTTTTCCATTTTCTTTAGTAGATTGAGAGTCATAGTTTGTTGTTCTTGAAGGTGATGTTAAATCATTAGTACATGTTTAAAGAAATAATGCTCCCATGTTTCTATGAATAATTGATGCAGAGGTTATGGCACAATTGAATATTTAGTTGGAGCAACAGATGCCAAGATCAATATCTTTTCTAATTAGTAGCTTCAAAAAATATACATGCAATCATCAAATCATCAAATCCCTCAAATCATGCCACCAAATCTGTATGCAATCATGAAATCGCTAAAAATGGATCAACCGAAAGCATATCAAATCAAGACTTGAGGAATGAAATGAGATTATGTAGTGAAAGTGTAGATGTAGTGGACAGACGAGTCGACATAGCAGAATGAGGAAGAGTCATATAAGCTAATCATAAGGATATAGTTGCAGTGACTCGAATAAGAGACCAAAGGAAGGAGCTTGTTCCACGGAACCTAATTTAGCTAGCCCAATTTGGCAGAAACCCTTTACTTAATTCAACAAACAGAAAACACCATGCAGAGTTTAATTTAGAATCTTTTCTCCATGTCAATAACATCTCAACACCCTTTAGCAATGGCCCTTCATTTCTGAGCGCTCTTATGCGATCATCGTCAAAGTGACAATTCCTATTCTCACGTAGCTGGCTGGCAATCACTCTATTGCAAGAAAGTGTAAGCCGAGGCACCAAATTCTCTTATGCACTTCCCAATACAACTCCATTTCTGAAGCTCCAAAGCTAGTCTCACATGCTAGTTGTTTCTAACTCGCAGAAGCCGGATTCACACGCAGATGAATCTTTGGGTTGCATGCTAGTGTTCTCGATGAATCTGACGTGATATTGTAATTTTTATTGAGCATAGGAACCCAATAATCCTTTACAACTCAAGTTCAACAATTCACTAGTTGGAACAAGTTTCATAGTTTACTCAAGCATGAATGTAAGGGTCCCAAAGAACCATGATTTCCTCTCAAACCATTAGGAATCCAAGGAAATGATTTCTGGGTTATGTAACTTATTCTGTTTTCAAAGAAACCCATGTCTTCATTTTTCCTGATTTGTTTCTGTTTGATAACCAAACATGTTTTAAAATGACGTGTCAAAAATGTTGCGTCTTCTAGCAATGTTGTAACAAAATCAAATCAGTTAGGTCACAACTCAATTCCAAACCCATCGATTCTTCTATAAATTGTGATCTGCATGGGAATGAAACTAGTTCATGGTCACATGAAATGCCACTTTGAAATGCATCGAGATAGCAGTGATGCCCATACGGAAGAATCACAACAAAATGAGACACAAGATTGATAAGAAAGTGAGAATGATGTTGAGATTGAGGTTGACCATCGAAACGGGAAATCAAGCAAGATTGATAATTTGATGAAGGGAAAGGGATCCAGGAGACCTAGCTATGCAACCCAACATGGCACACTTTGTTCACAATTAAGATCAAATGAAAAGAAGGATCTCATTATTACAGAAATTATGAGCTCCAAAAATTTAGAAGCCAAGAATAAAGTAAATGTAGAGAAGATTCAACCTCCTGTTTGAATTGTTTGTATGCAGACTTGGCTTGCTTTCATACAATACCAAGCCTAAGAGGAAATTTTTTTTTTCTATGAAATCACTAAACTATAGATTTCATTTTTAAATTTGAAATCGAAATTTAAAAAAAATGATTTTGATTTCTTATAATGTTGTAGTTTTAATGATTTGTGAAATTTCCAAGCAAGATATTTTTATATTATTTTTGAAAATAAGTCAATAGATTTTCTGATCTTCCTAATCGCTCGACCCGCAGGAAGAGAGCATACTAACCTATTTATTTGTTTTTATTTTATTTTTGTGGGTTAGCGTGGATGGAGTAGCTCATTCATGAAAAATGATGATGATATTTTTTTATTATTTTTATTTTTTAAAAGAAAAGTCCACGATATCTCGTTTTATTTTTCTAATATATTCTACCTTAACTTGAAAGATTTCTTTTTGTTTCCTAGGTAAAAGAATGCTTCCAGTGAAGCCATCTACGGACAAAAAATTCAAAAATGCTCACATCCAAATTTAAAGATTTTACTTGATTAATTTCAAGCACGTGAGTAACCTATCTTATTCTTGGAGTTGGTGCAAGGTTATTTTGAAACCAATCATCAATATTTTTCTTGCTCTCCAAGAAGTACCTGTTCAACATTTCCAATTTTCTCACCCGTAGATGGATTAGTAAGAAATGGGGGGTTTAAAAACTGAATTTGAAACTAACAAAGTACGAAAAAAATTCAAAAATATCAAACTTGAACTCCTTTATGAAGATCCTGCTGTCACCAGGTTTCATAGGTTAGTCCATAAAAAGAAATTTCAATAAAAATAACTTCCTAAGTCCATCTCGAAATCATCCTCCCCGGCAACAACGCTAAAATGTTGGGTCTAAAATGCAGATGCAAATTAGAGTTTCATTTATTATCAATCCATGTAAGTAAACTTTGAGGATCATCCAATATATATGGACTTAGAGAGAAACTAAACTAAGCTAGGTGAATAAATGCCAAAGCTCCCTTACAGGAGTTCTATCATTGGGATCTCTAGCACCTATTTAGTCATTTAACAAAATGAAATCTAAAAATTAAAAGACATTATGACAAGTGTAAGAAATAATGAAGCTCCATCATAAGAGACTATTCATTAATATTTCTAACCATCTTAATCAATAAACTAAGAAATGGAGGCATTTAAACATAATTGAAATTGATTACAGGAAATATTAAAGCTCTCTTACAAGAGACTATTCATTTATATTTCCAACATCATGATCTTTAAACTAATGAAATTAAAAACATAAATGAAAGCTTACTATACCAAAACAAGTATGCAAGTGAGGCAATGAGGGCCCTCCATAGCTCCACAAGCACACCTAGAAAGAAGTCAAATGTAGAGGAAAATCCAATCCACTTTATTTATCATTAATTGCAAATTTCAATTACAATCTCCAAGTTCTACATTCCAAGAGAATCTAAATCTAAAATTACAAATGAAGGACTAAGTTTCTAAATTCTAAAGAAAGTTAAGATTACAAATGAAGGAGATAACACTCCTATTTATACAAAAGTTATGATAACAAACTCATAAATGTGGATCCAATATTCTCTCTTCAAATCCACATATCTCTCAACCAATACTGACACATAACCCTATCCTCCATGATCTTCTTCATGAGGTCCATGATCTTATCCATGAGGTCCATGATCTCCTCAAATTCGAATTTGAACATAGAGTGCCACATAAGGGTGCGTTAGAAGCTTCCTTTGTACCTACACATGTCAAAAAACGCATTCTAATTGTTAGGTATAAGTATATGGGTATTATTTTCGAAAGTTTAACCACAAATTCTCATAAAAATACTAAGAATTAATAATGTTTTGGAAAACACAATGGTAACCCATTTAATGATGAAAGTGAAGCTAATGTGATGACATAGTGGTGGAATAGAGGTGAGAAAATTTGTGAATGGAGAGAAAGTGGATGTTGAATGGAGTGAAAGTGGATGTATTTTAAGGATAATTCTTAGGCCCAACAGGAGTGCATTGTCATGAGTGTATGACTGGTTAATGTTGTTATATGTCGCTTACATGTTGTTATATGTCACTTGGTGATCCAAATTTAAACAGGAACACAAAAAATTACAGAGATAACTGTTGGATACCTATACCTATAGGTTTCATATTTCATGATTGGCAAGGGAAAGTCCAAATATGCTCTGCTTTGATATCACAAAGATCCCATATTTCCTAGAGAACAAGAGGTGTGTAAAGTGTTTCAAGTGTTGATGACCTTATTTCAATTTTGGTGGATGACCCAACAGTTTAACCTGGATCATGCCATGTTTCAATTTTGAGTTATAGAATAGAGAAAGAAGTCTGTCCAAACTGCTTAATCTTGGCAGACAACTAGTTCAGGTAGAGAAGAAAGGGCTCTCAACAGCTTAATCTGGGACCTTGGAAGAGATAAGGGTAGAAGTAGATAGAAAAAGCAAAAGAAAAAGCCAAAGAAAAGAAAAAGCAAGTAAGGGTCTGCAAGTCCAAGTGCACCCTCCAAGAAGAAATAAAAATGCTAGGCAAGTAGCTGGGTAAGTAGTTGGGGTTGCAGAAAGTTATCCCTACCATTGCAGAGATGGTAACTGTGGGTATCAAAGCAAAGTCAATCAATTGACAAAGGTGTTTTTCTTCATCGAATTGCAGCAGGAAGCATGACTAATTTCCCTCATTTCCCCTCCAATTTCATTTCTAACATTCCCCATCAGCTAAGATTCATGGAAAAGACTAAGCTTTCATGGTGGTTCTTAATCTTTAAAAGCCACATTTCTTGTCTAAAAATCTTTTCATTTTGATCTACTCTCAAAACCAAGTTGTTTCACATAAACTTAAATGGTTTCCCCTCCACTCACCCTCTCGTCCATATTAACTCTAATTCTACTATGTAAATCCCCTATATTACCTTTTCCCCTATTACTACTAACACCATGGTGTATAAACCCCAAGCATTATATAAATACCCACCCCTTGGTATTATAGCCAATAAGTCTTGAGTCAGGGATCAGATGGCAACTGGTCATCTTGATGAACCTAAGCTAAACCCCCCTTCTCCCTTGCAAATTCATTTCCTCACTTTTTGATCCTCATTTGCACATGAAAAACCCCTAAAAGCCCTCTTTCTACCCTTACCCGCTTCAAAATGGCTAAAAACATCAAAAAACCAACATTTTTCGTTTATCCTAAGTCTAAAGGGCGGGTGCAGTCCACTAAAATTCGTAAAAAACCCACCTTGCCAAGGTTCCCCGCCCTCGCACATATCCCCAGAATTATTATTAAATAACTATGCCGCTCCCCGTACCCGCCTATCGCTTCACCTTCCCGACGACCGTCCGATCAAGGAACTCCAGATCCGACGGCCTCTATCACATCGGACCCCTTCCGACGCCCGATCATTAACTATGCTACCTTCCTGTCATGTCAAACTCCTGATAACCGTCAGATCTTACCCCTTCAGATCCAACGGCCATCGCGGCATCGGAGCGCATCTGCTGTACGAATGATATCGTCCGATGGCCGTATTTTGGGTACGTCACTCCGCTGCCACGCGCCCTCGCCACAGCGCGTCGGAGGTACAACTGATATTTACCGCCACCGTACCGTAAGCGGTGCGATACAAAACCGCTGCCGGTTTCCGGTTTCCCCATTCCGCTTGTATTACGTCCTCGCCGCGTCAGCTCCCCGTCGCCTTACGTCACCGCCACATATGCCGCCACGTCAACTTGCGCTCCAGTCGCTGGCCGATCTGTCCCGCCACCTCATCATCCCCGTGGGCCAGTCAGGGCTCGCCACGTCACCCGATGACGTCAGCATGACGTCATCCGACCTTGACCCCACCAATGACGTCATGCTGACGTCATCGCAAAAAGGCGCCAAATTGCTAAAAGTCTATATTATGGCCAAAAATCGCATTTTTACGTTCTTTTCATTCATTTTTCATTCTCTCTGCTGCATGCGGTTCACGTCCAAGCTTGCTGTCAACCTGCTAAATCGACCAGGAGGCCTCCAGCGTACGAGTCCAGCCTGCATATGCGACCTCTGCTCACTGTTTACCAGGTATTCTTCATCATTTATCCTCCGTGCGGCTGCAATTCTCTATAAATCACTCCGAAAGCTTAAAGGACGTTAAAACTTATAAATTCACCAGTGGATTCCTCTGCAGAGCTTCCAATTTCCAACTACCACCTCGAAAAACACCAGCCGAGCTTTGTTCTATCTACATTTTGGTAAAAAACTAAGCCCTGTCTGCGCAATCGCGGCAGGTTCATTTAAACCAAATTTCGCCATTGAGAGAGAAAGGAAAAGCCAAATATTGGTCCCAGTTGCCATAAATAGTAGTTCAACTGCTATTTTCTAGAATCCCTCTCTATTTCTGATAATCTAACCTCCCTGGTGCAGAGGCATTCCCCTGTGCTGTCCTGCTCGAAACAAAATCACTCTACACTTGATTCAAAATCCTCCTGTGCAATGGAGACACCTGTAGTGCTAAATGTTCAACCTCTGAATGCTCCTCAAAAGGACTTGAAATGGCAAGCCTTAGCAGATATGGATTACCAAATTGAGGAAGAGAAGCTTATGAGTAGCAAATTCCACCTTCGTCTGCTAAATGAATTAAAAGCCAAGCATGAAAATGGGACAGATATACTGGGCTTATGGGACTCTTTTCTCCCTATCTTTAAGCTCCCTCAGGTCAACCAGTTCCCTGAACTAATCCACCTCTGTGCTGAACAATATGATGTTTCTCAGCGAGCTGTTCTTGACCCATCCGGTGCAGCAATTTTCTATGTTACCCCTCAGGCTATCAGGGACATGCTCTGCTTCAACCCTCAGAAGAAATTGGCTCCTTTATCACTGATAAATCTGATAAAACAAGGGGATAAACTCACAGATGCTCAAATTGTTAAATTCAATCAACTATACATCAAAACCAATATTGTAATGGCCCCTCCAATTCTTCATGTATATCTCAATGAGCTGGGCAGAGACCTTGCAGATATGATTTCTCCCATCTTGGGGTATAGTTCAGTCGAGCATATTGATACAACTGTGCTGGTATTAATGCTTATGTTTGCTCCTGGCAAGTCACCAATCTGCTATGACTATGCCACCTACATATCAGACAAGATTCATGAGCAATTGGTGAATTTAAGGAGAGATAGGGTGTTCAGATACACCTCCTACATTTACCATTTGATCTTATATCATCAACACCAGAAATTTCACTTTTCAATCAAAAGAATGGATGCCCAAGGTAATCCCAGATCAATAGTCTATTGGTCCTCTGTCTTCCATATCAGACCCGAGTCTCCATACACATACTGTGAATTCATGGATCTGTTCATCCATCCAGCCATGGCAATGCTGCTGAGCTCACCCCCACCAAGACTCACTGAGGATATGCAAAGGATTCTTCAGCTGTCAAAAGTTTATAGCATTGGGGATTGGTACTTCTACCAAAACCACACTGTCATCAGGATATATGGGTGTGATCTTCCTCCTTTCAAACTACCCAAGTATGTGCCTATGAGGCTATTTGCCCTAGAGTACTTTAGACAATTTGGCAGAGTTGATGTGCTTCATTTTTCAGGAAAAGGCAAAAAGGCACAGTTGAAGGTCAGAAGCCAACTTGGCCATATTATCTATAATGAGAGAGAACAAGGATGGAGGGAAGCAGAGCGAATGCTTGAGGCCCTTGGCCTGCAAACCAGTTTCCTATGGGTACCTTATGACCCTAACCATTTCATAACTACAAGGAGGCTCAAATATAAGTTGTCTGCTTATGATCACCACAGCATCCCTCACATTGAAAAATATGCAAACCAAGATAAATGGAGGAGAGGGACCTTAGAAGAGCCCTTGTCACAAGAAGAGCTGAATGAGAGGGCACTAAGGAATCTAAAGAAGTTGGCTGACCTTGAGCTTTGTCCACAGGTATTCACACTTCTCAGTACACAAACGGGAGCGGCTGAATCCTCCTCGACTGCCAAGCAACAAAATACCAAAGTAACGGAGAATATATCCAGCAGTGGCAAAGAGACGGAAATGGAGACAGAGCCAATAAATAAACAAGAGTTACAGCAGCAAGCAGAAGGGCTGCAGCAAGGGCAACAAGAAGAATCAGAACAGCAAGAGCGACAACATCAAGAAGAACAAAGGCAGGAGCAGTCTGCCCAGCAAAAGGAAACAGTGGAGACTCCTCAGACCACTGAAGGAACGGTGCCTACAAGACAAGACACTACCTTTGATGCCTCGGTCCTCCAAACCCCTCAAAAGGAGGATACATTTGTCTTTAGAAAAAGGGACAGAGAAACTCCCCTGACATCTTCTATAAACCAGGGAGAGAAAAGGCAGAGACTAAATGATTTTCCAGAGGAGGATATAGCAATAAGAGAGGCATTGGGCATGAGCCCACCCAGCAGAGAAGCTTCAGCAAGTTCCTTCCAGCAGGAACAGGACAGGACCATGGGAGGAGAGGTTAGCTCCTCCAGCCAGCAGAAAGAGGGACAAGTAAGCATCAAGCAACAATTTATAGACATCAAGAGGAGGAGTGATCCTATCAAAGTACAACTGTACAATCACCTGCTAAACATGGCTCCTTCCAATCAGCAGAGACTTATGTCTGCTTTTGATGTAAGTGAAGGCAAAATGATAATGAGCCATTTCATGCCTACTGCATTACAACCCCAATCTACCTTGGATTACCTCAGGACTAACCTGGAGGTCATGGCCAAAGACATACACCCAATGGATAAAATTGAGCTGCATAAACAAACTGGCGAAATGGTGTATGCCTCATTAGCAGATGAGACATTGGAAAATTATAAGCTAAAAAGCAGTCTCAATGCCACAGCCTCTCAACTAGAACTGGAGAAGGCATCATCCCAGGCAAAGGACAACAGAATAAGATCCCTGGAAGACATAATTATTGAAATTGGGCATGATCCCAAAGATCTCTCAGGGGTACAGGAACTTTTGAAGTTGAGGGATGCTGACTTGGCCGCCATGAGGAAGAAAATGAAACTACCAGCCACCATGCACCCTCAAACAGATGAGGTAGCCAAACAAAGACAGGAGAAGGACACCACAGATTTATTGATTTCTATTTATAAACAACTCCTGCAGACACAAGAGAAATTAGGAGAGTCTGAGGCTACTCAAGCGGCCTTACAAGCAGCACTAAAGCAAAGACAAGAGGGTCAGACTTCTCAGCCTTCTCCTCAAGTTATCAATCTTGAGGATGCTCCTCCTTCCACTGTGCCTCCACCTCAGCAGGCTGAACAAACAGCCACATCTACTTCAGCAGCACCCATCAGCACAAATCAGAGCCTAGATATGCAGAAACTAAAGAATGAAATACAAATTTTGGAAGCCCAGATGACAGAGTTGAATGAAACTAAGGAAAAGCTGACCAAGGTAAATGAAAGGCATGATAAGACAAAAAGAGAGGTGGGAGAAAAGGCCAGGGAAATCAAGGCCCTTAAAGACAGGATCAAAGAGCTTGAGAATGAGCTCAAGCTAGATAAAATCATATCTGAGATCAGAGCAATGATATGGTCCAATATTGGTCAATCCATCAACAACCAATGGCCATATATCGAGACAATCCATGAGCAACTAGAGCTCATCCCAAAGGCACAGAAGGAAATCCGAACATCAAGGGCCTTATTAGGAAATATGCCTGAAGTTGCTACAAGAATGATCAATGTGCTTAACCACAAAACAAGTTCTCAGTTAGCCACCATTGGAATCACAAATAGAACTGAGACCATTCAAATGATCAAGAGGGTTCTTACTCTTAGAAATCTGGTGCAGACATTGGACAGAAGAACCCAGGATATGCAGACAGAGGTAAATAGGTTCATGGAGAAGTTTCAGGTGTTGCAGAGTAGAGGACTCCCTAGCTTACTGAACAGCGGAGGGAAATTATTCACCCATGAACAGTATGCTAAAAGAGTAAATGTTTTTGCCTCAGCATAGGTCAATGAGAAGGCCAGCACTTCAGAAGACACAGGGCCTATTACAGGGCAGATTTTCTATAGTAAGATAGAAAATATACTTTTTATAATGAATGAAATTAATCACTTGTTTGATGTAGCCCCAAATTTTTTCAAATATACAGAAGCTGAAGAAACAATGGGGGCCATCCTCAAACATCAGCTCCCTACACAGGAATGGTGGACAGATGCAATACACAGAATTTTGTAATCAGTGAGGCATTCACCAAATTTCTGTTTTATTACAAATTTTGTAAAAAGCACAGCTCAGCAAAGTCAGCATGCAGCATGAATCAAGGCTGAGCCAACTCAGCGGATGTAGCGGCCAACAAAGCAGAAAAAGAGAACCACAGCTGGCAAACCCGAGAACGCACTGCGCAGCCAAAAGTAAATGCGTATCTCCAGAATTAAAACAGAGTAATACAACCGACTCAGTGATTCTCAAAAGTCAAAACAATCCTCTGACAGACATGAAGGGCATTTACGCTGCATTTAAAGTTGTAATAACTCCTTGCCTACTTTCTGAACGTAATAATATAGATATTTTCTCTCTCAGATGACTCAATGCCTGAGATATTTTGTATACAAATTTCTATAAAGTCCCCTTCGCATAAGATTGCAGGGGTTGTTGTTGATTTCTCCTGAAGAAGTTCTTATGCGGTAATCCTTTTCAGAAGTTAATAGAGCAAAGCAAATGGAATTTCTCGGATTTCTGAGGTGTTGGATGCGTTCTGGTGGCTGTTGTTAACTACTGGATCCCTGTGTATTTCATCATACAATAAGTCTCTGTATCTCTCTCTGTTAATTAGTTGTTTTGTTAAAATCCATATATGTTATCCGTTTTCAATACTAAACAACAAGGAAAAAGAATAGCTTTCAGGATTTATTCATTGAGTAACCTGAGTTCAATCTGCGTTGTTTATCAATGTTTTCTTCAGCTGTAATCTAGTTAAGTGTAATTCTTAAATGCTGCACTTTTCGGAATACATCTATCACAGTGACCTTTGTCACAGGAATTCAAAGTTTTGCTCCTGTGCAGTGTGCTCACTTTCACCCACCAGCTCAATAGGAAATTCTTAATTGCTTTCTGTTGAGTCAACATACATCACCATTTGATCTAGTTTGTCTGTTTAAAATACACAATAGGCCCTGCAGTTTGAGAACCACCAAACCAGCGTATCAGATCACTTCACAACTTCAGACTCCATTGCCCAATGGTATTATACTGTCTAAACACCGCATCATAAGACCTGAAAGAAATCCTTCAACCAAAACATAACCAAAACCTGAGCATAATAGCTAGCCTAAAACGCCATCATAACAGAGACAAATCATAAAGAGAGAGCCCTCTCTGGTTGCAGTTAGGCTAGGAACTGTAACCCAAAGATTGGTTAGTGGTTACCCCGGCCGTATTCCCTTGGGAGTCATAGGGAACAACCTGGGCGATAACATAATTGGCGACTCCGCTGGGGACTTCTTAGGATTTTTCAATTACTATCTGTTTTCCAAAGTTACCATCAAACCTGAAACCAGCCAAGAGGCCTTAGAACTGTTTCTGCATCACATTAACAGCTTTAGGGAGGAGCTTGTTTGGGAAATCTTCGTCTTAGCTTTGGGAATATATAGCCATTCCAAAATCTTCATCCAGTCCTTGCAGATATAAAAACTTCCTACAAAATCCCAAAAACAGGTTGGAAGCTGGCTCCTAAGAAAAATCCTCGGCATACTAGGGCAAATCCTGACCCTAATCCACCCATCATTGTTGATAATCCAAATACCATCCAAAGAAACATCCGGAGACAGCAAAAGCAGGAGGAGCCTGCTGATGCAAATATAAGTTCGGATCATCCCAGCCTCATTCCCACTCCTTGCAAAGTTCTTTTCCGGTCCACCCCTGGTTCCCCTAGTTCACCATCAACATCGCAAAGTCCTCCTCTCACATCTTCATCCACTGCACATACTCCTTTGACCAGTTTCCCACTAGCTACTCATCCCATTAACCCTGTTATACCACTGATCCCTGCTGTCCCGTTTGTTCCTATTAACCCTCTAAACCTCATAAATATGGCTAACAGGTATGCACCTCTGCAGATACCAGCTAATGCTGCGGCCTTACCTCAAGATTATCAAAGTAAAATCTCATATTTTGACTCAAATGGCTCTCTAACAGCTATCCAGCATGCCAAGAAGATGCAAGACCACTTTGAGACCTATGAAATAGATGATGACACTGTCAGAATGAGAATTTTTGTTCAAAGCTTAACTGGGGATGTTAGAACTTGGTTCAGATCCCTAAATGCAAACTCTATTACAACACCTGATCAGCTTTACGAAGCTTTTACTGAGAGATGGGAGAAGAAGAAAGATCCTCTCCACGTACTTGGTGAATATGACACTATTAAGAGAGGTCCCCAGGAGACAGTTTTGGAATATTGTGCTAGGTTTAACAATGTATATAATGCTATTCCACAGAACTTAAGGCCTCCTCCTGATTTAGCCCTGTATAAATTCCCTGATGGTTTTGACCCTGATATGGCCTATCAGTTGAAGGAAAGAGATCCTCCAACCCTTGAAGAAGCTCAAAGGGTTGCTGTCACAGTGGAAGCTAACCTAATTGCCAAAAGAAACAGGGCAAAATTGGAGAAAAGGACTGCCTTCAAAGAAGAACCCTCGGGCTTTGATCAAAAGCTGGATGCAATACTAAATAGCATGAAGAGATTGGGTGAAAGAGTGGAATCGGTTGAAAGAAAGTCATCATGGGAAGCACCACAAAACAACCCTCCTAGAAATCCGAATTTTAGGAGAACCCAAAACCAGAACATGGGTAGGACAAGTGCTGACCAAGATATCAGACCCCCATTCCAAGAAAATTATGCAGAAACTTCAACATCAACTGAACCCAATGAAGACCCTGAGATTAATCTAATGGGTTTAGATGGTAAAAGCCAGGTTTTCTTAACGCAAGAGGATCATGAGGATGATGAAATCAAAATATTCCAAACTAAATCAGGAGAATCCTTTGATTTTAAACAAGGATATGACAGTGCTGTCTATGAAGTTCACAAACAGTACAAGTTAAGGAGTAGGACTGTAAATGTAAATCAGCCTGAAAAGATAAAAGATAAACAACAGTCTAAAGGAACCATAGTCACAGAGCCTAATGACAAAACAAACTTGCCTACAGAGGAAGTAGTGGTTGAAGAGGTCACCACACTTTTGTCACCATTACATCAGCCTATGGCAACGTCATCCTCTCACCCTGATTTAGATATTACCCCTCCAGACATGAGCAAAAGGGGCAGGTCTCGAAGTCAAGATGAAAACCAACAAGAAGATGTAATGAGCAAAGAAAGGGCTGCTATCCATAACTCCAAAACCCAAGCTGATAAACCTTTTGACCTAGGCACAGAGATTGGCAAGCTAAAGATAGCAATTCCCCTCTCAGAACTAGCTAAGCATGACATCTATAAACAACAGATTAAGAAATCCCTTCAACTCACTAATAGCAAAGATGATGTAAATGTGTTAGATGACACTCCGGAATTACTATTTGGCCCAGAGGTAGATGGAAAAACAACAGTTACAGGGATATTACCTTTTTATGTCAGCTTGCATATTCATGACAAAATTCTGCATAACGCGATGTTTGACTCAGGTGCCTCTCATAACCTCATGCCAAAAGCAGTCATGGAAAGATTGAATTTGGATATAACAAGACCATACAAGGACCTGTTTTCCTTTGACTCCAGCCAAGTCAAGTGTTTAGGTCTAATAAAAGATTTATGTGTGTCTCTGGTTCAATACCCCAACAAAACCATTCTAATGGATGTTGTAGTCGCTGATATCCCACCTAAATATGGGATGCTGTTATCAAGATCATGGGGAGCCAAACTCCAAGGCTCCCTGCAATTAGATATGTCATATGCCACCATCTCTGTCTTTGGGCAACCAAAGAGACTCTACAGAGAAACACTCATGAAATACATGGTCAGCAGTGAGGAAAAGCCTCAAAACTTTCCTGTATATGCTGTCCATTCAGACATAGATTCGTTCATTCTCTTCAATGACAGTGCAAGCCCCTCAAACAATGACATTAGGACCGAAACACTCATGCAAGAACAAAACATTAATCAAGGAAGTACCACCCATAAAATATCGATCAGTCAAGCACTGGACACGACCCCTCCTCTAGTTGTCAAAGATTTTCAATCTAGTGATGAAACTGTCCTAGAACACAAGCCAAAGAAGAAACCCCAACTCCTGCTTACATTGCCATCCCATGAACAGATCTTTCAATCTCCTGTCAAGCAAGATATCCTGTGGCTCTTAGAATTTGATGGCTCAGTCAACAAGTTAGGGGCAGGAGCTGGAGTTTGGATACATAACAAAGAGAAAACCCATACAGAAGGCAGAGCTTGTAGGTTAAACTTTAGATGCACTAATAACATGGCCGAGTATGAAGCCCTGTTACTAGGTCTCAAGCTAGTAAAGGCATTACAAGCTCCAACGGTTTCGATCATGGGAGACTCTGATCTAGTGATTCAACAAGTGAAAGGAAGTTTTGTCACCAATGACAAAAGGTTGAGGTCTTACAGGTCTGCTGTAATTGAAATATTGGACACTTTCTCTGAGGTCCTTATCACAAAAATTTCAAGGGGCCACAATCTCCATGCACACAGTTTGGCAACATTTGCCAGCACGTTCAAATTTCCACTGGAAACCAACAATTGCTTCACAGCCGAGGTCAAGTACAGACCCTCCATTCCAAACAATGTTAAAGAATGGCAAGTATTTGAGGATGATAGGCAAATAAACAATTTTCTAACCTTACAACAAGAGTTTGCAGGATTAAATATTGACACTGAGACAGCAAGTCAATCACAAATATTGTTTCAACAGATGGTTCATCCAATATCATCTAGAACAGCAAAACAATTACTGAATCCAACCATCTTCAACAACGAAAACATTCAGCAAATTCACCAAATTGACTGTGAAGAGGTGACCAGCGCAGAAGCTGAAATCATACAACTCAAAGACAATTTCCTTCCAACAGGCCTTACCCCACTAGAGGACATTTTTGATTCAAATGACATCCCCAGGAAGCCAAAAATGCAACCATTAGATGCAGCCATTGAAGAATGCAATATTGGTACCATTCACAAGCCCAAAATAATAAAGCTGTCTGCTTCTTTGCCCCCTGATCAAAAACCCAAGTACATTGACCTCTTTAAAGAGTTCCAAGATGTTTTTGCATGGGGCTATGAGGACCTAAAGTCCTATGATACCTCTGTCATTCAGCATACCATTCCCCTCAAGCCTAATCAAAAACCATTCAAGCAGAAGTTGAGAAGGATCAATCCTATACTCCTTCCTTCCATTGAAAAGGAATTGCAAAAAATGTTCAAAGCTGGCATCATAGCACCAATCAGATTCTCTGAATGGATTTCCAACTTAGTCCCTACAAGAAAAAAGACTGGTGAGATTAGACTTTGTGTAGACTTAAGGAATCTAAATCAAGTATCACTCAAAGATAACTACCCTTTACCCAAAATGGATCATATTATCCAAAGAGTGGTGGGAGCTTCAAGGATGTCATTGCTTGATGGATTCTCAGGCTTTAATCAAATCCTAGTACACCCTGATGATCAAGACAAAACTGCATTTACAACCCCATGGGGAACTTTCAAATATGTAAAAATGCCCTTTGGATTGAAAAATGCAGGGGCAACATTTCAAAGAGCAATGGACATTGCTTTTGCAAAAGAGATTCATGACTTCCTAGTCATTTACTTAGATGATCTTACACCCTTTTCAAAATCTGACCAAGAACATCTGAAACATTTGAGACAGATTTTCCTAACATGCAGGAAATATGGTATTTCCTTAAATCCCAAGAAGTCATTATTTGGCTTGGAAGAAGGTAAACTCTTAGGACACATTATTTCAAAAGATGGTATAAGAATTGATCCAGATAGGATACAAGCTATCCTACAAATGCCCCACCCAAGGAATGTCAAAGAGTTGCAGGGATTCTTAGGAAAAATCAATTTTTTGAGAAGGTTTATCCCAAACTTAGCAGAACTAATCAGATTATTAAACAACATGCTAAAAAAGGATTCAAAAGTAAAGTGGACTGTTGAAGCAAAACAAGCCTTTGAAGGTATAAAATTGGCCTTGACTCAAACCCCAGTGTTAACCAATCCTCAGTTTGACAGAGACTTTATCATTTTCTCTTTCGCCTCCCAGCACACTATTGCTGCTGTCTTATTACAGAAAGATGACCAAGGGAATGAGAAGCCTATTGCCTTCTTCAGCAGGGCTCTTAGAGATGCCCCTCTAAAATATCAAATTATGGAGAAACAAGCCTATGCTTTGGTCAAAGCCATCAAAGACTTTAGGATTTACATCCTTTATTCCCATTTTGTGGCTTATGTACCAAGTCCTATTGTCAAAGACATTCTCACCCAAGAAAACTTAGAGGGCAGAAGAGGAAAATGGATTGCCAACATACTAGAATTTGACATTGAAATAAAACCTACAAAGCTAATAAAAGGGCAAGGCTTGGCCAAATTAATGACAGAATCAAATTTCCAGGCCCTAGATATCAATCAGCTGGACAGTGAAACAGAGTTGGCGACTCCAAAGATCAATGTAGCCTTTGAACAATCTCCTTGGTACTCTGATATCTGTTATGTGTTACAAAACCTGTGTGCTCCCCCAAGACTGTCCAGAACTAAGTGTAGGTTCTTAAAAATGAAAACATCAAGATTTTGTGTGATGGATGGAAATATGCTTTGGAAAAACCATGAAGGCATATTGCTGCACTGTTTAATGGAAAATGAAACTAACAATATCATGCAGGAGTTTCATGCAGGACACTGTGGTGGACACTTGTACTGGAAGTCCACTGTGGATAAAATACTAAGGGCAGGGTATTACTGGCCCACCATGTTCTCCGATGTGAAGAGATTCACCACCTCATGTCATCAATGTCAAGTATTTGAGGGCAAAAGACAGTTGCTGCCACTCCCCTTAAGACCTATTGCAACAGAAAGACCTTTCCAACAATGGGGCTTGGATTTCATTGGGGAAATTCATCCTTCATCTTCAGGCCAACACAGATGGATTTTAACAGCCACAGACTACTTCACCAAATGGATTGAAGCTGCCCCATGCAGACAAGCAAATGACTCAGTAATCATTCAGTTTTTGGAAAACAACATACTGGCTAGATTTGGCTGTCCAGACAAAATAATAACAGACAATGCTGCTGCTTTCAGATCCAAGAAAATGGTGAACTTCTGCCATAAATTTCACATTACTTTAGGCCATTCTACTGCCTACTATCCCCAAGGAAATGGCCTGGCTGAATCATCAAACAAAAGCTTAATAAATATCATAAAGAAGGTGCTGGAGGAGAACAAAAAGAACTGGCATAAGAAACTAGTCAATGCTTTATGGGCAGATAGACTAACAACAAAAAGATCAATCGGGACCAGCCCATATGAGCTAGTCTACGGATTAGAAGCCAAATTTCCTTCATCACTCGGAGTGCCGGTTATGAAGCTTCTGCAAGAGAGTCAAGCAGAGCCAAATGATATGCAAAGGAGGATCAATCAGATAATCTGTTTACAGCAAACTAGAGAACAAGTTTTCAGCAGAGTGCAGATATTACAAGAAAAATTAAAAAAGGCCTTTGATAGAAGAACTAAGGCAGAAGATTTCAGCATTGGTGATAAAGTCCTCAAGTGGGATGCAAGGAGAGAAGAAAAAGGAAAACATGGGAAATTTGATTCCCTTTGGAGAGGACCATTTGCTGTCCAAGCAGTGCAAGGTAACAACACTTACTTCCTCAAAAGTCTAACTGAAACTGACTTGGATGAAGGTCCTGTCAATGGCAGGATGCTGAAGCATTATTTTCACTATTTCCCATGAGTGCAACCTGAGGTTCCCTTGTATATATGCAGATGTACATATTATTTTCTATTTTAGATTGTAAAAATGCAGTTTTCTAAGTGATTCACCAACCAGCAAAAGGCAAATAGAATCAGAGGTCTTCCAAGAAAGAAGCACACAATTTTGACACATCAAAGCAGCAAATTTCAAGATTGATATGGACAGTCAAAGAGCAAGGCAATCTGACCTGCTGTTCTTGGTCTTTCAAAGAAAAAACCATCCCCATGTGGAGCCACTGTTGGATACCTATACCTATAGGTTTCATATTTCATGATTGGCAAGGGAAAGTCCAAATATGCTCTGCTTTGATATCACAAAGATCCCATATTTCCTAGAGAACAAGAGGTGTGTAAAGTGTTTCAAGTGTTGATGACCTTATTTCAATTTTGGTGGATGACCCAACAGTTTAACCTGGATCATGCCATGTTTCAATTTTGAGTTATAGAATAGAGAAAGAAGTCTGTCCAAACTGCTTAATCTTGGCAGACAACTAGTTCAGGTAGAGAAGAAAGGGCTCTCAACAGCTTAATCTGGGACCTTGGAAGAGATAAGGGTAGAAGTAGATAGAAAAAGCAAAAGAAAAAGCCAAAGAAAAGAAAAAGCAAGTAAGGGTCTGCAAGTCCAAGTGCACCCTCCAAGAAGAAATAAAAATGCTAGGCAAGTAGCTGGGTAAGTAGTTGGGGTTGCAGAAAGTTATCCCTACCATTGCAGAGATGGTAACTGTGGGTATCAAAGCAAAGTCAATCAATTGACAAAGGTGTTTTTCTTCATCGAATTGCAGCAGGAAGCATGACTAATTTCCCTCATTTCCCCTCCAATTTCATTTCTAACATTCCCCATCAGCTAAGATTCATGGAAAAGACTAAGCTTTCATGGTGGTTCTTAATCTTTAAAAGCCACATTTCTTGTCTAAAAATCTTTTCATTTTGATCTACTCTCAAAACCAAGTTGTTTCACATAAACTTAAATGGTTTCCCCTCCACTCACCCTCTCGTCCATATTAACTCTAATTCTACTATGTAAATCCCCTATATTACCTTTTCCCCTATTACTACTAACACCATGGTGTATAAACCCCAAGCATTATATAAATACCCACCCCTTGGTATTATAGCCAATAAGTCTTGAGTCAGGGATCAGATGGCAACTGGTCATCTTGATGAACCTAAGCTAAACCCCCCTTCTCCCTTGCAAATTCATTTCCTCACTTTTTGATCCTCATTTGCACATGAAAAACCCCTAAAAGCCCTCTTTCTACCCTTACCCGCTTCAAAATGGCTAAAAACATCAAAAAACCAACATTTTTCGTTTATCCTAAGTCTAAAGGGCGGGTGCAGTCCACTAAAATTCGTAAAAAACCCACCTTTCCAAGGTTCCCCGCCCTCGCACATATCCCCAGAATTATTATTAAATAACTATGCCGCTCCCCGTACCCGCCTATCGCTTCACCTTCCCGACGACCGTCCGATCAAGGAACTCCAGATCCGACGGCCTCTATCACATCGGACCCCTTCCGACGCCCGATCATTAACTATGCTACCTTCCTGTCATGTCAAACTCCCGATAACCGTCAGATCTTACCCCTTCAGATCCAACGGCCATCGCAGCATCGGAGCGCATCTGCTGTACGAATGATATCGTCCGATGGCCGTATTTTGGGTACGTCACTCCGCTGCCACGCGCCCTCGCCACAGCGCGTCGGAGGTACAACTGATATTTACCGCCACCGTACCATAAGCGGTGCGATACAAAACCGCTGCCGGTTTCCGGTTTCCCCATTCCGCTTGTATTACGTCCTCGCCGCGTCAGCTCCCCGTCGCCTTACGTCACCGCCACATATGCCGCCACGTCAACTTGCGCTCCAGTCGCTGGCCGATCTGTCCCGCCACCTCATCATCCCCGTGGGCCAGTCAGGGCTCGCCACGTCACCCGATGACGTCAGCATGACGTCATCCGACCTTGACCCCACCAATGACGTCATGCTGACGTCATCGCAAAAAGGCGCCAAATTGCTAAAAGTCTATATTATGGCCAAAAATCGCATTTTTACGTTCTTTTCATTCATTTTTCATTCTCTCTGCTGCATGCGGTTCACGTCCGAGCTTGCTGTCAACCTGCTAAATCGACCAGGAGGCCTCCAGCGTACGAGTCCAGCCTGCATATGCGACCTCTGCTCACTGTTTACCAGGTATTCTTCATCATTTATCCTCCGTGCGCCTGCAATTCTCTATAAATCACTCCGAAAGCTTAAAGGACGTTAAAACTTATAAATTCACCAGTGGATTCCTCTGCAGAGCTTCCAATTTCCAACTACCACCTCGAAAAACACCAGCCGAGCTTTGTTCTATCTACATTTTGGTAAAAAACTAAGCCCTGTCTGCGCAATCGCGGCAGGTTCATTTAAACCAAATTTCGCCATTGAGAGAGAAAGGAAAAGCCAAATATTGGTCCCAGTTGCCATAAATAGTAGTTCAACTGCTATTTTCTAGAATCCCTCTCTATTTCTGATAATCTAACCTCCCTGGTGCAGAGGCATTCCCCTATGCTGTCCTGCTCGAAACAAAATCACTCTACACTTGATTCAAAATCCTCCTGTGCAATGGAGACACCTGTAGTGCTAAATGTTCAACCTCTGAATGCTCCTCAAAAGGACTTGAAATGGCAAGCCTTAGCAGATATGGATTACCAAATTGAGGAAGAGAAGCTTATGAGTAGCAAATTCCACCTTCGTCTGCTAAATGAATTAAAAGCCAAGCATGAAAATGGGACAGATATACTGGGCTTATGGGACTCTTTTCTCCCTATCTTTAAGCTCCCTCAGGTCAACCAGTTCCCTGAACTAATCCACCTCTGTGCTGAACAATATGATGTTTCTCAGCGAGCTGTTCTTGACCCATCCGGTGCAGCAATTTTCTATGTTACCCCTCAGGCTATCAGGGACATGCTCTGCTTCAACCCTCAGAAGAAATTGGCTCCTTTATCACTGATAAATCTGATAAAACAAGGGGATAAACTCACAGATGCTCAAATTGTTAAATTCAATCAACTATACATCAAAACCAATATTGTAATGGCCCCTCCAATTCTTCATGTATATCTCAATGAGCTGGGCAGAGACCTTGCAGATATGATTTCTCCCATCTTGGGGTATAGTTCAGTCGAGCATATTGATACAACTGTGCTGGTATTAATGCTTATGTTTGCTCCTGGCAAGTCACCAATCTGCTATGACTATGCCACCTACATATCAGACAAGATTCATGAGCAATTGGTGAATTTAAGGAGAGATAGGGTGTTCAGATACACCTCCTACATTTACCATTTGATCTTATATCATCAACACCAGAAATTTCACTTTTCAATCAAAAGAATGGATGCCCAAGGTAATCCCAGATCAATAGTCTATTGGTCCTCTGTCTTCCATATCAGACCCGAGTCTCCATACACATACTGTGAATTCATGGATCTGTTCATCCATCCAGCCATGGCAATGCTGCTGAGCTCACCCCCACCAAGACTCACTGAGGATATGCAAAGGATTCTTCAGCTGTCAAAAGTTTATAGCATTGGGGATTGGTACTTCTACCAAAACCACACTGTCATCAGGATATATGGGTGTGATCTTCCTCCTTTCAAACTACCCAAGTATGTGCCTATGAGGCTATTTGCCCTAGAGTACTTTAGACAATTTGGCAGAGTTGATGTGCTTCATTTTTCAGGAAAAGGCAAAAAGGCACAGTTGAAGGTCAGAAGCCAACTTGGCCATATTATCTATAATGAGAGAGAACAAGGATGGAGGGAAGCAGAGCGAATGCTTGAGGCCCTTGGCCTGCAAACCAGTTTCCTATGGGTACCTTATGACCCTAACCATTTCATAACTACAAGGAGGCTCAAATATAAGTTGTCTGCTTATGATCACCACAGCATCCCTCACATTGAAAAATATGCAAACCAAGATAAATGGAGGAGAGGGACCTTAGAAGAGCCCTTGTCACAAGAAGAGCTGAATGAGAGGGCACTAAGGAATCTAAAGAAGTTGGCTGACCTTGAGCTTTGTCCACAGGTATTCACACTTCCCAGTACACAAACGGGAGCGGCTGAATCCTCCTCGACTGCCAAGCAACAAAATACCAAAGTAACGGAGAATATATCCAGCAGTGGCAAAGAGACGGAAATGGAGACAGAGCCAATAAATAAACAAGAGTTACAGCAGCAAGCAGAAGGGCTGCAGCAAGGGCAACAAGAAGAATCAGAACAGCAAGAGCGACAACATCAAGAAGAACAAAGGCAGGAGCAGTCTGCCCAGCAAAAGGAAACAGTGGAGACTCCTCAGACCACTGAAGGAACGGTGCCTACAAGACAAGACACTACCTTTGATGCCTCGGTCCTCCAAACCCCTCAAAAGGAGGATACATTTGTCTTTAGAAAAAGGGACAGAGAAACTCCCCTGACATCTTCTATAAACCAGGGAGAGAAAAGGCAGAGACTAAATGATTTTCCAGAGGAGGATATAGCAATAAGAGAGGCATTGGGCATGAGCCCACCCAGCAGAGAAGCTTCAGCAAGTTCCTTCCAGCAGGAACAGGACAGGACCATGGGAGGAGAGGTTAGCTCCTCCAGCCAGCAGAAAGAGGGACAAGTAAGCATCAAGCAACAATTTATAGACATCAAGAGGAGGAGTGATCCTATCAAAGTACAACTGTACAATCACCTGCTAAACATGGCTCCTTCCAATCAGCAGAGACTTATGTCTGCTTTTGATGTAAGTGAAGGCAAAATGATAATGAGCCATTTCATGCCTACTGCATTACAACCCCAATCTACCTCGGATTACCTCAGGACTAACCTGGAGGTCATGGCCAAAGACATACACCCAATGGATAAAATTGAGCTGCATAAACAAACTGGCGAAATGGTGTATGCCTCATTAGCAGATGAGACATTGGAAAATTATAAGCTAAAAAGCAGTCTCAATGCCACAGCCTCTCAACTAGAACTGGAGAAGGCATCATCCCAGGCAAAGGACAACAGAATAAGATCCCTGGAAGACATAATTATTGAAATTGGGCATGATCCCAAAGATCTCTCAGGGGTACAGGAACTTTTGAAGTTGAGGGATGCTGACTTGGCCGCCATGAGGAAGAAAATGAAACTACCAGCCACCATGCACCCTCAAACAGATGAGGTAGCCAAACAAAGACAGGAGAAGGACACCACAGATTTATTGATTTCTATTTATAAACAACTCCTGCAGACACAAGAGAAATTAGGAGAGTCTGAGGCTACTCAAGCGGCCTTACAAGCAGCACTAAAGCAAAGACAAGAGGGTCAGACTTCTCAGCCTTCTCCTCAAGTTATCAATCTTGAGGATGCTCCTCCTTCCACTGTGCCTCCACCTCAGCAGGCTGAACAAACAGCCACATCTACTTCAGCAGCACCCATCAGCACAAATCAGAGCCTAGATATGCAAAAACTAAAGAATGAAATACAAATTTTGGAAGCCCAGATGACAGAGTTGAATGAAACTAAGGAAAAGCTGACCAAGGTAAATGAAAGGCATGATAAGACAAAAAGAGAGGTGGGAGAAAAGGCCAGGGAAATCAAGGCCCTTAAAGACAGGATCAAAGAGCTTGAGAATGAGCTCAAGCTAGATAAAATCATATCTGAGATCAGAGCAATGATATGGTCCAATATTGGTCAATCCATCAACAACCAATGGCCATATATCGAGACAATCCATGAGCAACTAGAGCTCATCCCAAAGGCACAGAAGGAAATCCGAACATCAAGGGCCTTATTAGGAAATATGCCTGAAGTTGCTACAAGAATGATCAATGTGCTTAACCACAAAACAAGTTCTCAGTTAGCCACCATTGGAATCACAAATAGAACTGAGACCATTCAAATGATCAAGAGGGTTCTTACTCTTAGAAATCTGGTGCAGACATTGGACAGAAGAACCCAGGATATGCAGACAGAGGTAAATAGGTTCATGGAGAAGTTTCAGGTGTTGCAGAGTAGAGGACTCCCTAGCTTACTGAACAGCGGAGGGAAATTATTCACCCATGAACAGTATGCTAAAAGAGTAAATGTTTTTGCCTCAGCACAGGTCAATGAGAAGGCCAGCACTTCAGAAGACACAGGGCCTATTACAGGGCAGATTTTCTATAGTAAGATAGAAAATATACTTTTTATAATGAATGAAATTAATCACTTGTTTGATGTAGCCCCAAATTTTTTCAAATATACAGAAGCTGAAGAAAAAATGGGGGCCATCCTCAAACATCAGCTCCCTACACAGGAATGGTGGACAGATGCAATACACAGAATTTTGTAATCAGTGAGGCATTCACCAAATTTCTGTTTTATTACAAATTTTGTAAAAAGCACAGCTCAGCAAAGTCAGCATGCAGCATGAATCAAGGCTGAGCCAACTCAGCGGATGTAGCGGCCAACAAAGCAGAAAAAGAGAACCACAGCTGGCAAACCCGAGAACGCACTGCGCAGCCAAAAGTAAATGCGTATCTCCAGAATTAAAACAGAGTAATACAACTGACTCAGTGATTCTCAAAAGTCAAAACAATCCTCTGACAGACATGAAGGGCATTTACGCTGCATTTAAAGTTGTAATAACTCCTTGCCTACTTTCTGAACGTAATAATATAGATATTTTCTCTCTCAGATGACTCAATGCCTGAGATATTTTGTATACAAATTTCTATAAAGTCCCCTTCGCATAAGATTGCAGGGGTTGTTGTTGATTTCTCCTGAAGAAGTTCTTATGCTGTAATCCTTTTCAGAAGTTAATAGAGCAAAGCAAATGGAATTTCTCGGATTTCTGAGGTGTTGGATGCGTTCTGGTGGCTGTTGTTAACTACTGGATCCCTGTGTATTTCATCATACAATAAATCTCTGTATCTCTCTCTGTTAATTAGTTGTTTTGTTAAAATCCATATATGTTATCCGTTTTCAATACTAAACAACAAGGAAAAAGAATAGCTTTCAGGATTTATTCATTGAGTAACCTGAGTTCAATCTGCGTTGTTTATCAATGTTTTCTTCAGCTGTAATCTAGTTAAGTGTAATTCTTAAATGCTGCACTTTTCGGAATACATCTATCACAGTGACCTTTGTCATAGGAATTCAAAGTTTTGCTCCTGTGCAGTGTGCTCATTTTCACCCACCAGCTCAATAGGAAATTCTTAATTGCTTTCTGTTGAGTCAACATACATCACCATTTGATCTAGTTTGTCTGTTTAAAATACACAATAGGCCCTGCAGTTTGAGCACCACCAAACCAGCGTATCAGATCACTTCACAACTTCAGACTCCATTACCCAATGGTATTATACTGTCTAAACACCGCATCATAAGACCTGAAAGAAATCCTTCAACCAAAACATAACCAAAACCTGAGCATAATAGCTAGCCTAAAACACCATCATAACAGAGACAAATCATAAAGAGAGAGCCCTCTCTGGTTGCAGTTAGGCTAGGAACTGTAACCCAAAGATTGGTTAGTGGTTACCCCAGCCGTATTCCCTTGGGAGTCATAGGGAACAACCTGGGCGATAACAATAACCATAAACACAAAGATGCAACGGAAATAATACTTCATTTCATTAATGTAAAATACTGAAATATGCTTACAAACAAAAATGGAAATAAACCAGCTAGGGCGAGGGTAGCTTATCGCTGAGAAGAGATGTGGTGGCTACATGCCTCCTAACTGCCTTACAATGAGGCTCAAAGGCATTTTTATTATTGAACAATAAGAGAAAACCCTAAACAACCAAAAACCCTAACCCGAGGAGATGTAACACCAAGAGTTTATGGGCCCCGTTGGGGTGAGATGGACATCCAACTTCCCGGGGTCACGACTTGGTCATATTATCTCTGTTTGACACGCATGATAACTAGTTGGAAAGATCCCTCAGAGGACTAAAACGGAAGAGAATATTTAAAATAAAAAAAGCATTGATGGTAGATTTCCAAAAAAATGGCGTTTAGGGCCTCAAAATGGCTCCGGAAGTTTAGGACCCAAAAAACTGCTAAAAATAGTAAACTGTGCTACAATTAAGGAAATTAAAAAACTGAAAGAAGCAGTGGTGGGGGTCCAAGTGGAATTGGCGGGTGGCCACCATTATCCACCTGGATCATTCCTCCCCCCTTAGGAAGTAATGGTCCCCATTGCGTTGAGTTCCTCCATGAGATGAGGAAACTTTTGTAGTGAGCCACTTGCCCTAGTGAAGGAGTTGGCCTGCTTTGACGACTCGATATAGTTGGATATTCTGTTGGTGAGTATGCTTGATCTATGTGTCCATGATTTGATTATTTGTAGCATTTTTCATGCAATATGGATTTAACTCTATGGGCGTGAGCTTTTTTGCAATGTCGGATGTGTCTAGTAATGGTGGAAAGTATGGTCGAAGACGGTGCACATTGAACACTGGGTGCAGGCCAAGGAATGGGGGAATGTTGAGCTCAAATGCGTTGTCTCCCACAACCTTGGTAATGGTGTAAGTACCATATTGGAGTGGTCTGAGTTTCTGATAGGCTATGGTAAGGCATTCCTTTTGCAAATGCAACCAGACTTTGTTTCCCACCTGAAACTTGTGTGGCACCCGATGTTGATCATGTTGCTGCTTGTACTTGGCATTTGATTTCTCCAGAATGTCATGGACCTACTGGAAAATATGTTGTATGTGCTCAATGAAGTTGTTTGCCTTATCTATTTCATACTGGACATGAGCCGAATCTATGTGAGTAGCTGCAAATGGCATGGCCACATCAATGGGACATAGTGGCTAGAATCCCAAGCCCACCTAAAAAGGGTTATGGCCAATCGAACTATGGAGAGCCTGATTATAGCTATGCTAAACATAGGGGAGGCTCTTGTCCCATGTGCGGGGATTCTTTGAGTTGTACATGCATAGAATGTGTATGATCATGCTATTGACAACCTCTGTCTGGCCATTAGTTTGAGGATGGAAGGTTGTGGACTTAGTGAGTTTGGTGTCCAGCATCGATCAGGGACTAGACCAAAATGTACCGAGGAACCTACTATCCTGATCTGAGATGATAGACTATGGGATCCCAAAGTGTACCGACACTCGTTCAAAGAAGATTTTAGTAGTGGCTTTTGTTGTGATATTCTTCTTACAGGCCACCATAATGGCCATCTTTGAGAACCCATCGATGGCCACAAAAACATAGTCATTTCCATGCTTAGTGGAAGGAAGGCCTGACATGTAATCCATGGAGATGGATTCCTAGGGTCAACTAGGGGTAGGCAATGGGGTATAGAGGCCTTTCTTCTTGATGGTTAGTTTGGAAATGGCGCAAGAAGGGTATGATCTAATGTACTTCCCAACATCCTGTCGAAGATTCAGCTAATAGAAATACTTCTACATCAATGCCACCATTTTCTCGACCCTGAAATGCCCAATAGCTTGAATGTAATGTGCTTCCCAAATCATCTTGGCATGCTCGCTTGAAGGAACACAAAGGTGACCTAGGTGGCATGACAGGGCATCTTGGAGGTGAAAATCCGGAACATGCTGATCCTCCAAGAGTTTTTGGTATGTATGGCCGAATTCTGGGTCGCTTTAGTAGAGAAGTGGCCAATCATAAGTCTCGTTCCCACAAGAGTTGAGCACGGTGGTTAACGCCATGATCGGTGGTCGACTAAGGAAATTTGTAACATTATTGGTGCTGCCATTCTTATACTTGATATTAAAATGGAACTGTTGCAGGTATGTGGACCACTTCTGATGACAATCATTCTGAAATTTCCCTTAGGTCTATATGAACTGCAAGGGTTGGTGATCTATGTGGATGATCATTTCCTTCCCAAAAATTTAATGCTTCCATTGTCGACAGGCCTGCACAATGGAATACATCTCTTTGTCATAAGCGGGATACATCTGGACTATGTCTGAAAGTGTGTCATTGTGATATGCCACTAGATGCCCATGTTGAGTAAGGACTGCCCCAATAGCACAGTCAGAGGCATCTGTCTCGACCTCAAATGGTTGTTGCAAGTTTGGTAATGCGAGCACTGGTGTCGAGCAGAGGTGATATTTCAACTCTTTGAATGAATTCTGTTGATATTCAGACCAAAAGAATTTTTCTTTCGCTCCTCCCTTGGTGACTTGACTCAAGGGCCAAGTGATATAAGAAAATCCCAACATGAACTTGTGGCAGAAGTTGGCAAGACCCGGAAAGTTGTGAAGCTCTATCAGAGTGGTTCGAGATGGCCAATCCTGAATGACTTGGATCTTGGTTTGATCCATATGCACCCCCTGTTCACCAATAATGTATCCTAGATACTGAACCTGGGTCATGCCAAAAGTGCATTTCTCCAAATTGGCACATAACTTGTGTTGCCGAAGTGTTTGGAGAACCTTTCAGATGTGGTGGAGGTGTTATTCCCAACTCTGGCTAAAGATCAGGATGTCATCCAAGTATACCACTACAAATGAGTTGGCGTATGGCTACAAGATGTCATCCATTAGCCTCATGAAGGTTGCAGGAGCATTCGTCAATCCGAAAGGCATAACCAACCATTTCAAAAAGGCCCTCCTTGGCTTTGAAGGTAGTTTTCCACACATTGAAGTGTTCGATTGGTACCTAGTGATATCCTGACTTCAAATCAATCTTGCTGAAATATCTTTCCCCCTTCAGTTGGTCCAGGAGGTCATCAATCCATGGGATCGGGCACCTATTATGGACAGTGATCTTGTTCAGTGCTCGATAGTCAATACAGAGTCTCCAAGTTCCATCCTTCTTCTGTACCAACACGATCATGCTCCCACAGGGCAATGGACTCGGACAGATGTGACCTTTCTATAGCAGCTCCTAAATCTTCCTCCTGATTTCATTATTCACCAGAACAGAGCGCCGATAGATTGGTCCATTGGGAAGTGGTTCACCTGGGATCAGATCGATGGAGTGCTTGATGTGACAGTGCAGAGGAACCCCTGCGGGGGAGGTGAAGATGTCCTTGTACTCCTCCACAACCTTGTCCATAAATAGTTGTCGTGTAGAGGGGCCTTGTCTGGAGATCATGGCCACCGTCTTCTTCTTTCCTTGAGGGCGTATCATCAAGAAAACAAATTTCCCGTTTTTGGAAATGAGCTTACTACATTTTTTTGCAGTAACCAAAGAGATGGTGGTAGGAGGTGTTATGTCCAGTATCTTGTACAACATATTTTCCAAAGTAACAGTAATAGCACGGGGTGTTGATTCATACACAACATGTCGCTTCCAGAAGTATGGTTGTCCTAATAATACATCACAAACTTCAAGGGGAGCAATGCCACACAATACCTCATCTTTGAAGGGCTTGATGTTATATGGAAGGTGACACTACTGGCTCACGTGAAGATCCCATCCTTGGTGAAGCCACCTGATGGTGTACGGCTGTGGATGTGCTGTGGTCAATAAACCCAGCTGCTTCACGACCTCTACTGGCTCTCGCTCTCAACAATGAACTGTAGCAGGGAGCCCTTTACCCACATCTGGGAGTGGAAGAAATTCTCCTCCTCCTTTGGATACTTGAGTTCCTCCTTTTGGATCTTCATGGTGGAAATAGTGACGTTGGGCTCTACATCAATAATCTGCTTCCCTTTGTCATTCCCCTTGTCGGGTTCTCACTCAGAGTCAGAACATGCATCTGATTCTGAAACCTTTAGCTTGGCCACCAGTGACTGCTTGGCTCAACACTCACTTTTGTGTTGGAAATAATACTGGGTGGGGTGAATCAGTATTATCAAATCAATTATTTTTCATTTCACAATCAGATGTGTATATGCTACTTCAGCTATGGGAAACTGTGTATATACGCTATTGTGTCTAAAGCAACCAGCGTATATCAGAAAGCTTAAGATTCATTCATTGATGATCTTTAATCAGTGCATCATGACTTCATTAATCATAAGAACAGTAAACAGGAGCAGTAAAATAGAATAGATCATCACACACATTGACACAAAGATATAAGGTGGAAACTCAATGTGGGTGAAAACCACCTGCTGCAATTCCTCTCTATATTCTTTTAATTGGAAACTTCCTTTTACAATGATTCTGTACTGGTGCAGTCTTATACCTGTACACAAGCTACTACCTGCAGAAGGCTACAACCTTCTCTCGTTCTCCAGCTTCTTCTAGAAGGGAGCTACAACCCCCTTAACTCTTGTACTAGCTGAGGTACTAGTACGTAGGTGCTGACCTACAAAAGGATACAACCTTTTCTTTTCTTTCAAGGACCACGTTTTATAAATTTTCAGTCTAGATCCATGAATAACATCAATCAAACATCAAGTAAATCTACATCAACCAATCTCCTTTGCACCAAACAAAACTGAATCAAATAGTCACTTCTCTGAATGCTGTACCCAGAAGATAGTAACAGTAACCAGACACCAATTCTAGACCCAGAACACTCTAGCAATAAATAGAAGTAGATAAAACATATTTCAAGAGACGTACGCTACTTCAATGTGTACACATTGCATACATACGCTTCTCAATTAAGGCCAGCCAGCGTATACGCTATTCTGCATTACAAAACTAGCGTGTATACACTCCTTTTCTACGTTGAACCTACGTACAGATCTATAAAAGCTAATTTATTCTTTTCACTTATTCAAACATCAATTATACCCAGATTATCATATTTATATATCAAGTCATGCGCCAAAATAATAGATCAAAATCACACAAAGGTAATACTATTAAAGCCTTAAGATCTTTATCCATCAATAGTACTTATCCTTCTTCTTGCGCTCAAGTTCCTCCTTGATTTAGATCCAGCTATACATCATAAACCAATGACTAGTGTTCCGGATCTAGTTCTTCATGAGATATTCAATGTGTGAGACAATACGTTTGCCTAATGATCTCCTTCCCCTTTTATAGTCTTAGGCCTTACACAATACCATGGTCCAAAACCATAAAGAATGAATACCTTGGACCAAATACCTGGGTTCAACACTTTAGATGAGATACCATGGTCGAAAACCATAGGTCCAAATACCAAGGACTAAATACCATGGACCAAAAATAATTTTTCCCACACATACGCACTTTTTCGTGCATGAAAGTGTGTGCATACGTATATGTGACTTTTGATTGGTAATCATGCGTGTATACACAACTTAGTCAAAGGTAAACTACGTATACCTCTCTTTCTCTCATTCTGAGAGCCTGAAAAGTGATCTGCCAGCTGAGTGAGTTGCCGTCAAGGAAAACACCTGTGTCATAGTGCCAAACCCGTGTCATAATGCCAACAATCTCCCCCTTTAGACTTGATGGAAACCCCAAGCCACTCAAAGTCATTCTCCCCCTTTTTCATCAAGGGAAAAGGGTTATGCTCCCCCTGAGTTCATGCTAAAATCTCTACTCTACTGTGTTGTCCATGCTCCCCCTGACTGTAGGCAAGGTCTGCAAGAAGATGTTCTACAAGAAGATACATAACTTTATACATCATTAATAACCTTCCTACCACCAAAGACTCATACATACAACCATCTCCCAACCAAGTGGGGATACACCAAAAGTTTACACAAGATAAACAAGAGCATTAGATTATCCATCCTAGGCATAGTGGGGAAACCAAAGTAGGCCATTACATGACCTTGATAAGAAAATAAATACATGACATAGAGATGAAATATCTATAACCAGACTATGGTAGTTATCAACAACTATCATTAGCAGCATCTGTCAATCATCATTCAGACCAGAAACCATGTTCTCCTTCTGCACCTGTTCCCCTTGAAACCAAAACACTGTGATCTTGAACCAAGATCTTCTAGGATAATGACAACAATGCATTATTATAAGAATATATATACTCCCTTTGAACCTGTGCCAGATGGTCTCTGTCAGACCCATATCAGACTCCTTTCATCCTAAGCCTAGCCCACTATTTGTCTTCAAACCAACATATATCCGACTGTATCCACATAAGCTGGCGTATGTATGCAGATTCTCCTCATTAAACTTGTGTACAACCAATCTTTTTATTTTTTTTGAAACAGAAAAATTTCAACAGCAAGATGATGCATCAACTACTCCCAGCTTATGTCTGAGGTATTCAAATGTCTCCATGGGCAGTGGTTTGGTGAGTATATCAGCAACCTGTTCCTTGGAGGGAACATACTCCAATTTGACCTTTTTTTCAAGCACTTGTTCTCAGAGAAAATGATATTTGATAGGTATGTGCTTGGTCTTTGAATGCATGTCTGGATTTTTTGAAATGTTTATTGCACTTGTATTATCACATAAAATAGAGATAAGTGGAGTACAAGTGATTTGAAAATCTTGAAAAATTTGCATCATCTAAAGGAGTTGTGTGCAGCAAGATGCAGCAGCCACATATTCCGCTTCAGTTGTAGATAAATCAATTGAACTTTGCTTCTTGCTGAACCAAGAGACTAATCTGGAACCCATAAAGAATGCACCACCACTAGTGCTTTTTCCATCATCCACGCTTCCTACCCAATCTTCATCTATATATGCATGAAGTGTGAGATCTGTATCTCTAAGATATCATAAGCCATAGTTTTGTGTTCCTGGAAGATATTTGAAGATTCTTTTGATTGCCTGAAGGTGTGCTTCTTTCAGATTTGCCTGGAATCTTCCAACTATTCCCACTGCATGCATGATGTCTAGTCGGGTACCTGTCAGATAGAGCAGACTACCAATCATGGATCTATAGGTTGGTTGATGTACTGCTGCTGAATCATCATTGGCGCTAAGGTTGCATCCTGTTACCATAGGGGTACATACTGGTTTTGAATCTTCCATGCCATATTTCTTCAAGATCTCCTTGAGGTAATTGGTTTGTGACAAAAAGATACCATCTTTATTTTTTTGGACTTGTAAACCAAGAAAATATGTCAGCTCACCAAGCAAGGACATTTCAAACTCTTTCTGCATCAGTAAAGAAAAATTTTGACTCATGGCTTCTTCATTACTACCAAAGATGATATCATCAACGTACACAACAAGTATTAGAAATTTATCATTATCAATTTTTACATATAGATTGCTATCTGTTGATCCTTTTGAGAAACCTTGTTGATGGAGGTATTTGTCTAGACAATAATACCAAGCCCTTGGAGCCTGTTTAAGACCATAGAGTGCCTTCTTAAGTTTGCATACAAGTTTTGGATAATTTCCAAGGATGAATCCATCTGGTTGCTCAATATACACTTCTTCTTCCAAGTCTCCATTTAAAAAGGTAGATTTCACATCCATTTGAAAAACCTTGAACTTCTGAAAGCTAGAAACAGCAAGGAACATTCTTATGGCCTCAAGTCCAGAAACTGGTGCAAAAGTTTCTTCAAAATCTATACCTTCTTGTTGAGAATACCCTTTACAAACAATTCTGGCCTTGTTTCTAATAACATCTCCATTTTCATTCAGTTTGTTTTTGAATATCCATTTTGTCCCTATGACATTCTTATCATTTGGTCTAGGAACCAACTCCCAAGTTTTATTCTTTTCAATCTGCACAAGTTCTTCATTCATGGCCTTGACCCAGCATTCATCTTTGCATGCTTCTCTTACATTTTGTGGTTCAGTGGAGGAGAGCAATGGTAGATAGCTTGAATCTTCTGAAATAGTTCTTCTTGTTTGTACACCTTCCTCTTTCTGCCCCAAGATTTGAGTTTCTGGATGATTCTTTTGAACATACCTGGATGGAGTCTTCTTCTGGTGCCTCATGGGTTTCTTCTTCATCATAATTTTGATTTGATCTTGAAGGATAGTCCTCATCATCTTCGAAATCTTCGTATTTTACCTGCCTAGGAATGTTTCCTTCTTCATCAACCACTACATCAATACTTTCAACAATTTTTCCAAGTCTTTTATTGCAACACTTGTATCCTTTGTTGTGCGGAGAGTAACCAAGGAGAATGCCTTCATCTGCTCTAGGTTCAAACTTTCCAAGGTTTTCATTAGTCCTTTTGATGTAACATTTGCTTCCAAAAATTTTGAAGTATTTAACCATGGGAGTCTTACCATACCAAAGTTCATGAGGAGTTTGAGAGCTATTCACCCGGACATTTGTCTTGTTGAGAATAGTAACCGCAGCAAATGCAATTTCACCCCAGAAGGTTGCGGGAGTTCCAGACTCATCAAGCATAGCACGAGCCATTTGTTGAACCGTTCTGTTCATCCTTTCCACTACTCCATTTTGCTGAGGAGTCCTTGCAATAGATAATTCCCTTCTTATTCCATGTTCTTCACAAAAATCGAAAAATTCATCCGAGGTAAATTCCCCTCCTCGATCAGACCTAAGGCATTTGATTCTGCGATCTGATTCATTATCAAGCAAGGCTTTGAATGCTTTTAAATTTTCGAAAGCTTCATCTTTATGCTTCAGAAGTCCTATCCAACACATCCTTGAAAAGTCGTCAATGAACAATATGAAGTATTCTTCTCCTCGAGGTGACCTCTTCCTAGTTGGACCACATACATCAGAATGAACAAGTTCAAGTGGCCTACTAGTTGATCCTCCTTCTCAGGGAAATTAGTTCTTGTTTTCTTCCCAAACTAACATGATTTGCGTATTGTATTGTCTGCAATTCTGATGTCAGGGAGATCACGAACCACCTGATATTTGCATGCTTTCCATATCTGAGAGCAGTTAGATACTACAATCTTCTGTGCCATAGCCAGTGTTCATCATTCTTTCTTAGATAGCATTGTTGTTGTCCTCCCTTGAGTATGTATAAATTATTTGGTGTTATTATGCCTTTGATCACTATTTCTCCTGTATCAAGCTCACGAACAATACATCCATTTGAACGAAATATTACCTCATTTCCTTGATCACACATTTCATTGACACTAAAGAGATTATGCTTTAAGCCATCAACATACATAGCATTTCCAGCTTTGACCTTTTCTTTCAAAATAACAGAACCTTTACCTTTTGTGAATGCAGGGGTGTCATTTCCAAATGAGACCTTCTTTTCTTTTTCTAAGGCAGTATATGATTAAAGTTTTTCTTTATCACCTGTCATATGTTTCAAGCATCCACTATCGATGTACCAATGATTTTCCTGCCCTTCTGCATATAAGGTTATACCACATCTTTCTAGTTGCGGTTCTTTCTTCCTCCATGTTTTGGGACTCAATGAAGTTTTCTCCTTCTAAGTTTTTTGTCGAAACCTACTCCTGCATTCAGAATCTTCATAACCAAAGTTGTTACAAATAGAACATTCTATTTCATTTTCAAGAGCAGAAAAGTTATTGTAGGTTCTTTTCATGATTCCAGTCACACTCCTTTGATTTTGTTCTTCTCTGGTCATGATGGTCTTGTAGGAAACACATTGAGCTGCTTTATGTCCAAAGTTATGACAAGAGAAACATTGGCCATTGAAGAAATTCCTGCGATGATCAAACTTTCCATCTAGGTGATTGTAATAGCCATTCGTTCTTGAGGCAAATTGAGAATGATTTACTTGTGGTTGGTCGTAGCTTCTATTCATCCTTGAACTAGATTTCCTTCGATTTACTTGGTGATCTCTGTTCATTCTTGAAGTAAATTATTCCTGATTTACCTGGTGATTTGCATTGTGCCTTTATTGTCGATTGTCAACCTGTTCACTTCTCCTTGCTGCTTCAAGGTAACTTTTGGAGGTAGATGGATTTTTTGCTTGAGATGCTTCTTCAGTATACCCAAGAGCTATCCCGATTAGAGGAGAACGTTGCACTTTGATAATCTCATCTAAAGTTTCAGATCCTTTAGAAAATCTATGATTAAGAGCTTTTGTTTTCTCAATATCTTTTCTAAGTCCCACAATTTCACATTCTAACTTTTCGTTGTGTTTTTCCCTTTCAGCAAGTTGGAATGTCAGAGTATCTATAATCATATTCTTTTCTTCTAAACAAATTTTAAGTTTAGAAATTTCTTCATAAAGACCTTCTTCACCTATAGCATCCAAGAAATCGTCACCTTGAGAAGCCATCAAAAGTCTATAATCATTACCTTGTTCATCTTCATCACTATTTGAAAATCCATCACTATCTTCATGTGTATAATAGCTCTTCTTACTTACATTCTATTTTCTGTTCCATCCAATTGGTTCCTTACCTTTGTCAAGCTTGTCCCTATGAGGACACTTGGCTACATAGTGACCGACTCTTCCACAAGCAAAGAATTTAAAAGGTAGCTTACCTCTGAATCTTCCAGAACCCCATTGAAGGTTCTTGACAAAGTTTGATTCCAGCTGTGACATGGTAATGCTTTGAAGATTCTGCTTTTCTTCTATGGCCAAAACTTTTGATTCAAACTTAGAAGACAAAGATCTTAGAACCTTTCCAACCAAAGTAGCTTCTTTTATCTCTTCACCCAAGTTTTTCATACAATTAACAATCTCATCTATACGTAAGAAATAATTAGCCACACTTTCATGACTGTGCATTCTGAGATTTTCATATTGGATTTTGAGAGTTTGTAGTTTTGCACGTTTTACCTGATCATCTCCTTCATAGCTCATAACGATCTTGTCCCATATTTCTTTTGCGGTTTTGAGTTGCATAACCTTGATGAATTCTGATTGAGATAAACTCCCTAATAGAGTATTGATAGCTTTTGCATTTGTTTCATACTGCTTCTTACAAATCGTATCTGTAGGAGTTGCTGATGGAAATGTGTATCTTGTTTCCACGATATCCCAAACTTCTGTACCAAGAGATTGAAAATAGGTTGTGATTCTTACCTTCCAATAGATGAAGTTGCTTCCATAAAAGATAGGTGGCCTGATAGATGCTTCCTTCTCGTAGTTGCTCATGATGATAGATCTTCCTTCAAGTGACCAAGATTCTTTTGAAGGACCTGCTCTAATACCAATTGTTGGAAATAATACTAAGAGGGGGGGTGAATCAGTATTATCAAATCAATTATTTTTCATTTCACAATCAGATGTGTATATGCTACTTCAGCTATGGGAAACTACGTATATACACTATTGTGTCTAAAGCAACCAGCGTATATCAGAAAGCTTAAGATTCATTAATTGATGATCTTTAATCAATGCATCAGGAATTCATTAATCATAAGAACAGTAAACAGGAGCAGTAAAATAGAATAGATCATCACACACATGGACACAAAGATATAAGGTGGAAACCCAATGTGGGTGAAAACCACGTGTTGTAACGCGTCTCTATCTTCTTTTAATTAGAAACTTCTTTTTACAATGATTCTGTACTGGTGCAGTCTTATACCAGTACGCAGGCTACTACCTGTAGAAGGCTACAACCTTCTCTCGTTCTCCAGCTTCTTCTGGAAGGGAACTACAACCCCCTTAGCTCTTGTACTAGCTGAGGTACTAGTGCATACGTGCTGACCTACAGAAGGCTACAACCTTCTCTTTTCTTTCAGGGACCACATTTCATAAATTTTTAGACTGGATCCATGAATAACATCAATCAAACATCAAGTATATCTGCATCAACCAATCTCCTTTGCACCAAACAAAACTAAATCAAATAGTCACTTATCTAAGTACTGTACCCAGAAAATAGTAACAGTAACCAGACACCAATTCTAAACCCAGAACACTGTAGCAATAAACGGAAGTAGCTAAAACATATTTCAAGAGATGTACACTACTTCAATGTGTACACCCTACATACATACGCTTCTGAATTAAGGCCGACCAGTGTATACACTATTCTGTATTACAAAACCAGTGTGTATACGCTCCTTTTCTTCGCTGAAGTTGTGTACAGATCTATAAAAGATAATTTATCCTTTTCACTTATTCAGACATCAGTTATAACCAGATTATCAGATTTATAGATCAAGTCATGTGCCAAAATAACATATCAAAATCACACAAAGATACTACTATTCAAGCCTTAAGATCTTTATCCATCAATAGTACTTATCCTTCTTCTTGCGCTCAGGTTCCTCCTTGATTCAGATCCAGCTATACACCATAACCCAATGACTAGTGTTCTAGATCTAGTTCTTCATGAGATATTCAATGCGTGAGACAATACCTTTGCCTAATGATCTCCTTCCCCTTTTATAGTCTTAGGCCTTACACAATACCATGGTCCAAAACCATAAAGAATCAATACCTTGGACCAAATACCTAGGTTCAACACTTCATACGAGATACCATGGTCGAAAACCATAGCTCCAAATACCAAGGACTAAATACCATGAACCAAAGATAATTTTTCCCACACGTATGCGCTTTTTCGTGCATGAAGGTGTGTGCATACACATACGCGACTTTTTATCGACGATCTCGCGTGTCTATGTGACTTAGTCAAAGGTAAACTATGTATACCTCCTTTTCTCTCATTCTGAGAGCTTGAATAGTGGTCTTCCATCTGAGTGAGTTTCCATCAAGGACAACACCTGTGTCATAGTGCCAAACCTATGTCATAATGCCAACATTTTGTTGTGAGTGGAGCTCTTATGGACCTCACACCACTTTCCCGTGTCCTTTTTCGGCTTCAGAGCACTATTCTTTGCTTGCAGCTTTGGCAGATTATTTTGGGATGCCCCGCCTTGGCTTTTTTCTTTGTTCTGTAGTTTCGGGGCACCTTTCCATTGCTTCAGATTCGCAGATCCAAAGTCTCGCTTCTTTTGTTTAAACTTTTTCTCGACCTTGACAGCATATCGGTATGCCATGTCGAGTGAGGAGATGTTCAGGAATTCTATTTCTTCTTGGATGTGCTTGGGCAGGTAGTCATGGTATTTGAGTACCAAATGATACTTCGAATCCTTGATACCTAACTTTGTGCGAAGGGTATGGAAAATATTGGTAAACTCCAGTATGTCTTGGTCCCTTTCCTTCCACAGCATGGTCCACTTTATGTATTGATCCTCATAGCTTCCAACTGGGTAGTATTGCTCCTTGATGGCATCCCAGAATGAATTCCAAGTGGGTACAGCTGAAAATAGTGAGCTTGTACTTTCATCCTTATACTCGCAATAGGTTTCCCACTAGTCCTTGACATGGGGTCTACTTTGAGAAGAGTGAAAGTAATATTTTCTCGATTGGAAAAATCATGAACAGAAAAATAACCTTCTAGCAGATTTAACCATTTATCGACAACATCTGCATCTATCTGACCCTTGGATATGGGTATTTCAAAATTAACTTGTACGTTAAACAATGTGGCATTTCCAGAGTAGCTGTTGGAAGCTGATGCATCGCCCCTGTGTAGCCACTGAAGGATCTGGGCAAAGTTGTCCATCATCGCATTGCTTTGTCGCTCAAGGGCTTCTTCGAGCAAGATTTTGATAGGATCTCCTTCCCCATCATCTTTCTTTTCATTCGCCATGGGAGGCCGTCGGGATTTTCGAGGCCGGTCTTACAAAGGTTCGACCAGTTCAAGCCCTAACTCCTTATATCCCGACCTGATTGGGGACATGCAAAGAAAAATAGAGAAGAAAAGCAGACCGCTCTGATACCAATAATCTGGATTTAAATAGGAACGCATGAAATTACAAAGATAGCCATAAACACAGAGATGTAGCGGAAATAATACTTCATTTCATTAATGTAAAATACTAAAATATGCTTACAAATAAACCAACTAGGGAAAGGGTAGCTTATCTATGAGAAGATATGTGGTGGCTACATGCCTCTGAACTTCCTTACAATGAGGCTCAAGGGCTTTTTATTATTGAACAGTAAGAGAAAACCCTAAACAAGCAAAACCCTAACCAAAGGAGATGTAACACCAAGAGTTTATGGGCCCAGTTGGGGTGAGTTGGACAGCCAACTTCCTGGGGTCACTACTTGGTCATATTATCTCTGTTTAACGTGCATGATAACCCATTGGAAAGATCTCTCCGAGGAGTATGAAAAAAATATGATTTTAGACAAAAAAATCATTGGCAGTAGATTTCCAAAAAACATCTTTTAGGGCCGCAAAACGGATCCAAAAGTTTAGGACCCGAAAAATAGCTAAAAATAGTAAACTGTGCTACAGTTAAGGAAACTAAAAAACTGAAAGAAGCAGTGGTGGGGGTCCAAGTGGAATTGGTGGGTGGCCACAAATATCCACTTGGATCACTTGGTTTCATTCTTCTATGTTTGGTTACATGTATCATTCTTGTAGGTTTGGTTACAAGTATTCTCCGTTTATGCTTTGATTACATGTGTTTGTGCATGTGTATAGTTGGTTATGCATTACTTATGCATGTTAATGTTTGCATGTGGTCAAGTGTACAATGATGTAGTGGTTTTTGTCATGCTTGAGGTTGTGGTATGAGATGTTGTTAAGGTCAATGTGCATTGATGACTGGACCCTAGCTAGAATGATGGTTTGATGGTCATATGCTTGTGTTATGTTTCTATATGTTGTCATGATTATGTTATACATGTATCAGGATTATTTTTTGATTTTGTAGACAAGCTGTCCTCCCTGAGCTATACTAAGGTAAATTGGTTTAGTTTGATTTGGTTTAGCTGACATGATATATCTTGCAAGAAGAAATATCAAATGGCTAGCAAGATGGTAGACTACAAAGACTATCCCTGTGAATCAGAAGAGTAGTATGGTGTTGGGAACTCTTTCAATTTGGTAGTTACACTGAGAATCTTAAAGGAAGAAATAAGGGGTTGTAAGATAGATAATGACATAATCATACAGGCACATGAGAAACAAGAAGAGGTAAATGCAGTGATACTTCAGAGTTTGTCATATTTGCAGCGATAGGGACCACGCTGGATCAACTATGAGCAATAGGACAAAATTAAAGGGGCATATGGCAATAGGTCGCATGGTGATCATAGGTCAAATAGATATGACACAATTTGAGATGACAAGTTGTTGGACACTCCAGATAAGATAGGGGATAGACACAAGTATTATTCTAGTTCTGATTCAAATAGCCACTATGATTGTCATCATTATCATTCTTATAGGAGGAGTGATAGGGGATAGTTTCCAGGTGATTTTAAGAAATAAAAGCCACCTACTTTTGATGGAGAGATGAAGAAACCATAGGATGCAGAGGGATGGTTACTTGGCATGAGGAAGTTCTTTAGGTTTCACTATTATTCAAAGAACATGAAAGCCAGAGTAGCTACATTCAGTCTGAAAGGTAAAGTAGACATTTGGTGGGAAGATGTGAAGAATGTCAAATGTATTCATGACGAGGATTTGATTTGGAGTAAGTTTGAGCATCTATTTAAGAATAAGTAACTATCAGAGAGATACCTTGATGACAGGGCAAAAGAATTTTATGCGCTAAATATGTGATCGATGATAGATGATGAGTACACTAGCAAGTTCTTGGAGTTACTAAGGTATGTGCCTTATCTCACAGAGGAGAAGGCTAAGATTCAGAGGTTCATTACTAGATTAGGGGTTGCATTCAAAGACATGATTGATTTCGATGAGCCTAGATCGTTAGAGGATGCCATTTGAAATCTAAGGCATTGCTATGAAAAATCGAAGCACATGTTTGAGACTAAACCATATTGGAAGGGTAATGAAAAGAACAAAGAAAAATGGGACAAAAAGTGAGAAATACCATAGGGTACAGATAGTAAATAGAATGGTGCACCATATAAGAAGTTAAATGCATCAGATAGAGGACAAGGATTCCAATCAGGAGAACATAATAAGGAGACATGTTGGAAGCCTATAAAGTGTTAGACTTCTGGCAAAGATCAACACAGGAAAGATTGTGTGCAAAATCAGGGTAGTAGGCCTCAGATATATAGTGTGCAGGAGGTAAAAACTGTTGGGGATGTTGGTCAGAGTGTTCCTGGCATTCATACAACATTAGATAACAAACAAGTAGACCATCATGCATCCATCATTGAGATGGGAAATAAGCTTTTTGATGAAGATATTTCTATTTTTATTGACCCTGGATCTAATTATAAATATGTTAGTCTTGACTTGGTGGATAAGTGTGGTTTGAGTAAGGAATTGCATGTAGAATATTGGTTAGTGCAGTTTGCTGCAAGTATGAAGAATCGAATTCAACATTGGGTAAGAGATTGTGCATTTGATTTAAATGGTATGCCTACCACATCACATTAGAATTAATAACTGCTGGGATCATACAATATGTTTTTGGACATGGATTGGTTGTATCACCATAGAACCAAGGTGGATTGTTACGACAAAGCTATTGAGTGTGTTTATGACAATGGAGAACTAAGAATCTTACATGGAAATAAGAAAGCCACATCAGTTAGGATGGTGACTATGCAAGAAAAGCTTAGTCGCAGGAAAGGGTGCAAGCTATTCACAATGCAAATTTCTAATGATAAGGGTAAGGAAGTTGAAGACGCAGATGTGTTGAGTTGGTACCCAATTTTACAACAGTTCAAGGATGTATTTCCTGATGACATTACAGAGTTACCACCTCATAGGGAGGTAGGCTTTTCTATTGAGTTAGTTTCAGGAGAAGCACTAACATCAAAAACACCTTACAGGATGAGCATACTTGAGTTGATTGAGTTGAAGCTATAGTTGAAGGAAATGTTGGACAAGGGATATATTAGTCTAGGTGTATCACCATGGGGCACACCATATTGTTTGTGAAGAAGAAAGATAGTACTCTCATATTATGCATTGACTACAAGAATTTGAACAAAGTGACCATCAAGAATAGGTATCCATAATCAAGGATTGATGACTTATTCGATTAGTTAAAGGGAGCAATAGTGTTCTCAAAGATCGAATTGAGATCCAAATATCATCAAGTACGCATCAAAGAGGAGGACATTTACAAGACGATTTTACGGACCAAGTATGGGAATTATGAGCTTTTTGTAGTTCCATTCAGTTTGACTAATGCTCAAACTACTTTTATGTGCTTAATGAATAGTGTGTTCTGTGCATATTTTGGTGATTTTCAAGGTACACTACTTTTATACAATATTAATATATAGAAAATGTTGGTGGTTTTCAAGGTACACTACTTTTATATATTATTAATCTATAGAAAATTTTGGTGATTTTCAAGCTACAATACTTTTATACTATCAAATTTGGGTGAGTTATTTTTAGAAAAAATGGAACTTGGCGAATCTTTTTTTTTGGAAAAAACATGGAAAATTAGCTGACTTGCGAATACTATCCCCTAAAATTTTCCTAGTTGGAGATGTTGAGAGAATGTGATTTGTGATTACTTGTAGAATCTATGGACCATCTATGAAACTAGATCAGAATTCCCACAACCTTGTTCAATAATCTAACCAAAACATTCTTGTTGTTAATGAAAAGAAATCACTAATTGGTGATCAGACAAATGGCAAGAGATGTGTTTCAAATATACCATGAAATTTTCAAGGATGTGAGGGATTACAATAATATCATATAACAAGGCACGAATGCAAGAAATGGTAGCAAATTCAGTGAGCTACAAGAAAGTGTTATGGCTATCCAAAGTTAGTGCTACATTTTTAACTAGATGGGCATACCTAATGGTGGGGATTGCCATGTAGTACATCATCATGCATCACCACCAATTTCCATTCCCTCACTGTACATTTACCATGGTAGTTAGGGTAGTCAGAGAGACCATACTCAAAGAATCCATGTGATCTTCTGTTTTTTTATTACTTTGATCTACATGCAATGGAATTTATTATTGAGACTATTTCCCATTTTTCAAAATTTTGGCAGTAATTCAAGAAATCAATTCAAGGAGATGAAAATGGGTTTGGAATGATTAATTCCTATCCCACTGGTGGAATAATTTGCTAGATATGTATGTGGAGAACTATGCAGTCACAAGGTTTTTCATAATTTGTTCGATCTATTTGTGGAAATTATTACTAAGCTAGAAATCAACTTCTCCATTATTGGGGATATCATAAAGAGAAGAGGAAGAAGGTCATTTGGAGGAGGTATCAATGATAATATAGTTATGTTATTTATAATAGTAGAAATGTTTTATTTTTTGTAAACAAGAGATGAAGAATTACCAAAATTAGATAAAGATGTCATTTTGTAAAACTAACTTTGGATAAATTTAGCATCTAGACTATTTACCTAGATAACTGGAATGTATAATGATTGACACCCATGTATGTTGGTAGATGGAAGGACATCCATATAACGACTAGTAGTTCAGTGATTAAAAACAAGGAATTGTTTGTCATCAAAAGAATCTATATGTTCAAGAGATTGAGTTGATATAAAGCACAACATGGATACTTTTCGATTTATTTTGGAAGTTGTGGGTGTAGGGAAGGATCCCTCATTATTTGTTGAAGACATGAGAGTGGTATTCTAGTGAGGTTATGCAAAATCTTGTGGATGCTGTTATTAAGTAATTGAATTCAGGAGGTCTATCATTTGAGAATCTAGAAGTGGATCTTGGGAACTCAACTTGATAACTACACCTTAACAAAGATTATGAGAGAGCTTGATGCAATTCACTCTACATGATTTTGAAAATGATTACATATGCAAGACATTGGCACACAAGAAGATCAAAGACAAGTACTCATTAAGGGAAAGTGTTGGAGATTTAACTCCTCCTTGTCTTGTCCATATTAAATCATGTTACTCATCATTAAATGTAAAATTTACATGATATTGTTCTATAGTTAGTTAGTTGGATTTGAAATATTTACTCCAACTAAAATAGCTCCTAATTTAGTGCTTCTTTGAAATAATCTTTCGATTAGTTGATTTTATGGTTAAAATAGTATTTCTATCTTAAATTAATACTGAACATATTTATATGTGATATGTGATGTTTAATAAAATAGAAATTAAGTTTGTGTGGAATATTTTTAAAATTTTGAAATAAAATTGAATAAATTTATGATGTAGAAAAGTATCCATTATAAATGTTGTTGTATTTAATGTTTGATAATTCAATCTCTAAAATTTTAGATTATAGATTATATACACATGCTTGACTCATGTCAAATAATTTATTGCAAGATAAGCTTAGTGAATATGTGATAAATTCTCATCCATATAAAAATGTTGAATGTAGTAGCAAGAAAGGTTAACATACTCTTACCGAAATTAGTGCTTCATTCATATTAGAAAAATTTCTTATATTTATAAAATTTTATCATTAAGATGGTTGATATTTATAATCTGGAAGCACATTCACAATAAAACACATTAACCAACCATTTCAAATCCAAAATCAATTAATGATGCTACGACAATCACAAAAAATGGTACGATTATTTGATTATTAGTATAATTTTGTTGTGAGCACAATAATGCATGAAAAAGGTTAGTTTGTAGCTCTTTCTTCACTCAATATATTTTGTTCATAGAAGTTCTCTTATTTCATTTTTTTTTGCTTAAGCAAGAGACGGTCCTTCTATTGACTTAGATAAGAAAATAAATTACAAAGGTTACAACAAGTGTGCAGTGGTGCAAACCCCCACAAAGGAAGAGGGAAAAATACACAATGTGCCCGAAACAAACCCACCCATAGGCAAACTAAAACCAAGGCCAAGACAGCCCTAGAACCTTAAGCATGCACATGGACCCCAAAGTTAGCCACCATTGAACTGTCCCCTTTTTATCTAGCAAACTAAAACCAAATCGCGTGGAGCAATAGCCCCCGGAAAAACCCCTAAACTTATCGACCAACACTCGCCATCGATCTTCTCCCTTGATCCTAAGGCTAGTATCCATATCGCGCGGCTTAAAAGCACGATAAATACTGCGTGATGAGGGTGGTATTCCTTTCCCATCCCCCGCCATGTGTTGCTCACTGAGTGGCATCACCGGCATTCCATGAAAACCATATTTTGTTTTGAGGGTGCCTGGTGAAGGTGGTAATCCATAAGCAGTTTTGACCTTCCGGACACACAAACTTGTACGACAAACTACGGCTGTTGATCTCCCACCTCCTAATCTGATGGCCACTATCAACATTGCGTCGCTGATAAGCCCGAGGAATACCATGCAATGAGGGCAGTATTATCTCTTCTTCCACCGCCATACATCGCTTGCTAAGTGGCATCACTTACCATCCGGGAAAACTGCTTCTGGGTCAAGGGGTGCTTGATGCGGGTAGTTTCTCTCAAGCAGTTTTTGATTCCAGTTCCCTGATCCTCTGTCCTCCAATGTGTTACACGAGGACGACATGCTTGGAAGGGTCACCTCATGCATGGAATGTCCTTCTTCATAGTAGCCTATTTCCTCATAGTTTTTTCCTTTTGAGCAGAAATCCTTTGGCCCAATGACTGTCTTTGTCTGGGATTCCTATGTGAACTTACAATGCTCAGCCTCTGAGAAATATTTATGCTTCATTGACAGGAAGTGAAATATTGTCTCGTTACTTATTTTGATATTTCTATCTATCACTGAGGGTCCATGCTAAGCATTCAGCTCTCATTTTGTCATCTGTTACCTCCTCCCAGCAACAACACATGTTGGTAAACTTGCTTCTAACCCCCTCATTGGCAAGCCAATCTGCCACTTTGTTGGCTTCCTTGCGAACATGCACAAACCTAAGAGTTCTTAGAATTCTTAGGTGTGATTGAATTCTTTGGTAGACTTGTATAAGCCACCAGTGACCTAAAATTTTCTCTAGTGTTGCTCTTGCACTTATCTGCTTGACCGAAATAATTACTAACTCTGAGTCAGCCTCAATGATGACATTATGAATGTTGTGTTCGAGCAATATTTCCAAGCATAGCTCCATCGCCATGAGCTCAACCATATTTTTGGTTGCCTTCCCTAGATAACTGTAGAAATGACCTGTATGTTTCCCTCCTCATCTCTCATGACCCGTCCATAACCTACTTCTCCAGGATTTCCTTTTGAGGCTCCATCTATGTTAAATTTTAAAAAACCTAGAGAAGGGGGTTGCTAGAAAGCCTTACCTTCTGAGGTATTCTTGTTGATCTGCAGAGGATACTCAGGGAGATGAACCTGAAGCTCCAACTTTTCCAGGATTCTGGCCTCTCTGTGTCCTATGGGTTTTCCAGTAGAAACACCCCCAGGATGTGGATAGTCTCATTGATTTGCTTAAGGATTAGCTTTAGGATTTTGCTCATCGTGCCCATTTTGTCTTTGAAAATTCTATTGTTGCACTCCTTCCATACATTCCAGATTAAGAACCCTAGAGTCAATGCCCAGGCTAAATTTATTGTATCATTATCTGAAAAAAAATTCATCTAGTTTTTCAATGTAACAATGATGTCATCTTCGTGCCTGTCTGTTTTCTCGAAGACATCTCCAACCCAGTTCCATAGTGTGGCAATGTAGGAGCATCTATTGAGGAGATGATTTGTGGTTTCTTCCTGTTGTCCACACAAGTGACATCTTGAGGGGATAACAAAGCCTCATTTTCTTAGATTATCCCATGTCAGAATCTTGCCCTAATGAACCAGCCACTTGAACAATTTGACCTTCATCCAATGAGGGTTATCCCAGAGTTCTTTCCAAGTCTTGTTAGTGCTTGGAAGGTTAAGCCCTATGGCTATTCTTTTGGCCTCTTTAAGGGGAATACACCTACCTTGTTATTTCCCCATCTTAATTGATCATCCAAGGTTGAGATTAAGATTTTCCTTTTTTCCAAAAGAGCTTTGAGGGCTATAGCTTGAATATTCAGCATGCTCATCTCATTGTAAACTAGAAGTTTCCAAATTCTCCATTTTCCATTGTTCCTTGATCGATCCGAAAAGTCACCAACCCTCCTTAATCCTTTGCTAAAGGTATTTGTTTGGATACTAGCTAAATCCTCACTATTGAGACTTCCCTCCTGCTGCCAATTGTCCTCCCAAAGCCAGGCCAAATTTCCACTTCTAATCTCCCAGAAACTATTTTTTTGAACTAGGGCTTTGTTCTCCCAAGCCCTATTCCAAACTTGAGAACCTTTTACTTGTCCTGTCATTCTTATGAGGTTCGTGTCCTACCAATTCATTGCATACTTTTGCTTCCATACTTTTGCCCAGGGGGATTGTATTTCCTTTAGCCATCTCCACCAAACTTTAGCTCCCAGAACTCTGTTTAGAATTTCTAGGTCATGTAGACTCAAGCCTCCATGAGATTTAGGTTTGCATACCCTTTCCCACGCCACCAGGGCCCATTTCTTCTTTTCTTCACCTTTCCCCCAGAGAAAGTCTCTTTGAATGTTTCTTATTTGAATAGTGACCTCAGTTGCTGCTAGAATGGCTGATTGCATATAGATAGGGATGGTTTGGAGGATAGCCTTAGTGAGAATTAGCCTTCTTGCTAGATTTAGGGCTCTGTTTGTCCACCTGCTGATTTTGTCTTTCAATTTATTTAAAACAGGCTCCCATATGTCCTTGTGCAATGGTTTATTAGTGAGGGGAACTCCCAGATACTTAGAGGGCAATGAATCTCTTTGAAAGCCCAAATTTCTGGACAGATTTCTTTGAATCGAAATATCAGAATTGAAAAAGAAAATCTTTGATTTAGTAAGACTTACCTTAGTACCCACTGCCATAGCAAAATCATGCAGAATTAGCTTGAATGCTTTGGCTTCCTTGGCTGTAGGTGTGCCTTGAAGCATAGTGTCATCCACAAATTGTTGATGTGTCAACATTTCCCCTCCTCGAGTGAGTCTCAGACCTTGAATTCTTCTTTCCTCAGCAGTTCTAATTTCTCTACCTAACCCTTACATCATTAAGATGAAAGGAAAGGGGAAAGAGGATTACCTTGCCCGAGACCTCTTTTAGGCTTGAATGTTTTTTAGGGAAAGCCATTAAGAATAATTGAATAGCTATCAATGGTAACAAGAGCCATGACCCTCTTAATCCAATTATAGTCAAAGCCATATGCTTTTAGTACTGCTCTTATGTACGTCCAACTAAGTTTATCATAGGCTTTTGCTATGTCCAGCTGAATTACCATCCATGCCTGCTTATTGGTGATGAGTGAATGAACCACTTCATGCGCTTGAATTATGTTATCCAAAATTTGTCTCCCTTCCACAAAGCTCATTTTCTCCTCAGACACTAGGGTGGGGAGGAGAGGTTTGAGTCTATTTGCAATTATTTTGGATATTATTTTGTACACCACATTACATAATGATATAGGTCTAAATCTGTCTGGAGAGGTGACCTTTTCCTATTTGGGGATTAAGGCTATGAAAGATTCATTGAGCGCCCTCAAGACTTTTTTAGATTTACGTGAGTATTTTACTACCTTCAGAATATCATGCTTTACAATCCTCCAACATGTCTTGAAAAATTCCACGTTGAAGCCATCCGAGCTTGGAGCTTTCCCATTGTGCATCTCTGTGATGACTACCTCAAGCTCTTCCTCTATCACTGGTCTATTGAGATTGTAATTTTCTTCTTTGGAGACCAGTTTAGGAATGTACTATGTAAATTTTTCAGTAAATTGTGATCTATCTATTGTATTTTCCTCAGCAATTCTCTGAAAATGTTGAACTAGAACCTCTTCCATCTCTTCATGAGTGTTTCTTTCTACACCATGATGATATGTAAGTTTTGCAATTTTGTTGTTGTTTCTGTGAGCTATGGTGGATCTGTAAAAGAATTTGGTATTTCACTCCCCTTCCTTAATCCATTGGACTCTGGATTTCTGTCTCCAGAATATTTCCTCTTGTAGACATCTATTTTCCCACTCATGCTGAAGTGACTTTGCTATCTCTTTCCTTTCCTCTGTGTAGCCTTCTTTGATAAGAATTTGATTTATTTCCTTGAGTTCCTTTTCCACTTCTCCTTTAGCTTTGAATATGTTACCAAATTCATTTTTATTACACTCTTTGAGTCTACCTTTAATGTGTTTGAGCCTGTGATGTAGAAGGAACATCTTTTTACCTTGCAAGTGTAGCTCTTCTTTCCACCATTTTTCAATGTTTGTGAGCAAATCTAAGTGCGTGAGCCAAACATTCTCAAACCTGAACGGGCTATTCCCTGGTTTACTAATTAGAGAAGCTTCCAATTGGATGGGCTAGTGGTTTGAACCTCCAAAAGGAAGGATGAATGTTGTTAGGCCACTCCCCATGAGGAGAAGTTCCTTGGAGATAATAAATCTATCTAATTTTAAGGCTATTTGGGTAGAGCCACCTCTTTTGTTATTCCAAGTGAAAATATCATTGTCAGTGTCCATATACCCCAGTTTCATATTGGTCAGAATGTTCTAGAAGGCAACTGAATCCCTACCAAGTGTTCTAGTTCCCCCTTTCTTCTCCGTGAGTGAGTTTATCATGTTAAAATCTCCCCCTAGAATCCAGGGTAAAGCTTGGTATCTCTTTTTCATATCTTCCAGTGTAGTGAGGAGCCGATGTTTTTCCTCCACTGGTTGAGAACCATAGACATTGGTGTTCATGTAACACTACCTGTCACCTACAGGTTGGATAATCAAGGAGAGGTAGTGTCTAGATGCCTCCATGTCAAGCATGTCAAATTTCTGAGGATCCCATTGAGAGAGAATGCCACCATTAGATTTATTTGCCTTGACCTCAAGATATTCATATCTATTTAGCCATTTGCTATGTTTTTCTCTGACCTTCTCCACTGAGCATTTGTTTTCTTGTATAAACACTATGTCAGGCTTTTCCTCATTGATCCTATTGCTTAGATTCCTCTGTTTTCTTCTACTCCCTAGTCCTCTGATGTTCCAGGTTGTGATCTTCATTGAGGTGGGGTTTTGAAGGAGTACCTGGAAAGGTCTTTCATCCTTCCTAAGTCAATCACGAGTTTTCCACACTCTAGTAGCAATTTTTTCTGTCTCCTTCTTCCTCTCTTCTTGCCTAGGTTTTTTGCCAATTTTCCCGTTATTAATCCTATAAGGAAGCCCCTTTGTTTTCCTGGTTTCCATGTCCTATTTTGACTCCTACAGCTTTTTGGTGTGACTTGTTAAGGAATATCTGTTGTACCTTGTCTACTTCCTCTTGTGGTATGGAGTTTATTCCTAGTTTTTCTCTTTATTCTAGAAACTTTTCTAGCTCTAGGTTCTCCCTTTCCAGGATCTCCTATAAGTCTTGGTCCTCTATACCACTTTCAATTTGAGTCATTTCATGGTATTTTTCTATTTCCATGGTGCTCAATAAGTCTGTTGTGTGTTCATTCTATTCCTATGTGAACTCCATGCTAGTCTCTTGTCCTTTCCCATTTTCTGCTCGATCCTCCATTTTCCTTTGATTGCCCTCATCTTCTTCTCTTTCTTCTAAGATCTCAAATCTATTGTTACTTCTTGTTTTTTTTATCATTGGGATTCTTTTCTATCTTCCTTACCCTCCTTTCCCTTTTCCTCCCACTTTAGCAAACCCTGTATGGTCTTTTTCTTTACTGGTGTTTATATGCTCCTCCCTTTTATTAAGAGGAAAATCTCTGAATAGGTATCCATGCTCATGAAATTTGCGACATCTGAATGGGATATGCTCATAGTCAACTGTCTAAACCCATTCGTCCTCATAGGCTTCTAGAATGACCTCATCTGGAAGAGTGTTATAGACATTTTTGTGCCTTACAGCATGAAGCATGAAATGTCCATAACATAAGGGATCCAAAGTCCCTAAACATGTTGTTCCTACCCCTAGAGGAACAAGGTCAGCAAACCACAGCACTGAATAAAAGTTCTCCACCTGAAAACACTCAAAAACAAGGCAATTCTGGATCATGTCAACTGCTCCACTGAGCATCTGCGCTGAATGTCAACTGCTCCAATGTCTACCTGCGTTGAATGTCAACTGCAAAGAAGGCTACCTGCGCTGGGCGAGTTTGGACATGTGACACAGTCATTCCTCAAGGTGTCAATGCCCAGGAAGCTTCCAAAATGACACTTGGATCAGGGAATTCAACTGGTAATGAGTAAGAGGTTCTAGATCTCCAAGTGGAAGCAAGAACCTCCAAGTGGACTCAAGAACTGAAGAAGAGCTGGAGTAGGAGAGGACACTAGTCACATCTCAGGCTGACTCATCCTCTCTCCAAACTCCTATATATGGATCTCTCTCCCATGAGATCCAGAGGCTGGAATCTGGTGAATGTAAAGAATTTCTGTTGGTTTGAGTTTAGAACTATTGGGTGATTTGCTTCGAAGGAGGTGAAGAGGAGATTTCTTTCTGCTGGGAAGGTGATGCTGGATTGGGCCTCTTATGGTTGTATCACTTCCTGAACCTTACTTCTTCCATTAATAAAGCATTTGAGGTTCTTCTATATGCATGTGTCTCAATGATGTATTGTTATACTTGTGTATTTGATTTATTCTAATCCTTGAATCAATTATGAATGTATGCTTCTTGTAGTTTCCCTCTCTTGCCATTTTGTAGGATCTTGGTGTAGCTGGGCCAGTGAAAGAGCAAGGAGCTGGGGGCAAGCAACAAGGAGAGAAGATTGGATCAATCATTAGCGAAAGACATCGGTTAGTGGATCTCTTTCTCCCCTCTCTTACATCTCATAAAGAAGTAATCATAGATAGCTTTGCTTTGATTATTGCTAAGGAACTATCACCCTTAGAGTGGGATAGGGTCATTCCGTATTGGATACTTTTCCCAACAACAAATTGGCGACTCCACTGGGGATCGTATCTTGTTGGTTGTTTGTGTTTTTGCTATTCATTTCCTAAACACAGGGAGTACCGAATCGAACTGCATTTGGATCTTTCAAATTCAAAGTAGAGGGCAGCTACTCTAGCTCAGTTTCTGGGCATGTTTATGATTTGAAGAGCTGATCTACAAGGACTCTGAACAGCTCTTAGTGATAGCTTTTCATCCTCCTTTTCATCCTTTAGTGTGTACTTGATTGATAGCTTTGATTTGGCCAAAAACTGTTGATTTTTGAGCAATCTGTGACCCAGAACCTGAGAAAAACGAGAGTTTCTCTCTTCATTGCAAGCACTGTGAAGGCAGTCTGCATTTCATCGCAGGTCCCGAAGGGGCTACCTGCGCTGAATGTCAAACTGACAGTGTTCTACCTGCGCTGAACCAGTGTAGCCTTGTGCAGCTGGGGTTCTCTGCTTTCTGCTACCCTATTTTCATCCCTGTTTTTGCAGCCTGTTGTCAGTCAATGCACCTATCTGAAACCACCTTTCTTTGCCACTATTCCGCCTCGGTTGTAAAAAGAAACTGTATTTGTTCTTTGTGTATTTCTTACATCATTTGCAGTTTCCCATAACGAAAGTGAACTAGTCTTGCTGTGACCTCTTAGATCTAGACCTGTGATAAGTGTCGTTCTGATCTTTAGAGTTAGTTTGTTTGCTGTTCATAGCTGATTGAGCTTTTGCTTTCGTCATATGGTTTGAATTTATGTATTTCTAGTGTTGAAACAAGTAAATCTTAAGGTGTCTTTTGATTTTGGACAAAAGCTTGTTTGCTTTCACTTGAAATTGAATTCAAAGTTATACAACAGCTTTCTTTTTGTAGTACATCAACATTAAGAAAGAGAAAAGAAATACCTGCATTGTGCATGTGCATTTTGACAGTTTGCATGTTGATTTAGGAAAAAGTGCATTAGTGTGTGCTCTATGATCTGTGTGAAAAGATGATGTCTTTCTTTTCCCTCAGTAGTTAAGATTTTCATAAGTTGAAAAGATTGAAAAAGCTTGCTTCTCATCTTTAGACTGCATTTAGGAGTTGTACCATACATCTCGTGGTGATCCATAAAGATCAACCTAAAATAAATTGAATTTACATAACAACGCTTTGAAACATAACGCAAACACATAGAGGTCTAAGGTAGAGACGTGTTCCGGCGTCGTTAAACATAGTGACTGTCGATCTCGAAGAAGGTGGGTGATTCCTCCTGAGAGTTGGTGGCACTAATACGGACTTGTGCTCCCACGTACCGTCGCGTATATATTGGGAGAACCCTATAGGAACAAAGCCTTTATCCTTAGGAAGCCGTGTCGGCCGCCCTACTGATCGCAATGCAGTGAACACAGCATTCACGAAGATCGACCACCCGTACCGTAAAACGTATTCTGTGGTTTTGCGAAAAGTTTGGCACACCCTCTGCCTAGAACTCCAAAGTAGTTTCTTTTGGCCTTTTTCAAACTCTATAATTGAAAAAGTCCATCCGAGCATTTGTCACTTTGGGCTCGTTAAAACATCGAAGGAGACTAGAGTCATCTTTAGCTTTTTCTCGACTCTTAAAAAGTGAAAAAGCAAGTTGTGTCTAAAGCGTCGTTATAAAATTTATTTTAAAGCGGAACATAATCACCCCCTATTCCTGCGTTGATCTGTAGGTTGAGAACATGGAACGCACCAACCAAGGAATTCCACATGATGGAAATCCTAGTCCTTTCTCCTCTTGGGGGGAAGTTGGCGCGCCCCACATGGCCACATTGTCGCTTCCAGGACTGACAATGGGCCTGCCAATTTGGCTATTCTCAACCAATGTAGTTCAGAGCACCATGGTTCCTGAACAGTCGAGTCAACAGTTAGATCAGTCTAGAGCTGCCCACCAGCCTTCTACTTCCTATAACTCTTCCTCCAATCCTTCATCTTAGCAAGGTAGAGCCGGCAAAAGCCAAGCTCCCATGGAGAAGAAGGAGAAGAAGAAGAGAGAGAAGAAGAAGAAGGAGCCTAAGGCGACTAGGGGCAAGCAAAAGACATCTGACAAAAATCCACACACAGCACAGACCGGGCCTAAATCGCCATGTGTCATATGTAGAGGAGACCATTTCCATAGAGATTGTCCCTGTATTCCCCGGATACTAAGGGACTGGTCCCCTCGTTTGCACAGTTTGGGAGCATCAACCTCTGATAGTCATGTTGAATGATTACCGTCAACCAGCGAAAGTGAAGGTTCAAGACAAAGAGGGGGAGCAAGATCCCCCTGCAGACTGTGTGAAGGTGATCACGCCATCCACCGTTGTCCCTTCTTAGACGAAGCGAAGAGAGTTTTGGAAGATCGTCCGGTTTCACCGTTGAGACTTCCTCCTGGATACAAAAAACTCGTGCCAAGTCCTTTGTTGGTTGAGAATACAGCTGGCCCGCTCAAGTGGTTAGTTGAAGCATCAGTCATTGAAAATGAACCTACTGAATCCAGACCGAACGAAAGTCCAAAGGTCGAAACCGCAGTTGACCCGGTTCTCCCTTCAGAAGTTTCATCTTCAAATGACACTGTCACTGAAGATTTATCTTCAAATGACACCCTCACTAAAGAGAATAAGGATGACACCATCCAGATTCTTTTCATCAACACAGACTCTGACGAGCGTCAGGGCAATGCGCCCATTCCTTTGTCGCAGGAAGGAACATCGTCAGGGTCATATCCGGCCGTGTATTCGGTCCCACCACCAAGCAACCTGGTTGTGTCCTTTGATTGGAACCAACTAGGTAGACCCCGGTTGCCATCCAGTATACCATTCAGAATCATAGTCCAAATATACAGAATGGTAATGGCTGGCACTATTATTGATGAAGGGGCATCTGTGAGTATCCTTTCCTCTGTTGCTTGGAAAGCACTGGGTTCCCCGGCGCTTTTACCTGAGATAAGAAATCTCTCGGGTTTCGATAAAGGAACCAGTCGACCATTAGGGATCCTCCCCAATGTGCCCATTACATTGAAAGGGAAGGTCGTTCAAATGAACGTGATGGTCGTTCAAGGACCCTTGGATTATAACCTACTCCTTGGACGAGACTATATATATTGCATGGGAGCAATAGTCTCCTCACTCTTTAGAGTAATGTGTTTTCCACATGAAGGAAGAATGGTCAAGCTCGTAGACCAACTTCCATTTCCGGGATCACGCATCGCAAATAGTCACATACCAACCCTGAATGGTCTATTCAATCAAGAAATGTCTCCACCCCCAGTCCTTCTTCCCGATGAGTGCGAGTGATTCGGAAAGATGGGAGTGGAACCCAGGGGGCATGCATCCTGGTCTGCTTCGGGCAGAAAAAACCTTGGGTGTAAGGTAGAATTTCCGCGGGAGAATATGACTAGTCCGTACCCCGTCCGTGGTTGGAAGAGGGGTTGTTGCGGAATAAGATTCTTTTGTCAAAGTTATGTGAAAGGGCGGGGGGTCGTCACTCACCTTTGTCTATTTCGGTAGACATTGTCAAGGAAGTGTTTTGTTGAAAAAATAACAAGACAATCTTTGGGTAACCAGAAAGAGGTAAGCCTCCCTCAATAACACAAATGTTTTGTCTTTGAGTAGTGTTCTTCTCTTGTCGCAAGTAGCTGCTCTCTTGTCGCAAGTAGCTGTTCTCTTGCGATCTTGCGAAATATTAAAAATTGGGCTGACGAGAAGACAAGTATCGTATAGACCCGTTAAAATTAACGAGAAGACAAGTATCGTTAAAATTGGACTGGCAAGACGACAAGTAGCTGTGAACACCCAAAGAAAAGCAGAGGTGAGAAGGAGGAGGGGCAACCTTGAAATTGTATTTTATACCTGGGGGCATGCAACCTTTTGGAGTGCAAGCAAGGGGCGACTATTTTTTTTTTTTTAATTTTTAGGTCCTCCCTTTAAACCTGTAGGTCTAACCCTTTAAACTCGTAGGATTAGCCGTTTCCAAACTTGCATAAAGAAAGGATGAGGGAGCAAAGCTTAGTGAAGATGAAGCTCCATAAAAAATAGAGATCTCACAGGAGACATTCTTATCTTATGACTGGTATTTTCGAGCAGTTTTAGCATAAAGTTCATGCTCGTTAAAAAATAAACGCAAGATCCGAGCAGTTTTAACGCGGTCTTCATGCTCGTTAAAAAATAAATATAAGCAGTGAGCAATGTTTCCTCCAGAGTTTAATCTCATTTTTAAATAAAAAATGAACCTATCCCGGTAAATAACCATTGTGATCGTAAATTTATCAGCCATAAAAATCTTTGGTCGTGTTTTGCACCTGCCACCTCCACTTTTCATTTGGCCGATCGTTCACCTCCATATGATTGTTTACCCATTTTGAGGAACAGCTGCGAAGAGTGATTTCACCTAGCCATCCTTGTGACACTGCCGTGATTGGAAAATTCCAACCTGTACCTGGAATCTGCTGCTATCCCTGTTTATCACTCGCTCCTCAAAAGACGAGTCTTCTTTAAGCTCTTTTCAACTGACTCGTAAAATATGAAAAGTTTGCCGAGTTTTGGCCTTCCAGCTCGTTAAAAGGACCGGAAGAGCTATCCCTCCTCTAGATTTTAATCTTTTCGGACCTGAGGGATTATTGCACAAAAAGGTCGAGCACTTGTTTTATTCGGCTCGTTAAAGTTATCGAAAACTCATCCCTTTTGTATTGTTTTATACTTTTTCAGACTTAAGGGATTAGATGACGAAAAAGGAATTTTGGAGTTAACTTTATGTATCTTTTCAGACTCTCTAAAAAGGAAAAGGGCCGAGCTTTCCTTGTCGTTAGACTCGTTAAAATGATTAAATAGCGACAAACTTGTCTTTAGATGAGAACGATTTTCCCTATCGCTAGGCTCGTTAAAACATAGCGATGGGCTTGCCCGAAGGGCAGGTTATATAACAAGCATATGTTATCCTCCTCAAGCTTGACAAAAATAAAGAGGTACTGGTCAGAAATGACTGGGGAAAAATTGGGAGAACCTCAAAGCTTTAATGGTAGCAAGTCGCTCTTGAACATGACACTTTTCCTCCGTACCACATCGGGTTGGGTTGTTTCATTCACCGGTCTCATCACCATGGTCTCGCCAAACCATCCACATTTGGGGTAATGCTACCGATCCATCACATCAGTGTCGTTATATGTTCAAGAGATGTTGTTCAGAAAGAGTCAACCGTGTCCCATCCACTACCATACATCATCTTTCATCCTTTCATGACCGCCACCCTGAATCATATTTCACAGATTGTTTTCACCTCCATTAAAATCATTAGCTCCGTTCCGTGTCACTGATGTGGGATTCATTAAGGCCCTCCTTTGACGGATCGCTTCTTGTCGACTTCAGCTCATTATCCAAAAAGTTGATCTAGGAACACCCCCCTCAGTACTTTGAAGCTTGCATGCCTCAATGGCAAGTTTCTCACTTCCGGCGACAGGTATACATCAATGACCTTCGACCAGAAGATTTTGCGTGGTGTTCGACGCCAAGTCCTTTATTCACACAACGTGAATTGTACTGCAGTACCTTGAGGGTCATTATCATTATCGGTGATTCCTCTCGCGCTTGTTAACGGTTTACATCATTGACCGGTAATCAAGCGATGTCTTTCCATGTTCAACTTCAGCGCAATTCTCACATGGATCGACTTGTACTTAGAGTCAAGATCGAACGAGTTTTGAAGACCCCGGATCTAGTTTCATCCATCCGGGCTGTGATATATATTCAGGAAATATAAAGACATTTGACATGTACATCATTGCATCAGATGATCATCCTACTCAAAGGATGATAATTTTCACCAAAATTATCAGTCTACCATCAGACGATCGTCTGTTCTATGTACCAAAATGAATTTATAAAGCTGAGCATGGGAATGCCCGCCTCAGCTAGATCATGAAAACAGTATGAAAAATAATGTATTGTATTGTATCTTATTACAGGTCACCTCTCAGTGATTGAATGAACTTCGGATCCTCCTGATAAAGCATTTCACCCGATAAACGACCTCATACTTTAGGGGGCAACTGTTATAGACATTTTTGTGCCTTACAGCATGAAGCATGAAATGTCCATAATCTAAGGGATCCAAAGTCCCTAAACACGTTGTTCCTACCCCTAGAGGAATAAGGTCAGCAAACCACAGCACTAAATAAAAGTTCTCCACCTGAAAACACTCAAAAACAAGGCAATTCTGGATCATGTCAACTGCTCCACTGAGCATCTGCGCTGAATGTCAACTGCTCCACTGTCTACCTGCGTTGAATGTCAACTGCAAAGAAGGCTACCTGCGCTGGGCAAGTTTGGACATGTGGCACAGTCATTCCTCAAGGTGTCAATGCCCAGGAAGCTTCCAAAATGGCACTTGGATCAGGGAATTCGACTGGTAATGAGTAAGAGGTTCTAGATCTCCAAGTGGAAGCAAGAACCTCCAAGTGGACTCAAGAACTGAATAAGAGCTGGAGTAGGAGAGGACACTAGTCACATCTCAGGCTGACTCATCCTCTCTCCAAACTCCTATATATGGATCTCTCTCCCATGAGATCCAGAGGCTGGAATCTGGTGAATGTAAAGAATTGTTGTTGGTTTGAGTTTAGAACTATTGGGTGATTTGCTTTGAAGGAGGTGAAGAGGAGATTTCTTTCTGTTGGGAAGGTGATGCTGGATTGGGCCTCTTATGGTTGTATCACTTCCTGAACCTTACTTCTTCCATTAATAAAGCATTTGAGGTTCTTCTATATGCATGTGTCTCAATGATGTATTGTTATACTTGTGTATTTGATTTATTCTAATCCTTGAATCAATTATGAATGTATGCTTCTTGTAGTTTCCCTCTCTTGCCATTTTGCAGGATCTTGGTGTAGCTGGGCCAGTGAAAGAGCAAGGAGCTGGGGGCAAGCAACAAGGAGAGAAGATTGGATCAATCATTAGCGAAAGACATCGGTTAGTGGATCTCTTTCTCCCCTCTCTTACATCTCATAAAGAAGTAATCTCAGATAGCATTGCTTTGATTGTTGCTAAGGAACTATCACCCTTAGAGTGGGATAGGGTCATTCCGTATTGGATACTTTTCCCAACAACAAAGAGCTCTTGATAGGTCCATCTCCATACATATACAGGTTGTTAGCTACCTATACCAATAGGTTTCATATTTCATGATTGGCAAAGAAAGTCCCAAATATGCTCTGCTTTGATGATGCAAAGATCCCATATTTCCAAGAGAAGACATTGTGTGTATATAGCTTGATATAGACTCAATTTTGATGGATGGTCCAACAGCCTAATCTGGATCATGCCATGCTTTAAATTTTTAGTTGTAGAATAGAGAAAGAAGTCTGTCCAAACTGTTTAATCTTGGCAGACAAGTAGCTTAGGTAGAGAAGTAAGGCTCCCAACTGCTTAATCTGGGACCTTGGAAGCAATAAGGGTAGCATTAGATAGAAAATCAAAAGGAAAAAGACAGAGAAAAGAAAAGGCAAATAAGGGTCTGCAAGTCTAAGTGCACCCTCCAAGAAGAAACAAAAAATGCTAGGCAAATAGATGGGTAGGCAGATGGGGTTGCAGAAGTGTCATTCCTTACAATTGAAGGTGTGCTAACCTATTTCGCAAAGCAAAATCAATGGATTGAGAAGGTCTTCTTCTCTACCAGGTTGCAGCAAAGCAAAGAAGCATGTCTAACTTCCCAAGTTTACCCTTTTCCATTCATTACTAACATCCCCTCATCAGTTGAGATTCATGGAAGAATTGGTGGTTTTATGGTGGTTCTTAGTCCTTTGAAAGCCACATTTCTTGTCTAAAAATCTTTTTATTTTGATCTACTCCTTAAGCTAAGCGATTTTCAAATCAACTTAGTGTTATCACCCCTCATTCACCCTTTCATCCACATTAACCCCTAACATCTATTATATAATTCCCCTATGTTACCCTTTCCCTACTATTATAACACCATGGTGTATAAACCCCAAACATGGTATAAATATCCCTCCCCTTGGCATTATAGCCATATGTTCTCTGTCAGGGATCAAATTGGCATCTGGTCAGCTTGAGAAACCTAAGCCTTACCCCCCTTCCCCCTTTTGAATCCATTTGACCCACTAAACCCTTTATTTGCTAAGAAAACCTTATGAAAAACCCTTTTTACCTATAACCCGCTGCATTTGCAAAAAGCGCACAAAAACCCACTTTTTTTCACTTATCCAAAGTATCGGCGCCATATCATTTTTATTTAAAAATGCATTGCAAAACCATATAATTCCGTCGAAATCCAAAGTCCCGCTGGGCACGCCTTTCAAAAGAAAAGAATATTTTATTACTTCCCCGCTGCCGTATCGTCCGCACTACTCAGCGATCCGTCAACCGTCGGATCGGACCCCTTTGATCCGACGGCCCTCATCCATATCGGACCGGCCCCGACGTCCGACAGATACCTTCCGATATCTGTCAGAGGGTGACGTCAGGCCTCTGCTACGCGTCACCCCCACAGCTTATCGGAGGTACGCCTGACAATTCTACCTCCGTATCAAAAGCGGTGCGATGAGAAACCGCTAACCACTTCCGGTTTCGGTCGATCCGCCCGTCCAGCGTCATCACCACGTCAGTGCCACCCCGCCGTCGCGTCAGCACCCTTGTCCGCCCCTGCGCTAATGTGCCTGCCACCTCATTATCCCCGTGGACCAATCGCAGCTTGCCACATCACCCGATGACGTCATGCTGACGTCATCCGGCCTTGACCCCACCCGATGACATCATGCTGACGTCATCCAAAAAGGCGCCAATGTCCCAAAAAAATCCATATTTTGGCCGAATTTTCGCGTTTTTCATACTTTTTGCCAAAACGTTGTTGCTTTCTCTGCATGGTTTTTACGTTCAAACGTTCACCACCTTGCTAAATTCGACCTGGAGACCTTCGGCGCGTCATTTCTACCTGCACTCGTGACCGTTGCTCGCTATATACCAGGTATTTATCCTTGTAAATTCTTCATACACCTAATTTGTCTGTAAATTCCCTCAAAAAAGCTTAAGAGACAAAGAAGCCTGCAATTCACCGGCAAAATCCCTGTGCCTAGTCCCCATTTGCAACTGTAAGGTCGAAAATCATCAGCTGAGCCTTGTTTGCCTAAATTTCACCATAAAACTGCACTCTGTTCGCGCAATCGCGAACCAATTACTCAAGCTATACCTACTTGCTATAAGAGAGAGATTAAGACCAGACATTAGTCTTATCTGCACCTTAAAGCAGTATTTCAATTGCTGCAGCTGATCATTTATCCTTTATCCCTGAATAATTCACATTTCTCTGTTAACAGAAAAACTCTTTGGTCTTATTCTACACAGCAACACTAGTCCCTAAACAGCAGAAACCCAAAAACAAATCATGGATCCACCAGTAGCCCCGGTGGCATTAAACGTTGCTCCATTGAATGCCCCTCAGAGACAATTGGAGTGGCAGCCTCTGGCAGACCTGGACTATCAAATTTCAGAGGAGATGCTGATGAGGACCAAGTTCCATATCCACCTGCTCAATGAATTGAAGGCCAAACATGAGACTGGAACAGATGTGTTGGGCATATGGGACTCCTTTCTCCCTATATTCAAGCTTCCTCAGGTCAATCAGTTCCCTGATTTGATCCACCTATGTGCTGAAAACTATGACCCTACTCAGAGGGCAGTGCTTGACCCTTCAGGATCAGCTGTGTTCTATATCACCCCAGAAGCTATCAGAGAGATGCTCTGCTTCAGGACTGAGAAGAAACTGGTCCCTCTATCACTCATAGACTTGATAAATCAAGGAGCCAGATTGACAGATGCTCAGGTCACCAAATTAAATCAGCTATACATTGGCTCTGACTCTGTGATGTATCCTCCTATCAATCAAGTGTACCTCAACCAATTGGGCAGAGATCTTGCAGACATGATTAGTCCCACTTTGGGCTACAACTCAATTGAGTTTGTTGATGAAACTGTACTAGTAATGATGCTTATGTTTGCCCCGGGCAAGTCTCCAGTCTGCTATGACTATGCCACCTATATATCAGACAAAATGAACGAGCAGTTGATGAACCTGGCCAGAGAAAGGGTGTTCAGATACACCTCTTACATTTACCACTTAATCTTATATTATCAACATCATAAGTTCTCTTTTCCAATCAAAAGAATGGATGCCCAAGGCAATCCAAGATCAGTGGTCTATTGGTCCTCTGCTTTCCACTACAGATCTCACTCTCCATACACTTACTGTGAGTTCATAGATCTCTTCATCCACCCAGCCATGTCTATGTTGATGAGCTCACCTCCTCCAAGGCTCACTGATGACATGCAAAGGATCCTTTAGTTATCCAAATCATACAGCATTGGGGACTGGTACTTCTACCAGAACCACACAGTCATCAGGATCTATGGGTGTGAATTGCCTCCCTACAGACTACCCAGATATGTGCCTATGAGGCTATTTGCCCTAGAATACTTCAGGCAGTTTGGAAATGTTGATGTGATTCATTTTTCAGGAAGAGGCAAGAAAGCACAGTTGAAGGTCAGGAGCCAACTTAGCCACTTTGTCTATAACAAGAGGGAGGAAGGTTGGAAGGAGGCGGATAACATGTTAGAATCCCTTGGCCTTCAAACCAGTTTCCTTTGGAAACCTTATGACCCCAACCACTTCATAACTTTGAGAAGGCTCAAATATAAGCTGTCTGGCTATGATCATGTGAAGATTCCTCACATTGAAAAATATGCAAACCAAGTAAAATGGAGGAGAGGAACCTTAGAAGAGCCTGTTACACAAGAAGAGCTGAATCAAAGAGCGGTGAGGAATCTAAAGAAGATGGCTGACCTTGAACTTTGTTCACAAGTACCCACTCTTCCAAGCACACAAGTAGGAGCAGTTGCATCCTCCTCGACTGCAAATCAGCAAGCACCCAAAGCCACTGAGGATATATCTAGCAAAGGCAAAGAAAAGGAAATGGAGACCGAACAGCCACCTCATGAGAAGGTGCAGCAACAACAGCAGCAGGTAGAACAACAACAACAACAGGAATTACAGCAAGAAGAAGGGCAGCATGACAAAGAGCAGCCCCCACAGCAAGAAGGGGCAGTGGAAGCCCCAAAATCCACTGAGCAACAACCACAACAAACTGTGCCTCCAAGGCAAGAAACATCAGCTGAAGCATCAATCCTCCAAACTCCACAAAAGGAGGATATAAGCAGGAAAAGGGACAGAGAGACTCCCTTAACCACATCAATAAGTCATGGTGAGAAGAGATAGAGATTGAATCCTTTCTCTGAGGAAGAAATGCCAATAGGGCAGTCTCTGGGCATGGGCCCACCTAGTAGAGAAGCATCTTCTAGCTCCTTCCAGCAGGGACAAGACAGAACAATAGGAGGAGAGGTCAGCTCCTCAAGCCACCAAAGAGAAGCTGAAGGAGGAATCAAACAGCAGTTTATTGATATTAAAAGGAGAAATGAGCCACTTAGAATACAGCTCTACAATCATCTGCTGAAAATGGCTCCTACCAACCAGCAAAGACTGATGTCTGCTTATGATGTACAAGAGGGAAAAATGATCATGAGTCATTTTATGCCAGTTGTAGCACAGCCCCAGTCCCCTGCAGATTATATAAGGACCAATCTTGAGGTCCTTGCCAAGGACATCCACCCAATGGACAAAATTGAATTACATAAGCAAACGGGTGAGATGGTGTATGTGTTATAGACATTTTTGTGCCTTACAGCATGAAGCATGAAATGTCCATAATCTAAGGGATCCAAAAGTCCCTAAACATGTTGTTCCTACCCCTAGAGGAACAAGGTCAGCAAACCACAACACTGAATAAAAGTTCTCCACCTGAAAACACTCAAAAACAAGGCAATTCTGGATCATGTCAACTGCTCCACTGAGCATCTGTGCTGAATGTCAACTGCTCCACTGTCTACCTGCGTTGAATGTCAACTGCAAAGAAGGCTACCTGCGCTAGGCGAGTTTGGACATGTGGCACAGTCATTCCTCAAGGTGTCAATTCCCAGGAAGCTTCCAAAATGACACTTGGATCAAGGAATTCGACTGGTGATGAGTAAGAGGTTCTAGATCTCCAAGTGGAAGCAAGAACCTCCAAGTGGACTCAAGAACTGAAGAAGAACTGAAGTGAGAGAGGAGACTAGTCAGCTTCATGCCAGCCTCAAGCTGACTCATCCTTTCTCCAAAACTCCTATATATAGATCTCTCTCATGACGTCTAGAGAGGGTGGAATCTTGTGAATGTAAAGAATTGTTGTTGGTTTGAGTTTAGAACTATTGGGTGATTTGCTTTGAAGGAGGTGAAGAGGAGATTTCTTTCTACTGGGAAGGTGATGCTGGATTGGGCCTCTTATGGTTGTATCACTTCTTGAACCTTACTTCTTCCATTAATAAAGCATTTGAGGTTCTTCTATATGCATGTGTCTCAATGATGTATTGTTATACTTGTGTATTTGATTTATTCTAATCCTTGAATCAATTATGAATGTATGCTTCTTGTAGTTTCCCTCTCTTGCTATTTTGCAGGATCTTGGTGTAGCTGGGCCAGTGAAAGAGCAAGGAGCTAGGGGCAAGCAACAAAGAGAGAAGATTGGATCAATCATTAGCGAAAGACATCGGTTAGTGGATCTCTTTCTCCCCTCTCTTACATCTCATAAAGAAGTAATCTTAGATAGCTTTGCTTTGATTGTTGCTAAGGAACTATCACCCTTAGAGTGGGATAGGGTCATTCCATATTGGATACTTTTCCCAACAACAAATTGGCGACTCCACTGGGGATCGTATCTTGTTGGTTGTTTGTGTTTTTTCTATTCATTTCCTAAACACAGGGAGTACCGAATCGAACTGCATTTGGATCTTTCAAATGCAAAGTAGAGGGCAGCTACTCTAGCTCAGTTTCTGGGCATGTTTATGATTTGAAGAGCTGATCCACAAGGAATCTGAACAGCTCTTAGTGATAGCTTTTCATCCTCCTTTGAATCATCCTTTAGTGTGTACTTGATTGGTAGCTTTGATTTGGCCAAAAACTGTTGATTTTTGAGCAATCTGTAACCCGGAAACCAAGAGAAACGAGAGTTTCTCTCTTCATTGCAGGCACTGTGAAGGCAGTCTGCATTTCATCGAAGGTCCCAAAGGGGCTACCTGCGCTGAATGTCAAACTGACAGTGTTCTACCTGCACTGAACCAGTGTGGCCTTGTGCAACTGGGGTTCTCTGCTTTTTGTTGCCCTGTTTTCATCCTTGTTTTTGCAGCCTGTTATCAGTCAATGTACCTATCTGAAACCACCTTTCTTTGCCACTATTCCGCCTTGGTTGTATAAAGAAACTGTATTTGTTCTTTGTGTATTTCTTACGTCATTTTCACTTTCCCATAACGAAAAGTGAACTAGTCTTGCTGTGGCCTCTTAGATCTAGACCTGTGATAAGTGTCGTTCTGATCTTAAGAGTTAGTTTGTTTGCTGTTCATAGATGATTGAGCTTTTTCTTTCGTCATATGGTTTGAATTTATGTATTTCTAGTGTTGAAACAAGTAAATCTTAAGGTGTCTTTTGATTTTGGACAAAAGCTTGTTTGCTTTCACTTGAAATTGAATTCAAAAGTTATACAACAGCTTTCTTTTTGTAGTACACCAACATTAAGAAAGAGAAAAGAAATACATGCATTGTGCATGTGAATTTTGACAACTTGCATGTTGATTTAGGAAAAAGTGCATTAGTGTGTGCTCTATGATCTGTGTGAAAAGATGATGTCTTTCTTTTCCCTCAGTAGTTAAGATTTTCATAAGTTGAAAAGATTGAAAAAGCTTGCTTCTCATCTTTAGACTGCATTTAGGAGTTGTACCATAAATCTCGTGGTGATCCATAAAGGCAAACTGCTAAACAAGATCAACCTAAAATAAATTGAATTTACATAACAACGCTTTGAAACATAACGCAAACACATAGAGGTCTAAGCTAGAGATGTGTTCCGGCGTTGTTAAACGTGATATCTTAGCGTTGAGTGGTTGGGTGATTCCTCCACGGTGAAGCAATAAGTATCAATACGGACTTGTGCTCCCACGTACCGTCGCGTATATATTGGGAGACCCCTATAGGAACAAAGCCTTTATCCATAGGAAGCCGTGTCGGTCGCCTTGCTGATTGCAATGCAGTGAACACAACATTCACGAAGATCGACCACCCGTACCGTAAAACGTATTCTGTGGTTTTGCGAAAAGTTTGGCACACCCTCTGCCTAGAACTCCAGAGTAGTTTCTTTTGGCCTTTTTCAAACTCTATAACTGAAAAAGTCCATCCGAGCATTTGTCACTTCGGGCTCATTAAAACATCGAAGGAGACTAGAGTCATCTTTAGCTTTTTCTCGACTCTTAAAAAGTGAAAAAGCAAGTTGTGTCTAAAGCGTCGTTATAAAATTTATTTTAAAACGGAACATAATAACCTCCTATTCCTGCGTTGATCTGTAGGTTGAGAACATGGAACGCACCCACCAAGGAATTCCCCATGATGGGAATCCTAGTCCTTTCTCCTCTTGGGGAGAAGTTGGTGCGCCCCACATGGCCACATTGTCGCTTCCAGGACTGACAATTGGCCTGCCAATATGGCTATTCTCAACCAATGTAGTTCAGAACACCATGGTTCCTGAACAGTCGAGTCAACAGTTAGATCAGTCTAGAGCTGCCCACCAGCCTTCTACTTCCTATAACTCTTCCTCCAATCCTTCATCTTCGCAAGGTAGAGCCGGCAAAAGCCAAGCTCCCAAGGAGAAGAAGAAGAGAGAGAAGAAGAAGAAGGAGCCTAAGGCGACTGGGGGCAAGCAAAAGACATCTGACAAAAATCCACACACAGCACAGGCCGGGCCTAAATTGCCATGTGTCATATGTAGAGGAGACCACTTCCATAGAGATTGTCCCTGTATTCCCCGGATACTAAGGGACTGTTCCCCTCGTTTGCACAGTTCAGGAGCATCAACCTCTGATAGCCATGTTGAATGCTTACCGTCAACCAGCGAAAGTGAAGGTTCAAGACAAAGAGGGGGAGCAAGATCCCCCTGCAGACTGTGTGAAGGCGATCACGCCATCCACCATTGTCCCTTCTTAGACGAAGCGAAGAGAGTTTTGGAAGATCGTCCGGTTTCACCGTTGAGACTTCCTTCTGGATACAAAAAACTCGTGCCAAGTCCTTCGTTGGTTGAGAATACAGCTGACCCGCTCAAGTGGTCAGCTGAAGCGTCAGTCATTGAAAATGAACCTACTGAATCCAGACCGGACGAAAGTCCAAAGGTCGAAACGGCAGTTGACCCGGCTCTCCCTTCAGAAGTTTCATCTTCAAATGACACCGTCACTAAAGATTCATCTTCAAATGACACCCTCACTAAAGAGAATAAGGATGACACCATCCAGATTCTTTTCATCAACACAGACCCTGACGAGCGTCAGGGCAATACGCCCATTCCTTTATCGCAGGAAGGAACATCGTCAGGGTCATGTCCGGCCGTGTATTCGGTCCCACCACCAAGCAACCTGGTTGTGTCCTTTGATTGGAACCAACTAGGCAAACCCCGGTTGCCAGCCAGTATCCCATTCAGAATCATGGTCCAAATATACAGAATGGTAATGGCGGGAACTATCATTGATGAAGGGGCATCTGTGAGTATCCTTTCCTCTGTTGCTTGGAAAGCACTGGGTTCCCCAGCGCTTTTGCCTGAGATAAGAAATCTCTCGGGTTTCGATAAAGGAACCAGTCGACCATTAGGGATCCTCCCCAATGTGCCCATTACATTGAAAGGGAAGGTCGTTCAAATGAACGTGATGGTCATTCAAGGACCCTTTGATTATAACCTACTCCTTGGACGAGACTATATATATTGCATGGGAGCAATAGTCTCCTCACTCTTTAGAGTAATGTGTTTTCCACACGAAGGAAGAATGGTCAAGCTCGTAGACCAACTTTCATTTCCGGGATCACGCATCGCAAATAGTCACATACCAACCCTGAATGGTCTATTCAATCAAGAAATGTCTCAACCCCCAGTCCTTCTTCCCGATGAGTGCGAGTGATTCGGAAGATAGGACTGGAACCCAGGGGGCATGCATCCTGGTCTGCTTTGGGCAGAAAAAACTTTGGGTATAGGGTAGAATTTCCGCGAGAGAATATGACTAGTCCGTACCCCGTCCGTGGGTGGAAGAGGGGTTGTTCTACAATAAGATTCTTTTGTCAAAGTTATGTGAGAGGGCGGGGGGTCGTCACTCACCTTTGTCTATTTCGGTAGGCATCGCCGAGAAAAGTTTTGTTTAACAAAACAATCTTTAGGTAACCTGAAAAAGGTAGGCCAAGGAAGTGTTTTATTTAACGAGACAATCTTTGGGTAACCAGAAAGAGATAAGCCTCCCTCAGTAACACAAATGTTTTGTCTTTGAGTAGTGTTCTTCTCTTGTCGCAAGTAGCTGCTCTCTTGTCGCAAGTAGTTGTTCTCTTGCGATCTTGCGAAAAAACTGTTGAAAGTTGGGCTGACGAGAAGACAAGTATCGTATAGAGCCGTTAAAATTAACGAGAAGACAAGTATCGTTAAAATTGGACTAGCAAGACGACAAGTAGCTGTGAACACCCAAAGAAAAGCAGAGGTGAGAAGGAGGAGGGGCAACCTTGAAATTTTATTTTATACCTGGGGGCATGCAACCCTTTTGGAGTGCAAGCAAAGAGCGGTTATTTATTTGTTTTTTAGATTAGCCGTTTCCGAACTTGCATAAAGAAAGGAGCGGAGCAAAGCTTGGTGAGATGAAGCTCCATAAAAAATAGAATCTTGAGGGGACATTTCTTATCTTATGACTGGTAATTTGAGCAGTTTTAGCATAAAGTTCATGCTCGTTTAAAAAATAAACGCAAGATCCGAGCAGTTTTAACGCGGTCTTCATGCTCGTTAAAAAATAAATATAAGCAGTGAGCAATGTTTCCTCCAGAGTTTAAGCTCATTTTTAACTAAAAAATGAACCTATCCTGGTAAATAACCGCTGTGATCGTAAATTTATCAGCCATAAAAGCCTTGGTCGTGTTTGCACCTGCCACCTCCACTTTCATTTGGCCGATCGTTCACCTCCATATGATTGTTTACCCATTTTGAGGAACAGCTGCGAAGAGTGATTTCACCTAGCCATCCTTGTGACACTGTCGTGATTGGAAAATTCCAACCTGTACCTGGAATTAGTTGCTATCCTTGTTTATCACTCGTTCCTCAAAAGACGAGTCTTCTTTAAGCTCTCTTCAACTGACTCGTAAAATATGAAAAGTTTGCCGAGTTTTGGCCTTCCAGCTCGTTAAAATGACCGGAAGAGCTATCCCTCCTCTAGATTTTAATCTTTTTGGACCTGAGGGATTATTGCACAAAAAGGTCGAGCGCTTGTTTTATTCGGCTCGTTAAAGTTATCGAAAACTCATCCCTTTTGTATTGTTTTATACTTTTTCGGGCTTAAGGGATTAGATGACGAAAAAGGAATTTTGGAGTTAACTTTATGTACCTTTTCAGACTCTCTAAAAATGAAAAGGACCGAGCTTTCCTTGTCGTTAGACTCGTTAAAATGATTAAATAGCGACAAACTTGTCTTTAGACGAGAACTAGTTTCCCTATCGCTAGGCTCGTTAAAAAATAGCGATGGGCTTGCCCGAAGGGCAGGTTATAGAACAAGCATATGTTATCCTCCTCAAGCTTGACAAAAATAAAGAGGTACTGGTCAGAAATGATTGGGGAAAAATTGGGAGAACCTCAAAGCTTTAATGGTAGCAAGTCGCTCTTGAACATGACACTTTTCCTCCGTACCACATCGGGTTGGGTTGTTTCATTCACCGGTCTCATCACCATGGTCTCGCCAAACCATCCACATTTGGGGTAATGCTACCGATCCATCGCATCAGTGTCGTTATATGTTCAAGAGATGTTGTTCAGAAAGAGTCAACCGTGTCCCATCTACTACCATACATCATCTTTGATCCTTTCATGACCGCCACCCTGAATCATATTTCACAGATTGTTTTCACCTCCATTAAAATCATTAGCTCCGTTCTGTGTCACTGATGTGGGATTCATTAAGGCCCTCCTTTGACGGATCGCTTCTTGTCGACTTCAGCTCACTATCCAAGAAGTTGATCTAGGAATGACCCCCTCAGTACTTTGAAGCTTGCATGCCTCAATGGCAAGTTTCTCACTTTCGGCGATAGGTACACATCAATGACCTTCGACCAGAAGATTTTGCGTGGTGTTCGACGCCAAGTCCTTTATTCACACCACGTGAATTGTACTGCAGTACCTTGAGGGTCATTATCATTATCGATGATTCCTCTCGCGCTTGTTAACGGTTTACATCATTGACCGGTAATCAAGCGATGCCTTTCCATGTTCGACTTCAGCGCAATTCTCACATGGATCGACTTGTACTTAGAGTGAAGATCGAACGAGTTTGAAGACCCCGGATCTAGTTTCATCCATCCAGGTTGCGATATATATTCAGGAAATATAAAGACATTTGACATGTACATCATTGCAACAGATGATCATCCTACTCAAAGGATGATAATTTTCACCAAAATTATCAGTCTACCATCAGACGATCGTCTGTTCTATGTACCAAAATGAACTTATAAAGCTGAGCATGGGAATGCCCGCCTCAACTAGATCATGAAAACAGTATGAAAAATAATGTATTGTATTGTATATTATTACAGGTCACCTCTCAGCGATTGAATGAACTTCGGATCATCCTAATAAAGCATTTCACCCGATAAACAACCTCATACTTTAGGGGGCAACTGTTATAGACATTTTTGTGCCTTACAGCATGAAGCATGAAATGTCAATAATCTAAGGGATCCAAAAGTCCCTAAACATGTTGTTCCTACCCCTAGAGGAACAAGGTCAGCAAACCACAGCACTGAATAAAAGTTCTCCACCTGAAAACACTCAAAAACAAGGCAATTCTGGATCATGTCAACTGCTCCACTGAGCATCTGCACTGAATGTCAACTGCTCCACTGTCTACCTGCGTTGAATGTCAACTGCAAAGAAGGCTACCTGCGCTGGGCGAGTTTGGACATGTGGCACAGTCATTCCTCAAGGTGTCAATGCCCAGGAAGCTTCCAAAATGACACTTGGATCAAGGAATTCGACTGGTGATGTGTAAGAGGTTCTAGATCTCCAAGTGGAAGCAAGAACCTCCAAGTGGACTCAAGAACTGAAGAAGAACTGAAGTGAGAGAGGACACTAGTCAGCTTCATGCCAGCCTCAAGCTGACTCATCCTTTCTCCAAAACTCCTATATATAGATCTCTCTCAAGAGGTCTAGAGAGGGTGGAATATTGTGAATGTAAAGAATTGCTGTTGGTTTGAGTTTAGAACTATTGGGTGATTTGCTTTGAAGGAGGTGAAGAGGAGATTTCTTTCTGCTGGGAAGGTGATGCTGGATTGGGCCTCTTATGGTTGTATCACTTCCTGAACCTTACTTCTTCCATTAATAAAGCATTTGAGGTTCTTCTATATGCATGTGTCTCAATGATGTATTGTTATACTTGTGTATTTGATTTATTCTAATCCTTGAATCAATTATGAATGTATGCTTCTTGTAGTTTCGCTCTCTTGCTATTTTGCAGGATCTTGGTGTAGCTGGGCCAGTGAAAGAGCAAGGAGCTAGGGGCAAGCAGCAAAGAGAGAAGATTGGATCAATCATTAGCGAAAGACATCGGTTAGTGGATCTCTTTCTCCCCTCTCTTACATCTCATAAAGAAGTAATCTTAGATAGCTTTGCTTTGATTGTTGCTAAGGAACTATCACCCTTAGAGTGGGATAGGGTCATTCCGTATTGGATACTTTTCCCAACAACAGTATGCCTCCTTGGCAGACAAGACATTGGACAATTATAGGCTAGAAAATAGCCTTAATAATACAGCTGCCCAACTTGAGTTGGAGAGAGCATCCTCTCAAGCAAAGGACAACAGAATAAGGTCTTTAGAAGATATAATTATAGAGATTGGGCATGATCCCAAGGATATCAAGGGCATACAAGAAATATTGAAGTTGAGGGATGTAGACATGGCAGCTTTGAAGAGAAAGATCAAAATTGCAGCCACTATTCACCCTCAAACAGATGAAGTTGCCCAGCAGAGGCATGATCAAGATGCCACAGCTTTACTGGTATCACTATACAAGCAGCTAATCCAGACTCAAGAAAAGCTGGGAGAATCAGAGGCTGCACAGGCAGCATTACAGGCAGCTTTGAAGCAAAAAGAAGAAGGTCAGACCTCCCAGCCTCCTCCTGAAATAATAAACCTTGAGGAAACTGCTCCAACTACTATTCCTCCTCCTCAACAAACAGAACAAGCAATACCATCCACCTCAGCACCACCACCAACAACAGAGCAGGCCCAAAGCCTGGACATGCAAAAACTGAGAAATGAGATTCAAGCCTTGGAAGCACAAATGACAGAGCTAAATGAGGCCAGGGAGAAATTAGCCAAGGTAAATGAAAGATATGACAAGTCCAAGCAGACTGTGGCAGAAAAGGGCAGAGAAATAAAAGCCCTCAAAGACAGGATAAAGGAGCTAGAGAAGGAGCTCCAACTGGATAAGGTAGTGGCTGAGATCAAGACAGTGCTATGGGCCAATATTGGCCAGTCTATTACTGATCAATGGCAGTATATTGAGACAATCCATGAGCAGTTGGAGCTCATTGCAAAAGCACAAAAGGAAATTCAGAGATCAAGGGCAGCTCTAGGCAATATGCCTGAAATTGCCACTAGGATGATCAATGTGCTCAATAATAGAACAAGTGCTCAGTTAGCAACCATGGGAATTTCTAACAGAACTGAGACTATTTTGTTGATAAAGAGGGTCCTTACACTGAGAAGCTTAGTGCAGACATTAGAGAGAAGGACCCAAGACATGCAGACCGAGGTGAACAGATTTATGGACAAATTTGTGGTATTACAGAACAAAGGTCTCCCTGGCTTACTGAACAATGCAGGAAGACTGCTTACCCATGAGCAGTATGCCAAGAGGGTCAATACATTCGCCACGAGTCAGATCACTGAAAGGCCCAGCACCTCAGAAGAAACAGGGCCAGCTACAGGGCAACGTCTCTACAACAGAGTGGAGAATCTATTCTTTATAATGAATGAAATTACACATCTGTTTGAAGTGCCTCCCAACTTCTATAAATACACAGAGGCAGATGAGACTATGGATGCAATTCTCAGGCATCAACTACCCACACAGGAATGGTGGACAAAGGCAATACAGATGATCCTATAGACCAGGAAGCCATTCATTAAGTTCTTCATCAAATATACAAGGTGGCATGCACAGGAAAAGTTAATAAAATCAACATGCATGAAAAGATGAAAGCTGAGCCAACTCAGCAGAAATTTCGGCCAGCAAGTCAAGATGGACAGCTACAGGTGACAGGACCGAAAAGTCACAGCAGAGCAGCCACATCAGCGCATTTTCCAGCATTTAAAGTAGATCATTCCAACCGACTCGGTGGCCTCCAAAGGCCAAAATATCTTCTGACTGATAGAAATGAGCATTGATGTTGTATTAAAAGCAGCAATAACTTCTTATCTGCTGTTCTGTACAAAGTTGGTGAAATATTTATTTCTCAGATGACTCAACGCCTGAGATATTTTGTATTACCGTTTGTATATATTTTCCCCTCGCATAATCTTGCGGGGGTTGTTGTTGATTTCTTTTGAAGAAATTTCCTATGCTGTAATCTTTGCAGAGTTTAATAACAGAAGTGATGGAATTTCTGAAGTCCTGAGTTGCTTGAATGCGTTCATGGTGTTTTGTTGAAGTTTGCAGGATCCCTGTGCATCTCATATACAATAAGTTTTCTGTAACTCTCTTCGTTTTGCGTTTCAATCTTTTACAACCCATAAATGTTTCTAAGTTCTAAGTATTTAGCAGCAAAGAAAAAGAATAGCCTTCAGGATTTATTCATGCAATACCCTGGGCTCAATCTATGTTGTTAATGAATGTTTTTCCTCAGTTATAATCTTGATAAGTGTAATTCTTAATTGCTACACTTTAAGAATATATCTTTCACAGTGACCTTTGTTTCAGGAATTCAAGTTTTCTCCTGAACAAGATATTTCACTTTCACAGCATTAACTTAATGGAGAATTCTTAATTGCTTTCCATTGGCTAAACATGCATCATCATACACCATCATTTAAGCTTTAAATTTTGTTTGTTGGGATACCCAATAGGCCCTGCAGTCTGAACATTCCCACTGAAGCATTTCAAACATTTCACAGCCCTAGACTCCATTGCCCAATGAAATACAACTGTCTAAATATTACATCTTAGATATTGAAAGACATCCTTCAACCAAAACAAAAAACAAAACCTGAGCATAATAGCTAGCCTAAAATACTATCATAACAGAGACAAATCATAAAGAGAGAGCCCTCTCTGATTACAGTTTGGCTAGAAACTGTAGTCCAAAGATTGGTTAGTGGTTACCCCGGCCGTATTCCCTTGGGAGTCATAGGGAACAACCTGGGTGTTAACACAGGTATAGGAGGTATACTTACCTCGTAGTGTTGCCTCTGAAATCTTTAAAAAATGACCTAATTTATTACCTATAGCTTTTAAAGACTTTGGCATCCAATAACCTAGAGGTAACGAGTAGAGTCTAATCCATACTGGTACCAATGTGAATGTTTCTCGCTCTGGTACAAAGTTCATCGTCCATGGCCACATATATAGACCCGTTGCTGCATAGAATTATGGTCCTCCTTCAAAAATCCTATCTCTGTCCTCCATGTTCATGAACACGACTGTAAAGAAACCTTTGGATCCAAGATGTATATTTAACTCCCCTTTTGGTTTCCAGTTTTATTTTATCCAAGTGTACAATGCTTTCTCTGTCAGCCAGATTCACACAAACTTGCATATTATAGCATAGTTTGCCATATGATCCCTCTGCTCTTGCAGAGCTGGATCATTCAATATTACCCGCGGTTTAGTATTGGTCTTGGGTTTGCAGGGCCCCATCTTGGTTTTATTCTCTTTTCCCTGGCCTCTGTCTTCTGCTTTCTCCTCCTGTCATCTTCCTCGTGGGTCCCTTGCTATGCATGGGTATTGTTGCCTTTCGCCTTCTGGGTTTCAGTATTTTTTGTCGTGTCCTCTGAGGAGTGTGGAGGCTTGTTCTTTTTCCCTACCCTTCCTCTGTTTGAAACTACATTCCTGTAGGAGGGGGTGGAGCTCCCTCCTCCCTACGCTTCCATGGTTACCTATTTACCTTTGCCACTTCCTTTGTTAAACCCTAGAACCAGTTCTTCTTCCTCCAATGTCCATAGTAGTTCTCTTATTTCAATGGAGATTTACCGTAGCAATAATGATAGAAGCAATGCTTGTCAAGCATTTGTTGATGTTTTTGGTTCTTTTTTACATGTCACTGGTTTGAAAATAAACTGTATGACCCACAGTTAATTTATTTTAACATGACGTTCCAATACAAATATGAATTGGTTTCTTATTTTTCAATATGTTAACAAATTTTGAATAAATTTGTGTAGAAGACATAATTTCCATTTTAAATGTTGTCATATTTAAATATTATGATTCAAACTTTAGAATTTTAGGTTATAGATTTTACAATCAATGACTTTATCTTTCCCCAGCATGCTTGAGTGATGTAAAAGAATTTATTGCAAGACAAGATTAGTGAATATGTTATGAATTCTTGTCAATATAAAAAGGAAGATTAGTGAATATGTGATTAATTCTTGTAAATATAAAAAGGTCGAATGATGTAACCAGGAAGGTTAACATAGACTTTGTCAAATTAATATTTTATTGAGCGGAGAGGCTTATTTCACAACTTACTATCAGGGAGATGTGTAAAGTTGTCTCTCTTTCCATTCCCCTTTAAAATAAAAAGCAAAAATAAAAATTATGTTCTAAATAGAAAAATAATGTCTGCTATAATTAAAAAAGGAATAGAAATAAAAAAATGTATGAGTATTCTGTTTAAGTCTTATACTTTCCAAACATATTTCACCAGGAGAATTAAATAAACTATTTGAATATCTATGTTAACTAATTTATGTCAATATATCTATATATAGAAAAAAAATTAAGAATTAATAAGAATTAGTTTTGACATATAATTAAAAATATATTAATAATAAAAAATGATTTTAATTTGTGAGATAAAGTGTCTCAATGTACATGTGATGTAAAATATTTTAATGTAAATTAAGTATATATCATTTAAATTTTTTTATGTGTATATCATGAAAAAATTAAGTCTTTTATGGTTAAAAAGTTTATTTGATTTGGTCCTAAATATATTCTATATAGCATTCAAAAATATAATTTAAACAATGAAAAATTACACATTGTATTTTACACGGAAGAAATTTGCATGTGAAGAAATTTGATCCCTCTCGACTCATGTTAGATCCCTACTTCTGATGGATCTATATAAGTAAAAGGGTTGAATGATGTAACAAGGAAGTATAACATAGACTAAGTCAAATAATTATTCCATTCATATTCATATTTGAGAAAAATTTACCTATATTGAAATATTTCATTCTACTGACTTACCTGAATTAACATGTTGAGTACTCTCTAAATGGTAACTATGTTGCTTTTCAACCTGAGCATTATGGTAAGCCCCTTAATGTTACAATTTTTTATGGTATCCTTGGAATCTAAAGTTTCTTTGTAGATTTCGTAACCAATAAAAACAATTTGTGATCAAATTATGACTAAGAGGCTCAAATTGTTGAAAATGCAATGAGAAATTCTCAATTTTGATTTTTACCTTAATCAAATTGAGGAAATTCAAAATTCCACATCAACAAACAACTTGGACGAGTTAACTGAGGTGACATGGCTCTTTTCACTTAGTTAAGAAAACTTAATTCGAGTTAACAGGTTGAAGTTCAGGTTACTTCAATTTACTTGAGTTGATTCCTAAAAAATAGGAGTATAATTCAGTTAATTCGAGTTAGGGGCATGAAGTTTAGTTGTGCGCAATGCCTTCCTAAATTTTAGGAGCCTAGGTTGAGTTAATCTTAGTTGTAGCAATTTAATTCAATCAAATTGAGTTATGGACAGTTAAATTAGTTCTAACTATTGGAAGAACTAGTGGAAGCTCAAGTTGTCGAAGTGGAACTTCAACCAGACCCAATGATTATCCAGATAACTAACCAATCAGCCTAAATTAGCTCATGCAATCAGAGAATTGGAGTTACCCAGTTGAGATGGGGATTCCAAGGTAATGTACTATTAGTTGTAGACTATTCCAATGTGTACAGGTGGTGCACGCAGTCAGAGGAAGGACCTACAGGAATTGCATAGTCTCGATGAGGTAATTTCATAATTAATAAGGACCTAATTCCTTAATGAACAATGCAAGGAAATAAGAGCTTGGAGGGATTGAAAATTGGGTATGTAATGACCATAGTCAGTTAGTTAGGTAGAGGGAAAAAGTATACACATGCAAGGTGTCCTCAGGCTTGAGAAAGCATATGTATCTCATCTCTAGTCTTTGATTAATGGAATATAGATAGGAAGGTTTTTTGAGAATTTGCATTCCCCTAGATAAATCTATGTGCATGTGTGATGCTTCCTTTTTCATGTCTATGGTTTTTGTTCAAAATGGTGAATTAACTTCCACAGACTAGTAGAGTAGCTTTGACTCTTGTGATTTAGTAAATTTCATGAGCAATTTCAAATCTACACATTAATTTCTACATGGTACCGGAGCAGGATTCATTGTAGATGAGATATTTCGAAGTTGTAATTGCAGGAGGAGAAGATTTGTAGGATCAATTATTCAGAGCTAAAATGATGATTTTCTATGGACTAAGGATCAAGTATTCCCTTGAGGGAATCTCAAATTATGTTGCTTGGAAAGACCGAATGGAGGTAGTGCTGCAAGATAATAGGTTGAAGGAATTCATTGATAATGATATCCTGAAACCAACAACATCTTATGCTCAGGATCTAACATAGTGGAAGAAGTGTGTATCCAAGGCGACGAGAATCATATTGGAGGGAGTACGAGATCATATTGTCTCAGATATCCATGGGAAAGAGACTATGTATGAAATATCGTAGACATTGACATATCTATTCGAGAATAGTAGTGACCACAGGAAGATGACGCTCAAGGATAAACATTGAAATATCAAGATGCAGAAGAACGAGACTATTTTGCAGTACCTAAGCAAGTTCACATAATGTGATGATGAACTTGTTCAAGTTGGTGATATTATAGCTGAAGATGATTTGGTAAGTGTATCCCTTCTTGGCCTTCCCAAGAGCTAGCACAACTATCAATATTCAATGAATGGGAGGGAGAAACTATGAAATGTGGAGTTCTTATGGTCTGATTTCGTATAAGAGGAAATAAGGTAGCATACCAGAGATGGGACCTCATCCAAATAAGAGAAAGAACACTTTTATTTAGTAAGTAAAGGAATGAAGGCCAATGGGAAGAAGTCCCAAGGTGAGGCTCATTCCAGCCAAGAGGGCAAGAAGAAATACTTGTCCAAAATAAATTGTTTCACTGTCATCACTAAGGGCACTATGCCACTAAGTGTCCACACAAGAAGGCAAGCAAGAAGGAGCCTGCAGTAGTAGTAAGTGAAGCTTTGGCTTCACATTTCAAGATTGACTTCAGCCTCATAGCATGCATGTCAAGCACAGTGATGGGGAGTGTGTGGTACCTAGAAAATGGTGCCTCATCCCACATGACACAAAATAATGATTTTTTTAGTTACTTGGAGGAGAAATATCTCTAGATGAACATTGATTTTGGAGATGACAGAAGGTACAATGAGGTTGGGATTGCTACAGTCACCTTTCAGAGGGAGTCGGGCTCCCCTCTCAGGCTCAATGATGTGATGTTTGTTTTTCATCTAAAGACAAATCTCATCTCTGTAGTAGTGTTGGAAGACCATGGTTATGATGTGATTGTCAATAAAGGGATAGATTTCCTGAGACACATAGACACGAGGCAGGTGAAATAAATCAGGGTTCAATTCAAGAACCTCTATGCACTTTAGGTAGAAGTTTCATGCAAAGCCTTGAAGATCAAGGAAGAGACTATAGATATGGTGGTTGAGAGGGAGCATGTTAGACCTCTCAACATGCAGCCTCACAAGAAGCCTTAGAGAGTTGTGGAGCAGCCAAAAATGGAGAATCAGAGTGGAGACATCTAGGATGTTGAGAAATCTACAGCATCATGAATTAGGTGTTTTCTCTTGATTAGTAACTACTTGTGAGTGATTTTTACAACTTTATATTAGGATCTTCTTCTAATTATATTAATAGTGTCATTCTTCATCAAACACCTACCAATGCATGAACATAAATAGATAAGAGACACATAATGTAGGCTATCAGCAAGGGACAAAATCTCTGACTCTTTGAGAGAAAAACCCGCAGAAATTCTTACTACAAAGATTACAATTGACGAATACCAAGACCAAGACCCTTGACCTATTTTCCACATCAAGACCAAGACACAAATTCTCTTGATAGTCAAGCTTATTCTTGACTCATTTTCCAGTTAGACCTTCTCAGTATTAATACATTTCAACCACAAAGATATTATCATTGTCTTAAAATAGATATCTACTTTCCCATGAGACCTCCTTGTTGTCATATTACCGATACCTTGTGATGGGACCGAGTTCTTGATAACATTAATTCCTTCACCGAGCCTTATCAGTGAGATGGTACCGAAACACAGCAACATCATCAAAAAACTATGATTGCAATGAAATGTTATGGCACCAAGATTGTATTTCTAAACTTGTTATGACATCGAGACTGAGATACACTTCACTATGAGATAATACCGAGCTTATCTATTCCATCTTGTGCCCTTGAACGAGATCCTTCAACGAAATAGTCTTTGCACTCCTATCTGAAGTTACCTCTGTAATTTTCATCCCAAATTTCAGAGATATCTCTGAACTTCTTCACTGTGACTAGCCCAAAAAGATGCTTACTCTCCCTTCCTCGTCTATCTAATTTCCTTCTTTTACATCTAAATTGTATGGTACCAAAACTTCCTCCTGAAATGGTCATTTCAATCTTAGATATGATATGAACTTCTGTCACTTTGGAATAGGCCAAAGTCCCTATATATAGTTGTATTTCCATCATAAATAAGACGACATGAATAATGAATTGTTTTGTCTTCCTTTAGGTGAGATGACATGATATTTTTCTTTATCTTGAGGCAGACATGAAGAGGAGAACTTGTGCTTGTCTTTGGAGGGATTCTATAAAATTCTATAGACTCATGTACATTTGTAATATCCCTAATAAGGGTTATTCATACATGAAACCCATGAAGAAAGCATTACAATAATAATTTTATTTTCTTATTTTCATCATTTTCAAAAATCACAATTACATGTCATTATGAAGACCGAACCTAGTTACACTTTTCAACACTCCCTCTTAACTAGGGAGGTATTCATAATCATACTTGGTAATTTGCAATCTGAAGAATTTCTCATAATAAGAATTGATAGGTAAACCATCTATATAGCATCATATCAACCAAAATTTCCACATAGCATGGCCTTGAATAACAACTCTATCTCTCCACAAGATCTGAGCTCAATTCTGGCAAGACCAATGATTTATAGACACCCTAATCATTGTCTCTTCTGGGACATACCCCACCTAGGTTCTCATGGTTATGTTCCACTAGGACTATTCTTATCTTCAATTCCCAGTGCTCAAAGAATATCAGTCTTCTACAACTACTCTTATCTTGGATTCCCTATCTCATCCTCAAAGAGCATCAAATGTCATATGATTACTCAATCCTCCATTTTGTCTTCCTAGGTGAGCACCAAAACGATGTATCTATCTCTCCCTTTGAGTTAAGGAGGACATATCTATTCCAATAAAGGAATGTACTCATTCCTATGGAAGGAATGTACCTAAGCTCCTTCTTGGCTTAGGAATTTCCAAGTTTCTTCCAAGTAAGAAACTTGTTTCCAAACTGCCTCTTAATTAGGGACCTACATCAGCTCCTCAAGTCGAGATGATGGGATGGCCATCTACTTGAATAACTCCTCATCATAATGTAATGAACTTATTTTCATTATCTAGGAGTGTTCATGTTTGGGACTTCTACGTAGGGCACTGACCATCCATCACTTTCATTCATGAGTCAACCATGTCATCATTAGAAAGTGATCCATCAGTCCATATATGGCCTTCCTTCATGCCATGCCTCTTTCTTCATGCCATGTTTACTTAAGGAACTTTCATCGTACTACATACACATCAGTGGTGGAATACATCCATAGATTTTTACTTGGCAACCTTACATAAACTCATATATATATTTGTTGAAAAATAAAGGAATGAACATTAAAATCAACATTACCTTTGTGATGGTATTTCATCATGACATCTACAAGTTTTCGTCAACATCCTGCATACTTATTGACACATATCTCCCAAATATATATATATATATATATATATATATATATATATATATATATCAAGTGCCTCTTTCCTTTTCAGACTCCATCAAAGTCTTCATATCTTTCATGGAGATATCCTAGTTGAATCTTTTCACCTTTTAGATGTTCATTTCTTTTACCATGGTTTTATATATCATGATCCCTTCCTTCCTTTATTCAAGCATTTCATTCCCAGGATATTTCAATCAGAGTTCCTTAACCACCTCATACTTCATATGATGACATATTATGTTGATTTCATCTAGTGTAAGCTATGCCTTCCGACAACTTTTCATACGAGGAGATTCCTTTCCTTTGATCATGCTTCTCAAGATAAAGCATTGATCCAGGTTACCTACAACCATAAAACATGACTTTATAATATTGAATACAAGCATACATACCTCATTTACCTTTAGTTCATCTAGGTTTCTTTCAGTAGCTTCCTGGATTGAAAAGATCTTCAACCCCTTGATATTCTTCATCTCTTATGACATCATAACATCATCCCATGAATTCCACAAGTTGGAGCTCCTCATGAAACACTTGCTTCCTCTCTAAATTGGTGAAAATTATGATGAATATTCTATTAAAGAACCTTCAGGATCTTGCATATCCCTATCCAACAGATGTTACCTTTTGACTGATGTATGATGTGCCTTGTCATGGATGACTTCTTCCTTTTTCCCATAAGTGTTACTTGAGATTTCAATGAGGTTCCCAAGAGGTATATCCTTCATAGTTGACTGTGATAGATTTTGTTCCAGACGTCTTTCATGTTTCCTATGATGATGTCATGAGCTCTTACTTCTAATGCTAACAATGTAAACTTTGAAACGAGAACTGATATTGTTACTTGTTTCGTAGAGATAGCAAAAAAGTGACCTAATTTTGAAAAGGGGTGATGTAGAACACACATGTTTTTTTAGAGCATAGTTTTTGGCACTTTAATTTTTTTTATGTACATTGTGTTTATAATGATAGTGATTTTCATGTTGATTTTAAAAAGTGGTAATTTTGCATCAGACCCTTTTTTTAAAAGACCTATTTTTTGACTTTAAATTATCTAATGTATGAAATGTAAATGATTATTTTGTAAATTTAATCATTTTTGAAGTGGTCGTTTTCTTCATATTTTCTTGTTTTTATTTTAGTTTTAATTTTTTTGTAGTGAGGTTTTTATTGTTTTGCATTTTTAAATTAGAAGGTCGATATTTTGAATTTTCGATATTCTGCATATTTATACATCTTTAATTAATTTTTCAATCCACATGAAATAATTGTTTCTAAAAAACAATATTTTTTTAATAATGGACATAAAAATAACCATTTTTAACATAAATATAACTAAAAAACTACACGTTTTGATAATTTTTTACTAGAATTAACATGTCAAAATCACAATTTTTATACAAAAATTTTAACTATAAATGGTTAAATAATAGTTTTTTATGAATTTCATGTCAAAAAAATAATAATAATCATTTTTTTTTCAAAAAATAATGATTAACTTAAAAATTAATGCGAAAATCACATATTACAAATATTGAATGCATAACAGTATCAGTTCCCATAATCGGAATCGAATAACCACCGCCCAACTGTTCATGGGGGTGGCTATCTGATTCTCGAAATCGGATAGCCACCGCCCGACCACCCCCACGGGCGGCCGAGCAGTGGCCATCTGATTCTGAGAATCAGATAGCCACCACCCAGCCACCCCCACGGCTGGTTGAGCAGTGGCTATCCGATTCTGAGAATCGGATAGCCACCGCCTAGCCACCCATGGGGGTGGCCAGGTGGTGGGTGGTCGGGCGGTGGCTATCTAATTCTCAAAATCAGATAGACCCCCACGGGTGGCTGGGTGGAAACTAGGCGATGGCTATTCGATTATGAGAATTGGATAGCCACCCCCACGGGCATCCGGGCAATGACTATTCGATTCCGAGAATCGGATAGCCACCCCCATGGGCAGTCGAGCGATGGCTATTCAGTTCTAAGAATCAGATAACCACCCCCACCGGCGGTCAAGCGGTGACTATCCGATTCTCAGAATCGGATAACCACCCCCTGACCGCCCTTGAGGTGGATATCTGATTCTGAGAATCTGATAGCCACCGCTCGACCGCCCCCACGGGCAGCCGAGCGGTGGCTATCCGATTCTAAGAATCAGATAACCACCACTCGGCCATCCCCACAGGCGGCTAAGTGGTGGCTATCCGATTCCGAGAATCGGATAGCCACTACCCAACCACCCGTGGGGGTGGCTGGGAAGTGGCTATTTGATTCTCAGAATCGAATAGCCACTGCTCAGCTGCCCGTGGGGGCTGTGGCCGATAAAATTGTTTTTTTAAATAAAAATAAACTTTGTTATATATATATATATATATATATATATATATATATATATATATATATATATATTATTATATTAATTTTATATATATTTTAAATATTTTAAATGTTATTTTAAAAGATATCAAAAATATATTTAGCTTTTTTAATTTAATGTTTTTTCGAAAATGATGTTTAATTTGAAAATATGTATTTTTTTAAATTTTAATTGTTTTTCAGGTTTTTATTTTATTTTTGATTTCACATATTTTTGTTTTTTAGGGTTTTTTGAAAATGTCTTTAACCTTAATTTTTGTAGTTTTTTTAAATTTTTTTCGTTTTTTTTTGTTATTTTCCTATTTTTTTAATCTAGTTTGTTTTTAATTTTTTAATTTTTTTAGTTTTTCTTAATGCTTTTTTAAAATTTCCTATTTTTACTTAATTTTATAGTTTATTTTATTTTATTTTATTTTATTCCAATTTTTTATGGTTTACCACATTAAAAAAAAAATGTTATTTTTTTGAAAATATGTTTTTCTTATTATTTATTTCTTTAAATTTTTTAAATTTTTTAATTCTTATATTTTATAGGTTATTTTTTTTCCTTTTACATTTTTATGATTGATTTTTTATTTTTTATTTTATATTTTGTTTTTAATATATATTTTTATTTACGTTTTGGTACTTTTTTTTAACTTTTTTTTTGTGTTTTTTTCATTGTTTTTATTTTTAATTTTATGTTTTCATTATTTTTTTGAAAATTTAATGTTTTTCAAAGTCATAACAAAATCTTTTACACCATTATTTCAAAATTTTGAAAATTTACCCCAAAAAAAAGGAAGCGTTATTCGAACATCAACACTTTTCGTTTTGAGGATGTTTTTTGCACAATTTTTTCATATAAAAATTTGGTTTTACTGGCATTTTTTTAAAATGTTGAAAATTAACCCTAAAAAAAATCCATCGTTCCATTATTAGCACTTTTCATTTTCAGGCTGGTTTTTGCACAATTTTTTCACATAAGATTCGTTCTCACTACCATTTTTAAAACATGTTCAAAATTGACCCTAAAAAAAAACCATCGTTCTAGTATACACACTTTTCATTTTTAGCACTGTTTTTCATGTTTTTTTTGGGTTTTTTGAGCAGAGTTCTTGTTTTGATTCTATAGTTCCCGTTTCAAAGTTTACATTATTTGCTTCTCTTCTTTTCTGGACTTCCTTCTTTTCAGCTTCCTCCATTTCTTCAGTGAAATTGAATTCTTCTTTATCTTTCTTGATATTTCCCTTCTTTAACTTAGGAAAATATTTCCTTGTTCATTAGTTAGTGAATTTAGAACAATTAGGATTATATCTTCTCTCCCAGATCTTGCAGTTGATATCTTATGAAGATATCCCTTCATCCTTGGATACCTTCAATTTGGGTAGATCAGATCTAAGTGATATGACCTTTCTTCAGAGAATAGTTCTACCAGCTTGTCATATATCTATTTCATGCGTCCAATCCTGTTATATAGGGAATGAGGGGACCTTTGAAAAATTTCATAAGAATCTATTGAACTCTTTCATCCCTTTCCATGTATTCAGATAATGCTTGACCTTCAGATGGTTGGAGACTTTTTCATTGATATGATCAATGACCTCACTTTCTTTGAGGACTATGTCTATCCTCCTCTTTCCATAAAGTAAGTTCGATGACCCAACCATATTATAGATCTCCTTGCAAAATGAAGTCATGTTACTAGATTAAATTATATAATAAAAGATTCTTGACAAGTGAAGATGAAATCTTCAACCTGATCCCTTTGATGGTGGTTGATGAATATGTATTAGTGCCCTTTTGGATGATCCTCTTAAAGGATAAGGGAGGGTACCTTTATTCAATAAGAGGGAACTTTCCTTATAACCTTTTGAAGATGATTACAATGCCTTTATCCTTCTTTGTCTTCAAGATACTTCGACTTCTTCGTTGATGAATGAGTGCAGATTATAAATGCTTCTAGGGTTTTTACTTTTTCAGATAATTTTATCTTAGTCTTATAAATTCTTCTCTTAGATGTTTATACTTTGGGTTACCTTGCATTCTATATCTCTTCAACTTGATGAGGATCTTTTTTGTCTTTTAATCACGACTTACAAGGTCCAAAACTTTTGCTGGTGTAGACTTCTTCTTCAATCTAGGGTTTGATACTTCGATGTAGATCTCAACTTCACTTTGTTATTCTTCAACCTACTTTGATGCCTTTCTTGAAACTCTATCCTTGAGTGTCTCTTTGATTAGATTTCATTTTCCTTGACTTAGTCACCTTAGCTCTGATACCATGTTGATAAATATACAACATCATGAATTAGGTGATTTGTCTTCATTGGTAACTTCTTGTGAGCACCTTTTACAACTTTAGTTTAGGATCTTCTTCTACTTAGATTATTACTGTTCTTTTTCATCAAACAAATACCAATGCATGAACATAAATAGACAAGACACACAGAATGTATGTTATCATCCAAGGCCAAAACCTCTCACTCTTTGAGAGGAAAAAACACATAAATTACCCTCATAGAGATTCGAATTCACAAATACCAAGACCAACACCCTTGACCTATTTTCCACTCCGAGACCAAGACACAAATTCTCTTGATAGTCAACCTTCCTCTTAACTCCTCTTCCACTTCGACCTCCTTAGTATCAATACATTGTTACCACCGAGATCTTATCCTTGTCTTGACATCGATATCTCCTTTAGTGTGATACCTCCTTGATGTCATATTACCAAGACCTTGTGATGGCACCGCGTTCTTGATAACATTGATTCCTTCACCGAGCCTTTATTAGTGAGATGGTACTGAAACACAATAGCATAATTAATGAATTGTGATTGCAACAAAATATTATGGCACCAAGACTGTATTTATGAACTTGTTATGACACCGAGACAAAGAGACACTTCACTGTGAGATAGCACCGAGCTTATCTTTTCCATCCTGTACCATTCGCTGAGCTCCATCACTGAAACAATCTCTACACTCCTATCTGAAGTTACCTATATAATTTTCATCTGAAATTTCATAGAGACCTCTGAACTTCTTCATTGTGACTAGCCCAAAATGATCCTCACTCTCCCTTCCTCATCTATCTGAGTTCCCTCTTTTACATCTAAACTGTGTGGCAACAAAACTTCCTCTTGAAATGCTCATCTGAATCTTAGAGATGATCTGAACTTCTGTCATTGTGGAATAGGGTGAGGTCGCTATATATAGTATTATTGCCATCATAAATAAGATGATGTGAATTATGAATCATTGTGTCTTCATTTGGGTGAGAATATATGATCTTTTTCTTTATCTTGTGGTCAACATGAAGAGGAGAATGTGTTCTTGTCTTCGTAGGGCTTATAGAAAATTCTATAGACTCATATACATTTGTAATACCCCCAAGAAGGGTTATTCATACATGAAATTGACTCTTTTGACTTTAATGACAAATACTAAAGGCTTTCAATGGGAGCCATCTAAAAATAAAATCTCTTTCTCATGAAACCCATGAATCAAGCATTACAATAATAAATTTATTTTCTTCTTTTCATCATTTATAAAAATCACAATTACCTTTGATTATGAAGACCAAACCTAGTTAAACTTTTTGACACTGTAGGGGGAGAGTTTGAGCGAATTAAGTAGAGGGAGCACATGAAACTACACCTCCAGGGGCAAGGTGGAGTGATGTAGATCCTTAGTCCAAGAGTTATAGAAATTTCAGTAGGGTCCATTGAGGAATTCTCTTCATGGATCATTACCTCGCTACAGGGACCCACATTATTCAGTAGTAGGAGGATCAGTGTAATTCAGATACTAAGGAGTACAGAGGAGTTTTGAAAACATAGAAGGAGGCTTAGTAGAAGAGTCAACAACAACACAATTTTCCTAGTAGATGGTTGTAGACACATTTGATTCAATTTGTTTTTTGAATGCTTCTTAGTTGCAGATGTTGTAGTAGAAGAAACAAAAGTGAGAGGTGTTTCATGTAGTACATTCCACAGGTGAAAGATAAGGGTGGTTGATAATCCCTTTTTTTCTTATAGGGAGTGTTGAAAATGAAACAAGAAAGTCTCAACTTTGATTTTTTCCTTAATCAAATTGAGAAAATTTGAAATTCCATATTAAAAGAAAACATGGAGGAGTTAACTAAGGTGACTTGGCTCTTTTCACTCAATTAAGAACACTTAATTCGAGTTAATGAATTGAATTTCATTTTACTTGAGTTGATTCATAAAAAATAGAGGTCTAGCTCGGTTAATTCGAGTTAGGGGCATGAATTTTAGTTTTGTGCAGTGGGTTCCAAAAGTTTAGGAGTCTAGGTTGAGCTAATATATTTTGTAGCAATTTAATTCAGTCAATTTGAGTTATGTTTAGTTAAAAACTAGTTCTCACTGTTGGAGGAACTAGTGGAAGGCTAAGTTGTTGAAGTGGAACATCAACCACACTCAATGATCATCGAGATAACAGATCAATCAACCTAAATTAGCTCATGGATGTAGAGAATTTGAGTTACCTAGTTGAGATGGAGATTCCAAGGTAGTGTACTATAAGTTGTAGACTATTCTAGTGTATACAGGCGGTGCATGCAATTAGAGGAAGGACCCAAAGGAATTGCACAATCTAGATGAGGGAATTTCCTAATTAATAGGGGCCTAATTCCTCAAGGAACAAAGCAAGGAAATATGAGATTGGAGGGCTTGAGAATTGGCTAAGAGTTGGCCATAGTCATATAGTTAGGTAGAGGGATAGACTATATACTTGCAAGGTATGCTCAAGGTATGCTCAGTCTTGAGAAAGCATATATATTTCATCTCTACTATCTGATTAATGAAATACAAATAGGAAGGGGCTTTGAGAAGTTTCTTGCCCCTAGATAAATATTTGTGCGTTTGTGATGTTTCCTTTTGCATTTCTATGAAAATTTTTTCTAGATAGTGAATTAACTTCTGCAAATCAATTTTGTAGCTTCGAATCTTGTGATTTAGTAAATTTCATGAGGAGTTTTGAATGTACACATTAGTTTCTACACAAATAAGATCAAAGAACATAATATTTGATTTTTCCATATGATATTAGAAATTAGGGTTTTATGCATTTTTTAAGTTTCTCATAAACAACTAATGGTTGTGTGATAAATAATTCTAATTAAATGTAATCACAATTGTTTTCAACATATTGACATGTCATCAAAGTTCAATTCTTTTTACGTTATTTGGCACATTGCTTCTTAGCAACACACAACAAAAAGAATGAATTAATCTATAGCCTAAGAAATCAAATTTCTACTACATTCCATCTTATTTTACTTTAGTGCTTTATTACTTAGATTAATAATATAGCAATTAAATTTCTTTTTAGATTAATAATATAGCAATTAAAATTCATTTTTATTTACAATTACTGAAACTTTCGTATATTTACGAATAGTAATTAGTCATCACAATTATTGAATAATTAATCCACATTTTTGTTTCTCAGTTAGTCACTAAACATTGAAAGTAAAAAACATATTTTTAATTGTAATAGAAAATTATTTTTAATTTGTCAATTACGGTTACCTTGGGTGGTTGGGGGAAAGGAATGCAATCCTCCCCACCCAGGTTCAAGTCCTGCAAGTGATATAATGGATGATTCCCTATGAGTTATATGGTGTGACTATTTATGGCTTGGTATCAGCAAATCAAGCCAAAAACCGACAGACATCCATCATAACTCCAAATCTATCAAAGGCTAAGAGGGATCAAATCTCTCAAGGTGGAATCAAATTTCTAAGGGTGAAAACCTCTTTTTTGAGTGCAAAATTTGAGGAAAGGTTTGCACCTCTAGATATTTCATATCTCGAATCTCTCAAGGTGCAATTTGATCCCTCTTGGCTCTTGATAGATATGAAGTTAACATGAATCTAGGTTGGTTTAATTATTAATTATTGATAATTATTTTATTTTAATTTCTCTTTTATTGAATTTGACTAAGTCAAAATGTTTTAATTAATAATTATAATTATTAATTTTTTTGTTATTTCATTTTTATTTTTATTTTATGTAATTTGACAAAGTCAAATTTGAAAATGTTTAAGTAACATAAGATAATAGGACATTGTAACATATCTTAATGCATTAGGAAAATATGCATAAAACATTATAACCTACATTGGTCAATGATAAATTGATAGTGCTAAATAGGAAAATTGAATACTATAGTGTTTCTTTGGTAGGAATTAACAAATTAAAGACGTGAAGTGGATAAATTAGTTTCTTTCCTAGGCATAAGGACTTGGATAGAATTTGGCGGGTGATAACAACTAATAAGTATATACATTTAAAATTTTACTCCTAAATAAGTGTCGAGGAAACCATAAATAATGGTGTTGGGTGGCAAGTATATTTATTTACATCTAATTCTTATCGTTTTTTTATTCAAAAGCTTGCTTAAATTATGGTACAAAGTAACTCATGGTACCTATTTTTAACAATATTAATTTTGGATGGTTTTCTAGAAAAGCTCATTAATAAAAAAACACTACAAAAATATTTAAAAATTATGCATGGATATAGAAACCACATCCAGGATTTATGACATAAAATATGTGACGTAGTTATCTACATCTCATTATATTGTGCAAAGGCTATTGAAAATTATTTTTTTAACAATATAGGAAACTAAATATCACTTTTTAAAGTGAAACATTACAAGTTGGATTGATCAATGCTAAAGTAATGGTGGTCAAGGGACAAATTGATTGCTATAATCATACCTTGGTAGGGACTATTATTATAAAACATTCATCTACCTCAAAATATTATGCTAAAAAATTGTAGAAATATAGTGATAGAATCGAAACTACTCAAGAAATTTAACCTAAATCAAGTGAAACAACTACTCTATTTCTCTATGGAAATTAATTCAAATTTAGAACAACATTCACAAGAATGCATCAATCATGTTTACAAATACATAGATTTATCTAGTGGAAACCAACTTGCAAAAACCCCTTAAGCCTGCTTGCATTAATGAAATGAATGGAGAATGTATTACAATTTCTTTCTCACTCTGAGCTCAACTTGCAAGTGAATAACTATTCTCTCTGCTCAATAAGAAGCTATACCCCAAACTTAGTCCATTTCTGATTCCACCTAAGCTCTTATTTTCTTTCACAAATCCTAAGGAAATTGACCACTATTCTTTAGGAATTTCCTCGAAATTGATTTCACAATTCCCAAGGATTGATGATTGATTTCATCCAACACCTGTACACTCAAGACTAGTCTAGAATTGATGTTTCACTGCCTTGGAATCTCCACCATAACTGAGAAATTCGAATTCCTTGCATGCATGAGCTATTTTTGGTTTATTGATCAGTTAACTAAATGATGTCTGAGTTAGAGTACTATCCCACTACACAACTGACCCCCAACTAGTTCTATTAAATGTTACAACTAGTTTAACTGAGTACTACTAGAAATAACTGAACTGGATTTCTACAAATTAGCAATCAAAACATGAAAACTAAACCCCAAGCCAAATAACTTGAACTTACTAAGATAATTGAGTCACAATATCCATGTCACCTCAGTTAACTGCCTCCAAGTTGTCTGCTGATGTGGAAATTTTGAATTTACTCAATTGAGTTCTGAGTGAAATTGAGACTTCCTTGCTACACTTATGAACACTCCCTCCTAGGAAGAAATGGATTTTCAACCACCCCTATCATGAACCTATGGAATTCAAACTTCCCTCTTGACAAATACATTGTCAAGATGTCAGCCTCTTGTTCCTTAGTCAAATTGTATTGTAGCAACATTATCCTCTCTACATAGTGTCCCATAAATGATGGTACTAAATATCTATATGCTTGGATCAATCGTGAAATACTGGATTCTCAGAGAGCTTAGTACAATTATGATTATCAAAATATATCATAGTTGGATACATATCCTAAGAAAACAGTCCCATAAGTATCTTCTCATACATATCGCCTCAAATGTTTCTTTACTTGCAATCATGTATTAAACTTCTGCTCAGTTGAGTTCCATAGACCTTTACTTCCTGCTATACCAGGAAATTGTTGCAGACCCAACAGTGAAAATTCCACTTGTTGTACTCTTTCGGTCGGATTGACTCCCTTCCCAATCTACATCTATGAAGCCACAAAGCTTCACTCCCTCCATATTTATGTACTATAACCCATACTGAGTAGTGCCTCTAAGGTACCGTAAAACATTCTTTGTTTACTTCCAGTATAATTTGGTCGACCTAACCATAGCTTGGATCAACTAGTTTACTTCATATCTCATATTTGTTCATGTGTTCACAAGATACATCAATGAATCTAATAGTTGTCAATAAATGGTAGCATCAACCTCTTCACCTAAAGTGGCATTCTCCCTCCTCGAGTTGGTCCCTAGAGGTATATCCATGGGCTTACAACTCTCCATGTGAAATCTCGACAGTATCTCGATGCATTACTTTCCTTGAGAAACAAATAATTCCCCATCACCTTTCCATACTTCTAGAGCAAGGAAGTAGTGTATGAGACCCGTATCTTTCATCTCAAATTCCCTTGCAACATCCTCCTTAGAAGAGTTGATCAACTCCTCATCACCTGTCAATATTAAATCATCAAAATATAAAACAATGATAAGAAATTTAACTTCTACAAAATATGATAGAGGTTCACATCTGCTACAGTTTTGGTGATGCCGAATCAAGTGAGAGAACTATCAATCCAAGTGTACCATACTCAAGGTGCCTGTTTGTGACCCTACAATGTTCGCCTGAGTCTGCACACATTAGACTCCTGACCAAATGTCTCAAAAACTTCTTGTTTCTCTACGTACACTTCCTCCTCAATAACACCATTGAGAAATGTTTTTTTTTACATCCATCTGGTGGATCTTCCACCCCATATCCATGGCGAGTGAAAGAATTGATTTAATGGATGAATACCTTGCTACATGACAAAATTTTTCCTCATTCTCAATTCCCTCAACTTGAGAGAATCCTTAGGCCACACTTATGGCCTTATACTTCTCTATTCTTCCATATATTTCATGCTTAACCTTGAAGATCCATCTCGAACACAAAACAAATTTATATTACAATCTTGAAAGCACATCCCAGACACTATTCTTCATGATGGATTCATATTCTTCCACCATTACATAAACCCAAATTGGTTCCTCAACTACTTTCTCAAAGTAGGATGGATCAATCTCTGCAAGTTCAGTAATTAAAGCCATGTAGTCAATGTACCTCTCACATGACCTCCTTTAAATGTGAAAACGTGGAGGATTTACCACATTCTCCCTCACATCTTGCACCAATCTATCAACTTCCTTGGTTCTATTTCTACCTTCTCTAGACGGTTCTGCTTGAGTGGATGTCTCCACTCTACCTCCTTTCTGCTCCTCTATTTGTGGGTTCTCCACAACTTCCTGAGACTCCTCCTTTGGAGCCTTTGGAGCTAAAATCTCCTCTTCTGGTGGTATTTGAAGCTCCCTCTCAAGAGAGCATCTCATTATTTTCTCTGCATCAAACTTTACATCCCTTCACATAAATGTGATTCTGATGAAAGGTAAGTACACTTGGTAATTGTGTGGAGTTTCAGTGTAACCCATAAAATGTCTCAACTTTGTTGTCGACCAAGTCTATTCCTTCAATCCTTGGAGACATGGCAGTAAAAAGAGGCTCCAAAAATTCTGAAATGAGACACATTTGAATTTATCCCCGAGAATTCCTCCTCCACTCTAATCATACCAAGACTAAAATGAGGACTTTGGTTCTGCAAGTAGACTATTGTGTTACATACCTCTGCCCACAAAATGTAGTGGTAGGTCTTGGTCATATAGCATAGCTTTTGCAACTCCCACAATGCTCTGGTTCATTCTCTTAGATACCCAATTCTGACATCGGTTGTGGGGAGCTATCAGTTCTCTTCGAATTCCTTCTTTGGAACAAAATTCCTTGAAGTCATTCAAAACATACTCACCTCCATTGTCGCTCTTAAGAGCCTTCACATTATTTTCGGTCTCTTTCTCAATTAGTGCCTTGAATTCTATAAATTTTGAGAATGTCTCATCCTTCTTCTAAATGAAGAAAATCCAAAACTTTCTTGAGAAATCATCAATAAAAATAACAAATTATTTGTGTATAGCAGTGGAGGTTGTCGAGAAGGGTTCACAAACATTAGAGTGGTCTTTCTCCAAGACTGAATTTTCTTTGTTCTCTCAATCATGGAATGTGGATTTTACATACTTTCCCAAGGTAGAACCCTTGCAGACATCATGCCACTCAAGTGATCCTTTAGGTAGGCTAGTGGTTAATTGTTGCATGATTTTTAAGGCACCATGATGTAAATGGCCCAATATCCTATGTCATAGTTCACCGACATCGCAACTCTGCACTTTCTTTGACTTACTGCTTAATGCAACACCATATTCCACATAAAGTTTATATAGGTTCTTCACACAAAACGCAATCTTCTTCCCCTACCCAGTAACTATGTATCTCAGAAAGGATTTTACTTTACTGAAGATCACATCATGGCCATGGTCTTCCAAAACTACTACAAAGATGAGGTTATTCTTCAAGCCTAGTACAAACATAAAATATTTTAGGTGAAGAGGGTATCTCGACTCCCTCTTAAATGTTAGTGTACCAATCCTGGTAGAACTGTACCTTTTGTTGTCGCTAAGCTCAATATGCATCTCGAGATCTTTCTCCTCCAGGTCACTAAAAAACTCTCTAAACCCTAACATTTGGAACAAGGCACTTGAGTCCAAGTACCACGCACTCCCCATCATAGTGTTAACCGTGCATGGAATTGGGGTGAAGTATAGCTCGAACCATGCATGCAGCGCCACCGCCCAGGCTCGCGCTGCCACAAGTAGGTGGGTGACGGCAAGCAGGCACAATTTTTTTGTTTTGTTTTTTAAAAATAAAAAACAAAACAAAAAAATTGTGCCTATTTGTTGTCGCCCACCTGCTCATGGCAGTGCAACCCTGGCCGGTGACGCTGCATGCATGATTCGAGCTATACTTCACCCATATCTATATAACATTTGAAATTTTATAAAACTATATATTTTATATTTTAAAAAAACATTATATATATATATATATATATATATATATGTTTTTGAATTTTTATTTTTTTTAATTTGAAAATATATATATATATATATTTTTAAATATTAATTGTTTTTTGGTTTTTTTTTTTTTAATTTTCTATTTTTTAATCTAGTTTGTTTTTATTTATTTTTTTGTTTTTGTTAATTTTTTTTTTCAATTTTCAATTTTTACTTAATTTTATAGTTTTTTTTTTTTTTTTTAAATTCCAATTTTTTTTATGGTTTATGAGATAAAAACAAAAATTACATTTTTTTTGAAAATATGTTTTTCTTATTATTTATTTCTTTATATTTTTTTAATATTTTTTTAGTTTTTAAATTCTTATCATTTATTGGTTGATTTTGTTTTTTTTAACATTTTTATGATTGATTTTTTTTTTTTTTTTTAATGTTTTATCTTCTCTTTTTTTTTTGTCTTTTTTATATATTTGATTTTTTTGTTTATTTTTTAAATTTTATGTTTTGTTTCTAATATATATTTTTATTTATATCTGTTATTTATTTATTTTATATTTTTGTTTTTCTTCATTGTTTTAATTTTTGTTTTTAATTTTAATTTTATGTTTCCATTATTCTTTTGAAATTTTAATGTTTTTCAAAGTCATGATAAAATCTTTTACGCCTTTATTTCAAAATGTTGAAAATTCACCCTAGAAAAAAAAGTGTTATTCCAACATCAACACTTTTCATTTTGGGGTTGTTATTTGCACATTTTTTTCACAAAAAATTGGTTTTCATTGCCATTTTTAAAACATGTTGAAAATTTACCCTAGAAAAAAATGTTATTCCAACATCAACACTTTTTGTTTTTAGCACTATTTTTCACGTTTTTTTTTTTTTTTTTGCTATAGTTCTCATTTTGAGTTTATAGTTCCCATTTCAAAATTTACATTGTTTGTTATTATCGTGCCCCACAGAAGCCCACTATTGTTATTTTTGTTCTCTTATAATATTATTGTGTGGTGAATAAAATTTTACTATGAAAAACATTGTATAACCTGAGGATGAAAGATGGAGACTCGGTGATAGAACATCTGAACGAATTTAATATTGTGGTAAGCTAGTTATTATTTGTTGATATTAAAATTTTAGATGAAGATAAGTGCATCAGCTTGTTTTGTTCTCTTCCAGAATCATGGGATAGTCTGATTGTTGCAATAGGTAGCAATGCAACTCCCTTGCAGTTTGATGAAATAGTCTCATCCTTCCTGTTGGAGGAGAAGAGATGGAAAAATATGGAGGGACATAATGGTGATGCCTTGTCTATACGAGGACAGTCCCAAAACAGAAACAAAAATAATTCCTCGAGTGGGAGATCTAAATCTAGAGGTAGATCTAAATTTCCAGGAAAACATGTGAAAGTGTGCTAGAAATGCGGAAAGGAAGTGTACTTCGAAAAGGACTGTAAATCTAAATCTCTTGAGAAAGGAAAGGGATCTAATGATGCTCCTTATGTAGAGGCTAAAACCACCTCAGATGAAGGTGGGGCTATATACTTTCTTTCTTATTCAATTACACATGTAGATCATGAGGCATGGTTGATTGACTAAGGTGCATCCTTTCACTTCACTCCCCATAAAGAGTGCTTCTGCGAGTATGAGAAATATGATCATGGTGATTTCTTCTTAGGGGATGACATGAAGCTTGAATCATTGGTCATGGAAAAGTCAAGTTTAAGTTGCAAGGTGGAAGGATTAGAACACTTCCAGGTGTTCTGCATATTCCTGCATTGGCCAAAACTATGATTTCTGTAAGCAAGTTGGATGTTGCAGGTGTAAAAACAGTGTTCGAGAAAGATACTTGCAAGATGGTTCAGGGACAATTCGTATTGATGCAGGGAGTTTGGATTCAAACTCTATGAAAAGCTTCAAGGTAGCATTGTTATTAATGGGTGCAACATTTTTTTGGTTCCCGAATGTGGAGCAGAAAATCTAGTGGTCTCTGGAGAAAATACCATGCTATAGCATCAAAGGCTTGGACATAATTGAGAGAAGGGCCTTCGAATACTTCATCATAATGGTATGGTAGAAGGTACGTATAATTTCTCTCTAGATTTTGATTTCTATAAAAATTGTGTATATGGGAAGCAAAATAGGGCGAGTTTTCCCTCTAGTGTTAAGAGGGCGAAACAGATATTAGAGCTTGTGCAGAGTGATGTGTTTGGACCTGTGTCGGTTCCATCACTGGGTAATGCTATATACTATATATCATTTATTGATGAATTCTCGAGGAATAAATGGATATATTTCCTCAAGAATAAATCTAAAGTCTTTGATAGGTTTAAATAATTGAAGGCTCTTGCGGAAAACCATACAGAGAAGAAGATAAAGGTGTTGAGGATAGATAACAGTGGAGAGTTTTGCAAGAAGGAATTTGAAGAGTTTTGTAAGAAGTGTGGTATATAATGGCAGAAGACTACTCCATACACACCTCAAAAAAATGGATTTGTATAAAGAATGAACAAAATGTTGATGGAAAAGGAAAGAAGCATGCTCAGTGGTGCGGGGTTAGGATAAGAATTTTCGACAGAGGTAGTGGAGACTGCATGTTACCTGGTTAATAGATCACCTTCATCAACATTAGAGGATAAGAATCCACAAGAGGTATGGATTGGTAGGAAACCTTCTCTTTTACATCTGAGGGTATTCGGATGTGATGCATATGTACATGTTCCAAAGGAGAGAAGAAAAAATTTGGATAGTAAATCTGAAAAGTGCATCTTTATGGGGTATAAGGATGGCTTAAAAGGTTATAAGCTTTGGAACCCAGAATAAAGGAAGGTTCTGTACAGTCGACATGTGGTGTTTAGAGAGGTGAAAGATGTTATTAAACATGAATTCACACCAAAGTAACTTGAGAAGATAGAGTTTGAGCTAAAGGAGGAAGAATCAGAATCTACGGCAGAAGAGAAATAAGAAGATGAAGAGACACAAACTCCGACTGTGAGAAGCTCATTTCAAGAAATAAGACAACCAGAAAGGTATAGTCCATCGACTTTCTATTCAAATTTTTATTTATCTATTAATGATGATGATCCTAGAAATGTGAGGGAAGAAATATATTCAGAGGATGGAAAACTCTAGAAAGAGGTCATGTTTGATGAAATGACATCTTTGCACAAAAATGAGGCTTGAGTTCTGGTGGAGTTGTCAGCTGGAAGGAAACCCATTGGCAAAATATGGGTGTTTAATAAGAAGATGAATCCAAAAGGAAAGGTGGAGAAATATAATGACGCTCATTAGTGGGTAAATTATATGGACCTTAATGCACCTCCATCTTACTACAATCATCTTTTCTCATCATTCATTACATGTTTTAATTATGTTTTGCTTAATGAGGAGAGTAAAGATGAGATGTCATATCTACTAGTCTAATGTGCATTTATTGCAGGTTTTGGAGCAAATTTTGGCTAATTAAAGTGTAGGAACTTGAATGGAGACAATAAAGAGGGATTCTAGGAGACAGGATCTCCCTCCTTATCTCCTCACTCACTCGAAGATTCCTCAATCAAATATCATCATCTCAAAGTTGCAAGCAACCGAGTCATGAAGTTCATTGGAAGCCAAGACAATCATAGTTGAAGACTAGTTGATCTTGATATTGGAGCCAAGCCTCCCTAAATTTAAGGAAGTTGTTGGTAGATTCAATGGTATAAATAAAGAGGCCTAGGGCTTGATTAGGATTCATATTTTTTGTTCAAGGTAGCTAAGCAGTTTTCGAGTTGAAGCATTGTAACCATGCACTCTTATGTATTTCTGATTTCTTTAATGAAAATGAGCAACATTCCCTTGATCCAGCACTGAGTTGACTCAGAGGGTTGAAGCTCTTGGGTTAGGGCCCAACCCTAGTAGCAGAGGTTCCTCTTGTTGTATATGTATGTTTAGGTTAGCATCATAGTTAGAGTTAAACTGATTTTGGTGTCGTTAATTTGCAAAGCATTGGTAGATTTTATTAGTTTGATTCCATTTGTAGATAGTTCTAATAGTGGAATTGTAGTGATAAGAATATATTCCAAAAATGATGACATTAAACGGTTTCCACCTCATTTCTCCCTTTCAGGGATCATGGTTTGAGGAATACTTCTCATGCAACCCAAAAACAAAGGATTATAACTTTTTGTGTAATTTAGGGTTTTCTTGCTAATTAGGTCATTATCTTGCAGTTTCATAGATTAGTTGCAATCGGTATTTTATGATTTCATAAAGTTTTGTACTTATTTCATCTCACTTTCATATTGGTTCCAAGCATTTCCATGCATGATATTAGCAAGAAAATGGTGATAACTTTGTTTTCGTTTACTCGAATACACCTTTCTTGTTTTTTGTGAGTTTATATATGAATGCCAAAAATGATGTTTGTTGATTGCAGGAGTTTCTGAATGTCAAGGAGACCTCATCTCATCAGCCTTAGTCAAGCCATATCCACCCATGATTTCCAAAAGTCACTAAGGTCTCAATTCAAATTCTTGTCTTATGACAAAAACTAGCCATCTCTGTTGAGAAAATCCAACCATCTCAAAGCTTTGGCTTGAGTCCTAAGTAGGTTCCTATCACTCCCATGCCTTATTCCCTCCTTATTCAACTTTTCCAAGCTCCACCCCACCTTCTAGAGCACTCCCTAATTTTTCAGCATGTTCCTGTAGTAGAATATGGTATCCTATAGCTAAACTAATACTTCTTATAGACATCCTGTAGGAAACCTGTAGTGGCATGTTTTAAGCTCGAATCGAGAAAAATCATCAATAAAAGCCTGGATTAGGTCCCTACTTGCCTTCCAAGTCATTTGAACCAAGCAAGATTAGTATTTACATTTTTCAAGCAAAAAGATAAAGAGAAAAAGTTATTTTATATTTATTCTTGCACATAGAACGTTAGCACACTTTAGATCAGATTTCATGCTTATACTATTTAAAATCTCACAAGTGTTAAAATAGTTTTCTTTTGCAAGAGAAGTATGTTAGCAAGTAGATAGAGGATTTCATGTTCTTTTGCAAGCATTTATTTTAGTCTTTCTTCATGCAATAGACAACATTTCTTTTCTTCTAATTAGAATAGATCTCCCTTATCCAAATTGGTAATCATACATCTTTTATTCAATAGAAGGTTGGTTTGAGAAACCCTAGTGGTCTATCACCCCATCTCAGCAGTGACAAAGAGTATACCAATTACATATATCTGTGTATACAATATTGTCACCGCCATGTTTGTACAAACAGCGGGTTGATGAAGTAAAGTCGGTAGCCCTAGCAGTTGCAACATCCTTGCTACAATATTGGTGCTCATCACTTTTTGGCATCATTACCAGGGAGTTTCTGAGTAGATATGATTTCTTCTTTCTCTCTTCCTTTTCTTATCTCTTTCATTTTGTAATTAGTTCCATTCAGTAAATAGTTGTAATTCAGTTTTGTTTTTTTTCAAATATGCAAGTAGTTTAAAACTCAAAAAGAAAATACACTCCTTTCATGCCTTGTAGGAATAGGGATAAATTAGGAAAAATTCTACCATATACCCCCACCACTTCAAACAGCGAACCTTCCCTCTTATTTTGGTGGTTGTGAGTTAGAGGACCCCTTAGGCGAACAATCAGAGATTTTTGAAGAGCCTATAGGGGAAGAAGAAGAAACCATTCCAACTGACATAGTGGCTTAAAATAGAAATGAAAGGGGAGACATGGAAAGAATTGAGGGTATTTTTCCCATCATAGAAACTAATGGGGATGCCAAGATGAAAAACATAAGCCCCTCTTCTCTTCCTCACTTTCATGGCTTGACCTCAGAAGATCCAGATACTTTTTTGTTTCAATTTTTTGTCATATGTAGAACTTATGATTACACCTCTGATGATCAGAGGTTGCAATTATTCCCATCCACTCTCAAGGATGTAGCCCTACGCTGGTTCATGGGTTTACCTGGGGATGGTATCACCACTTGGGCTCAAATGCAACAAGATTTCAACAACAAATATAGGCACTATTGCAGGTCCAAATATACCAAAGAGGAAATTTTTAGAATGACCTAGGGAAATGAAGAGTCCTTAGACGATTATGAGGAAAGATTACATCTCAGCTATAAAAGGGCTAGGTGCACACTTGATCCTAAGTCACTTAAGTTAGTCCTCCTCATGGGGATTAGGGAATACCTTCTAGAAACCCGAAACTTATCCCCTTACCCTATGATGATATCAAGATAATTTTCAAGAATCATTCTAGGGAAGCTAGAATGAAGGGTACGGCTAGCTAAGCAATGACCAATGCATCCTCTTCCAACACATCCATAAAAATTGAAATTGGGAATATGTTGGAAGACTTTAAGAGTGAAATGTTGCAAACCCTTTCTCTACAAATATACACTAGGAAAATCAAACAGAAACAGGAGGAAGTAGAGAGAACATTAGCCATATTATGCCCTAGATGCACAATAAGGCACCCTGGGAATGAGTGTCCACTGAACCTTATAGAAATATGCTCGGTCTGTGAGGAAAACCACTCCGCAGACAAGTTCCCTTTTCTGCCTATATTAAAAGTTGTGTATCAGGGAACCGAAGGGGTGACTGAACATCTCTGCTACATTAATCAAAGGAGGCCTCATGGACCTCGACCATACAAGAAGGGCATGCAATGGTCATCATATTCCTATTAAAACCCTAATCAAAACACATGCATTCCCCCTTGGTGCATCCCAACTCATCCTTCCTGATCTACACCTTCTCCCTGGTCTTTTGCACCTCACTACCATTCCCAATCGGCCAACCAACCATTTTAGCCATATACTCCTCCACAACCTCAGTGGAATGCACCACCCCAGGGATGGAGGCCCTAATACAACCCAACTGTAGATTTATTTCCTTCACCTCCATCTCAACCACAACTCCTACATGCTGCTCTACCTAAACAACCTTAGATGCCTCCCCAACCAAACTTGAACCCGGACAACAGACAAACACAACAGATTTATAGTGGGGAATCATCCTTCCCTGCCTATGTGTTGGGGGGAAAAGTATCTAATGCAGAATGCCTCTATCCCACTCTAAGGGTGATAGTACCTCAGCAACAACTGAATGCAAAGATATTCAAAGTTTCTTCTTTATGAGATGAGAAAGGGAAGAAAAGGATGATCTACTAACCGTTATCTTGCGCTAATAGTCGATCCAGTCTTCGCTCCTTGCCGCTTGCTCCTAGCTCCTTGTCCTTTCACCGGCCCAGCTACACACAGATCCTGTAAAAGCACAAGAAAAGGAAACTACAAGAAGCATACATCCATAATCGATTATAGGATTAGCATAAATCAAATATACAAGCATCTATTCATCATAAAGACACATGCATATAGAAGAACCTCAAATACTTTATTGATAATAGAAGTAAAGTTCTGAGAGAGTTACAACCACAATGGGCCCAATCCAGCGACACCTCCCAGCTGAAAGAAATCTCCTCTTCACCTCCTTCAAGCAAAACACCCAATAGCTCTATACACAAACCAACAGCACTTCCTTACTTGCACGAAATTCCAGCCTCCTTAGACCTCATGAGAGAGATCTATATATAGGGTTTTGGAGAAAGGATGAGTCATCTTGAGACTGGCCTGAAGCTGACTTGTGTCCTCTCCCACTTTAGTTAATCTTCAGTTCTTGATTCCACTTGGAGAATCTTGCTTCCACTTGGAGATCAAGACCCTCTTACTCATCACTAGGCGAATTCCTTGACCCAAGTGTCAGTTTGGAAGCTTCCTGGGCAGTTGACACCTTGCAGAATGACTGTGCCACTTGGCCAATCTCGCCCAGTGCAGGTAGCCTTCATTAGTTTTGACCTTCAGCGTAGGTACAAGGAGGAGCAGTTGACATTCAGCGCAGATGCTCAGTGGAGCAGCTGACATGATCCAGAAATAGCCTGTTTTTGAGTGTTTTTAGGTGGAGAACTGATTTTCAGTGCTGTGGTTTGCAGACCTTGTTCCTCTAAGGGTAAGAACAACATGTTTAGGGACTTTGGATCCCTCAGATTATTGACATTTCATGCTCCATGCTGTTAGGCACAAAAATGTCTATAACAGTTGCCCCCTAAAGTATGAGGTCGTTTATCGGGTGAAATGCTTTATTAGGAGGATCCGAAGTTCATTCAATCGCTGAGAGGTGTCCTGCAATAAAATACAATACAATACATTATTTTTCATTCTGCTTTCATGATCTAGCTGAGGCGGGCATTCCCATGCTCAGCTTTATAAATTCATTTTGGTACATATAACAGACGACCGTCTGATGATAGACTGATAATTCTCTCCTGAAATTATCATCCTTTGAGTAGGATGATCATCTGCTGCAATAATGTACATATCAAATGTCTTTATATTTCCTGAATATATATCACAGCCCAGATGGATGAAACTAGATCCGGGGTCTTCAATCTCGTTCGATCTTCACTCTAAGTACAAGTCGATCCATGTGAGAATTACGCTGAAGTCGAACATGGAAAGACATCGCTTGATTACCGGTCAATAATGTAAACCGTTAACAAGCGCGAGAGGAATCACCAATAATGACAATGACCCTCAAGGTACTACAGTACAATTCACGTGGTGTGAATAAAGGACTTGGCGTCGAACACCACGCAAAATCTTCTGGTCGAAGGTCATTGACGTATACCTGTCGCCGGAAGTGAGAAACTTGCCATTGAGGCATGCAAGCTTCAAAGTACTGGGGGGGTGTTCCTAGATCAACTTCTTGGATAATGAGCTGAAGTCGACAAGAAGCGATCCGTCAAAGGAGGGCCTTAATGAATCCCACATCAGTGACACGGAACGGAGCTAATGACTTTAGTGGAGGTGAAAACAATCTGTGAGATATGATTCAGGGTGGCGATCATGGGTGGATGAAGGATAATGTATGGCAGTGGATGGGACACGGTTGACTCTTTCTGAACACATCTCTTGAACATATAACGACACTAATGTGATGGATCGGTAGCATTACCCCAAATACGGATGGTTTGGCGAGGACCATGGTGATGAGACCGGTGAATGAAACAACCCAACCCGATGTGGTACGGAGGACAAAGTGTCATGTTCAAGAGCGACTTGCTACCATCAAAGCTTTGAGGTTCTCCCAATTTTTCCCCAGTCATTTCTGACCAGTACCTCTTTATTTTTGTCAAGCTTGAGGAGGATAACATATGCTTGTTCTATAACCCGCCCTTCGGGCAAGCCCATCGCTATGTTTTAACGAGCCTAGCGATAGGGAAACTCGTTCTCGTCTAAAGACAAGTTTGTCGCTATTTAATCATTTTAACGAGTCTAGCGACAAAGACAACTCGGTCCTTTTCATTTTTAGAGAGTCTGAAAAGGTACAGAAAGTTAACTCCAAAATTCATTTTTCGTCATCTAATCCCTTAAGTTCGAAAAAGTATAAAACAATACAGAAGGGATGAGTTTTCAATTACTTTAACGAGCCGAATAAAACAAGCGCTCGACCTTTTTGTGCAATAATCCCTCAAGTCCAAAAAGATTAAAATCTAGAGGAGGGATAGCTCTTCCGGTCCTTTTAACGAGCTGGAAGGCCAAAACTCGGCAAACTTTTCATATTTTACGAGTCAGTTGAAAAGAGCTTAAAGAAGACTCGTCTTTTGAGGAACGAGTGATGAACAGGGATAGCAGCAGATTCCAGGTACAGGTTGGAATTTTCCAATCACGGCAGTGTCACAAGGATGGCTAAGTGAAATCACTCTTCGCAGCTGTTCCTCAAAATAGGTAAACAATCATATGGGGGTGAACGATCGGCCAAATGGAATGGAGGTGGCGGGTGCAAAACACGACCAAGGCTTTTATGGCTAATAAATTTACGATCACAATGGTTATTTACCGGAATAGGTTCTTTTTTTAGATAAAAATGAGCTTAAACTCTGGAGGAAACATTGCTCACTGCTTTTATTTATTTTTTAACGAGCATGAAGACCGCGTTAAAACTGCTCGGATCTTGCGTTTATTTTTTAACGAGCATGAACTTTATGCTAAAACTGCTCGATATACCAGTCATAAGATAAGAATGTCTACTGAAAGATCCCATTTTTTATAGAGCTTGCGCCTTACCAAAGCTATGCTCCTTCTCATCCTTTCTTTATGTAAGTTAGGAAACGATCAATGACCGCTCTTTGCTTACACTCCAAAAGGTTTGCATGCCCCCAGGTATAAAGTACAATTTCAAGGCTGCCCCTACTTATCCGATAAAACATTCGTTTTAAAGGGTGAGGCTTGCCTCTTTCTGGTTACCCAAAGAATGGTTTTATTTGCTGCCGCAAATGAAACTCTTTCTTCGGCGATGTCTATCATTAGGTTACTCAAAGATGGTTACTACTTGTTGCAGCAAAGGGATCCCTTTCTTTGGAGGCTGCCCCTACTTATCCTCTAAAACATTAGTTTTAATGGGTGAGGCTTGCCTTTTACCCAAAGATGGTTACCATTTGCTGCCGCAATAGAATCTCTTTCTTTGGTAGCCTACCTATTTAGACAAAGTTGAACGACCTTTGTCAGACAAGTAACCTTATCAAAAGAATCCTGTTCCAGAACAACCCCTCTTCCACATACGGACGGGGTACGGACTAGCCATATTCTTTTGCAGAAATTCTACTTTATACCCAAGGTTTCCTCTGCCCGAAGCAGACCAGGATGCATGCCCCCTGGGTTCCAGTTCTATCTTTCCGAATCACTCGCATTCATCGGGAAGGAGGACTGGGGGTGGAGACATTTCTTGGGTGAATAGACCATTGAGGATTGGTATTTGACTATTTGCGATGCGTGATCCCGGAAATGAAAGTTGGTCTACGAGCTTGACCACCCTTCCTTCGTGTGGAAAACACATTACTCTAAAGAGTGAGGAGACTATAGCTCCCATGCAATATATATAGTCACGTCCAAGGAGTAGGTTATAATCCAAGGGTCCTTGAACGGCCATCACGTTCATATTAATGGTCTTCCCTTTCAATGTAACAGGCACATTGGGGAGGATCCCTAATGGTCGACTGGTTCCTTTATCAAAGCCCGAGAGATTTCTTATCTCAGGCAAAAGCGTCGGGGAACCCAGTGATTTCCAAGCAACAGAGGAAAGGATACTCACAGACGCCCCTTCATCAATGATAGTTCCAGCCATCACCATTCTATAAATTTGGACTATGATTCTGAATGGTATACTGGCTGGTAACCGGGGTCTGCCCAGTTGGTTCCAATCAAAGGACACAACCAGGTTGCTTGGTGGTGGGACCGAATACACGGCCGGATATGATCCTGACGATGTTCCTTCCTGCGATAAAGGAATGGGCACATTGCCCTGATGCTCATCAGAATCTGTGTTGATGAAAAGAATATGGATGGTGTCATCCTTATTCTCTTCCGTGAGGGTGTCATTTGAAGATGAATCTTCAGTGACGGTGTCATTTGAGGATGAAACCTCTGAAGGAAGAACCGGGTCAACTGCCGTATCGACCTTTAGACTTTCGTCTGGTCTGGATTCAGTAGGTTCACTTTCAATGACTGACGCCTCAGCTGACCACTTGAGCGGGCCAGCTGTATTTTCAACCAATGAAGGACTTGGCACGAGTTTTTTGTATCCAGGAGGAAGTACTACCGGGGAAACCGGACGATCTTCCAAAACTCTCTTCGCTTCGTCTAAGAAGGGACAACGGTGGATGGCGTGACCGCCTTCACACAGTCTGCAGGGGGATCTTGCTCCCCCTCTTTGTCTTGATCCTTCACTTTCGCTGGTCGACGGTAAGCAATCAACATGGCTATCAGAGGTTGATGCTCCCGAATTGTGCAGACGAGGGGACCAGTCCCTTAGTATCCGGGGAATACAGGGACAATCTCTATGGAAGTGGTCTCCTCTACATATGACACATGGCGATTTAGGCCCGGTCTGTGCTGTGTGTGGGTTTTTGTCAGATGTCTTTTGCTTGCCCCCAGTCGCCTTAGGCTCCTTCTTCTTCTTTTCTTTCTTCTTCTTTTCCTTCTTCTCCGTGGGAGCTTGGCTTTTGCCAGCTTTACCTTTTGAAGATGAAGGATCGGAGGAAGGGTTAGAGGAAGTAGAAGGCTGGTGGGATGCTCTAGACTCATCTAACTGTTGACTCGACTGCTCAGGAACCATGGTGTTCTGAACTACACTAGTTGAGAATAGCCAAACAGGCAGGCCAATTGTTAGTCCTGGAAGCGACAATGTGGCCATATGGGGCGCACCAACTTCTCCCCAAGAGGAGAAAGGACCAGGATTTCCATCATGTGGAGTTCCTTGGTTGGGGCGTTCCATGTTCTCAACTTAAAGATCAACGCGGGAATAGGAGGTGATTATGTTCCGTTTAAAATAAATTTTATAACGACGCTTAGACACAACTTGCTTTTTCACTTTTTAAGAGTCGAGAAAAAGCTAAAGATGACTCTAGTCGCCTTCGATGTTTTAACGAGCCCGAAGTGACAAATGCTCGGATGGACTTTTTCAGTTATAGAGTTTGAAAAAGGCCAAAAGAAACTGCTCTGGAGTTCTAGGCAGAGGGTGTGCCAAACCTTTCGCAAAACCACAGAATACGTTTTACGGTACGAGTGGTCGATCTTCGTGAATGCTGTGTTCACTGCATTGCGATCAGTAGGGCGGCCGACACGGTTTCCTATGGATAAAGGCTTTGATCCTATAGGGGTCTCCCAATATATACGCGACGGTACGTGGGAGCACAAGTCCGTATTGATACTTATCGCTTCACCGTGGAGGAATCACCCAACCACTCAACGCTAAGATATCACGTTTAACAACGCCGGAACACGTCTCTAGCTTAGACCTCTAGATGTTTGCGTTATGTTTCAATGCGTTGTTATGTAAATTCAATTTATTTTAAGGTTGATCTTGTTTAGCAGTTTGCCTTTATGGATCACCACGAGATGTATAGAAACACTCCTGAATGCAATCTAAGATGATAAGCAAGCTTTTCAATCTTTCAACTTTGAAAACCTTAACTACTGAGGGAGAAGGAAGATAACACCTTTTCACACAGATCATAGAGCACACACTAATGCACTTTCCTAAATCAACATGCAAACTGTCATAATGCACATGCACAATGCAAGTATTTCTTTTCTCTTTCTTAATGTTGATGAAATGCAAAAAGAAAGCTGTTGTATAACTTTGAATTCAATTTCAAGCGAAAGCAAACAAGTTTGTCCAAAATCGAAAGACACCTTATGATTCACTTGTTTCGACACTTAGAAATATATAAATTCAAACCATATAACGAAAGCGACAAACTCAATCAGCTATGAACAGCAAATAAACTAACTCTTAAGATCAGAACGACACTTAATCACAGGTCTAGATCTAAGAGGTCAATGCAAGACTGGTTCACTATCGTTATGGGAAACTGTAAATGACACAAGAAATACAAAAGAACAAATACAGTTTCTTTATACAACTGAGGCGGAATAATGACAAAGGAAGATGGTTTCAGATAGGCCTACTGACTGGCAATAAACAGCAAAAACAAGAGTGAAAACAAATCAAGACACAGCAGGAAACCTCAGTAGCTCAAGCCAAGACTGGTCCAGCGCAGGTGTAACACTGCCTGTTTGACCTTCAGCGCAGGTAGCCCCTTCGGGAACTGCGCTGAAATGCAGACTGCCTTTGTACAGTCTGCAATGAAGAACGAGACTTTCGTCCGTCTTGGTTTCCGGGTCACAGATTGCTCAAAAATTCACAGTTTTTGCTCAAATCAGAAGCTATCAGTCAAGGACACACTAAGGGATGTAAAGGAGGATGAAAAGCTATCACTAAGAGCTTATTAGAGTCCTTGTGGATCAGCTCTTCAAATCATAAACTTGCCCAGAAACTGAGCTAGAGTAGCTGCCCTCTACTTTGTGTTTGATGGATTCAAACACAGTTCGATTCGGTACTCTCCTTGTTTATGAAATGAATAGAAAGAAACACAACAAACCAACAAGATACGCTCCCCAGCGGAGTCGCCAATTTGTTGGGGGGAAAAGTATCTAATGCAGAATGCCTCTATCCCACTCTAAGGGTGATAGTACCTCAGCAACAACTGAATGCAAAGATATTCAAAGTTTCTTCTTTATGAGATGAGAGAGGGAAGAAAAGGATGATCTACTAACCGTTATCTTGCGCTAATAGTCGATCCAGTCTTCGCTCCTTGCCGCTTGCTCCTAGCTCCTTGTCCTTTCACCGGCCCAGCTACACACAGATCCTGTAAAAGCACAAGAAAAGGAAACTACAAGAAGCATACATCCATAATCGATTATAGGATTAGCATAAATCAAATATACAAGCATCTATTCATCATAAAGACACATGCATATAAAAGAACCTCAAATACTTTATTGATAATAGAAGTAAAGTTCTGAGAGAGTTACAACCACAATGGGCCCAATCCAGCAACACCTCCCAGCTGAAAGAAATCTCCTCTTCACCTCCTTCAAGCAAAACACCCAATAGCTCTATACACAAACCAACAGCACTTCCTTACTTGCACGAAATTCCAGCCTCCTTAGACCTCATGAGAGAGATCTATATATAGGGTTTTGGAGAAAGGATGAGTCATCTTGAGACTGGCCTGAAGCTGACTTGTGTCCTCTCCCACTTTAGTTAATCTTCAGTTCTTGAGTCCACTTGGAGAATCTTGCTTCCACTTGGAGATCAAGACCCTCTTACTCATCACTAGGCGAATTCCTTGACCCAAGTGTCAGTTTGGAAGCTTCCTGGGCAGTTGACACCTTGCAGAATGACTGTGCCACTTGGCCAATCTCGCCCAGCGCAGGTAGCCTTCATTAGTTTTGACCTTCAGCGTAGGTACAAGGAGGAGCAGTTGACATTCAGCGCAGATGCTCAGTGGAGCAGCTGACATGATCCAGAAATAGCCTGTTCTTGAGTGTTTTTAGGTGGAGAACTGATTTTCAATGCTGTGGTTTGCAGACCTTGTTCCTCTAAGGGTAAGAACAACATGTTTAGGGACTTTGGATCCCTCAGATTATTGACATTTCATGCTCCATGCTGTTAGGCACAAAAATGTCTATAACACTATGCTATGGAAATTCATGAAATTAACGGTAGATCTGGAAGAGTGCTCTTGGATAACCAACCTCTATATCCAACTAGGGAGAATGAGGAGGAAAGAGAGGAAAGTGTTCCTATAATGAATCCACCCTCCTTTTCTAAAAGGTTAATGCATTCAATCCAACACACCCTAGAAGAAACTAAACTTCTGGGTGAGTTGAAACATCTCTGTGTTAATATTTTACTTCTCCAAGCTATCAAAGATGTCCCCATTTACAACAAGATGATCAAAGAGAAGTGTTTCAAACATCTAGGAAGGCGAAAAAGAGACACCCCTACCATTAATATCATTAGACAGTTGTGTAACTTAATATTGGGCCAGGTAATTTTCCCAAAGTATTTAGATCCTAGGAGCCCTATAGTATAAGTACACATCGATGGCACCATTGTCCCCCATACCTTGATTGATCTTGGGGTTGCCATCAACGTAATGAATAAGGATACTATGCTCAAGTTGAATCTCTAGGGATCATTAAGGAAGACCACAATAGTCATGCAACTTGCAACATGATCCATAGTATCCCGTGAGGGTATTGTTGAGGATGTGATGGTATCCATTGATTCTAGGGAATACCCTGTCGACTTCTTAGTTCTCCATCCTAAGACCAAATTCAATGGTTATTCTGTCATCCTTGGGAGGCCTTACTTATTAACCATTGCTAATGCTTACATCAGTTGTAGGGCTGGAAATATGACTATAAAAAATGGGCATCTGGCCAAGCATTTGGTCCTGTACCCTCTTGCTCAGCCATCTCTAGAAACTAGATTACCTTTATGGCTAAAAGAGGAGGAATAAGATGAAGTCTTCTCCTCCCAAATATATACCCTAGCAATTTCCATAGGAGGAGGACAGCCTGATGAAGATGATTTGATTGAACACATCCTCCAAAATCAAACTCCCAACACCATGTCTCCGCAAGAATTAGTGAAGGAAACCAAGTACAAACATCATATTTATCTATTCTTAGCTGACTCAAACCCTACTCGTGTCAAGACAATATACTTGGGCCCTAAAAGAGCATTGAAAATCAACTTATCTCTCTTTATACACGAAGAAGAAGAGTTATGTAACATGCTAAGAAAGCATTTGGATGCCTTTGCTTGGAACTACAAAGAAATGAAGGGAGTGCACTCATCAGTGTGTGCTCACCACATGTACATCAATCAAGTTTGCAAACCAATCTGACAACCCCAAAGGAGAATGAATCCAGCTCTCAAGGATATATTCAAAGAAGAGTTGCAGAAGCTACTGGATGCAGGATTTATTTACCCTATCTTGAACAGTAAGTGGGTGTCTCCTCTGGTGTTGGTTCCAAAGAAAAATGGAAAGTGGAGGACTTGTGTCGATTATAGAGAGCTAAACAAGTCCACAAAAAAGGACCATTTTCCTCTACCTTACATTGACCAAGTGTTAGATGGTCTGACAGGAAATAATTTCTTCTCGTTCTTGGATGGATTCAGCAGGTACAGTCAAATCCTTTACCTTTTGTTGGGGTAATTTCGCTTATAGCATCTATCCTTTTGGTCTATGCAATGCCCCTACCATTTTCCAGAGAGAAGTCCTGAGTATCTTTGTAGAGATATTCCATGATGCATTAGAGTTTATATGGATGACTGTTAGGATATTCCGACACATAGGAAATAGTTAAGTACAACTTCGTCTAGTATAGAGTTAGGTATAGAGTTAGGTAAAGTGTGTTTCTTTACTATGTACATTTTGTAACATACAATCCGACGGTCACGATATGTAGTGATCCGACGGTTCATTCTCTCCTCGGTATTACCGACACTTGATGCGTGGCTTAGCACCCGATTGGTCCATGATCTCTATTTAAAGAGCATGGAGGGTCATTTGTAGGGTAATCCATCTATGAGAAAAGCCTACGTAAATTTTCATTCTTTTATTAATAAATTTCCTGAAGTGGCCGCGTTGGCTCAGGCCATGGATTGTTTCCCTCTTTGAGGGTTTTAACCACGTCAAAAGTACTGGTGTATTGATCTGTGATCTGTTGTGAGCGGTGTCCTTTTGGTGTTCTGTCTGAGGAACTTACCCTGTAAATTCCTACATGGTATCAGAGCTATTTGAGGGCCGCGTCCGTTGGTGATCCAAATTTGAAGCCGGTAGAACTGCATCCGACTGCCGTTTCCTAGATCTGCTATTTCTGACTGCTTTCGGGCCGAGAGGACTGCTCTATTGTGTTAGGAACATCTGTTCCAGTGAAGAACCCCTTCCGTTTCACGCAAAAAGGTTTCCGGTAGCCCTAGCTATGAGATTTTTAAGATCTGGAGGTATACAGTGTTTATATGTAGTTTACAATTATTTTCTCTCTGTTTATTTCGGTTTCGGCTTATTTAGCTTTTTTTTATTACCAGATCTATGCTTTTCATTTCTACGTATGCTCTTTGCCCTGCGACTCTGCGATCTGGGCAAATCAGAAACAAAAAGGAAGGATTTTTCTCATGTGTATGCTCTTTTCCGCTGCGCCTTAGTGTGATCTCGAAAAATCAGAAACATTGAGGAAAATATTTAGTTTCCAGCTAAAGCTAACTTCAAGCCGCAAGGTTCGTTTTTTTTTGTATGTCCATGTGCTAAAACTAACTTCAAGCCATTTCTCATGCGTATAGCTCACTTGGTGCAAAGCTAATTTATGAGAGTAGGGGTCTTGGGTTCAAGTCTCCATTTTGTGGGGGCAGATTTTTCATTTCTGCACATTCCCGCACTTTGTCAGCGACTTCGTCAATTTTTTTTCAAAAAGCCATAATTCTTCATCTGGAAGCCGTTTTCAGAACCGTTTTTTTGAAACGACCTAATTTTTTGAGATCTTTCCATTGTGACACTTAGTTTCAGCATCTATAGCTTCAGTTTCTGTTAAAAATGGAAATTCCATGCCAAGTCATTCTTGATAGCACAAACTAATTTCAATGGTGGTCCTACATTGTGGATTTACTTAGAAGTAAAGGTCTTTACAGAATAGCCACAGGCCAAGAGACCAAACCAAAAGATGAAGATAAGGCAGCTAAATGGGAAAATAGGCAGGACCAAGCACGTGGGTGGATAGGGATGTCTATTTCTCTAGATCTTAGATTCCATATTGCAGAACTTGATACTCCTGATGAAGCACTGCAACAAATTACTAAAGTCTTTGGAATTAAAAATGAACTTAAATCCCATCAACTTGAAAATGAATTGCTTACATTGGACCCCAATAATTTTTCTTGCATTGAAGATTTTTGGTCCAAGTTCAAGACCCTTAGACTTCTCTTGGAAGGTGTTAAGGTTAAGAAAGAAGATAGTAGCCTTATCTACTCCATTCTTACTAAGTTGGGACCAACCTATTCTGTGTTTGTTTCCACCTTCCATTCTACAAGAGAAGCCTTCATTTCTCAAGGACAAACCTACAACTCCCCTTCCTTTGATTCCTTTTGTGATTTTTTAATAAGAGAACAAGAAAAACTCTTACACCTTGGTCTTCTTCATCTTGGAAACTTGTTGTTGGGAAAAGTATCCAATACGGAATGACCCTATCCCACTCTAAGGGTGATAGTACCTCAGCAACAATCGAAGCAAAGCTATCTAAGATTTCTTCTTTATGAAAGTAAAATAGGGGAGAAAGAGATCCACTAACCGATGTCTTTCGCTAATGGTTGATCCAATCTTCTCTCCTTGCTGCTTGCTCCCAGCTCCTTGCTCTTTCACTGGCCCGGCTACACCAAGATCCTGCAAAATGACAAGAGAGGGAAACTACAAGAAGCATACATTCATAATTGATTCAAGGATTAGAATAAATCAAATATACAAGCATAACAATACACCATTGAGATACATGCATATAGAAGAACCCCAAATGCTTTATTAATGGAAGAAGTAAAGTTCAGGAAGTGATACAACCATAAAAGGCCCAATCCAGCATCACCTCCCAGCAGAAAGAAATCTCCTCTTCACCTCCTTCAAAGCAAATCACCCAATAGTTCTAAACTCAAACCAACAGCACTTCCTTACATTCACAAGATTCCAACCTCCTTAGACCTCATGAGAGAGCTCTATATATAGGAGTTTTGGAGAAAGGATGAGTCAGCTTGAGGTTGGCATGAAGCTGACTAGTGTCCTCTCCCACTTCAGTTATTCTTCAGTTCTTGAGTCCACTTGGAGGTTCTTGCTTCCACTTGGAGATCTAGACCCTCTTACTCATCATCAGTCGAATTCCTTGATCCAAGTGTCATTTTGGAAGCTTCCTGGGCATTGACACCTTGAGGAATGACTGTGCCACATGTCCCAACTCGCCCAGCGCAGGTAGCCTTCTTTGCAGTTGACATTCAGCGTAGGTAGACAGTGGAGCAGTTGACATTCAGCGCAGATGCTCAGTGGAGCAGTTGACATGATCCAGAATTAGCTTGTTTTTGAGTGTTTTCAGGTGGAGAACTGTTATTCAGTGTTGTGGTTTGCTGACCTTGTTCCTCTAGGGGTAGGAACAACATGTTTAGGGACTTTGGATCCCTTAGATTATGGACATTTCATGCTTCATGCTGTAAGGCACAAAAATGTCTATAACAGTTACCCCCCTAAAGTATGAGGTCGTTTATCGGGTGAAATGCTTTATCAGGAGGGTCCGAAGTTCATTCAATCGCTGAGAGGTGACCTGTAATAAAATACAATACAATACATTATTTTTCATTCTGCTTTCGTGATCTAGCTGAGGCGGGCATTCCCATGCTCAGCTTTATAAATTCATTTTAGTACATAGAACAGACGATCGTCTGATGGTAGACTGATAATTCTCTGCTGAAATTATCATCCTTTGGATAGGATGATCATCTGCTGCAATGATGTACAGGTCAAATGTCTTTATATTTCCTGAATATATATCGCAGCCCGGATGGATGAAACTAGATCCGGGGTCTTCAAACTCGTTCGATCTTCACTCTAAGTACAAGTCGATCCATGTGAGAATTGCGCTGAAGTCGAACATGGAAAGACATCGCTTGATTACCGGTCAATGATGTAAACCGTTAACAAGCGCGAGAGGAATCACCGATAATGATAATGACCCTCAAGGTACATGCAGTACAATTCACGCGGTGTGAATAAAGGACTTGGCGTTGAACACCACGCAAAATCTTCTGGTCGAAGGTCATTGATGTATACCTGTCGCCGGAAGTGAGAAACTTGCCATTGAGGCATGCAAGCTTCAAAGTACTGAGGGGGTTGTTCCTAGATCAACTTCTTGGATAGTGAGCTGAAGTCGACAAGAAGCGATCCGTCAAAGGAGGGCCTTAATGAATCCCACATCAGTGACACGGAACGGAGCTAATGACTTTAATGGCGGTGAAAACAATCTGTGACATATGATTCAGGGTGGCGATCATGGATGGATGAAGGATAATGTATGGCAGTGGATGGGACACGGTTGACTCTTTCTGAACAACATCTCTCGAACATATAATGACACTGATGCGATGGATCGGTAGCATTACCCCAAATGTGGATGGTTTGGCGAGACCATGGTGATGAGACCAGTGAATGAAACAACCCAACCCGATGTGGTACGGAGGAAAAGTGTCATGTTCAAGAGCGACTTGCTACCATTAAAGCTTTGAGGTTCTCCCAATTTTTCCCCAGTCATTTCTGACCAGTACCTCTTTATTTTTGTCAAGCTTGAGGAGGATAACATATGCTTGTTCTATAACCTGCCCTTCGGGCAAGCCCATCGCTATGTTTTAACGAGCTTAGCGATAGGGAAACTCGTTCTCGTCTAAAGACAAGTTTGTCGCTATTTAATCGTTTTAACGAGTCTAACGACAAGGAAAACTCGGTCCTTTTCATTTTTAGAGAGTCTGAAAAGGTACAGAAAGTTAACTCCAAAATTCCTTTTTCGTCATCTAATCCCTTAAGTCCGAAAAAGTATAAAACAATACAAAAGGGATGAGTTTTCGATAACTTTAACGAGCCGAATAAAACAAGCGCTCGACCTTTTTGTGCAATAATCCCTCAGGTCCAAAAAGATTAAAATCTAGAGGAGGGATAGCTCTTCCGGTCCTTTTAACGAGCTGGAAGGCCAAAACTCGGTAAACTTTTCATATTTTACGAGTCAGTTGAAAAGAGCTTAAAGAAGACTCGTCTTTTGAGGAACGAGTGATAAACAGGGATAGCAGCAGATTCCAGGTACAGGTTGGAATTTTCCAATCACGGCAGTGTCACAAGGATGGCTAGGTGAAATCACTCTTCGTAGTTGTTCCTCAAAATGGGTAAACAATCATATGGAGGTGAACGATCGGCCAAATGAAAGTGGAGGTGGCAGGTGCAAAACACGACCAATGGCTTTTTATGGCTGAAAAATTTACGATCACAGTGGTTATTTACCGGGATAGGTTCATTTTTTAACGAGCTTGAATGCGCCAAAACACTGCTCAATCTTATGTTTATTTTTTAACGAGCATGAACTATGTGCTAAAACTGCTCGGATCCTGCGTTTATTTTTTAACGAGCATGAACTTTATGCTAAAACTGCTCGAATGATAAGTTTGCATGCCCCCAGCATAATAACACAGATCGAGGTGCATGCCCCCCAAGCTTCATTGCATTCAACTCGGTGGTTGGAATGAAGGTTTACCTTTGAGAAAGGGGATTTGTTTCATTTTTTAATGAGGTTGACACAAGATAAGAACCGTCCTCGGCGTCCAAATCCATTAGATGTAGAAGGTTTCATATTCCACTGTGGCCACTTCCGCCAGATTACTCGGAGGCAGTAGGGCAAAAGTACCCATTAAGGCAGGGTCTTTTAGGAGACCTACTCCGATATTTTGGAGCGAATGATTCCTTCCATGGATCTTTGGAATGCTTCCCGTAACTTGCGAACTGTTGGGGAGAAAAGTTTGTTGGTCAACGATTGTAATTCCTCCTTGGAAGGGAAATGAAATCTTCCTAAAATAGGTCGACACAACAGCTGCCATGGCATATATCCATGGTCTTCCTAGTAGGATGTTGTAATCAAGATTCCCATCGATGATTTCAACATCTATTTCTACCGTTTTTCCCTCTAGTTCAACTTTCAAGTTATTTAGTATACCATATGGGGTATATGTCCTTCCGTCGAATGCTTTTAACGTCGTCTCAGACTTCGACAAGGTTGGAGATCCTAAAGTTTTCCAGCAACTCATCGACATAATGCATGTAGATGCCCCCTCATCAATAATTGTTCGATGAACAGTTTTGTTGAGGGATTTCACTTGAATAAGGAAAGCTAGTTGAGCTGGTAACTGAGGGTCATATCCTTTATGATCAAAGGCCACAAGATCGGAATCCATTGGGTCAATCCCACCTATTGCTGATAATAAAGCTTGCTCTTGGGAGAAAAAATTTTGCGGTACCTCAAGTGTCGACATAGCAGACAGCGATGGGGCCAGGTCCTTTATCTGTGCTATTTTTACACAAGGATTAAATGTCGATTTGTGTACTGCTCCCTTTTGCGACTTTATCATTGGCTTAGGGATGATGGGTGGCACAACTTTGGTCAAAGTTGTTGTCAAACTACTAGGTTGTTCATTAGCCTTGTTGTTCGACAGCTTTGGATTCTTGTAATCCTTATTCCTTGTCAAAGCATCATTTTGCTACTTTGATACAGACAACATAAGCACTTGGGATCGGGAAGCATTTTGATTAGCAACCAGTTCGGTTCTCGGGCTTGGAAACGGATCAGTCAACACAGCTGAGGTTTTCGAACTCTTAAAGAATCTTTTAAGCTCAGCTTTGTATGGACAATCTGCTGTCCAATGATCCTCATCGCATATATGACAACCCGTAGGGGGTTTCCTTTTTCTCCATTTCTTTTTCTTCTTGCCCCCTGGTTGCTTCAGTCGTTTGCCCTTGTCGTCCGACACGGCACTTACTTCCAAGGCAAGAAGTTCCTCATTTGCATTTTGACCGAAAATCATACGGGCCTTTTTAGATATAGCCTTTGTCGATTTCATGTCTGTTGCGCCAATCACGCCATCGCTGGCATGAGAGTCACTATTTGATTTAGGAGGAGGAGGAATTGAAAATTCCGGTCTAGGGGCGTCAGGTATTTTATCATAGAGCGTGCCAAACTGAGTATATACTAAGTCTAGATATTGTGCACGAGCAATAACTTGCTCCTCCGTTACGACTCCCCCCTTGGCCACATCTTCCGTTATGGCAGGAAGTAACAACTTTATAAACCATTCAGCTAACAGCTGATCTGGAACGTAAGTCTTTACCATCCTGCGACGACGACGCCACTCATGTATATGATCGGATATATGTGTGGCCGTTGTCTGCTTGAAGTTGGTTAAGATTTCCGTTCCAGTTTCATACCTTATCGGTAATTGAAAATGGGTTAAGAAAGTCGTGGCTAGGGAACTGAAATTGTCGAAAGAGGCTCTAGGTAATTCAATATACCATTTAGCCGTTGGACCCGTCAATGTCCTCTGAAAAAGGCGAAGCCTTATCGAATCATCGTTCAGGGTGTTCGACGAAAACCACAGATGAAAAGTCATGACGTGATTCGATGGGTCTTCACCTGGATTTCCATTGAATTTAGGAATGTCCGATGGAAGTTTATGCGGAATCGCTGGCCACCAAGGGGCATAAGCAATTGGATCATTCGTTAGCCGGTTTAGATCTGGTAATTCTAGAGTTGCTACAAAGGGCAACTGTTGATTCAGGTTAGGCGGAGCATACCCAGGATAAGATGGAATCACCTGAGCAGTGGGTCTTTGCATACCAGCATAATGTATTTGATGCTGGCAACTTTGACAAGTTTGATGGGTATAACCGTTATTACACGGTTGCCCATTACTTACAAAGACTTGTTGCTCGGGTCCTTGGTATGATTGCTGGAATTGCGGTTGTTGAGTTTGAACCAGCTCTGGTTGTTGGACCATTTGCTGTTGTCCAATACTGGATGATTGACCAAGATGAGGAGTCATAGTACTTGTTCGAGCCTGTGTCGCTCCAGATAAGGAGGCACTAACCGGAGGTTGTGATTGAGTTGTCGAGACAAGAGGTTGTTGTATGGAAACCTGAGAAACTTGGGGTTGACATACAATAGGTAGCGCTTGTACTTGCGACGCAATCAACATACCAGGTATAGTGGCAACATTCGACACAGGGTGGACTGGTTGCATTGAATATGCAACCCTTGGTTGCTGAGGCAGTATTGGTACCCATCCGCTGGATGTAATTCCAGTTTGACCTGAACTTTGTTGTAAACTCCCATATGGTTGTTCTCCGGGGGGGAACAATGAAAAGGCATACTGCCCTCCATATGGTGGCAATCCAGTGCTTAAAGGATAGATTGGCCTTTGAAGACACATTGGATCAAGTTGTTGAGTTTCAACATAAGAAATACCAGATGATAATCCGGATGAAGAAATAGGAACTAACCATGTCGTCGAAACAGTCTCTGATTGGACTCCAGCTTGTTGTTGACAATTTGCCGGGACAGATGGTATACCAGCGAACATCGTTGGAGTAGCAGCAGGAGGCTATGCCGCTGCTGTGTCGGATGACACAGTCCTGGATGTCGACGGTTGTTCAGACATATTTAGTCTATCCAAAAGATTTCTTAGCGATTCTACAAGAACTTTGTGATGAAGGTAGACTAACTTCGAAGATCAACGCAGGAATAAAGGGTGATTGTTCCGTTTTAAAATAAATTTTATAACGACGCTTTAGACACAACTTGCTTTTTCACTTTTAAAGAGTCGAGAAAAAGCTAAAGATGACTCTAGTCTCCTTCGATGTTTTAACGAGCCCGAAGTGACAAATGCTCGGATGGACTTTTTCAGTTATAGAGTTTGAAAAAGGCCAAAAGAAACTACTCTGGAGATCTAGGCAGAGGGTGTGCCAAACCTTTCGCAAAACCACAGAATACGTTTTACGGTACGGGTGGTCGATCTTCGTGAATGCTGTGTTCACTGCATTGCGATCAGTAGGGCGGCCGACACGGCTTCCTAAGGATAAAAGATATATGCCTATAGGGGTCTCCCAATATATACGCGACGGTACGTGGGAGCACAAGTCCGTATTAGTGCCACCGACTCTCAGGAGGAATCACCCACCTTCTTCGAGATCGACAGTCACTACGTTTAACGACGCCGGAACACGTCTCTACCTAGACCTCTACGATGAGCGTTATGTTGCAAAGCGTTGTTATGTAAATTTAATTTATTTTAAGGTTGATCTTGTTTAGCAGTTTGCCTTTATGGATCACCATGAGATGTATGGTACAACTCCTAAATGCAGTCTAAGATGATAAGCAAGCTTTTCAATCTTTCAACTTTGAAAATCTTAACTACTGAGGGAAAATAAAGACATCATCTTTTCACACAGATCATAGAGCACACACTAATGCACTTTTTCCTAAATCAACATGCAAACTGTCAAAATGCCCATGCACAATGCAGGTATTTCTTTTCTCTTTCTTAATGTTGATGCACTACAAAAAGAAAGCTGTTGTATAACTTTGAATTCAATTTCAAGTGAAAGCAAACAAGCTTTTGTCCAAAATCAAAAGACACCTTAAGATTTACTTGTTTCAACACTAGAAATACATAAATTCAAACCATATGATGAAAGCAAAAGCTCAATCAGCTATGAACAGCAAACAAACTAACTCTTAAGATCAAAACGACACTTATCACAGGTCTAGATCTAAGAGGCCACAGCAAGACTAGTTCACTTTCGTTATGGGAAACTGCAAATGATGTAAGAAATACACAAAGAACAAATACAGTTTCTTTATACAACCGAGGCGGAATAGTGGCAAAGAAAAGTGGTTTCAGATAGGTACATTGACTGATAACAGGCTGCAAAAATAGGGATGAAAACAGGGCAACAGAAAGCAGGGAACCCCAGTTGCACAAGGCCTAACTCGTTCAGCGCAGGTAGTACACTGTCAGTTTGACATTCAGCGCAGGTAGCCCCTTCGGGACCTACGATGAAATGCAGACTGCCTTCACAGTGCCTGCAATGAAGAGAGAAACTCTCGTTTTTCTCAGTTTCCGGGTCACAGATTGCTCAAAAATCAACAGTTTTTGGCCAAATCAGAAGCTATCAATCAAGTACACACTAAAGGATGAAAAGGAGGATGAAAAGCTATCACTAAGAGCTATTCAGAGTCCTTGTGGATCAGCTCTTCAAATCATAAACATGCCCAGAAACTGAGCTAGAGTAGCTGCCCTCTACTTTGCATTTGAAAGATCCAAATGCAGTTCGATTCGGTACTCCCTGCGTTTAGGAAATGAATAGCAAAAACACAAACAACCAACAAGATACGATCCCCAGCGGAGTCGCCAATTTGTTGTTGGGAAAGGTATCCAATACGGAATGACCCTATCCCACTCTAAGGGTGATAATACCTCAGCAACAATCGAAGCAAAGCTATCTAAGATTTCTTCTTTATGAAAGTAAAATAGGGGAGAAAGAGATCCACTAACCGATGTCTTTCGCTAATGGTTGATCCAATCTTCTCTCCTTGCTGCTTGCTCCCAGCTCCTTGCTCTTTCACTGGCCCAGCTACACCAAGATCCTGCAAAATGACAAGAGAGGGAAACTACAAGAAGCATACATTCATAATTGATTCAAGGATTAGAATAAATCAAATATACGAGCATAACAATACACCATTGAGATACATGCATATAGAAGAACCTCAAATGCTTTATTAATGGAAGAAGTAAAGTTTAGGAAGTGATACAACCATAAAAGGCCCAATCCAGCATCACCTCCCAGCAGAAAGAAATCTCCTCTTCACCTCCTTCAAAGCAAATCACCCAATAGTTCTAAACTCAAACCAACAGCACTTCCTTACATTCACAAGATTCCAGCCTCCTTAGACCTCATGAGAGAGCTCTATATATAGGAGTTTTGGAGAAAGGATGAGTCAGCTTGAGGTTGGCATGAAGCTGACTAGTGTCCTCTCCCACTTCAGTTATTCTTCAGTTCTTGAGTCCACTTGGAGGTTCTTTCTTCCACTTGGAGATCTAGACCCTCTTACTCATCATCAGTCGAATTCCTTGATCCAAGTGTCATTTTGGAAGCTTCCTGGGCATTGACACCTTGAGGAATGACTGTGCCACATGTCCCAACTCGCCCAGCGCAGGTAGCCTTCTTTGCAGTTGACATTCAGCGCAGGTAGACAGTGGAGCAGTTGACATTCAGCACAGATGCTCAGTGGAGCAGTTGACATGATCCAGAATTAGCTTGTTTTTGAGTGTTTTCAGGTGGAGAACTGTTATTCAGTGCTGTGGTTTGCTGACCTTGTTCCTCTAGGGGTAGGAACAACATGTTTAGGGACTTTGGATCCCTTAGATTATGGACATTTCATGCTTCATGCTGTAAGGCACAAAAATGTCTATAACAAAACTCTTCTAAGAAAGCGTTAGCTGCCCAGCAGCAACCAAATCCAAAGAATCCTAAGAAGTTGTATCCTAAAAAGAATGGTCCTAAACAAAACAAGGGTCCTAAGCAATTTCAGCCTCAGAATGAAAAATCATTTCAACAAAATGATAAGACAAATAAAAACAAAGGGAAGAAGACTGATAGACATTGCAACTTTTGTAATCGAGATGGCGGCCACTTAGAATCCAAATGGTTTAAGAAGATGGAAGCCTTGGAAGCAGCAATGAAGAAGCATAACATCCATTTGGAGCAATCTTCAACTTCAACTTCATCTTCAGGAATGGCACTTTCTGCATGTGGTTGTCAAGCATCTCGGTCCGGCTATGCACTAAATGCATCTTCTTCTTCTTCTCATTCTCATGAGTGGCTCATTGATTCTGGAGCTTCTTATCACATGGCCAAAAACAAAGCCATGTTTTCTTCTTTAAATGATTGTAACACCAAAAATATATATGTTGGTGATGATAGATCTCTTAGTGTTGTAGGGACTGGAACTGTTCATCTAGACAATGGTCAGTTTAATGATGTATTATGTGTTCCAACCTTATCCTGCAACCTTCTATCTGTATATAAGATAACTCATTCAGGTGAAGGTAAAATCATTGAATTTTCACCTCACAATGTTGTAATTAAGGACCTAAGAGATCCTAGACAGATCTTAGCTACTGGCATTGCTGATGATTCCACAAGGTTGTATAAGTTTCACAACTTTGGGTCATCAAATATTCCCTCAGTATTTGTTGCTCATAATGATGAAGTGAGCAAACTTTGGCATGAGCAATTTGGTCACTTAAACTATCGCTCTCTTCAGAATCTATGTAAAGAAAATATGGTGACAGGTCTTCCAATGGTATCTTGCAAAGATGGTGTTTGTTCTGGATGTGTACTCGGAAAACATCATCGGGACAGTTTTGAAAAATGTGCCTCTTGGAATGCCTCAGCCCCTTTACAGCTTGTGCATAGTGATTTATGTGGTCCACTTCCAGTCACTTCATTCTCTGGCTACAAGTATTTCTTAACTTTCATTGCTCCAGATGCACTTGCTTCTTAAAACTCAAGAGTGAAGTATTTAACATGTTCTTGGCCTTTAAGGACTTTGTTGAAAAACAATTTGGACATCAAATTCTTAAGCTAAGATCTTAGAATATGTGAGAATGGAATTCAAATGCAACATTGTTCCAGGTGTAGCTGAAAGGAAGAATCGCACCTTAAAGGAAATGGCTAATTGTATGCTTCAATCTAAAGGACTTAGTCTAAGTAATTATCTTAACTGTGCAAATTACATAATAAATCGCACTCCTACTAAGGTTTTAAAGAATATCACTCCAGAAGAAGCATGGAGCTCAATCAAACCAAATGTAAGTCACTTTCGTGTTTTTGGAAGTGAAGCATGGGCCATATTCTAGATGAGAAACATAAAGCTTTAGAACCTAAGAGTGAAAAATATATCTTTGTTGGATATTCTGAAGATGTCAAAGGATATAGACTTATTCCACTTAAGTCCAAAAATTTTATCATTAGAAGAGATGTAAAGTTTGCTGAAAATATATCGGCCTGTGAGCCTAGTTCGGCGGATGTGCCACCTCTCCCTATCTCTTCTACTTTTGAAAATATTTCTTCTTCCGAGGATGAAACTCCTTTCTCAGGATCCTCCAGCTCCTTAGCTTCCAAAATGGGTCTGTGCTACTCGGGATGCAGCAGGTGATCTTGCCGGTGATCCTACAGATCAGCGACGTACACATTCTCAGTTCGAGAGAGCCTCTTTTTTACTGGCTCAAGCTTCAGTGAATTATGATCCTGACACCTTTGCAGAAGCTTCAGGCCATCCAGATTGGGAAGCAGCTATGAATGAAGAATATCATTCATTATTGGCAAATGATACATGGGATCTTGTTCCTCTACAAAAGGGATGAAAACTTGTTAGATGCAAATGGGTTTACAGAACCAAGTATTTACCAGATGGGAAAGTTGATAAACATAAAGCTCGTCTTGTTGATAAGGGTTTTTCATAAGTTTAAGGCATTGAATACATTGAAACCTTCTCCCCTGTTGCCAAAATGAACTCTATCCACCTTGTTCTTTCCCTTTCTGCTTCTTTCAAATGGGAAGTCCATCAGATGGATGTTAAATCCACCTTCTTGCATGGGGACTTGCATGAAGAAATCTATATGGAAAAACCTATTGGCTTTATACAAACAGACTCCAGCCTTGTATGTCGGCTTAAGAAATCCCTTTATGGTCTCAGGCAAGCTCCTTGAGCTTGGTATGCCAAAATGGATAAATTTCTTTTAGAAAATGGCTTTTCTAGGTGTCATTCTGACAATACTGTCTACACCAAGAAAGTGGGCAAGTCTCTTATCATTCTTGTTCTTTATGTTGATGATCTTATCCTGACTGGTAGTGATCCCAACCTTATAAACCATGTGAAGTCTAGCCTTAAAAGGAAGTTTGAAATGACAGACTTAGGACACTTACATTATTTTCTTGGTCTTCAAGTCTTGCAATCCAAGGAAGGTATTTCCCTTTCTCAGTCCAAGTATGCCTGTGATATTCTACGCCATTTTCACATGAAAGACTGTAAGCCAGCCCCTTCTTCCTTTTAGTCTGGAGTCAAACTTTCAGTCACTTGTACTTCTCCTGAAGTTGATGCTACCTTATACCGTCAACTTGTAGGAAAACTTTTATATCTAACCCATACTCATCCTGACCTTTCCTTTGTTGTTGGCCTTGTTGCTCGGTTTATGCAAAACCCATGTGAAAGTCATTGGAAAGCAGCTAAAAGAATACTTCGTTATGATTGAGGTACAGTTTAGTTTGGGATTCATTACAGTGCCGAAGCATCTCCTCTATTAGTTGGTTTCACTGATTCTGATTGGTCTGGTGACCCTGATGATCGGAAGTCTACTGCAGGTTATGTGTTCACTCTTGGTTCAGGACCTATTACATGGGCTTGCAAGAAAAAAGGTGCCATTTCTCTTTCTTCAGCAGAAGTAGAGTATCGTGGTGCCATAGAAGCTAGTAAGGAAGCCTTGTGGCTTCGTCAGATCCTGTCAGAGTTTGGCTTTCAACAGCAGCATCTGACTACAATTTGGTGTGATAATCAAAGTGCCATTCAACTATCCAAAGATCCAGCACAACATCAGTTCAGCAAACACATTGAACTACACATGCACTTCATCAGAAATCTCATTCATGACCATGTTCTTGAAGTACAATATTGTTCAACAGATGATCAAGTTGCAGACATCTTTACAAAAGCTCTCATAGAGGCAAAGTTCACTAAACTTTGATTTATGGTTGGAGTTCAGGAAGTTGTCACTAAGGGGGGATAGGCTCTAGTGCCTCCTTCCTTCTCCTATTGTGTCATATTTGTAAATCCTTCAATCCTATCCCAAGTTGTTCTTAAGGGGGGATGTTAGGATATTCCGACACATAGGAAATAGTTAAGTACAACTTGGTCTAGTATAGAGTTAGGTATAGAGTTAGGTAAAGTGTGTTTCTTTACTATGTACATTTTGTAACTTACAATCTGACGGTCACGATATGTAGTGATCTGACGGTTCATTCTCTCCTTGGTATTACCGACACTTGATCCATGGCTTAACACCCGATTGGTCCATGATCTCTATTTAAAGGGCATGGAGGGTCATTTGTAGGGTAATCTATCTATGAGAGAAGCATATGTAAATTTTCATTATTTTATTAATAAATTGCCTGAAGTGGCCACGTTGGCTCAGGGCGTGGATTGTTTCCCTCTTTGAGGGTTTTAACCACGTCAAAAATACTGGTGTATTGTTTTGTGATTTGTTGTGAGCGGTGTCCTTTTGGTGTTCTGTCTGAGGAACTTACCCTGTAAATTCCTACACTGACTTCACATCTTATGGGTGTGATTTCCAAGAGGCTCTCTCTAACCTGGGAAAGTTGTTAAACAAATGCATTGAAATGAACTTATCCCTTAGTCCCAAAAAATGTGAGTTCTTTATCACTGTAGGGACTGTTCTAGGTCACTCAATATCCCAGGAAGGACTACAGGTGGACCAAAATAAGATAACCATCATCAAAAGGGTCTCGACTCCACAGAAGTAGAGGGATGTCAGAAGTTTCTTAGGGTTGGCCAAATACTATAGGAGATTTATAAAAGATTTCAGCAAGTTAGCTTCTCCCTTGTTTGGGTTATTGGCCAAAGACTCCGAATTTTATGGTCAGAAAGCTGCCAAGAAGCCTTGGACACTTTTGGCTTAGTGGGCCTTGACCCAGGTGTTAGAGCCTAGATTTACCTCAGGCTAAAAAGGTAGGATCCAGGGCCAACATCAAACCATGCTCAGCCTCATAGCTAGCCCTACGAGGACAGGAGAGGGCTCTCTCTGGGTCAATCTCAGAAAAAGATAATCAATGGGGCTTGACATGACTAAAATAAAAGCTGATATTAGGCTAGGTATGAAGTGCAAGGATTTGATTTGATTTTTTGGGAGTTTTGTTGGAAAAAGGGAAAGGCAAATTTGGGCCCGGGGATGAGGCCAATTTTTTGCAGAGTTCCGGTTGGGGCAAGGTAGGCAGTAGTTTTGATGCTTTAGATTAAATTAATGGATAGAAAACATAACTGAGGATATGAAGAGGGCAAGAGGCTACAAGAATCCTCTCCAAATAGATGAAAACATGTACAACTAAACAAAGTTTAAGGCAGAGCACAACAAACTCATGAATTCTACCTTTGTCACTCAATTTGTTTAATTTCAGAAGCAAAGAGAAGGGAAATTGCATACATAAAACATCAATGAACTTACAATTACATGAAGAAAAACACCATCAAAACATAGAGCCACAAGGATCCCAACAAGTGTTGCAAAACCTTGGTCTTTCCTTTGCAAAAAATGAAGAAATCAAATGTACCATGGAGTCCCAAGCAATCCCAAGTGTCCAACCTTGAAAATTACTAAGAAATTACATGATATAGGCAAGCTTAACTCATTCCCATGCCTCTAGGGGTCGAGCTCATCATTCTAGGAGCTGTTTCAACCATATCTAAACAAGGAACTAAGAAATAGGAAATGAAACAACTTGCCTCTATATGTTAGGAAACTGATTCATTTAGTTGTTTTTCACTTTTTAGTGAATGAATCTACTAAAACAAGTAAATATGTGCCAAAATTACATAATTTTCATGAAATTACATCAAGGTAGATCAAGAGTAACATCAAGAAGTAAAACTAGTCAAAACTAGGCGAAATTTTGAGCTGCTGAGTGAAAAATGAGCCAAAATTCTCTATGCGTCGCGCCCAAAACCTGTATGCGTAGCACAAATTTGGAGCTGATTTTTAGGCACCTCCCGAAGTCCAAATTGAGTGCAAGATAGCTTGTTGGAAAGCCCAACCTGTATAATTTCCAACCCAAGTGGAATTTCTAGATTTGGATGTCATTTGCCCCTCCAAAAATTAAATCTCCCAAGACTGCTTCCTGTGGGTGCAAAAGGTGGCAGAGAGGTCATTTTTTGTGTGTTTTTTACGCTTTAGGCAACTCAGAACTTGATGAAATCCTTAGGTAATTCATGAGAATGCATAAATTTTCATAAAAAATCCAAAAATGAAAAGTTTTCCTCCAAAGGATCTCCCAATTATAAGCGCGTGCCAAGTGGTGCTACGTGTTGGGCAGGAAAATCTATTTTGAAGCCAAAAAATTCAAAATCGACAAAATTTTCTCCAAATTTGCTGAAATTTGGACTAAAGGTCTATCATTCAGTATCATGCTTAGCCAAAGAAGCTTCGGCTAAGATTCAGAGCCTATCATGCCTTTTGCATCGTTTTATTGCTCTCCTTAGTCTTGCCTTCATGATTTTGATCCTTGCTTTGCAAACATGATTTCGTGCCCAATAATGATTTTTCATGTGCCTGAGCATGTCCTTGTCCTTATTTGCCTTTTCCAACAGCTTCTCAAGATGAATGCTGACCCTCTCAAGCCAAGTCTCTCGATCAGCCTCTATCTCCTACTCTAATGAAGTGAACTCCACCCTCCTTCTTTGGGGCAGCTTTGGCGATTTTTCTTTATGTTTTTGCCACCTCTATGAGGCCTCCTGGGTGCATGTACTTTTTTTGGCAAATCACTATGGGTCTCCTCCTCATGATTATGTGATGGATCAGATTCCATCTCTACTAGTGGATGAACTGTCTTGGAGCTGCCTTGAGCTGTCTTGATGCAAAATAGATGATTTTATGGTGTGCCTTGACCTTTGCCACCAAGGGGAATAGTGATAGGTAGGACTGTGGAGGGTGGAAACAATGAGGGATTTAGGGACTGTTAGGGTAGGGTTTAGTTAAGGGAACAAGGAATTAGAGATTACTTTGGGAGCTTTGGTATAGGGCTAGGGTTTTGGAATAGTGGGATTAGGTATTAGGGTTTTTAGTTTTAGGGATAAGGGGATAGGTGAGTGTGAATGAAAGGGGAGAAGGAAAGTAATATGAGTGAAGTGTAGTGAGAGAAAAATGAAAATGGGGATACAATGGAAAAATTGAAATTTTGCAAACCCTAGGCAATTTTCTCAACACAACTTCGTAAGGAACTAGGTTTTTGTTTTTAACCTATTGAAACACCATAAATACTGATGGAAACTCACACATTGGTAATATGGAGGTGTTAACTTACTTGTGGAATGAAGAATTTGCAATTTTGGAGTTTCTTTGGAGGAATCTTTGAATGGATTTCAGCCTTTTTAGCCCAATGTGACGCGCCATCTCTATGCGTTGTGCCAGTGTATTTTTTACACTGTGGAGGGCAGCCCAATGCGCCGCGCCAATGTATTTTTTACATTGTGGAGGGCAGCCCAATGCACTGCACCATCTCTATGCATAGCGCCTTTTTGTAGGAGACTTTTGGAGGCCTTTCCGGTGTCCGAATTGGGAGTGGAATAGCTTGTTGGAAAGGACTTTGACTCGACATTCCAACCCAACTAGAATTTTCAATTTGGAGTTTATTTGACTTGTCAAAAGTCAAATCTCCCAAGACTGGTCAAAATGTGCAAAATGAGGCTGTCTCAAGTCAGAGTGTTGTTGCAATCAACATTTGAAGGTGTTCCTCAACTCCAAATTGAGCGCATGATAGCTCATTGGAAATAAATTTGTGTCTAGTTATCATTTGTCTCATCTAGAAAGTCATTTGGCCAACCAAGATAGGATAAAACTTGATTTTCCCAAGGTCACTTCAAAGGTGCATCAATTCTCCTGAGGCAACTGTATTTTTGACATTTCTCTAAAACCATGACACCGGTGTAAAAAATGAAGGAGTTTTTTATTCCTTGGAATATTTTGGACAAAGGCCTCTCTCAATGTTCCCAAATTCATCTTTTATTTCTCAAAAAAATCATTTGAGTAAAACCTACCCTGATGTGTGGAACAGGGTATTTGTCGAATTGAAGCGAAATGAAGGGGATAGGGGGCTTCTGAATTCTTGAGGAAATTTTGAGAAGTAGGGAGGGATGTTAGGAAACAGGGGAAAGTGGAATTTCAAATATTGAGTGAGGGGAAGGAGTCCAAAAAGGAAAAACACACGCCTAGCCTAAAAAATAGGGTTTGTAGCAAGAAACTAGGGTTTGTGCGAAAATGAGGAATTCGGGGGGATCTTAGTGATGGGAAGTGTTTAACAAGGTACATTAAGGATAGGGGAAGGTGTATGAACATCAGGACACAAGTTTTGCTGATGATTTGACCATCCAAGAGAAATTACCTTCAAAACTGTAATAGAGGGAAATGAACCTTACCTAGGCACAACTGAAGCATGAACAAGGTGTAAAATGACCCAGTGAAACTTGACATGATGATGAAAACCCTCTGAATGATGGTAGACTCAGATGAATTGTGACATGGACTGACATTTGGACAACTTTGAAAGGAGTAAAAGCAAACCCTAGACCTAATACCTAATGACCAAATTTTGCTTGAAGACTCACTGAAATGACAAAATTTGACTTTGACACTCTCAGACCACTTTGTAAGAGCATATTTGATCATTGGAGGAAGGCTGCAAAGACTGACACTAACATTGGCTCCAATGGGGATGGTAGGTCCTTGGAGGTGCCAAGAACGGCAGATCTTTGGGAGAGTAGGTAGTGCCTTCGTCCATTGGGCAATGGAGTCAATAACTTCAAAACACCCAAAAACCAATTACTATGAAACTTTGACTCAAGACTTATAGTTGAACTGACTAAATTCAAAACTAAAACAAGACTCTCAAAAGCTGAAACTGGACACTGAACTGAAACTATCTTTAAACTGACTAAAACAAAAAATGACTCAAGACTTACTTAACTGAAACAAGTACTTACAAAGCTTTGAAATGGTAGCAGACCATCGAGATTTGAGGGCTTCAAATCATGATGACAAACACCCGCCTACTGATGAAATATGTACAATCATGTGTAGTGGGCCTTCCAATGTAACCAATCCATCAAATGGCTACATACTGAAATTCTGCTCTTACTTTCCCCGAGTAGGCAGAACGATGTACATGTAGGAAACTCACAATAACAATTGAAACCAAGGCTTATGCTAAACAACCAGCCGACATTCATCTTCTCTGGTGCTTGCAAAAGAATGCCAAAAGGATCTTGAAAATCCTGAAGCAATAGCTTGTCTTGAGATCCAGCAGCAAAAATACAAGTACTCCCTTCATTCTGATCTGAAAGAACAATTGGTTGTTGAGTGATAGGAAGGCACAGAGAAGCATAAGCTTCTTCCATCTGAGTGTTAGTTGTAAATTCCTTGACCATGAGAAATTCTAGCATATTGTCTCTCTCAGGCTCATATTCCTCAATTTCATGGTCAAGGTCATTCTTGAACAAAAAACAATCTTCAAGATTATCAAACATGACAACCTTATCATCTTCATGAAAGAAAATATTATCTGTTTGCTGATCTATAAATCTAATTACAATATTGTCATCATTTTCAAAAGAGGAAGAAGTTCCACCATCACCTTCTTGACCATGTGCACACTGCAGATCTGCATTAACTTGAGCTATTACATGACCTTTCAGGAGTTGATCTATCTCATCTTCAAACAGAGGAGATAAGACTTTTTGTTTCCTTTTGCTCAAGCAAGTATTGGCTTCTTGAAATAACATTTCAAAACATGAAAAATCTGAATGACAGTCCTGATATTCTGAAATTTGAAAACATTGTTGATCATCTTCATATGACATGGCAATCAAATTATCATTTACCACTGAGTTATCGAAAGATTATTTTTCACTTACTTGAACAAAGATCTCATCTTGTTTTTCATAAAATGACTAGATTACCTCCTCATGAAGGCTTTATTCAATAACTTTGTCTTCTTCATTCCAGATGATCTCAACAGCAGAGCTCTCCTTCATGGGATTCAGAACAAGGTTGTCTTGATCATCATGATCTGAATCTAGATCTGAACTAGCCGACTTGACTTTATCACATTCTGAGATTGAAACTTGACTTTCATGCATGTTGTCTTCTTCTATGGACAGATATGAAATAAAACCTTCTCTTTCATCATCTTCCACTGTTCTTAGATCTTGATCCCGCTGCAAATTTTCCTGATCATCTTGATAAGTATCACTCTCTTTATGCTGCTGAAATGGATTTTCATACAGGGATTCCATGATCTCATCATCCATGAAGTCATCATCTTCATAAACTTTCTCAAGATTTTCAATAAAACTATAAGCATGTTTGCAACAGTTCTGAACTAGATTTAATGATGGGTAAGATTCTTTATACCTCTCAAAGAACATGGTATGAAAATCCTTTAAACAATGAATACAACCAGGCGGCAAACTTTCATACCAAGATCGGGCTTCACCTTCCAGAGTGGCCATGAATATCTTCATCAAGCAATCTTCAGGAAAATCAACCTTCAACTTGCGAATATGTATGTGAAATCTAACCAGATGTAAAGTAGCATCCTTCCTATCATCATCTTTAAACATAGGCAAATTCCTTTGCCAATTTACCTTTGGAATTTTATTTGGAAAACCAGGAATGTGATCTCAGCTCATGGGAGCATATCGTTGAGAAAGCAAATCCATTTTGATAACAATGAATTGACCAAGAAATGTTTCAGGCTATTGATTCTTGAAGGGTAGAGTCGCCATAAAAATTCTAATCCTCGGGATTTTTTGACACTAGAGTCACCAGGTGAATGATTGCAGCCTTGCTGCGTCTGATTGTTGTCCACCATCAACAATTAGATCTAACTTGATTCATGTACTGGGGTGATCGTTTAGATCAGATGTTCAGTTTATAAACTAGACCAGAGATTGACTGAAGTAGCTTTTATCTACTTGCGCTAATGCAAAGTAAGAGCATTTTGAAGGCTACCTAGCTAATCTTCAGGCCCCATCTGTAGTCTACAAAGCCAAACAATGAAAATAAAATTTCTTCCCTAGTATGGTTTCCACTATGTTAGAGCCTAGATTTACCTCAGATTGAAAAGGTAAGATCCAGGGCCAACATCAAACCACGCTCAGCCTCGTAGCTAGCCCTACGAGGACAGGAGAGGGCTCTCTCCGGGTCAATCTCAGCAAAAGATAATCGATGGGGCTTGAGATGACTAAAATAAAAGTTGATATTAGGCTAGGTATGAAGTGCAAGGATTTGATTTGATTTTTTGGGAGTTTTGTTGGAAAAAGGGAAAGGCAAATTTGGGTCCGGGGATGAGACCAAATTTTTGCAGAGTTCCAGTTGGGGCAAGGTAGGCAGTAGTTTTGATGCTTTAGATTAAATGAATAGATAGAAAAGACAGCTGAGGAGCCGAAGAGGGAAAGAGGCTACAAGAATCCTCTCCAAACAGATGAAAGCATGTACAACTAAACAAAGTTTAAGGCAAAGCACAACAAACTCATGAATTCTACCTTTGTCACTCAATTTGTTTAATTTTAGAAGCAAAGATAAGGGAAATGGCATACATAAAACATCAATGAACTTACAATTACATGAATAAAAACACCATCAAAACATAGAGCCACAAGGATCCCAACAAGTGCTGCAAAACCCTCGTCTTTCCTTTGCCAAAAATGCAGAAATCAGATGTACAATGGAGTCCCAAGCAATCCCAAGTGTCCAATCTTGAAAATGACTAAGAAATTACATGATATAGGCAAGATTAACTCATTCCCATGCCTCTAGGGGTCGATCTCATCATTCTAGGAGCTGTTTCAACCATATCTAAACAAGGAACTAAGAAATAGGTAATGAAACAACTTGCCTCTATATGTTAGGAAACTGATTCATTTAGTTGTTTTTCACTTTTTAGTGAATGAATCTACTAAAACAAGTAAATATGTGCCAAAATTACATCATGTTCATGAAATTACATCAAGTTAGATCAAGAGTAACATAAAAAAGTAAAACTAGTCAAAACTAGGCGAAATTGTGAGCTGCTGAGTGAAATATAGGCCAAAATTCTCTATGCACCGTGCCCAAAACTTGTATGCGTAGCACAAATTTGGAGCTGATTTTGAGGAACTTCTAAAGTCCAAATTGAGCCCAAGATAGCTCGTTGGAAATCACTGTCTGTCTACTTTCCAACCCAAGTGGAATTTCTAGATTTGGATGTCATTTGCCCCTCCAAAACGTCAATCTCCCAAGACTGCTTCGTGTGGGTGAAAAAGGTGGCAAAGAGGTCATTTTTTGTGTGTTTTTGACCCTTTAGGCAACCCAGAACTTGATGAAATCATTAGGTAATTCATGAACATGCATAAATTTTCATAAAAAAATCCAGAAATGCAAATTTTTCCTCTAGAGGATCTCCCAATTATAAGCACGTGCCAAGTGGCACTATGCGTTGGGCAGGAAAATCTGTTTTGAAGCCAAAAGTTCAAATTGACGAAATTTTCTCCAAATTTTCTAAAATTTGGACAAAAGGTCTATCATTGAGTATCATGCTCAGCCAAAGAAGCTTCAGCCAAGATTCGAAGCCTATCATGCCTTTTGCATCGTTTTATTGCTCTCCTTAGTCTTGCCTTCAGGATTTTGATCCTTTCTTTGCAAACATGATTTCGTGCCCAATAATGATTTCTCATGTTCCTGAGAATGTCCTTCTCCTTATTTGCCTTCACCAATAGCTTCTCAAGATGAATGTTGACCCTCTCGAGCCAAGTCTCTCGATCAGCCTCTATCTCCTGCTCCAATGAAGTGAACTCCACCCTCCTTCTTTGGGGCAGGTTTGGCGATTTTTCTTTATGTTTTTGCCACCTCTATGAGGCCTCCTTGGTGCATGTACTTTTGTTGGTGAATCACTGTGGGTCTCCTCCTCATGATCATATGACAGATCAAATGCCATCTCTACTAGTGGATGAACTGTCTTGATGCAAAATAGGTGATTTTATGGTGTGCCTTGACCTTTGCCACCAAGGGGAACAGTGATAGGTGGGACTGTGGAGGGTGGAAACAATGAGGGATTTAGGGATTGCTGGGTAGGGTTTAGTTAAGGGAACAGGGAATTAGAGAGTACTTTGGGAGCTTTGGTATATGACTAGGGTTTGGGAATAATGGGATTAGGTATTAGGGTTTTTAGTTTTAGGGATAAGGGGATAGGTGAGTGTGAATGAAAGGGGAGAGGGAAAGTAATATGAGTGTAGTGTAGTGAGAGCAAAATGAAAATGGGGATACAATGGCAAAATTGCAATTTTTCAAACCCTAGGCAAGTTTCTCAACACAACTTCGCAAGGAACTAGGGTTTTGTTTTTAACCTATTGAAACACCATAAACACTGATGGAAACTCATACATTGGTAATATGGAGGTGTTAACTTACTTGTGGAATGAAGAATTTGTAATTTTGGAGTTTCTTTGGAGGAATATTTGAATGGATTTCAGCCGTTTTAGCCTAATGCACCGCGCCATCTCTATGCGTCGCGCCAATGTATTTTTTGCACTGTGGAGGGCAGCGCAATGCACGCGCCATCTCTATGCGTAGTGCCTTTTTAAGGAGACGTTTGGAGGCCTTCCTTGTATCCAAATTGGGTGCAAGATAGCTCATTGGAAAAAAATTTGAGTCTACTTTCCAACCCAACTGGAATTTTTCAATTTGGAGTTCATTTTCCTTGTAAAAAATCATATCTCCCAAGACTGGTCAAAATGTTCAAAATGAGGCTGCCTCAAGTCAGAGTGTTGTTGCAGCCAACTTGTGAAGGTGTTCCTCAACTCCAAATTGAGCTCATGATAGCTCATTAGAAATATTTTTGTGTCCAGTTATCATTTGACTCATCTAGAAAGTTAGCTGGCCAACCAATCTAGGATAAAACTTGATTTTCCCAAGGTCACTTCAGAGGTGCATCAATTCTCCCGAGGCAACTATATTTTTGACATTTCTCTAAAACCATGACACCTGTGTAAAAAGTGAAGGAAATGTTTCTTCCTTGGCCTATTTTGGACAAAAACCGCTCTCAGTTTTCCCAAATTCATCTTTTATTGCTCATAAACATCATTTTAGTAAAACCTACCCTGATGTGTGGAACATGGGATTTGTTGAAATGAAGCGAAATGAAGGGGATAGGGGGCTTCTGAATTCTTGAGGAAATTTTCAGAAGTAGGGAGGGATGTTAGGAAACAAGGGAAAGTGGAAGTTCAAATATTGAGTGAGGGGAAGGGGTCCAAAAAGGCAAAACACAGGCCTAGCTTAGAAAATAGGGTTTGTAGCAAGAAACTAGGGTTTGTGCGAAAATGAGGAATTCAGGGGGATCTCAGTGATGGGAAGTGTTTAACAAGGTACATTAAGGATAGGGGAAGGTGTATGAACATCAGGACACAATTTTTTCTCATGATTTGACCATCCAAGAGAAATTACCTTCAAAACCCTAGGAGAGGGAAATGAACCTTACCTAGGCACAACTGAAGCATGAACAAGGTGTAAAATGACCCAGTGGAACTTGACATGATGATGACAACCCTATGAATGATGCCACACTTATCTGAATGGTGACATGGACCGACATTTGGAAAGCTTTGAAAGGAGTAAAAGCAAACCCTAGACCTAATACCTAGTGACCAAATTTTGCTTGAAGACTCACTGAAATGACAAAATTTGACTTTGACACTCTCAAACCACTTTGTAAGAGAATATTTGATCACTGGAGGAAGGCTAAAAAGACTGACACTAACACCAGTTTCAGCGTTAATTTAGCCAAACAAATCCCTACACTATTGTCCCTTTCGGTATCAATCCATAGAGCGCGGACTGAAGTCTCACTTGAAGGAGTATGGGGGGGTGATGGAACCAAGTTTTCGCACCCAGAGATGGTAGTGATGTCATTTTACACCTTAATTATTCCTTTGCATAGATCGAAAAGCATTTTAGGGATTATCGATATACTTCTCTTAATCGACCTCTAGACCTTCGTGAAGGTCTACGACTATCATTCGCGGACCCTGACCAGGCGAATCAACCACTTACACGCATTAATATTTTCTTCGCATAAACAGATATTATTACTTGCATTCAGATAACAAGGTAAAAGATATAGATTTTCACATCAATATAGCATTAAATCATGAAACCATCATTCAGCATAACATATCCGCATTTATTCATAGCAGAAGAAAACAGATCAAACATATATATTTCTAGAGTAATCTTCTTTATTAGTACTTTATATCTCCTTACAAACTCTAACTACCCTGTGCACTCAGCTGCAGGGGTCTGCGCACTCAGCTGCGAACTTCTGCCCTAGGCCATGCGCACACAGCTGCAGATCCTTTCGTCTATTCTAAGACTCTTCACTCTTTTCACTAATGACCCATTAAATTCATCATTCAACTTCAACTACTGCCTTAGACTCTTTTAAGACTCTCCTTTCAATATAATCCCATGGTCTACAGACCATGAGAGGATCTTCTAAATTCGACACAACTTACATAAAAGAAGGGCAAAAACCATTTATGACACCTTACATCTATGTGCTCCCCGACCACAGATTGCGAAGACTTTACACTTTACATACAAAAACTTGTGCTTTTTGCCCCAAAACTTGGGCTTTTAACCCCAAAATTGACCTTAGGGGACCCTGTCCCAATAGGCCCCGAACACAAATATGGTGAATCTCCCCTGAGTCACTCTGCTAGCAAGCATATCTTGCTACGAAGACCTCCCAACTCCACATGCACCACTACAACATTAGTGGTACACTGCATCACTACCTTCTTAACCTTCTCTACCAGTGGCTCCATTGTTGGTCCTGCCCTATCTGCCTGGATCCTTTGTTATTATATATAGGTTATTCAAGTTTTCCTCAATGATGGTGGTGAGCACATAAGCCTCATCTAGCCAAGGCCCAAATCTGGTCTTGAGTACTAACTCTCTTTGTTGCACTGCATCCACCTGTTCTTTTAATTCCTTTGCTTCCTATAGCTTTGCTAATTTTTGCGTGATAGCGACGGTACATGCCACCGCTCTTACATCGTCATTTTTCTACTACAATTCCCTCGCCTCGGATGCTAACCTCTGTAGGTTGGGATCTTCCTGCACACTGGTCAGTACCTCCAGCGATTGCTTGAAGAGTGCAGTGTAATCTGCCACTGCAGTATCTACTGCATCAACTGCTTTCTTGATAGCTGCCTCATGCTATTCTCTAACCTTTGGTGGAGTTGAAGGATGTGCCCGCAACTCGAGCTCTATAATCTTAAGGTTCAACTCAAACTGAACCTCGGCCATCTTGATCGAAGCATTGTGCACACCTATAGCCAACTTCTAAATATTGGCCTCCATAGGCACCTCTTTGGGGATGTGCAGTTCTGGAATAGTTTTGCACACTTCTACTACCACCTTTGCGGTGCGCTCATTCTTCTCCTAGACCTTCTTCTAGGTATCAATTGTTGTTGTTTTCTCAACAAACATTTGTTCCTTGTTAACCTTCTACTTTCTAATCACACTCAATGTGCGTTACTCTCGGGCCCTCAGTTCCGCGATCACACCTGCTTACAGCGTGTAAAGGAATTCACTTGGGAGCATGGAAAAGTTGAGACCAATGTTCCTTAAAGCGGCCTTGTTAGCCTATGAATCCACGCTTAGGGATCCATGAGGTAGTGCGACAGCCTGAGGGTCCAAAGAGGGAACCATCTCTGCTACTCCAATGGTCCCCTGTGCCAAACTAGTCGACATTGCGCTCCTCTACCCAACACCTGCCTGCAGTTGATTAGTTTGGATCTATAGCTCACGCAAACCCATCTTAATAACAACCAAGGCTTACTTCTATAGTTGCAATAGTTCCGCCATCACGTCCCTTACTTTATCCCCGATGTCGTCCATGTCGCCCTCTGTCAAGGTGATCAGGTCTAGTGAAAACTTGTTGGCCTTGGACATTTTGTGTGTTCCTTTCGTCTCCTCGTCTTTGTTCCACTTCACTCGAAAGGAAGTTCTTTCCAAATCTGCAGCACCATGCTTTGATTGTGCTTCTTCTTCTGTCTGTGGTGAAGGGAATTTCTGACTCCTGTCATAATCATGTTCTTCCCCATGTTCCTTGGCAGTGCACTCCACTTCCATGCATGCCTTCTCTGCAATTTCCTTCTTTCTCTTTTTAGCCAACTGCTGAATTTTCAACTCAACCTATTCCTTCTTCTGCTTTCCTGTGAAGTTACTAGACCTGACAAACAAATTTGAGGCCATGTGCCACTCAACTGGCCAACGATCAAGGACCACTGCTATGGCATCATCCATTGCAAGGTATGGGGGATCATGTTAAAAAATTATAAATTACATAGCAATAGAACACAAAAAATATATTACATAAATACAAACACAAAAAATGCATAAAACAAGAGAGACACATATATACTTGGTTCACCCAATTTGGGCAATGTCCACGCAGAAACAGCCAGTCCTTCCTTTTATATTATCCAACAAAATGAAGAGATAAAAGCTACAATAGATCCACTGTAATTCCCTCTTTTCACTTGCACAATCTCCTCTCTCTTTCATTCACAGAATACAGATCTACATAGATGCAATACAATTTCCTCATATATAGCGAGGGGTTGCCTTCTATGGAAAAAACTAAAATAAGCATAACTTCTATCATCGAATCTCTGCATAATGAACGATCGAGTTTGACTATGAAATTACAACATTTTACAAGGTAATTTTACATCTATTTTTAGCTTCGAGGGCACTACCCCTGATCCCCCGCCTGGGGGGGGATCCAAATAATCATCATCGGCCCCCTAGAGGCATAAATTTTATGGGCGGCATTGCTACCACATTAAGAAATGGGGTCCAATGCAACGATACCTCTGAATAAGGAAGATAATCAGGCTCCACACCCAACAAATCATGCCACTTCTATTCTGGGTCCTTCCATGCCCATATGGAGATATAGTGGAAGTTCATTTTGAACTCCGCATATCTGGACAACTACTCAAAGACAGATGGTGACAATCATGGCTTGCAGTTGATGGCTATGTGGATGATTGCCTCCATGAGTAACCAAAATATTTTACTCTTTGTTACCTACTCAGCATAATTTGTGGTCGATAACAAACCGAACTTCGCTGCTTTTGATAAATATGACTCTGTTAACACTCAAATCTGCCTTAGGCTGAGGAAGGCAAAACTCAAGGCAACATCATACCACGCTCAGCCTCGTAGCTAGCCCTACGAGGACAGGAGAGGGCTCTCTCCGGGTCTATCTCGGCAAAAGGTAATCAAAGAAGCTCGAGATGACTGAATTTAATGACTAATTTTAGGCTAGGTATTAAGTGCAGAGGTTTAAAGGTGATTTTTTGGGGTTTTTGTTGAATCAAAGGAAAATGCAATTTTGGGTGCGGGGATAAGACACAGTTTCTGCAGAGGTCTGATTGGAGCAAGGTAGGCAATTGTTTTGATGCTTTTAAAGTGATGGGGTGAATAGATCAGACAGGTGAGGAGCTAAGGAGAGCAAGAAAATGCAAGGGTTCTCCTTAAACTGATGAAAACATGGAAAATTAAACAAATTTAAAGGCAGAGCATAGCAAATTTATGGATTCTACCTTAACACTTCATTTGTTCAATTGTAGAAGATAACAGATGGAAAAATGATACACATAACAAATTTACAAGTACTGAAAGAAGCACACCATCAAGACATAAAGCCACAAGAATTCCAAATAGTGCTGCAAATCCCTGGTCTTCCCTTTGCCAAAATGTTAAAGTAAAATGTACAATAAAGTCTCCAAGCCTCTTCCAAAAGAGTCCAACCATGAAAATGACTAAGAAAATACATAATATAGGCAAGCTAACACATTCCCTTGCCTCGAGGGGTCGAGCTCATCATCCTAAGAGCTGTTTCAACCAATTCTAAACAAAGCACTATAATTTAGGCAGTCAAAACAACTTGCCTGTATAAGCTAGGAAACAAATTCATTCATTAATTTTTTGCTATTTTATGAATGGATCTTCTAGAATAGGTAAATAAGTGTCATGTCAACACAAAATTCCATTAATTACATCAAGGAGGGCGAAAAATTCCACCACAAGTCAAAACTGGTCAAACTGGCTGCGTTTTCCTGAGCTGAAGATGAAAATTTTGGAAAATATCCGATGCGTAGCGCGCCAAAACCCTATGCGTAGCGCGCCTTTCAACCCACTTTTGGGGCACTTCCTGGCATCCAAATTGGGCTCAGGTGGGCATGTTAGAAATTTCTAGATGTCCGCTTTCTAGCCCAAGTGTAATTTTTCAATTTAGTGCCCATTTGCCCCTCCAAAAATGCATTCTCCCAAGACTGCTACCTGTGTGTCCAAAAAGGGGCAGTGAGGTCATTTTTTGCATGTTTTTTGACCTTTTGGGAACCCAAACCTTGATGAAATGCCTTGGCAGTGGCTGAGCAGATGTGTTTCATCATGAAAAATCCAAAAATGCAAACCTTTCTTGAATTAGACCTCCCCATCTTCAGGGTAGCGCGCGGTGCGCTACGCGTTGAGGGCAAAAACCTGTTTTTAATACAAAAATTTCAAAATTGACAAAAACTTCTCCAATTTTTTTGAGATTTGAGCTGGGGGTGTTTCATCAAGTACCATGCTCCTTCAAAGAGTCTTCGACCAAAATTTGGAGTGGATCGGCCCTTTTTCTCCGTTTTAGTGCCTTGCTCAATCGCCCTTTAAGGATCTTCAGTTTCGCTTTGCAAACATGCCCAGTAATAATTCTTCATATGGCGGAGCATAACTTTGCTCTGTTTGCCCTGGCTAACAATTTCTCTAAATGAGTGTTCACCCAGATGAGCATAGACTCTCGCTCAATAGGTGTCAAATCACCGGGTCTCTTGCGGGCCAAGTTTCGGTCTTCTCGGATTCGCCGCAACTCATAAAGAGCGCGTTCATCTTCTAGCTATTTGTTGTGCTACTCCAAGTAGTTGATTGTCCAATTGGCCATTTCCAATTTCTGTTGCAACAAGTGATTCTCAGCCTTTTGTTGTTGAATGACCTCCTTTAGCTCTAAGCTAGGAGAGCTGATATCAAGGTCAATAATATTCGTGCCCGGATCTCCTGAAGGTCCCTCATCAAACATGGATTGCTTGCCTCTGTCCTGTACATGTACCTATACCTGTGGTGCAGAAGGCGAGACCCTTTCCACTTGATGTGGAGATAATACTCGCTGCGCCGATGAAGTCAACGAGACCCCTTCCACCTGATGTGGAGATAATACTCGTCGTGTAGATGCAAATAAGGCCCTGTGGCCTCTCTGATATGTAACATATGAAGGAGCGCTAACATGCTCGAGCTCAGGAATGTCAAACTGATGTGAAGGCCCTCCCTCATCATGGACAATCTCGGGAGGTGGCTGTGGCACCGTGAAAAAGTCGCGAGAAATGAACTCCTCCCAAGCAATACCCTGCTGTGCCAACTGATGTATCACTATGATCTTAATCAGTGCATAATGATAGATGCTCTTATGCTGCTGTGTTGGGGTCTTCCTTTGTACTAAGGGCACCATCCTCTCTATGTTGCGACACATGAAAAATGGAATATTCATCATACGTACCCTTGTGAAATGCATCAACAAACGGACATGGTACGAATAGAGACGTGAAAATCTGCCCTCACAAGTGAAATATCGAATGATGAGTCTCATCAATGGTGCATACTCATCCCTTAGGAATCTGAAAGGAAAAACAGTTGTTAAATGTCTCATACACCCGGGCTTGATATATGGCTCATAGTGAAATCTGTCTAACTGCTAGCGCTTATTCCATTCCTCCCCTACATTTGGTATCCCAGTGGCCTGAGCAATAATCTCGGGTGACAAAGTGAAATCCACTCTAGCAAGGTTTACATGACCATTCTACAAATGTAGAACAAATAAACGAACTAGTTCTCGGTGATGCTGGATTTGTGAGATCCGCTCACAATATTCAAAACATGATTGATACTGAAAACAGTTCATTGCAAGTGGACAAGCTTGAAAATGAGCCAAAGAAGTGGGCTCCTCCCTGACATGCCGACCACCTTTGCCACCTTTATGATACCTCCTTGGCACCTCTATTTCTGGTGTAGAATCACTGTCATAACTCTGCTCATAAGCTAACTCGGTTTCTGACATATTGTTGAAGACAAGATGGCTAGAATATATATGCTGACTGTGCACACAATTGACTGTAGACTTTTTCCTGTTTTTCAAAATGCTGTGACCAAGGGGACACAAATACAAGGGAATTGTTAGGGAAGGGGAACATTAGGGACATAGGGGCAATGGAAATAAACAAGGAATTTAGGGTAGGGAAAGGATATAGAAATTCTGATAATTTTTAGGGTTTGGGGTGAATTAGGGGATATTATGTTTGTAATAGAAGGGAGGGTTTAGAATTTCGTAGAGGGATAGTGTAGGGTTCTATGAGGAATTTTTTAAAGGAAAATGTTGGTGAATATGGGGGGTAGGAAACACACAACAGGGAAAACATTGGCTGCATATAATTTTCAAAACCCTACAGCAAACTAGACTTTTAAATTCTCACAGCAAATAGAGGGTTTTTTTACATTTAATTTCATGGCATAGCTAGCATAATTTATTTACATACACTTTGCAAAACTGAGTACGAACCATGGACATGAAGCCTACCGGTGTTTTAACTGAGTTAGAGGAGGAGTTTCACACTTGCTGGCGAATTTCTGAGCAAAAATCCCAACGTGTAGCGCGCCTCACCCAACGCGTAGCGCACCCCTGGTGAGTAGCGCGTGAGTAGATTTACATTGGAAAAGGTGTGTTGATGCGTAGCGTACCATGGGTGCGTAGCACGCCCTGGGTGCGTAGCGCGACAATGCTGATGCGTAGCGCGCCCCTCGAACTAGCCCGATTTGCTCACTAGCTTGTAAAATCGCCCTAGAATGGATGCACTTTGCTCTTGAGATGTGAATGAGTTGGTTATGAGGAGAAATGCCTTTATATAGACTCCCTTTTAATTTTTACTTGACCAAAACCTATTTTGTAATGTTTGGGTTGTTGACACTTTTTCAGATTAATAGGCTCTGACTTTTTGGTTTCCCGTTAAAAACAATTGGTTGAAATAATGATTTCTTCTGATAATTTTTTGCAGGGATAGCTCTGATATGCTCTGGCAAAGGAGACCAAGGCTGCGCTTGACCATTTGGAGAACTTGAAAATTTTGACAACATTTTTTTTTTTACGAAAATGAGATGGTGACTTATCTTCAAAACAGAGTTTTGAAGATAAGTGCTTATTCAGTTGTACAATGACGAAAATTATTGAAGTGATGATCTAACAAGGACATTCCACTGGCCTGCTGGTCTTTTACGACTTCTCAAGACAAAAATTGAATCAACCCTAGACCTAAGACCTCAAAATTTTAAAACATGATTGTAAATGACCTTTGAAGACTTATTTTAATAAACAAGCCTGAACCAGCAGTGCCAAGCACGAGGGGAATAAGTGATACAACCCACTCCATCAGAGTTTATGGCATGCCTAACGAAATGCAACTGATCAAAACTGATGGGACACCTAATCATGAAATGCAAAAGATCTTTGATCTCTGATGGAGGACTAACTAGACCGACCCTAACATTGGCTCCAATGGGGATGGTAGCTCCGTGGAGATGCCAAGAACCTCAGATCTCTGTAAGAGCTAGACAGTGCCTTCATCCATTGGGCGATGGAGTCATTATTTTCGACACAAAAACTTGAGAATTTGACTGAAAAACCAAAATTGCTTTGACCAAACTAGACTCAAAACTTAAAAGATTTAGACAACTGACTTGACAAACTTAGACTAACTAACCTTCATTTTCAGAATTATAGCCTTCACCTCGGGCCCCAGACTGAAGATGATAAGTTAGTTTTACATGTGCAATAGAATAAAAGTAAAATGATATGTACAATGATGATGAAATGAGCAGAAAATACTCAGAAGTAATATTTCTTTAACAACCGACCATTAATCGGCCCTCCAGGACATTCATCTCCATTCATTTCTTTGAGAAGAAAATCGTTTTGACCACAATAAGCTACAATCTTATAAGGACCTTTCCATAAATTGTCAAATTTTTCGTGCTTTCCCTTGTCTTCATGTCGAGCATCCCATCTCAAAACTACCTCATCTAGCTGAAATGTGTCTGCCTTTGCTTTCCGGTCATAAATCTTTTTGAGGCGCTCCTGCAATTTGCAAGTGGTTTGAAATACCTCCTCCCGTGTCTGTTGTAAATGAATCATTTGATTAATCCTTCTCTGCATGGGATCTTCCTCACTACCCACTTCTTGAAGCAATTTGACGACCGGGACAGCAAGTGAAGTTGGAAAAACCGTGTCTATTCCGTATACCAACTCGAAAGGAGACATGCCAATAGACTTTTTCTAACTCACCCTATCAGCCCATATTGCATTTATCAACTTCTTGTGCCAGCCCTTCTTACTGATTTCCAACAATTTCTTAATGATATTGACCAAAGATTTATTAGATGACTCCGCCAATCCATTTCCTTGAGGATGATATGCGGTTGAATGTCCCAAGCTGATATTGTACTTATAACAAAACTCAATCATCCTCTTTGACTTAAATTTTGCTGCATTATCTGTGATTAACTTACTTGGGCATCCAAAATGTGACAAAATATTAGTTTCAAGAAAAGAGATAATTACCGCATTCGTGGCCTGCCGGGTGGGAATGGCTTCAATCCATTTTGTGAAATAATCCGTAGCTGTCAATATCCATCGATGTTGTCCTGATGATGCCGGATGAATTTCGCCGATAAAATCCAAGCCCCACTGCTGAAATGGTGCGCTGTCCTCAATTGGTTTGAGAGGCAATGGCTGTAGTTTCTGCTTCCCTTCGAAAATTTGGCATTCATGACAATTCTTAACAGCCTTATATACATCTGAAAATAATGAAGGCCAATAATATCCTGCCCTTAGAATCTTGTTCGCTGTGGTTTTCCAAAACAGATGGCCTGCACAGTCACCTCTATGAAAGTCTTCCACAACTCTTTTGGCTTCTTCTTCTACCAAACAATTCAATAATATTCCACCAAGATCTTTCCAATACAATGCAAAATTTAGTATGCAGAATTTTGCAGCTTTCAATTTCAATGTCCTACTTTTGTTTCTAGGCATTCCGGGAGGTGAAGACAAATGCTGAAGTACGTATAAAATGTCAGCATACCAAGGAGAAGAAAGAAACATTTCAGATACCTGAACGGATGAATTCTCCTCATCTTCATCAGACATGGCAGCAATCAAATTTATGTCTAGAAATTGCAAATTTGTTTCAGCCATTAACTTGGCGAGTCCTTGACCTTTGATCAGCTTGGTTGGTTTAATCTCCACATCATACTCTAATAATGCAGCAATCCACTTACCCCGCCTGCCTTCTGGATCTGCCTGTACTAAAATATCTTTAACTGCTGCATTAGGCACATAAGCTAGAACATGGGAATGTAATAAATACACACGGAAATCTTTCAAGGCCTTTACAAGCGCAAGTGCTTGCTTCTCAATGATGTTATATTTTAATGCTCCATCTCTTATAATCCGACTGAAAAAAGCAATGGGCTTTTCGACACCTTCTCTCTTCTGCATTAATACAGCTGCCAAAGTGTGCTAAGAAGCAAATGAGAACAAAATAAAATCCTGAGTGTAGTCTGGGCTGATCAAAATAGGAGCTGAAGAAAGAGCTAACTTCACTAAATTAAATGATTTCACCGCCTCTTCGGTCCACTTTACCTGACTGTCCTTTTTCAGCATGCTCGTGATTTCTCTAAGATGCTCTGCTAGATTTGGAATGAAGCGATGCAGAAAATTCAGTTTACCATTGAAGGACTGAATTTCTTTCTTATTCCGGGGCTGTTCAATTTGCTGAATGGCTTCAACACGTGCAAGATCAATACGGATACCATCTTTAGATATGATGTGGCCAAGAAGTTTGCCCTCCTCCATGGCGAAAAGATTCTTTTTCGGATTCAGCGAAATGCCATATTTTCTGCACTTTTGGAAAACAATTTTCAAATGATACAAATGTTCCTCATCAGAATTTGAAAACACAGTTAAGTCATCCAGATAAACAACCAAAAACACATCTTTCTCATTGGCAAAAGCCACGTCCATTGCGCGCTGAAAGGTGGCGCCCGCATTTTTCAAACCAAACGGCATCTTTGCATAATGAAACGTTCCCCATGGAGTGGTGAATGTTGTTTTGTCACGGTCATCTTTATGTACTAAAATCTGATTGTATCCGGAATAGCCGTCGAGTAGTGACATCCTTGATGCTCCAACTACTCGCTGCAATATATGGTCCATTTTGGGCAGCGGATAATTGTCTTTTAAGGATACCTTATTCAAATTTCTGAAGTCAATACATAAACGGATCTCACCTGTTTTCTTCCTTACGGGTACCAAGTTTGATATCCAATCTAAAAATCGGATAGGCATAATGATTCTAGACTTATACAATCTGTTTACCTCTTTTTCAATTAATGGCAGTAGCTTCGGATTGATTCTCCTCAAATTTTGACGAAAAGGCTTCTGATTTGGCTTAATAGGAATAGTATGCTGAATGATATTTGTGTCATATGTTTTCAGATCTGAGTAATCCCATGCAAAAACATTAGAAAATGAAGACAGCAATCTGATATACTCTTCCTTTACCTTTAGTGACAATGACTTTGATAGCTTTACCATCTTGGGATTCTCAGCTGTCCCAATGTTTACATCCTCAACACCTTTTTCAGTTGGTCTCAATGTCGGTTTGCGGGCCACATCATCTTGGTCAAACAGCTCCTCTAAAGGAATCAATCCCTTAGGAATAACATTGTCTTTAAGTTGCAGCACGTCCATTTGATTTACTTGTATATTATCACTACCATCATCATGTTCAGTATCTATTGAGGTATCTTTGAACTTACCCTTATTTTGCAGAAACTGATTGATCTCTTCATCATCTTGAAAGACTTGCCAACACCGCTGATTGTCTGGGATGGTAGGACGATGTTTCACATAAATCTCAAACTTGTTGTAGAATTCATCGGAATTTTTAGATTGCTTGCTGCCGTAGCAAGTCCATCAGCAACACCATTTTGTGTGCAAGGCACACATGTCAGGGTATGATCAGAAAATAACTTCAAAATCTCTAAAACTGCATTTCGATATGCCCTCATACGAGGATGCTTGGCCTGAAACTCACCCTTAACTTGCTTTATCACCCTTAACTTGCTTTATCACCAACTTGGAATCACCATAGACTGCAATCTTCTTCATTTTCAGCTTTCTAAGAATCTTAAGGCCAGCAATGAGAGCCTCATATTCCGCCTCATTATTTGAACATTCAAATGCTAGTTTATAGGAACACACTCTCACCTTGCTTGGAACTTTGTCTTGAGCGGAAAAGGGACTTCGAATCCACACACCAATACCAGCACCTTCACTACCTACTACACCATCAAAATCCATGGTCCAAAGACCATCTTCATCTTCTTCCAAGTGTTGAAATTGTGTTAGTTCTGTTTTTTCTGTTTGCTGCCCCTTATCCTTGGCTGGATGCTCCATAGTAGCTTGCTTTTCTCCTTTTTCCTTTTGCAGAACTTCTCTGAAATTTTCAGTGATCTCTGGTATATCTGCCGCCTGAATTAACTGACTATCTAGATCATTAAAACTATCAGCAAATAAAACGAATGACTCCAAATCTGTATGTACATAATTTACAAGATGATTGATTGGCTTCTCTTTGCTGGTTATCATGTATTTCATCTTTTGCTCTCAGTATAGCTTTCTCATTTGACCGAAGACTGGAATTGTTGCATAAGAAAAGTCTAACTGTAGAGTACCCTTCAACTTAGCCCCCCAAGATCTTGAAAGTAGCATACCAAAACGTGGAGGAATGTCCGCCACAACCACATCCATCAATACATTCTTCGCTAGGATTTGATCTAAGCTAACAACCAAATCTTTGATTAGCCCGATACACCTTACACGGTTGGAATCAAATGAATACAAATCATGATATTTCCTTGTAATGTCTAATCCCAACTTCTCCATGATCGCCTTTGGCATCAAATTGTGCGAAGCACCCGAATCGAACATAGCATTGTGCAAAACATATTCATGCAATCTCAAACTGATATAAAAGGGAGGAACATCACTATCAGGGGACTCACCATCCAATGCTGGCCCAAATATCAATTCTGGCTGATCATCTTCAACGTTCACCGTGTCAAACATGGGGTCAAAATTCAGAATTTTAGAGACTTGAGCTCGGTAGCTGCTGTTTTTCATGATTTCAGTCAAAGGAATAGATATTTTTAATTTAGAAATTTCATTTTCTAAACTAAATGCTGAAACTTTGTCGACTTATTTGACTGGAACTTCTCTCCTATATTTGATTATACTCGCGTGATTTGTCCTTTCTGCTGCTGATATCTTGCTGGTTGTAGGATCAATTGTCTCCTTTCCTTTTTTCTGTGGTATCGGTGAATCCATCTTTGGTGCTGTAGCTTCTTTTTTTTTTATGAATTGGATTGATAGGCACATCTCGGTTCCTCAATGAATACTGCTTCTGTTGAGTGGACAAGGCATTCAAATATCCTCTTTGGTAATCATCTAAATCTGCATCATTAGCTAAGATAAAATCTTCATCTTGTTGGGTGCCTGAACTTTCTCCATACTCTTCTTCTTCAGTGATGTAAACGGGCAGATCATCAGGAGTAAAGAAGTGATTTTGGTCCCCTACTACATCAGCATCTTCATCTGAATCTTGACTCACAAAATTCTGCAAAAGAGGAGTCTTGATCGGTTGCTGGGCTGCCGGCTCTTGTACTCTTGGTTCACGTTGCTTAATTCTAAACTGAGGTTGTTGCTGGCCACGGTAATTTGGATTACGAATCTGCGGTTCTGATTTGTCAAGGTTGACTCTTTTGAGCAGTTTTTCCATCTCACGAAACCAAGGCGGTTCTGATGTAGATTCTTCCTTTATAGTCACTCTTTTCTCTGCCTTCAACCGCGCTCTCTTGTCATTCAGATTTGCGTCAACATTAACCGCAATCTTCTACATATCTTCTAAAGTAGGCGAATCTCTATCTCGTAATGAATAAGCCATCTCTAGATCAAAACCATCCGGGAATTTAAGAAGAGCTGATTTTCTAGATGGTCTTAAATCATCCGGAATAACATTATAAACTGTATTGAACCTGATAATATAGTCTTGGACAGACTCACCATGATTGCGTTTGATATTATTGTACTCGGCATTGATCTGAAGCGGATCCTTTCTGAGTTCCCAACAATCTAGAAATTGTCTCTGAAGTTCAGCCAACGTAGGTATACTTCTGGCTCCCAAGCCTCTGAACCATTTTCTTACCTCTCCTCCGAATGTTTGCACAAACAACCGCATAGTTACATCCTCCTCATCAATCTCATATAAATCACAAAAATTTGCCATTTTGTCTATGTGCTGCTGAGCGGACACACTTTGAGGAGTGCCATCAAATAAAGGAATCTTACTCTGATAATCCGCAGGCATATCATGCAAATCTTGAGGAAGAGCGAGAGGAGCAAACCGAGCAGCCATTGCTCTTGGTGGATTTGGTCTGGGAGTAGTTGGTGGAGAAGATGCAACCGAAGTATGAGGAGTATGAGGTGTATGCGGAGGTGAAGCGATGTGGGATGAAGGAGGGGAATTAGCTGTAGATTCTGAATAAGTAATTATAGGTTGCACAGGAATGGTGGGAATGAAAGGCGGTTCGGTGGAATTTTTCGAAGCGGAAGCCGTGATAGTAGATCCAATATTCGCAGATGCAGCTTCTAAGAAATCAGCAATAGTTGCAGCCTGAATGTCAATCTGAAGGTGCCTCAAGATAAAATTTTCAATTAATTTATTATGTTTTTCAACTTTAAGAGCTGCAGCAAAATCAGGATTTGGAACAAGATAATCAAGTGCACTTTCGGATTGAGTTTTAAACAGCGACAATTCAAATTTCTCGTCAAAATCAAGTTCTTCAAGATACTCAAAAATTGCAGGAGATGAATGGGATTTAACCAAGGGAGTCGCCGAGCTTTCTTGACGGAGGATTTTTCGAATCAAGTTTGGATTTTCGTAAATAGGAGGTGGATTCGGATCTGGATTAGCTCTCGTATGTCTTTTTGAAGCCAGTGTGTTTATCAAAAAAATCAAGGAATTAAAAGAATTCAGCCAATCGTTTTCTAGAATCAATCATCCAAAGGTCTAGAACGATCAAAGTACTGGGGTGATTTGCAAAACAAGTTTCACAAGCTAACCGGAGATTGACTGAAGCAACGTTTATCTACTTTCACTAATGCAAAGCAGAAGCGTTTCGAAGGCTACCTGGCATAACTTCAGGCTCCGTCTAAGACTTGTGAAACAAACTCATCAGCAGGCAAACCATTGAGATTTCTTTCCCCAGTATGGTCGCCACTATGTTAACTCTCAAATCTGCCTTAGGCTGAGGAAGGCAAAACTCAAGGCAACATCATACCACGCTCAGCCTCGTAGCTAGCCCTACGAGGACAGGACAGGGCTCTCTCCAGGTCTATCTCAGCAAAAGGTAATCAAAGAAGCTCGAGATGACTGAATTGAATGACTAATTTTAGGCTAGGTATTAAGTGCAGAGGTTTAAAGGTGATTTTTTGGGGTTTTTGTTGAATCAAAGGAAAATGCAATTTTGGGTGCGGGGATAAGACACAGTTTCTGCAGAGGTCTGATTGGAGCAAGGTAGGCAATTGTTTTGATGCTTTTAAAGTGATGGGGTGAATAGATCAGACAGGTGAGGAGCTAAGGAGAGCAAGAAAACGCAAGGGTTCTCCTTAAACTGATGAAAACATGGAAAATTAAACAAATTTAAAGGCAGAGCATAGCAAATTTATGGATTTTACCTTAACACTTCATTTGTTCAATTGCAGAAGATAACAGATGGAAAAATGATACACATAAAAAATTTACAAGTACTGAAAGAAGCACACCATTAAGACATAAAGCCACAAGAATTCCAAATAGTGCTACAAATCCCTGGTCTTCCCTTTGCCAAAATGCTGAAGTAAAATGTACAATAAAGTCTCCAAGCCTCTTCCCAAAGAGTCCAACCATGAAAATGACTAAGAAAATACATAATATAGGCAAGCTAACACATTCCCTTACCTCTAGGGGTCGAGCTCATCATCCTAGGAGCTGTTTCAACCAATTCTAAACAAAGCACTATAATCTAGGCAGTCAAAACAACTTGCCTCTATAAGCTAGGAAACCAATTCATTCATTAATTTTTTGCTATTTTATGAATGGATCTTCTAGAATAGGTAAATAAGTGTCATGTCAACATAAAATTTCATTAATTACATCAAGGAGGGTGAAAAATCCCACCACAAGTCAAAACTGGTCAAACTGGCTGCGTTTTCCTGAGCTGAAGATGAAAATTTTGGAAAATATCCTGATGCGTAGCGCGCCAAAACCCTACGCGTAGCACGCCTTTCCACCCACTTTTGGGGCACTTCCCGGCATCCAAACGGGGCTCAGGTGGGCTTGTTGGAAAGGTATGGACGTCTGATTTCCAGCCCAAGTGGAAGTTTTCAATTTAGTGCCCATTTTCCCCTCCAAAAATGCATTCTCCCAAGACTGCTACTTGTGTGTCCAAAAAGGGGCAGTGAGGTCATTTTTTGCATGTTTTTTGACCTTTTGGGAACCCAAACCTTGATGAAATTCCTTGGAAGTGGCGGAGCAGATGTGTTTCATCATGAAAAATCCAAAAATGCAAACCTTTCTTGAATTGGACCTCCCCATCTTCAGGGTAGCTTGCGGCGCGCTACGCATTGAGGGCAAAAACCTATTTTTAATACAAAAATTTCAAAATTGACAAAAACTTCTCCAAATTTTTTGAGATTTGAGCTGGGGGTGTTTCATCAAGTACCATGCTCCTTCAAAGAGGCTTCGACCAAAATTTGGAGTGGATCGGCCCTTTTTCTCCGTTTTAGTGCCTTGCTCAATCGCCCTTTAAGGATCTTCAGTTTCGCTTTGCAAACATGCATGCGAGCCCAGTAATGATTCTTCATATGGCGGAGCATAACTTTGTCTCTGTTTGCCCTGGCTAACAATTTCTCTAAATGAGTGTTCACCCGGATGAGCATAGACTCTCGCTCAATAGGTGTCAAATCACCGGGTCTCTTGCGGGCCAAGTTTCGGTCTTCTCGGATTCGCCGCAACTCATAAAGAGTGTGTTCATCTTCTAGCTATTTGTTGCACTGCTCCAAGTAGTTGATTGTCCAATTGGCCATTTCCAATTTCTGTTGCAACAAGTGATTCTCAGCCTTTTTTTGTTGAATGACCTCCTTTAGCTCTAAGCTAGGAGAGCTGATATCAAGGTCAATAATATCCGTGTTCGGATCTCCTGAAGGTCCCTCATCAAACATGGATTGCTTGCCTCTGTCCTGTACCTCTACCTGTACCTGTGGTGCAGAAGGCGAGACCCTTTCCACCTGATGTGGAGATAATACTCGCTGCGCCGATGAAGTCAACGAGACCCCTTCCACCTGATGTGGAGATAATACTCGTCGTGCAGATGCAAATAAGGCCCTGTGGCCTCTCTGATATGTAACATATGAAGGAGCTCTTACATGCTCGGGCTCAGGAATGTCAAACTGATGTGAAGGCCCTCCCTCATCATGGACAATCTCGGGAGGTGGCTATGGCACCGTGAGAAAGTCGCGAGAAATGAACTCCTCCCAAGCAATACCCTGCTGTGCCAACTGATGCATCACTATGATCTTAATCAATGCATAATGATAGATGCACTTATGCTGCTGTGCTGGGGTCTTCCTTTGTACTAAGGGCACCATCCTCTCTATGTTGCGACACATGAAAAATGGAATATTCATCATACGTACCCTTGTGAAATGCCTCAACAAATGGACATGGTATGAATAGAGATGTGAAAATCTGCCCTCACAAGTGAAATATCGAATGATGAGTCTCATCAATGGTGCATACTCATCCCTTAGGAATCTGAAAGGAAAAACAGCGGTTAAATGTCTCATACACCCGGGCTTGATATATGGCTCATAGTGAAATCTGTCTAACTGCTGGCGCTTATTCCATTCCTCCCCCACATTTGGTATCCCAATGGCCTGAGCAATAATCTCGGGTGACAAAGTGAAATCCACTCCAGCAAGGTTTACATGACCATTCTGCAAATGTAGAACAAATAAACGAACTAGTTCTCGGTGATGCTGGATTTGTGAGATCCGCTCACAATATTCAAAACATGATTGATACCGAAAACAGTTCATTGCAAGTGGACAAGCTTGCAAATGAGCCAAAGAAGTGGGCTCCTCCCTGACATGCCGACCACCTTTGCCACCTTTGTGATACCTCCTTGGCACCTCTATTTCTGGTGTAGAATCACTGTCATAACTCTGCTCATAAGCTGACTCGGTTTCTGACATATTGTTGAAGACAAGATGGCTGGAATATATATGCTGACTGTGCACACAATTGACTGTAGACTTTTTCCTGTTTTTCAAAATGCTGTGACCAAGGGGACACAAATACAAGGGAATTGTTAGGGAAGGGGAAACATTAGGGACATAGGGGCAATGGAAATAAACAAGGAATTTAGGGAAGGGAAAGGATATAGAAATTCTGATAATTTTTAGGGTTTGGGGTGAATTAGGGGATATTATGTTTGTAATAGAAGGGAGGGTTTAGAATTTTGTAGAGGGATAGTGTAGGGTTCTATGAGGAATTTTTTAAAGGAAAATGTTGGCGAACATGGGGGGTAGGAAACACACAAGAGGGAAAACCTTGGCAGCATATAATTTTCAAAACCCTACAGCAAACTAGACTTTTAAATTCTCACAGCAAACTGAGGGTTTTTTTACATTTAATTTCATGGCATAGCTAGCATAATTTATTTACATACACTTTGCAAAACTGAGTACGAACCATGACCATGAAGCCTACCGGTGTTTTAACTGAGTTAGAGGAGGAGTTGCACACTTGCTGGCGAATTTCTGAGCAAAAATCACAACGCGTAGCGCGCCTCACCCAATGCGTAGCGCGCCCCTGGTGCGTAGCGCGTACACTGGAAAAGGTGTGCTGATGCGTAGCGCGCCCTGGGTGCGTAGCGCACCAATGCTGATGCGTAGCGCGCCCCTAGAACTAGCCCGATTTGCTCACCAGCTTGTAAAATCGCCCTAGAATGGATGCACTTTGCTCTTGAGATGTGAATGAGTTGGTTATGAGGAGAAATGCCTTTATATAGACTCCCTTTTAATTTTTACTTGACCAAAACCCATTTTGTAATGTTTGGGTTGTTGACACTTTTTCAGATTAATAGGCTCTGACTTTTTGGTTTCCCGTTAAAAACAATTGGTTGAAATAATGATTTCTTCTGATAATTTTTTGCAGGGATAGCTCTGATATGCTCTGGAAAGGAGACCAAGGCTGCGCTTGACCATTTGGAGAACTTGAAAATTTTGACAACAATTTTTTTTTTTACAAAAATGAGATGGTGACTTATCTTCAAAACAGAGTTTTGAAGAGAAGTGCTTATTCAGCTATACAATGACGAAAATTATTGAAGTGATGATCTAACAAGGACATTCCACTGGCTTGCTAGTATTTTACGACTTCTCAAGACAAAAATTGACTCAACCCTAGACCTAAGACCTCAAAATTTTAAAACATGATTGTAAATGACCTTTGAAGACTTATTTTAATAAACAGGCCTGAACCAGCAGTGCCAAGCACGAGGGGAATAAGTGATACAACCCACTCCATCAGAGTTTATGGCATGCCTAATGAAATGCAACTGATCAAAACTGATGGGACACCTAATCATGAAATGAAAAAGAGCTTTGATCTCTGATGGAGGACTAACTAGACCGACCCTAACAGACTCCATCAGAGGAAACTGGTTGTCCTCCGGTAATTCCCACGTGGCCAACACAATCAATAACAACATCCAAGAGTAATGGAACATCTTGTTGTGGTCCTATACTTCTCTGTAGTTCGTAAGGAGTGTGTTGTAGAGGTAGTACGCCCATTTAAATTGTACTCCCTCCGCACATTGAGCCACTAATAAAACAACTGGTGCCAGCACCTCATCTGCAGGACACTTCCTCATTACCTTCCTACCCAAGATCTGGGTGGCTACCTTCATCGCAAGGTCAGTTATGCTTGAAATTGAATATTTGCGGGGCTTCTTGACAAGCTTAAACTTGTCCTTCATTCTCTTGGCAAGGTCGTGCTCACCCACCTTTCCACCAAATTCCTTGGCCAAATTCAACCCTAAATGCAGTAGCAATGTGATCCTATGGATTAGCATATTCATGATTGGTATCGGCTCACCCAACCACAGGAACCTGTCATGCACTAGACACAACAATTGTTTGATCAAGATCAAATTTATGGGAGCGTAGTTGTAATGCCGCACCCAGAGCACATTCAACAATCCTTCCTTCTTTAACCCTATAATCCACTTCACTGGCTCCAACACAGTGTTGAGAATGCAACAAGATGATGGAGCTTAGTGGAAAGAAGTCACCTTCACTAAGTGGGCCCGTAGGCTATTTTTGGCGCAAAGTCTATTTTTAGACTATGTCTATTTTTAGACATATGGATCATGGTCTATGAGTTGCAGGATGCTATTTGTGGATGATTGGTCATGTTGGTAAAAATAGATGAACTTCTATTTTTAGACATATGGGAAGTTTCTATTTTTAGACTGCTAGGCTAAAAAAGAACAATCGAATATTATTAGCTCATAATAATATTTGGACTATAAACATTATCTTATCCTCTTGGAGCACTTCAGTTTGAGCTACAGATATGGCACATGCAGCTGTCAGAAGGAAATATGCTTTTCTTGTGGGTCAGTTGAGCTATTTCATGATGGACTTCTGTTAGAACTCAAGTGGTTGAGTTTGGTGGAGTTGATTGAGGAGTTGATGGAGTTGTGTTCAGTTTGACTTGGTTGAACTAGTTGTATTTAGTTTAACTACAAATACACTAGTGATTAGTGATGTGAATTAACTGTAAATTAATTCACTAATTATTAACTCATAAAGCAACTAAAGAATACATCAGTTAACTCAGTGCATGGACAGTTCAATGGAGACAGGTGTTAGAGGTTGAGATTGCTATCAATTGTGACTATAGTTGTGCATGAGATTTGCACAATCAATGGATTGAGTATTGCCAATGAAGATTGCGTAGTTCAGCCAAGGAAATACAAGTTTTCTTTAGCCATTCATCCATTCTCATGCAGGATTGCGCAGTGGAGGCAGGCAAGTAGTGGAGGAGATTTGAACCTGTGATTGATTCAGATCTGAGCTAGTTTGTGTGTAACAGGTGGAGATAGTACTGAGTACTTCTGAGGAGTATTGTACTATGCATTGTTAAATGTTCTCAATCATTATAAATACAGATAGTGTGGGGTTTTTAGCTGTATGCTTTCCCCGGGTTACATACTATGTTAATGTGTGCATGTGATTGATGTTTCATTGTTTTTAATGCTGCTAAATTGATGATCAACATAGAGGACGTTATGTAATGCATGTATTCCGCAATAGTGTATAATTGGGATAATCTCTGTGAATAAGTGTCATATTATTCAAAATTTCTACATGGTATCAGAGTTGTTGATCACCGGATCTATTATTCAGAAAGTGTTTACATTTTATTTCTTGAGGCAGAGTCTGTAATCGTGCCAGGTAGCCTTTGGATTCATCCTTATTTTGGAAGGTGAGATATCCGGTAAAATCCCATATATTCAATATCTGTATGAGAAATACTTTGTTCTCACGAATTTTAGATCAGAAGCAGTTGAGTTTTGAGCTGGTGGAATTCAAATTTGCAGCAGTGTTTTCTTGGTGTCAACATTGCAATGTCTTTCAACGGATTGCGATTGGAGTATGCTCTTGAGGGAAGCTCAAATTATATTGCATGGAGGGATAGGATGGAGGTGGTGTTAGATGATAATGGGTTGAAGGAGTTCATAGAGGCTGAGGTCCCAAAGCCTACGGATACTGCTCAAGTTGATGCTTGGAAAAAGAAGACAGCAAAGTGTCGAAGGATTCTGTTGGAGAGCGTGAAGGATCACATTGTGTCCAGTCTGCATGGAAAGGCTTCTCCATACTTGATTTGGAAAGCGTTGATAGATCTATTCCAAAGCAAGAGCGACCAGAGGAAGTTGGCACTCAAGGATAAACTCATAAACATTAAGTGTGAGAAAGGAGACAGTATGCCCAAGTATCTCATGAAGTTCACTCAGTGCAGGGATGAGCTGGGAAGTGTGGGGGTGACTGTCGATGATGAGTACTTGGTGAGCTTGGCTCTCCTTGGTCTTCTTAAGAGTTTGCATTCCTATTAGGACTCTTTAAATGGTCGGGAGAAATTTCCAAGATGGGAGAGACTTTGGTCAGATCTTGTGCAGGAGGAGATCAGGCGAAATACCAGGGACGGATCTTCATCAAAGGCAACTGACAAAGAAAATTGCACTTTGGCTGTCAAAGCAAAGAAGGGGAAGAACAAGAAAGCTTCTCATTCTCGTGCGAAAGGCAAGAAGCAGGACATGTCCAAGGTGAAGTGCTTTCACTATCACCAGCACGGACACTATGCCACAAATTGTCCACAGAAGAAGAAAAATAAGCAAGCTGTTGGATCTATAGTAGGAGAGACCTTAGCCTCACAGTTTGAGCTTTTTTGTTGATCGCATGCTTGGTATCAAGTGTGATGGGATCAGTATGGTTCTTGGACAGTGGTGCGTCTTTTCACATGACAGGAGATTGAGATTTGTTTTCTAATTTGGAGGAGAAAGATCTTGGAGTGCACATCGAGATGGGCGATGATGGTAGATACAGGGCGACCAGTATCGGTACCATTTCCTTTGAGAGGGAGTCTGGTAAACCCTTCGTATTGAAGGAAGTGATGCATGTTCCAGGATTGAAGAAGAATCTTATCTCTGTGGAAATGTTAGAAGACAAGGGATATGATGTTGTTTTCAGCGAGGGAAAGACTTTTCTGCGCAGTAAGACAACTGGTGAAACCCGGAAGATAGGGGTTCGAGTCAGGAAACTTTATCAGTTGCATGTAGATGGCTGTGCAGCAATGGCATGCAAGGTAGAAGGATTGGTGAGTCGGGATGAGGGCGAGTTGTGGCACAGGAGATTGGGTCACCTTCACCATGAAGCCTTGAAGATACTGCAACAGATTACTACAGGGCTTCCTAAAGGCACTCTTGCACAGTCAGATCAGTGAAAGGGGTGTACTTTGGGAAAATTTGTGAAAGCCACCTTTCACGAGAAGGATAGTCGCACCACAACGATCCTTGAGAGAATTCACGCAGACATGTGTGGACCTTTCTCAGTAGCTTCGACAGAAAACCACAGGTACTATGTGATCTTTGTTGATGATTTCTCTCGAACGTGTTGGATCTTCTTCATGTAGAAGAAGAGCGAGACATACTCAAAGTTTTGTGAGTTCAAAGAACTGGTCGAGAAGGAGTCGGGGAAGAAGGTGAAGGCTCTTAGGAGTGATAATGGTGGTGAATTCATCTCTGGCGAGTTCAAGGGCTTCTGCAGTATAGAAGGGATTCGAAGAGAGCTCATAGCTCCCCATAAGCCACAACGGAATGGGGTTGCTGAGCAGAAGAATAGAACGATCGTGGGTTCTGCATGGGAGATGTTGCATGATCAGGGCCTACCCCTTCACTTGTGGGAAAAATCATGCAATACTGCAGTATATGTGCAGAACCGTTGTCCTCACATGATACTTGGTATGAGTACACCCAAGGAGGCTTATTTTGGTAAGAGGCCTGATATTTCTCATTTGAGGATTTTTGGTTCTAACGTTTACATGCATGTTATGAAGGATCCTAGGAAGAAGCTAGAGTTGACCGCAGAGGTTGGGATATTTGTGGAGTACACTGATACGCCCCATAACTATTGTGTGTATTTGCCATACAGTCGTAAGACTGTTGTGTGACGGGATATAAAATTTCAGGAGGAGAAAGCCATGAAGTGTTCGCTTGAGAGGGAGCCACACTTTCATGCATATGAGGAGCTATTAGTTCCTAAGGATGAGCTTTAGGATGTGGATCAGCCACAGGACGAAGTTCATGGAGTGGAAGAGACCACTCATGCAGCGCCAACCATCAGAGGGTGAAAGCACATGACAGAAGCTAAGCGACTGGCTCAAGATGTAGAGAATGTTGTAGGACCACCTACAACTCAACGTAGAAAAAGACAGTCACCTGATCGGTACACTGGATACATGGCTCTTGTGAGCAAGTGTGTCGTGACTGAGCCATCCTCTTTCAAGGAAGCTGTGGAGGATCCCGCATAGGTAGATGCCACAGTGGAAGAGTATGATTCGATTGTCAGAAATAGTGCATGGGAGATTGTCCCAAGACCGAAAGGGAAATCAGTGGTGGGTTCGAGATGGATCTACAAAGTGAAGCAGGCAGCTGATGGGAGTGTGGAAAAGTACAAGTCAAGATTTTTTCCCGAGGCTTTTCACAAATAGAGGGGATCAATTATGAGGAGACCTTTGCACCTGTCGCAAGGTATTCTTCCATACAGACGATTCTTGCTCTTTCAGCGTAGATAGGGTGGCACATTCATTAGATGGATGTGAAGATTGTGTTCCTCAACAGAGTCATTGAGGAGGAGGTGTACATAGAGTAGCCCAAAGGTTTCGAGATCTTTAGCAGCGAGTCACATGTGTGCAGGCTCAAGAGAGCGTTGTATGGGTTGAAACAAGCACCACGTGCTTGGTACACATGGATAGACAGTTATTTCACCAGACTTGGACTCTCCAAGAGTGAGGCAGATCCTAACCTATACCAAATTGTGGTGGAGGGTAAGTTGCTTATCATTGTACTTTATGTAGATGATATGATTTTAACAGGTGATGAGTTGTTGATACTTTCATGCAAGGATGATCTTCCTAAGGAGTTTGAGATGAAGGACTTGGACCTCCTTCATTATTTCCTGGGATTGGAAATTTGGCAGCGCGGTGATGGACTATTTGTTTCTCAGGGTAAGTATGCTCGGGAGATATTGGAGAAGTTCAACATGTATGGCTGCAAGCCTGTTGACACTCCTCTTCCTAGAGGTTGGAGGAAGGAGGATGCTACTTCAGCAGAAGTAGTGGATGCCACTATTTATCGATAGTTGGTGGGGTCGATTATGTATCTGGTCAATACATGACCTGATATATGTTATGCTGTTAACCAGCTTTCACAAGCTATGGTTAAGCCAACCAAGCTCTTCTGGAAGGCAGGCAAGCATGTATTGCATTATCTCAGAGGCACATCAGGATATGGATTGTGGTACAGACAGGAGGATGAGGTGAAGTTATGTGGCTTCACGGATGCAGATTGGGCAGGGAGCCCAACGAAAAAAAAGAGCACATCTGGAGGGGTATCAGTATCGATTTGACATTAGATTCTTGGTACAATAGGAAGCAGAGATCCGTGGCACTCAGTTCAGCAGAGGCCGAGTATATGGCAGCAAGTTTGGCTACATGAGAGGCTATATGGATGAGGAAGATCCTGCTCAGGTTCTTCGGCTCATACTTGGAGCCTACAGTGATTTATTGTGATAACTAGAGTTGCATTAACCTCTCGGCTAATCTAGTATTTCATGATAGATCCAAGCACATTGACATCAAGTACCATCATATCATAGATTTTGTGCAGTAGAGAATCATGTTACTTTCATACATTCCAACGGAGGATAAGGATGTTGATATCTTGACGAAGGCGCTCAGCAGGAGCAAATTCGAATAACACTGAGGCAAGATAGGGGTTGCTGATAATCCATATCTTGTTGAGAGGGAGTGTTGAGAATGAAACAAGATGATGGAGCTTAGTGGAAAGAAGTCGCCTTCACTAAGTGCGCCCGCAGGCTATTTTTGGTGCAAAGTCTATTTTTAGACTATGTCTATTTTTAGACATATGGATCATGGTCAATGAGTTTCATGATGCTATTTGTGGATGATTGGTCATGTTGGTAAAAATAGATGGACTTCTATTTTTAGAAATATGGGCGGTTTCTATTTTTAGACTACTAGGCTAAAAATAGAACAGTCGAATATTATTAGCTCATAATAATATTTGGACTATAAACATTATCTTAACCTCTTGGAGCACTTCAGTTTGAGCTACAGATGTGGCACATGCAACTGTCAGAAGGAAATACGCTTTTCTTTTGGGTCAGTTGAGCTATTGCATGATGGACTTCAGTTAGAACTCAAGTGGTTGAGTTTGGTGGAGTTGATTGAGGAGTTGATGGAGTTGTGTTCAGTTTGACTTGGTTGAACTAGTTGCATTTAATTTAACTGCAAATGCGCTAGTTGTTACAGGGAAAAGTGTTTATGCAGAACTGCTAATCCCACTAAGGTGTGGTAGCTACCTTAGAAACAAAAAAAGTAAAGCTACTTTCGTTTCTCCTTTATGAAATATAGATGAGAGAAGAATAAAGGAGACCAACCTCTGTCTTGCGCTTGGTTCCTAGTTCAATTCCTCTCTCTTCTGATAGTCCTTTGCTACTTGCTTCCTTGTACGCCCAGCTTCACAGAGTACCTGTAGAATCAAAGTAGCATAACACTATAAAATAACATGGATCTATAATCATAAACAATCTAGGATCAGATGTAAATTGACCATACAAATGCATGAAACATAAATGACACAAGAGTATGGAGGAAAACTTGAATAGCTTTATTGATAATCAAGAAAGAGCCAAGAGAGTTATAACCAGTTATTCTGACCTAGCATCATCCTCTCAGCAAGTAAGCCCTTCTTCACCTCATGCAAAGCTTAGATCACCCAACACTATGATGTTTCCTCAAGAAACCAACAACAATTCCTTACAAGATGCAAAATTCCAGCCTCTGGATCTCTGGGATGAGGGATCCATATATAGATATCTGTAAGGGAGATGAGTCAGCTTGTGACTTGATTAGTGTCTTCCCTCTGATAGTTCTTGCTTCCACTTGGAGATTGATGATCTCTTATTCATCCTTGGTCGAATTCAGAGAGGCAAGTGTCACAGGAGAAGTTTCTGGAAGATTCCATGCCTCTCCACCTTGCGGATTGACACTGCCATTTGTCACTTCTCGCCCATTGCACCCCATAGAAGGGATTTTTGAAATGCAACGCACCCATCGAGTGTACTTAGGTGAGATGCAATGCACTTTGCCTATGGAGCAGGTGAAATGATCCTTTTTTGACCAGTTCTGAGCAGTTTTTCATGGAGAACTTCTGGGAGAAGCTGTAATCAGTTGACCTTGTTCCTTTAGGGGTTAGAACAACACTTTTAGGGACATAGGAGCCCTTGGTTTATGGACATTTTATGCTTAGGGTTGCAGTGCCCAAAAATGTCTATAACAGTTGCCCCCTAAAGCATGAGGTCGTTAATCTTTTTTGATGTCGGGTGAAATGCTTTATCATGAGGATCCGAAGTTCTTTCAAGCTGGGAGGAGACCTGTAATAAGATACAATACAATACATTATCTTCATAATATTTTCATGATCTAGTTGAGGTGGAGATTCCCATGCTCAGCTTTATAAATTCATTTTCATGTACATGAGACAGACAATCGTCTGAGTGTAGACTGATGATTCTGGTAGAGCCATCATCCCTTTGATTGGATGATTATCTGTGCAGCAATGATGTACATTTGATGTCTTTATTTCCCTGAATATATATCACAATCCAGATGGATGAAACTAGATCCGAGGTCTTCAATCTCGTTCGATCTTCACTCGAAGTACAAGTTGGTCCATGTGAGAGATGTTCTGGAGTCGAACATAGAAAGACATCGCCTGATTACCAGCCAATGATGTAAGTTGTTAACAGGCACGAGAGGAATCACCGATAATGACAATGACCCCCAAGGTACTGCAGTACAATTCACGTGGTGTGAATAAAGGACTTGGCGTCAAACACCACGCAAAATCTTTCGGTCGAAGGCCATACATGTAAACCTGTCGCCGGAAGTGAGAAACTTGCCATTGAGGCATGCAAGCTTCAAAGTACTGAAAGGGGTGTTCCTAGATCAACTTCTTGGATAATGAGCTGATGTCGACAAGAAGCGATCCGTCATAGGAGGGCCTTAATGAATCCCACATCAATGACACGGAACGGAGCAAATGATTTTAATGGAGGTGAAAACGATATGGTGATATAAGGTTCAGGGTGGCGGTCATGAAAGAATGGAGCGTAAATGTATTGCAGCAGGTGAGACATAGGTGAATTCTCTAAGTGACTTCTCTTGAACATATCGGCGACATTGACGTGATGGATCGGTAGCATTAACCCCAAATGTGGATGGTGTGATGGGACCATGGTGATGTGACCGGTGAATGAAACAACCCAACCTGACTTGGATGCGGAGTGAAAGTGTCATGTTCAAGAGCGACTTGCTACCAACAAAGTTTCTTCAAGTTTTCTTCGCAATTTTTGCCCAGTCATTGCTGACCATTACCTCTTTATTTTTGTCAAGCTTGAGGAGGATAACATATGCTTGTTCTATAATTTGCCCTTTGGGCAAACCCATCGCTATGTTTTAATGAGCCTAGCAATAGTGAAACTCGTTCTTGTCTGCTATGGACAAGTTTGTCGCTATTAGGTTTTTTCGAGTTTAACGACAAAGATAACTCAGTCCTTTTCATTTTTAGAGAGCCTGAAAAGGGACGTAAAGGAAACTCCAAAATTCCTTTTTCGTCATCTAATCCCTTAAGTCCGAAAAAGTATAAAACAATACAGAAGGGATGAATTTTCGATACTTTTAACGAGCCGAACAAAACAAGCGCTCAATATTTTTGTGTAATAATCCCTCAGGTCCAAAAAGATTAAAATCTAAAGGAGGGATAGAACTTCTGGTCCCTTTAACGAGCTGGAGAGGCCAATGGCTTGGAAATCTTTTCATATTTTATGAGTCAGTTGAAAAGAGCTTAAAGGAGACTCGTCTTTTGAGGAACGAGTGATAAAATTGGGTAGCAGCTCATTCCAGGTAAGGTTTGGAATTTTTCAATCACGGCAGTGTTACAAGGATGGCTAGCGGGATCACTCTTCGCAGCTGTTCCTCAAAAGGGGTAAACAATCAAATGGAGGCGAATGATCGGCCAATACAGAGTGGAGGTGATGATGGGAACACAACCAAGGCTTTAAAGGCTAAAGTACTACATTCACGATGGTTATTTACCAAGAAATAGTTCATTTTTTAATGAGCTTAAAAGCGGGGAGAAACATTTGCTCATGACTTATGTTTATTTTTTAACGAGCTTGAACTATGTGCTAAAACTGCTCGATTAATCCAGTCGTATAATAAGAATGTCTCATATATGAAAACGTTAATTTTTAGAGTTTTGCCCCACATCCTTTCTTTATGCAAGTTAGGAAACGACCAATCCAAAAAACAGATAAATGATCCGCCTTCGCTTGCATGCCAAAAGGTTTGCATGCCCCCAGGTATAAAATAAAGTTTCAAGGTCACCTTTTATTCTACCGACAAAACATTTGTTTTATCAGGAAAGGTCTACCTCTTTCAGGTTACCAAGGATTGTTCTATTCACAACGCAAACAAAACACTTCTTCGGCGATGTCTACCGAAATAGACAAAGGTGAGACAATCCACTCACATAACTTTGGCGAGGGAATCTTATTCCAGTCAAACCCCCTTTTCCAATCACGGACGGGAGTACAGACTAGTCATATATCTCTGGCGGAAACCTACCCTATACCCGAAGCTTTCCTGCCGAAGCAGACCAAGGTGCATGCCCCCTGGGTTTCAGTCATGTCCCCCGAATCACTCGCGCTCATCAGGCGGATGGACTAAAGATTGATGAGACATTCCTTGTGTGAAAAGACCATTCAGGGATGGTATATGACTATTTGCTATGTGTGATCCGGGAAATGAAAGCTGGTCTACGAGCTTGACCACTCTTCCTTCGTGTGGAAAACACATTACTCTAAAGAGTGATGAGACAATGGCTCCCATGCAATAAATATAGTCTCGTCCGAGGAGTAGATTATAATCCAGGGGTCCTTGGACTACCATTACGTTCATATGAACGGTTTTCCCTCTCAATTTTATGGGCACATTGGGAAGGATCCCTAACGATCGTCTGGTTCCTTTGTCAAAGCCTGTTAGATTTCTCATCTCAGGCAAAAGCGATGGCGAACCAAGCGCTTTCCAAGCAGTCGAGGAAAGGATACTCACAGAAGCTCCTTCATCTATGATGGTACCGGCCATAACCATTCTATATATTTGAGCAATGATTCGGAATGGTACACTAGCCGGTAAATGGGGTCTCCCTAGTTGATTCCAGTCGAAGGAAACAACTAGGTTGCTTGGAGGTGGGACCGAATAGACGACCGGGTACAACTCAGACGAACTTCCTTCCTACGGTAAAGGAATGGGTAAATTGCCCCCATGTTCATCGCAGTTTGTGCTTACGAAAAGAATTTGGACGGTGTCATCCTTGTTCTCTTTGGTGACTGTATCATCTGAAGATGGAACCTCTGAAGGCAAGACCGGGTCAACTGCCGCCTCGACCTTTTGACTTTCGTCTGGTATGGGTTCAGATGGTTTGTCTTCAATGATAGACGCTTCGGCCGACCACCTGGGCGGGTCAGCCGGATTTTCAACTAGTGACAGACTCGGCAAGAGTTTTTTATATCCAGGAGGAAGCCGTAACGGCGAAACCAGACGATCGTCCAAAAATCTTTTATCCTCGTCTAAGAAGGGACAACGGTGGACAGCATGATCGCCTTCCCACAGTTTACAAGGAAATCTATATTTTCGTTCTTGTCCTAGGGCTTCACTTTCACTAGTCGACGGTGTGTTTTCAACATGATCATCAGAGGTTGACGACACTGGGTTGTGCAAATGAGGAGACCAGTCCCTTAAGATCCGAGGGATGCAAGGACAATCTCTATGATAGTGGTCTCCTTTCCAAATGACACATGGCGATTTAGGCCTGGTCGGTGCAGTGTGTGGATTTTCGTTAGACGACGCTTGGTTGCCCACTTTCGCTTTTGGCTCCTTCTTCTCTTTCTTCTTCTTTCCCTTCTTCTTCTCAGATACTTTATTTTTGGCTTTACCAGCCCCATCAAGCGAAGAGGAAGGAGGAGAGGAAGAATTTGAGGAAGTAGAGGGTTGGGGAGTAACTCTGGATTCGTCTAGTTGCTGATTCGATTGTTCAGGAATTGCGGTGTTTTGAACGACAGAGGTTGAGAAGAGCCATACGGGCAATCCGATTGTCAATCCTGGAAGTGACAATGTGGCCATGTGGGGTGCACCAACATCTCCCCAAGAGGAGAAGGGACTAGGATTTCTTCCAAGGGGAATTCCTTGGTTGGTGGATTCCATTTTCTCAACCTAAGACCAACGTAGGAAAGGTAATGATTATTCTGTTTAAAATAAATTTTAGACGCTTTGACACAACTTGTTTTTTCAATTTTAAAGAGTTGAGAAAAAACAAAAGATGACTCTAGTCACCTTTGATTTTTAATGAGCCTGAAGTGACAAGTGCTTAGATGGACCTTTTCCGTTAAGGATTCTAAAAAGGAACGAAAGGGACTGCTCTGGAAATCTAGGCAGAGGGATTACCAAACCAATCGCAAAACTGCAAAATACTTTTTACGGTATGGTAGTCAATCTTCCCGAATGCTGTGTTCAGTGCATTGCGATTGATAGGGCGGCAGACACGGCTTCCTATGGATAAAGGATTAAGCCTATTGTGGTCTCCCAAAATATACTCGACGGTACGTGGGAGCACAAGTCCGTACTGGCACTTATCATCTCAAAGTGGAGGAATCACCCAACCAACAGTGAGAACAACAGTTACTAGGCTTTACGACGCCGGAATACTTCTCTAGCCTAGACTTCTAGATGTTGTGCGTTAGGTTCCAAAGCGTTGGATGATTCATTAAATTTATTTTATAGTTGATCTTGCTTAAGAAATTTTCCTTTCAGGTTCACCGCGTGATGTAGATGTACAATTCCTAAAATGCAATCTAAGATGATAAACAATCCTTTATCTTCTTTGTGCAATGAAAATCCTAGCTACTAAGGAACGAAAGACATAATTCTTTCACAAAGAGCAAAGAGCACACACTATATGCATTTTCCTAAATCAAACCAATCAAACAGTCTAAATGCAAATGCACATGCATGTATTTGTTTTCAGCCTTCTTAATATGTGAATGATAAAAAGAAAGCTAATGCGCAAATCTGAATTACTTTTCAAGCGACAATTACTAACAAGTTTCTTTTCAAAACCAAAAATGAAGATAATGACAACATTTTGCGATTTAGAAATGAATACTTGCTTTCGACACTAGAAAAACTACAAATCCAGATCAAATACAACAGTAACAGGGTAATCGACTATCCAGAGCAATCAGACTCTCTTCTACGACTGAAAACGACACTTTCAAATCAAAAAACAACAGTACAATTACGTTACTTTTTTGCAAAGGAGAACTGAAAATGACTCAACAAATACACAAAAACATTTACAGTTCTTTGCACAATGGAGGCGGAATAAAAACAAGGAAAAGGGGTTTCAAACAAAGGTATACTGACTACAGGAAGCAAAATTCATGAATATAACTGAAAAGAATGAACACAGAAACCAAAATTGAGGAACAATTCCTAGTCTGATCAGCGCACCTGTAACACAGTGAATTTGAAATGCAGCACACCTTCTACATTCAGGAAGTGCACTAAAGTTCAGATTCACAGAACAGAGAGTGCGCTGGGCCAGAGACGGGGCATTGCTTGGGTTCCGGGTCACAGTTTGCAGTTCAGTTCAGGGATTTTCGCCGAGCAAGTGGTAATCAGTAAATCAACAACAGGGGTAGATCTAAAGAGGTTACTAGAGCCACCACAAGGGCAATTAGAGAGTTTTTAAATCAGTTGTTTAAGTCATAAACAAAACCCGGAGATTGACTGAAGCGACATTTATCTACTTTTCATTCGCATAGCAAATGCAGTTCGAAAGCTACCTGGCTCGACTTCAGGCTCCGTCTGTAAGTTTATAAAATAAACAACAAGGTAGATAAACAAACAACCTAGTCGATCCCCAGTGGAGTCGCCATTTTGTTACAGGGAAAAGTGTTTATGCAGAACTACTAATCCCACTAAGGTGTGGTAGCTACCTTAGAAACAAAAAAAGTAAAGCTACTTTCGTTTCTCCTTTATGAAATATAGATGAGAGAAGAATAAAGGAGACCAATCTCTATCTTGCGCTTGGTTCCTAGTTCGATTCCTCTCTCTGTTGATAGTCCTTTGCTACTTGCTTCCTTGTATGCCCAGCTTCACAGAGTACCTGTAGAATCAAAGTAGCATAACACTATACAAGAACATGGATCTATAATCATAAACAATCTAGGATTAGATGTAAATTGACCATACAAATGCATGAAACATAAATGACACAAGAGTATGGAGGAAAACTTGAATAGCTTTATTGATAATCAAGAAAGAGCCAAGAGAGTTACAACCAGTTGTTCTAACCCAGCATCATCCTCTCAGCAAGTAAGCCCTTCTTCACCTCATGCAAAGCTTAGATCACCCAACACTATGATGTTGCCTCAAAAAACCAACAACAATTCCTTACAAGATGCAAATTTCCAGCCTCTGGGTCTCTGGGATGAGGGATCCATATATAGATATCTGTAAGGGAGATGAGTCAGCTTGTGGTTTGATTAGTGTCTTCCCTCTGATAGTTCTTGCTTCCACTTGGAGATTGATGATCTCTTACTCATCCTTGGTCGAATTCAGAGAGGCAAGTGTCACAGGAGAAGTTTCTAGAAGATTCCATGCCTCTCCACCTCGTGGATTGACACTGCCATTTGTCACTTCTCGCCCATCGCACCCCATAGAAGGGTTTTTTGAAATGCAACGCACCCACAGAGTGTACTTAGGTGAGATGCAACGCACTTTGCCTATGGAGCAGGTGAAATGATCCTATTTTGACCAGTTCTGAGAAGTTTTTCATGGAGAACTTCTGGGAGAAGCTATAATCAGTTGACCTTGTTCCTTTAGGGGTTAGAACAACACTTTTAGGGACTTAGGAGCCCTTGGTTTATGGACATTTCATGCTTGGGGTTGCAGTGCCCAAAAATGTCTATAACACTAGTGATGAGTGATGTGAATTAATTGTAAATTAATTCACTAATTATTAACTCATAAAGCAACTAAAGAATACATCAGTTAACTCAGTGCATGGACAGTTCAGTGGAGATAGGTGTTAGAGGTTGAGATTGCTATCAATTGTGACTATAGTTGTGCATGAGATTTGCACAATCAATGGATTGAGTATTGCCAATGAGGATTGCATGGTTCAGCCAAGGAAATATGAGTTTGCTTCAGCCATTCATCCATTCTCATGTAGGATTGTGCAGTGGAGGCAGGAAAGAAGCGAAGGAGATTTGAGCCTGTGATTGATTTAGATCTGATCTAGTTTGTGTGTAACAGGTGGAGATAGTACTGAGTACTTGTGAGGAGTATTGTACTATGTATTGTTACATGTTCTCAATCATTATAATATACAGATAGTGTGGGGTTTTCAGTTGTATGCTTTCCCCGGGTTACATACTATGTTAATGTGTGCATGTGATTGATGTTTCATTGTTTTTAATGCTACTAAATTGATGATCAACATAGAGGAGGTTATGTATTATGCATGTATTCTGCAATAGTGTATAATCAGGATAATCTATGTGAATAAGTGTCATATTATTCAAAAGTTCTACACGTAGTGACACTAGAATATTTGTAGAATATGCACATCATAAATGTATCAATCGCCAGGTGGGGGAATTGCTCGGTGTCCACCAAGTCCCAATCCTCTAACTTTAGATGTGGGACGTGTGCTAAGAACGGTCCTTAAAATTTGATCTGATAAGGTAGTAAAGGTGTGTTAAGCTAAAATTTCCCCTCATCTGGGTCCTTCGGGACCTTCATCTTAACTCGGTGTCGAGGGATGTATTCTAGTAGCTTTGAGATAGGGTCTACTCCTTCGATATGAAGATCTTCTGTGCCTTCCTCTTTGCCCTCGTCGGATTCTAGGTTTACCACCTTGCCTTTCTCCTACGAGATGGGCTTCTCTTTCTTCATATTCTTCCTTGGTGACTCGTGCACCAGATGTGTCTCTTTCTGTTTATCTTTCTTCATCTTGGAAGCTTGTCCTATCGACGTAGGCTTTGGCCTAGGTGAGCTCGGTGATTTTGGCACCATGGCGTGCATATCCACACTTACAACCTCAGGGGAAGCTCCCTCAGAGGCCATAGATCCTACAACACTTGTAATTTCTATGGGCGCTGACATGAGGCTATTCAAGAGCTCCTGGGTTTCCTTAGGAAACATGTCAAACACTGAACTGGCCACCAAATCCTAAAAAGACATAGGATTCATGCACAATCGATAACATGACACATAAGCTCTCAACATGCAAAGTGATTTTTTTTGGGTGGCCATTTGTAATTTATAGGCAAATTTGAATTCAAACCCGGCCATTCCCCCCAAAATCTGCTCATAAATGCTAGATTGGCAGTAGATTTTCAAATATCTCGCTCTTAATTTTAGCCTTAAATGTCTCCCCCCCACTCGTCTTAGCCATTTTTTCACTGTCAAAGCATGAACAGTGACCATAACGGTCACTTTCTAGAAGCCTTGTGTGGTCTCTCCTATAACACATCTCCCATCGTGCTTCTATTGATGTTGTGACACTATTCCATCCCACACAATCCCCTAGTCACACAGCTTTACAACCCAGGCAATGTAGATTATAGTCCTGTGCCTCCTTTCAATTGCCTAAAGTGCTAAGATGGTGCTTCCATCATATAGTCATTTGGTCGGATCCCCAGTGTATGGCTTCAATTGGCTGCCATTTATCTTTCGAGGAAACTGATCTCCATTCAACTTCACCAGCTAGACTGCTCCACCTTCGGTAATCTCTTTGATGACATATGGCCCCAGCCAATGCATCTGAAATTTTCCTGGAAATTTATCAATCTTGTTGTCATACAATAAAACAAAATCATTTACCTTGAAGGTGTGTAGTTTGATATGTCGATCGTGCCATGCCTTTTCGCTCTCCTTCTGAACTTGCTGATGGAATCGAGCTAAAAACCTATCTTCTTCAAGTTCGGTCAGTTGCACGAGCCTCTCTTCTAGGGGTTTGTGATCCACCATTCCTGTGAACACCACTATGCATAGACTAGGTATAATATACTCCATTGGCATCACAACTTCTATGACATAGACCAGTCTGAAGGTTGTCTATCCAGTCAGCTTCTTACAAGTAGTTCTATAAGCCCATAGCACCGCGGGTACACACACGTCCCAATCATTCCTTTGTGCAATGCAAACCTTCGTTAGCACATTCTCCAATATCTTGTTAAAGTCTTCGACCATCCCATTACCCTGCGGGTGATATGGTGTGCTCTTTTGATGATAAACTTGGAATTCCTCCATCAGCACGCTAATCGTGTCATTAAGGAAATGCGTACCGCAATCGCTCATCAAAATATTTAGGCAACCAAACCTAGTTAGCACATATTCAAATAGGAACTTCTCTATTGTTGCCCATGTACAATCCTTTACAGGTTTTTCCTCCGCCCATCTAGTCAAATACTCTGTCTCGGTGATGGTATACCACGCACCCATCCTTTTTCCTGGAGGCTGAATCGAGCCTACAAAATCAATTGACAATTTCTCGAATGGTTGTAACGACACTTGCAGATTTAGAGGTAGCTCATCCCTCCATGATGGCATGTCCATCCTCTTACATGCATTACATGCCTTACATTAAGCCTTGGAATCCTTATGCAGTGTCAGCCACCACAACCTAGTACTTAAAGTCTTCTGTGTTGTTTCATTTCTTGTATAATGTCCTACAGTGAAAGAAAAGTTTGTATCGTGTGCCACCAGCTCCTTATTTTGGTGACTAGTATACCCTCCTGAAGCCATTCCCATCGTCAGGAAGTGTATGATATCTGCAAAGTGATTGTCAGCTACGCACACCGCAAAGAGCTACACGTCAAGCAGTCCTTCCTACAAATTAGTAGGCTCCTTGTCCTGGCTTCACAATGACTTCAAAATCATATTCTTGAAACAACAGCAACCATATTCATATCTTCCCCCCAAACATAGGCTTGTTAACTAGGTATTTTAATGTAGATTGGTCAGTATACATCTTAAAATGTTTGTCTAGAAAGTAGTGTCTAAACTTCTGGAGCATGTACACCATTGCCAAACCTTCACGCTCTGTCGTCAAATAGTTCTTCTCAGCTTTTGACAACTTCTTGCTTGCAAACACTATAGGGTGATCCAACTCTCCCTCACCATCTTGTGTGAGTACTACTCTGAGCGCAACAAATGATGCGTCCATATGCACATGAAATTCCTTTTTCCAATCCAATAAGACTAGGATCAGCGCAGTGCCCATGTTTTCCTTTAACACATCGAGTCTCCACTGAAATTCCTCATTCCAACAAAATGTAGCATCTTTCTTTAGCAGCTTCTCCATCGACGCGGTAATCTGGGCATAAATCTTGATGAAATTTCTATAGTATCATGTATGCTCCAATGTTGCACGCAGCTATAGAAGCTGCTAAAGAAAGATGCTACATTATGTTGGAATGAGGAATTTCAGTGGAGCCTGGATGTGCTAAAGGAAAAGATTGTCGTCGCACTGATCCTAGTCTTCCCAGATTCGAAGAAGGAATTTCATGTGCATGTGGATGCGTCATGTGTTTTGCTTAGAGCAGTACTGACATTCCTGAGGAGCACAATTGTAATTCGACACCCCGCGCTGTTGTTTCACACTTCTTGGCACCTCCAAATTAACTATAACTTCTATCTTAGTTGGGTCCACCATTAATCCTTGTCTGCATACCACATGGCCCAGCAAGATTCCTAAAGGAACACAGAACAAAAATTCCTTGAAATTGAGTGCAAACTGATACCTCCGACATGTATCCAGGATGAAGCGTAGGCTACTTGCATGGCATTTCACCATCCCAAACACTATCCAATCGTCAAAATATACCTCCATAAACTTGTGAATGAAGTCCTTCAACACTATGATGAGTATGTGTGAAAAGATCACTAGCGCATTCTTCAGTCCAAAAGGCACTACAGTATACTGAAATCATCCCCACTCGGTTGCTAAGGTTGTCTTACTTCTATCATCTGGCGCGATTTTGATCTGATGGTACCTCGAGAACCCATGAGTGAATGAATATGCTTCATGTCCTCCTACATTATCCAACACTTCATTGGTGAACAAAGTCAGAAAAGGATCATGGACGCAAGCATCATTCAACTTCCTGAGATTTACACATATCCTTATTTCATCCTTATGCTTCTTTTCCTTCACTACTATTGGGATCACCCAATCTGGTTCTTCCACTGATTCAATAATGTCTGCTACAAGCATTTTATCCAACTCTAATTGAACCTTTTCTTTATACTTTGGATTGAGGTAGTAATGCCTTTGCGTGATCGGCTTCGCATCTAGCTTCAACGTAATTTTCAAAACTCCCAATTCCCCTATTATCCCCTCTAAGTCTAAGAATTTTGTAGGGAAGAAGTCCTGGTATTCCCAGAGAAACTCAACAACCTTATCCATCGCAGCATCATCCTAGTAGTACCCTATTTTCACAAACTTTAGCTCTGCCTCTGTCCCAATGTTTACTTGTCTTGTTTTTAGTGGCGTAGTGATATCTAGGTTTTCTATCTACAGCCACTCAACTTTGCAGTGTCCTTCTAGTTCTGGGATATTAATGTTCCTCGGATCCTCATCTTCCTCTTCAGTGGTCACATTGTAGCACTCTAGTGCGTGGCGCAACTAGGTGATCAAATCTGGTTGAATCAAATCCAAGGGATCCAGCGGGATTCTAAAGATTGCTTCTTTGACCTCCTGCAACACCTCATCAATGCAGTCAAACCCATCTTAAAAGTTGAATGTCATCAAGAATCCCTATCTCAAAATATCCCATTCTTCTATGCCATGGCGGAGCTCTGTCTCCAGGTACCAATTCATAGGTATTACATACAAGGTGTGACAAAACAGATGCACTGACTCTGGTTGCGGTTTTTCTCCATAAGCATTGATCCATTTAGCTAAGTGATCGTGAGGCTCACTCCGTACATCGTATATCTCTGTCAATCATATGTCTTTGTGACCAAACCAGACCCTCATCATTCTTCTATATTTTGTGCCATCCATCAAAGTTGTCCTTATGCGTACCCCACCATCTTGTAGGCATAGCGCGTAGTGCCAAGTCCAAGGCTTGGAAGCGTTGCTTCTCTCGCACTTCCCTTTCAAATGCATCTAGAAACTTATCAATGTCAGTTAAACCATCATAGTAAGGCAGACTTCTTACCTCCAATGATACGCGGTGAAACTATTTGGTCATCATGTTACATCATAGCGTAGACACTTCGTGCAATTTATTATGCCAATGTTCTAATTCCTCATCTGAATCTGATGTGCAAGAGTTGTCGTGGTCCCATGCAATATGTCCATCAACTGTCAGATTCACCCAATCTTGATCTCACGTTGTTATCGTATAAATCTAGTCCAAATCATCATCACTTTAGTAATCACAGACTGGTTCAGTGTAGCGCGATCCTTCTGCAGGGTCCAATGGTACTACTACACAGAGCAATTTTCTTTCAAATGACATTGCCTTCTTCTTCAAATTGATCACCCCATTCATGTTGATAACCCAATTGATCCCAAGGAGCACAAGGTAGGAATTGATGTTATCCACAATCTCTATCGCTTCAAAGTCAACCAACATGCTCGCACCTTCGATATTGACTGTCACTCACTGTAATCTTCCCATGGGGATAATATTTTGTTGATTCTCCATTATCAATTGAATAGGAGACCACTGCAGTGCAGGTCTCCCCATCCTCTCAAAGGTCTATTTAGGAAAAGCTTTCATGTCGAACCCTAGATCCAAAATAACTTGAGCCATTTAATATTCTCTTATTTTCACTTTGAATCTCATCTCTCGCCCTGTTCTTGCCTTATGCTTACCAATTTTCCTAACCATGCACGGTCCGACAGGAGTATTATGAGCACATTTATTGATCAACTCCTATAATCCCTTTACAGCCTTGCTATCTCGAAGCAGCTTCATACAGATCTCCAAAAATGTAGTAAGCATGGAGGGGTCCATTTCTTCAGGTTTCTTATCCTGATTTCCTGAGGTAGAAGCCTCAGCGAAGCTTTTCTTTGCTTCCATAAGTTTCTCCCTAGCATGCTCCAGATCAAACCCGACCTCCATTTTTGGAGCTTTGCAAACCCATTCACCTTCTTCAGGATGTTTTCCCTTCTCCTCACCAGTCATCATTCCACTTTGTAGCACGATGTTCACATTAGGATCCTCTCCACAGGATTTAGCCCTCATCATTTGCAGATTCTAGGTAGGCTACTGAGTCTGCAACCTTTTTTCGCGTATCTTAGCTAGTAATACAAGGTAGTCTATTTTTGCGTGGTCAAACTAAGTGCAGTATCTACACAAAATGTGCGTCGGGTTCATGAATTCTCGTGCGTAGTGTCTTGGTCCCCCACAGTTGTAGCAAATCACTTGTCCTCGACCTCTACCAAGTCCTCCTCCACCTCGACCTCGTTTGCGCCCCTAAAATCCTCCTTGCGCTCCCCCAGCGCCTTCATCCGAAGGGAAATTTTATGCCTACACTCTATATTCATGCATTCTATCCATCATTATCTCATAGTTGCGGTAGTTACGATCATCATGACCCACTAATTGATAGAAGTTTCAGAAGAGTTGTTGCGGTGTCTATATAGATTTATGCAGTAGGTGACAATTGACTATCACATGTTTTCTAGCTACCTAACAGATAGCACACCATAGTGTGGGCCCTGTACTTGGCCTACTTGAGCTTCCAGCCTTAGGGGCATTGGCCTCCTGTTGCATCATAATTCATGAATACTAGGTAGTGATCTTTGTCATCCCCTTGACTTTTGCATTTCAGGCACCAAACTTCTTCGCGCACCTCCGTCTGAACTGCTCTATCCTTCTTCAAACTCTAAAACTCTAGATAAAGGCTTTGAAACTACGTCTGAATCTTTTGAACTCCCAAATTATCATCTTGGATCATTGTCTCATGTAATCTCATCGCAATCTCTAGGGCCTCTGCATGGGTTCCAATATTTTGCTATGATAAAGCAACCCTCAGATGAGGCAAGAGAAAAGCCACAGACCATTCGCGGTGCTACCCATCCATAAGATTCATATTGGCTTCACGGATCATGCACTTCAATCTCTAATCTAGATCTTAGGGTGTCTCGCCAGGCTTCAACATGATCTCCTTGAATCCCACAATTGATTGAGCTTCAGAATTAGGCCTACTAAATTCCTTATTCAACATGGTCTAAATATCTGCTAATGAAGCCATCAGGTTATCATTGCAGTACTTAATGTACCATGTCAGCGCGTATTCTTGAAAATAAGTGACCAACTTTGTTTTTTTCATGTCATCATCTATTATACCTTGAGCTTCCCATACTGCCTTCGCGACGAACCATAGATAGTCCGGGTCCTCAATTCCCAAGCCCTTGAAAACAAGCAACTTTACTGCATTCACCATAATAAATAGTGGCGGAGGTGGTGGCGATGTGGGTGAAGGTGTATGCAGTGGAGGTGAATGCGGATGTGGGGTGGGTGGATAGGGTATTCGCAGGAACCCTCATCTTATTAACTGAATAATGCTATGTGGTGAAGCCTGTGATGCTTCCTCATTGTCACTCAGAGGAGGTTCGATCAGTGGCCTATATTCAGGGCCTTTTTTCCCTCTATCCCTGAAGATCTTTCCACTTCCCGTAGCTCCATAGAAAAGCATCTTAATCCAAGTATTTAAACACCTTAAATACTTACCTCGCAATCCCTTAAAGAGGCGACGCTTTGCTTCACTTTAACTGACCGAAGTATTGACCGTGAACTCTATCACGAATCCTCCTATGATATGATCAAGCCAGTGATCGACAGCATGTGCGATCTTATCTTTTGAGGCTTCCAATCTCCACACTAACTTTGGGGTCCATACTATCATACTATCAAGCCTCCACCTTCCTTGGTCATCTGCCAATTTAGCAATCCACTCATATAACTCAACCAAGAAGGAACATAAGAAGATTTCATGTTTCTCGATGTACAAGTATCTGTCCAACCACTTTTATTGCATCAATCATGGATTCTTGTTTTCTTGCACCACGAATTCGTGGATCTTCTTATCCAACCAGTCTTCAATTTCCTTCTTAGTCAGATTCCAGTGATGTGACACCACACATCTTTTTATGCAGATCCCGGTCCCGACAATGGAACCATTTGTTGGCTTAGTGGGCCCTAATCGAGGTTCATCGTTAATTTAGCCAAACAAATTCCTACACTACTGGCCCTTTCGGCATCAATCTGCAGAGTGCGGTCTCAAGTCTCACCCGAAGTAGTATGGGGGGGTGTTGGAACCAAATTTCCACACCCAGAGATGGTAGTGATGTTGTTTTATGCCCTAATTCTTCCTTCGCACAGATCGATAAGCCTTTTACGGCTTATCAATATACTTCTCTTAATCGGCCTCTAGACCTTCACAGAGGTCTACAAATTTCATTCACGGAGGTCTACAACTGTCATTCGCAGACCCTAACCAAGCGAATCAACCACTTACATGCTTCTGTAATTAATCTTACTTATATATTTACCCAGATCGACTTAAGTATCTGACAAGTTTACATGCATTAATATGTTCTTCGCATAAACATATATTATTACTTGAGTTCAGATAAAAATGTAAAAGATATAGATTCACGCATCAATATAGCATTAAATCATGAAACCATCGTTCAACATAACATATCCACATTTATTCATAACAGAAGTAAATAGATCAAACACGGATATTTCCAGAGTAATCTTCTTTATTAGTACTTCAAATCTCCTTACAGACTCTAACTACCCTGTGCACTCATCTATAGGGGTTCGCACACTTAGCTGTGGACTTCTACCTTAGGCCTCTATGCACACACCTACAGATCCTTTCCTCTATTCTACGACTCTTCGCTCTTTTCGCTAATGACCCATTACATTCATCATTCAACTTCAACTACTGCCTTAGACTCTTCTAAGACTCTCCTTTTTATACAATCTGATGGTCTGCACACAATGGTTAGATCTTTTAAAGCCGACACAACTTACATAAAAGAAGGGCGAAAGCCCTTTATGACACTTTACATATACGTGCTCCTTGACCACAAATTATGGAGACTTTACACTTTACATACAAAAACTTGGGCTTTTAACCCCAAAATCGACCCTAGGGCACCCTGTCCCAGCAGATGCCCTAAATGACAAGTTGAATACTGCACCTATTCTCCACGACCCAAATTGGGCCCTCCCTTTTCATATTCATGCTGATGCCTCTCACAAAGTTATAGTACCATATCTAGGCTAGATAGATGAAAAGATACCTTATGCCATTTATTTTATCAGTAAGAATCTGCCGAAAGCCAAGTTAAATTACACAGTAACTGAAAAAGAGCTCCTAGTTGTTGTACATTCATTGAATAAATTTAGACATTACATTATTGGTTACCATATATTTGTACATACTCACCATTCTGAAATTAAATACTTGATGGAAAAACCTAATGTAAATGCCTAGATTATTAGATGGTTACTTTTATTGCAACAATTTGATTTAACTATTATTAATAAGCCTGGTAAGGAGAATGTAGTTGTATATTTTTTTATCCAGATTGACTTTGCCTATAGGGGAGGATGGAATGGTTGATGACCAGCTACCAGATGAACATTTATTCGTCATTTCAATTCTCTCTCCATGGTTTGCTAACATAAAAACTACTTGGTAGCTCCACAATTCCTTCCAAATTTGTCCTCCAAGGAAAAGAGCCGAATCATAAGAAAAAGCACCCCATTCACTTGGATTGGGGACAATCTCTTCAAGCTAGGGCCAGATCAAATTCTTAGAAGATGTGTTAGGGAGGAGGTGTTGATTTGGGGTAGCATAGGATGTCATCTAGCCTCGAAACTCAGTGGAGAGGCTAAGATACATGAGATCTCAAATACCCAAAAATGGTTTGGGCAGATTCTAAACAGTTTGAGAGATATTAAAATAATTAATATTTTTAATGGAGTCCCTATGTCTAAACTTAGGGAAAATAAAATATTAATGTGAATTAATATAAAACTATGTTAGAAGGATCCAAAATTCATGTATCAAGCCAGATTTAATCTTAGCCATTGATTAGGGACTTAATCTTGGCTATTGAATTGTCAATGAGAGAAGTATAAGAGGAGGCTTAAGGGTCACTTGGAGAACACATCGAGTTGATAAAGATTTCAATTTTCTGGGGTAGGGCTTGCTAAGGAAGTCAAAAGAGTGATCAGAGTTGCAGCTGATGGGTAGTGAATATAGAAGCAGAGAGGCAGAGATAGTACCAGGAGGATCAACGCAAAATCCAGGAGAGAGGGACGCAGAGCTAGCCAGAGGTTCACACAGAGCCATCCAAGGCTCACGCAGAGCTAGCCAGGAGCTGCACACTGCCTCAAAGAGCCAGCGTGGGTGACATAAAGGCTCTAAGGGCTAATGCAGTGCCTTCAGAGGTTGACGCAAGGTGACCTAGGGTGACGTTGGGCATACACGGGGGCCAGAAATGGATGACGCAGTCCCCAAAGGTTGACACAAGGGTTTTCATGGGGAATATTGGAGATGGGAGTTGTTGGAGTGCTTATCTAGGGTTTTAGCTGAAACATCTGTCTCTGACTAAGAGGTACTACTGCCAATATTGTTCGCTATTGGGTGAGCCGATTTTGCCACCTATATTGTATTCTGAAACTGCTTAATAATAAAACCCTCAGATAACTGCACTCGTTTTTTCCCTTTGGGTTTTTCGGGGACATTGGTCTAAAAACAATGGTGTCACTTGTGTGCTTATTTTTTTTCCTTCAGTTGATTATCTGTAATATGTTGAGCATGTACTTGTATTTATTTTTAGTATTTACATGGTAAATAACTTGTTAATTAATCAGAACAAGTAGGAAGAAATAAATCAGAAAGTACATGAAGGGTTTCTAACAGTTAGAGTTAGAAATTCCAACATGGTATCAAAGGGTGGTCACAAATCATATGAGAACTGAGGACATCAGCCGAGTAGAGCAGCAACAGTAGAAAATAGTTGTCCTAGGTGACAAAATTTGTTCCTAGTAGAGAAGCAGCAAGGAAGGGGTGATGTAGTGCTTGCGTCATTAAGTTTGAGTCGAGAAGAGGATCAACACAGTCACAGAGGGGAGAAGACTCGACCTATGCAGTGCCCAGTCATATTTCTCAGTTAAGAAGGATTGATGCCCATGGATAAGAGGTGCGGATTTTGCTGGTGCTAGGATTGCGTAGAGCCTAAAAGCTCTGACCTTCAGTTTTGTTGGGGCTTAGGAGGTTGTGGGTAAGTTGCAGAGTGAAGTTGGTGGGGTATTGTAGCCAGAACAATACCTAATAGGAAAAGACCAAGGAGGAGGGAGTTGCTACCAAGGGCTTCTAGCCAAGAAATCTGGATCAGTGATGCAGCGACACTAAGGATCAGAGTGGGGGTATCTTGACATTGGCATAAGGTTTTCAAGGAGGGAAATTGAGGCCCGAAGGGAGTCACACCGAGAACTTCTAGAAGGGAAGTAGAGGAGAAGTGAGATGGTAGTGAACAGGGTAAGAGACTAGGATAGACTGGACTGAGCCTCAAAATTCATAGTCTAGAAGGCCATAATCTTATCCGTTCTAGATAGGAACCATCTCAAGCAATTTACCTTGATGAAAATAGTGGTCCCATTTGACCTGGATGATAATGATAAGTACGAGGATGGAATGGCAAGGTCCAAGAGCATCATCCTTGACAGGGTCAAGGACCATGTAGTACCACACATTTCCAAGAAGAATACAAAAAATGTGATGTGGGAGGCCCTAAATAAGTTGTATCAGCATACTTCTGTGCAGAGGAATATGCTACTAGAAAATCACTTGCGGTCATACCAGTTGCAGAACGGAGAACATATTGACCCCTTCCTCAGCCAATTGAAGGAGATCTGGGATCAGCTGACTTCCATAGGGGCCACACCGGATCAAGAATTGATGGTGAGAATAGCCCTGAGCGTAATCTTAGAAGACTGGGAGGTGTTTGTTCAGAGCATATTGGGCAGGGCGACCCTTCCAGATTGGGAGGAAATGTGGGCAGCTCTTCGCCATGTATAAATCAGAAGGCTAAGTAAGGTGGGAAGCAGCGGCAAGGGGATTAGAATCAAGAAGAAGGAAGAGGAGGATGTTGCCCTAGCATCTAAGGGAAAGCAGGAGAAACAAAAGAAGAAGGACCTCTCAAAGGTCAAATGCTTGAACTATTGGGAACTAGGTCACTATGTGAGCCAGTGTTCGAGGAAGAAGAGCAAGGGAGAGGCTTCCCAGACCAAGGTTGTGCCAACAAGGGTGGAGAAGGAATTGGAGGTAGATGATGACTGTGGCATGAGTGCTCACACGCCACTTGAGTAGATGTGGGGAGACATCGAGCTCTAGTCAGGCGAACTATAGGCAATGAGGGGCAAGATCCTTGAGGTACCCAACCTCTTAGATTATACCTTGCTACAGGAGACCCGAAGAGGAGTAGCAAGACAGGAAGATGTCCGTAGAGATGGATGTGGATGGAGCAACAGAGGGAGATATAGTGCAAGAGTCCCAGGACAACATGAGGGAGTAGTGGGGCATGCACAAAGTTGTTGCAACAATGCAGAGGTCAGAGAGGGAGCACTTATCAGTGATAGAGGGAGCTTCAGCATCGAGACTGTTTCTTGACTGACGGAGATGGCAGATTTGGGAGATCAATTACTTACTTCTCAGTAAATGAATTGTAGTGTAGTAATTATCAGTGGCAGTGCCATGGGCATCATGATGCAGCATGATGAGAGGGATTGCAGTGCACATGTAGTAGTGCTAGTGGCAGAGCCATGGGTAGCAGCACAAATGCAGAGGGAGTTGTTCTACATATGAAAAAATGGTAGTGTAAGGGCCATGGGTAGTATTACATGATGTAGCAACTTCAGAAGATGTTGGGCAGCAGGCCTAGCATCAGCATAAGGACAGATGGCGATGATCAGAGTGATGCTCAGTTAGGAGTATTATTAGAGCATAGTCCTTGCTAAGAGGGAGTGTTGACTTGGGTTAGCATCAGATGTGATCTGGCCTCAAAACTTGGTGGAGAGGCTAAAGCACATGAGATATCCAATACCCAGAAATGGTTTGGGCAGATTCTAAACAGTTTGAGAGATAATAAAATAATTAATATTTTTAATGGAGTCCCTAAGTCTAAACATAGGGAAAATAAAATATTGATGTGAATTAATATAAAAATGTGTTAGAATGGTCCAAAAGTCATGGATCAAGCTAGATTTGAACTTATCCATTGATTAGGGACTTAATATTGGTCGTTGAATTATCAATGAGAAAAGTATAAGAGGAGGCTTGAGGGTCACTTGGAGAACACACCGAGTTGATCAAGATTTCAATTTTCAGGGGTAGGGTTTGCTGAGGAATTTTAAAGAGTGATCAAAGTTGCAGCTAAGTGGCAGTGAATACAGAAGTAGATAGGTAGAGATAGTACCAGGAGGATCAGCGCAAAAGGCATGAGAGAGGGACGGAGAGCCACCCAAGGGTTCATGTAGTGCCAACCAGGGCTCACGTAGAGGTAGCCAGGAGCTATGTAGTGCCTCAGAGAGCTAGCATGGGTTATGCAGAGGCTCTAAAGGATGATGTAGTGCCTCCAATGGCCAATATAGGGCAGGATAGGGTGACTTTGGGCAGACACTGGGGCCAGAAAGGGCTGACGCAGTCCCCAGAGGCTGACACAGGGGTTTTCGTGGGTAGATTGGAGCTGGGAGTTGTCGGAGCGTTTATCCAGGGTTTTAGCATAAACATCTATCTCCAACTGAGAGGCACTACTGCTAATATTATTCTCTATTGGGTGAGCTGGTTTTGGAACTGAGATTTTATTCTGAAACTGCTTAATAATAAAGCCCTCATATAACTGCACCGATTTTCCCACATTGGATTTTTCCAGGGACATTGGTCCTAAAAGAATGGTGTCACTTGTGTGCTTGTTTTGTTTCCTTCAGTTGATGATCTGTAATGTGTTGAGCATGTACTTGTATTTATTTTCGGTATTTACATGGTAAATAACTTGTTAATTAATCAGAACAAGTAGGCAAAAATAAATCAGAAAATACATGAAGGGTTTATAACAGTTAGACTCAGCAATTCCAATAGGAGGAAGTCTTTGACATCCTTTTGGCCTGTCATGATGGGCCTTATGGAGGTCACTTTGCAGCCAAAACATTCCCAAGAGGAGGGAATTGTCCTGGATTCCCATCAGAGGGGGAACCTGGGTTAGTGAATCCCGGAAAAGTTGCCATAGCAAACAAAAAGAAACCTACTCGAGCTAACGCACACAAGATCTAACCAGGTGATGTCAACGTGGCCGAATAAATTTTAAGACACTGGAACCAAACTTGACCTTTTCATGTTTCAAGAGTCGAGAAAAGGACGAAAAGATGACTCCAGTCTCCTTCGAATGTTTAATGAGCACGAAGTGACAAGACGCTCACAGGCACCTTTTCATTTAGGGAGTCTGAAAAGGATCAAAAGTGACTGCTCTGGAGACTCTAGGTATAGGGTTTACCAGGTGACCCGTAAAACTGCTTATACACCTCAACAATCGTATGAGAGCCAAGGACTTTCCGTACTGCAGTCAATCTTCCCGAATGTTGTGTTCGGTGCGTTACGGTTCACAAGGCGGCAGACTCGGCTTCCTAAGGATAAAGGATAAAAGCCTAGTGGGGTCTCCCTATATACGCGACGGTACGTGGGAGCGCAGTCCGTGTTAGACCACTATCGAGTCACAGAAGGAGGAATCACCCAACCATAATGTGAAACAACAGTGACTATGTTTAAAGACACCGGAACACGTCTCTAACCTAGACCTCTAGATGTTTGCGTTTAGTTCCAATGCGTTTTTAGATTCATTCGGTTCATTTTATAGTTGATCTTGAAATTAAGTTTCGATTTCAGGTCCTATCGTATGTTCTCTCACAATTACCTAGATGCAAACTACATACCAAAGAATTTCATTTTGTTCGATGAATTCTAGCTATGACAAGGTAAAGAATTTTTTATCAAACAAAACGAATACAAGCAAACAAACAACCTAATGCAGCTAAAAGCAAGGAAAGGAAACTTTTTCTTTTGAAAATGCAAATCAACGAAACGTTCTTTTCCTTTTCAATTCTCAAAAGCAAAGCTACTAGTTTGATTTTCTTTCAATGGCACAAAGCATCTAAATGAATTTGGAGGAACCAGAACACCAAGCAAAACGTCCAACAAAGATTTCCAAATCAAAAGGAAAACCAAGTTCTGCACGAGCTATGTGATCTAAGCTCGGCAAGACAAGCAAGGATTCAAACAAGGAGGAAGCGAAAACCATTCAGAAACACAACCAAAAACACTTCAACAATCACTGAACAAGTGCAACAACAAATCTGAAGTTGGTTGGTCAAACAGGAAAACAAGATCCCTACGGAAGGCTTGACACACACACGGCCACTAGATGCCCTAGGGCTAGAGTGCGAAATCAATGGAGAAAAGCAAACACCCGGAGGATAAGAGTCCCAACCAGTCAAATAGAGATCCAACACAATCCAGCAGCTGTAAAAGTGATGGCGGAAAAACAAACCAAGCAGCGAAAGCAAAGAGGAAGGTATTTGCAAAAACCGAAAGCTGAGCAAAAACGAAACCCTATGGAACAAGACTTCGCAAACAAACAACTCAGAGTTCAGGTAATGAAAAACAAGTCACAAACCAAGTGGAGAGAAGAGGGGAAAGCTAAAGCAACAAGTTCAGGAGGATAATCTGGACAAAAATGAATTCTACAGGATCAGCGCGGGTAGCCTTCAGCAACTCGGCGCTGACAGGAGGAGGCCTGTAGCAACTTTGCGACGTCAGCGCGGAAATACACGGATAAAGCGCGCTGTCTCAGAAAAACGAGGTCAGCGCGACTATTAATCACACAGGCGCGATGACAGGGAGGACAAAGAAGCAGGTGTGCGACGTCAGCGCGGAAGCACACGGATAAAGCGCGCTGTCTCTAAAAACGAGGTCAGCGCGACTATTAATTGTACAGGCGCGATGACAAGGATAACAAAGAAACAGGGGTGCGACGTCAGCGCGTCTGTTCTGAATTAAACCGCGACGAAGGTGAAAACGAGTAGAATCAAGGCAGAAAACTCCCAAACCAAAGGTAGAAAGTCTTTTAACAGTCAAGACACTTCCTAGATGGACCCAGGAAGGCTATAAGCAAAAAACAATCCCCAAAACTTGAAAAGAGAGAAAGATCAAATTCAAACACAAAGAGTGGACACAAGAGGCAAAAGGCTGATCCCCAGTGGAGTCGCCAAATTGTTGGAGAGGTAAATCCCCTCTACGGATAGAGGCGATCCCTACTAGCCTAGCAAGGGTCTAGCAACAATCAAACAATGCTGCTATGCATGTTCCTAATTACAATTAAACAAGAGGTAAAGAGCACCTACTTGGATTCCAGTGTCGTTGTTTGACGAAGAGATGCCACCTTCGCTCCTTCCCTTTGCCTGGTCACGATCTTCTGCGATCTCCGCAAATAGATACCTGCACACACGAAGAGGAAACAAACACAAGCGTGAAATCTAATAAAAGCAACCATACATCAGTCAGAAAAGATGTAATTCACATTTAACCATTGCATAGACAAATGAGAATGGAACAATAATAGCAGTCATCTATTATTAATCAAACAGAGAAGAGTACAACCAAATGTTCTGACGTCGGTAACCTTCTCAGGAGGGGCCAGTCAGCGAGTGTCCCAAGCATTCACCTTTTGAAATGATTCTCCCAAGACAAGCAACTTTCTCTCTCTCACACAAGCAACACAAAACAACCTTCCCTAAGCAATCAATCAATTCCACACCTAGCACACCAAATACCTATAGTAGCAGCAATATGAGCACTATAAGCTCTATACAATCCAAGCTATTCAAAACTAGCTGCTCATGGTAATGGTGGAAGTTTATATAGGAGAAGGAGCCTCCTAAAAGGGTGGAAGGACGAGCTTATCCTCAAAGGAAGTGGTTGAAAAGGGTCGAACAGACATGCCATAGAAGGGAGTCGATACTCACAAAGCCAACAACCAAGCCTGGAGTTATCTGGAAGGCTGGCTGTTGGAACAAATTCGCCCAAACAGGATCAGCGCGGATTATAAGGTAACTGACGCGCTGACGTCGCGCCTCAATAACTGGGAAAGTCATGTCAGCGTGACCCAATGCAAAGGAGAGGTGCGCTGGCTCATGAAATGCGACCAGCGCGGAAAAGTGATGTGCTTCTGCGCTGGCAGCGCACTGAATACACTACGAGCCGCCAGTCATCGCGGATATTTTAGAAACAGACGCGGTCATGAGGAAAACTTTGGAAAAATGGGTTTTGGGCCAGTTCAGAAGGCATGAACTTGATTATGGTGAATTCCTGACACAGTAGGGTGACTGACAGGGAGACAGTGACAAATTACTGTGTAACAGATGCCCCCTAAAGCATGAAGACCGAGAGAGTGGGAGGGGTGAAATGCTTTACAACACTCGCCAAACTGGAACACCACCAGGAAGGACCGAATATCTCTGATAATCAAGTACATGCAGTCTAGGCATGGGCACAGCCATCCGAAAGACATGTGAAAAGGTCCGTGGAATGGACGTAGCCACCCAGCTAAAGAGACCAGAATAATGACAAGGTATGGCCGCAGCCATCCATGAAGACTCAGGTATGGGCGCAGCCATCCATCAATGAGTCATGTAATGATCATCCACAAAATCGCAACCTGGACCATAACAGACAGGGATCCAGGGTCTTGCGCTCCGTCCCGACCCGAACAAAGTACAAGTTCAAGCATGTGAATACATGAGCTGGAGTCGAACATGCATGAACATCGTCTGATTACCAGTCAATGATGAAAACTGTTAACAGACGCGAGAGGTACCACCAATAATGACAATGGTCCTCAAGGTACTGTAGGTACAATCTGCGGCATGTGAATCAATGAGCCGGTGTCGAACACCCGCAGAATCATTCGACCGGAGGCCAATAATGAAAACCTCGCGTCGAACACGAAGAACCTGCCATTGAGGCATGCATGCTCCAAGGCACCTGAAGGGAGTCTCTAAGTCACCTTCCCGGATAATGAGCTGAATTCGACAGGAAGTGACCTTGATCGAAGGTGGGCCATAATGTTTCCCACATCGTTGACACGAGACAGAGGTAAAATGATTTGTGTGAGATAGCAGAAGAGGTTGTATTATTGCATAGGTCAACTTCTCTTGAACATATCGGCGGCACTATAGCGGATTTGGCGGTATTTGACATCAAATGAGCAAAGGGTATGGTGACGATGGCAATGAGCAGATGAGAGGTCAAATAGGATAACCCAAACCCACGGAGGCCAGTGAGAAACAAGATGAGATGGGCCCACCCAGACACGAAGCAAAGGAGTGCCATGTTCAAGAGCGACATACTGCCGACACGACTATGATTACAGTTCCATTTTCCCCACCATGTCTGGCAGGTACCCCGATTATTTTTGGATGACAAGCTTGACGGGGATAGCATATGCTTGAAGAGTGTCATTTCGACAATGTCCGATGTCATCAAGTGTTTAACGAGCCTGACAAAGGAAAAACTCGGCGTCTTTTCTTGTTTAGAGAGTCTGAAAAGACAACGAAAAAGGAGACTCCAGGGAGGTCCTTTTTCGTACAGTTGTGTCTCTCGAGCCCGAAAAAGTATAAAACTATGCTCGAAAGAACTGCCCGACCATTACGATCGAGGAGTACTTTTTGTAAATAGTGCTTTCGACCCGAAAAAGTAAAAAAGCGGTCGGAAACACGTCGTTTTAGAGCCGATAACGAGTGCGAAACGACAATCACCCGGCAATCTTTTTAAGTTACACGGTCGGAAAAAGAGCTTAAAATGACCGCCTCTCGTTCCCTTTAACGAGATAAAAGGAGGCTCGGCCATCTTTTCTTGTTTCATGTCGGAAAAGAGCTCAAAGACGACATTTTTCTTGGGACCAAGTGTTTTTAGGATCATTATGATTTTCACTGTTTCTGAGGACCTGCACAATAAAAATACCCGCATAAATCCGTTCGACATGTTAAAAACATATTAAAACAGAAGTGCTAAATCCATGGTAAAAGCATGACAAAAACCCACATCTGCAAAATCTATAGTTAATTGAGCCATTTTTACTATAAATAGGAGGGTAAATAGTCATTTTTACCATTGTTACCATATTGAGCCTCTGAGAACGTTGTGAAGCTGTTAAGTTGACGGAGCAAATTCTTCCCCGTGCAGACACCATTCGGCGAATGGCTTGATCTAGGTAGGTTCCCCTTGCCATGCGCTCCATTTTGATTATATTTAGCAAAATTTTAACGGTGGAATTCACCCATTTGGGCAAATTTTTTGAGTATGGGTGCGCTCTCGGTCAGCGCGGGTTTCCCGCTCAGGTCCGAGCTAAACCGATTTAAAATTACACGTACCAGCTTTTGGGTCAGCACGGAAAACCCGTGTTCTTCCGCGCTGATCCAATGAAAAACAAAGGGGCGCCATTTTCAGCGCCACTGTTTTTAAAACAGTCGCGCTGGCTCGGAAAAATATGAATTTTAATAAATTGAACGTAAATTTTTCCACCAACGGCAATCTAATATTTTTTCATGGCTTTGCAGGGCACAATGTCTTTCGTGTGGCAAGAGAGAGCTCACGATAACGAGGATATAGTTGCATATGGGCTTGCCGAATGCCGGAACGCAATGCGGGCATGCGGTTTCCTAAAGTTCTTCCTGACTCCGCGCCTGAGGGCGCAACCTGACTTGCTGGAGTTCCTGATCAGAGCTTGGAACCCAGTAGATGGGAAATTCACCATCCGCGGGCAAGATATCGAGTTTGATGCCTCGGATATCTATTTTTTGACTGGTTTGTCACGCCGGGGCCAGAGGCCCATCCTGGAGGGGCAGCGACCCAGCGGCGAGACTCTAGACCAGCTGATGGCTAGGGTATGCCCAGGAGCTGAAAAGACACGGAGTGGGAAGGTTGCTATCCCGACAGTGCGGGACATGCCTCTCCGCACGATACTCTTCCTGGTGACACGGGCAGCGGGTTCTTTGGCCAACCATGAGGCCTCGAAGAACCAACTATTGTTAGCTCTGGAGTGTCTACAGCCCACCATCTTTGACTGGGCGACTGCTGTGACTGCTAGCATGAAGAGGCAACTAAGCAACTGCCGTCGTGGAGAGACGAAGCAGTTCGCCTATGGGTCACTCCTTCTGCCGCTCATGCTGGAGCGGGTGCCGGTTCTACAGCTACAGACCATGGCTGTGGATCCACCTAGAGGTCCCCGGGAGACGAGGGCCAGTCGATGGGCCCGGGTCATGCCACGTGGAGGTGGTGGTCGCCCAGTATCTTGGGGAGTGTACTTCAGAGAGTGGCTGGAGCGCCAGGTTGTCATTGTGGAGGACTGGCCGTATGCCGGCATGGATTTCCGCAATGATCCAGACATGCCACTGCCCGCAGGAGAGCATTGGGATGACGGAGGTACGTCACTTGATCTCATTTTAACATTTTTTAATGTTTTTGATTTTTCATGTACATGTCTTAATGAAAGTCACTGTATGCAGATGTGGGACCTGTGAGACCTGTGGGCCTAGCCCTAACGGCACGGAGAGAGGGACCAGACGCTGGAGCCTTGGCCTTAGTTCCTCCAGGGGTGGATACATCGGAGACTGTGGCCCGCAACCTTGAGGGTTTGCTGGAGGGAGTGCCGGACTATCAGGGGGTTGAGGAGGTCCCTATAGAGCACCAGATCCACACAGTGGGGGTGGCACCCAGGCTGCACCGCCTTTTGAGGCGGGTGGCACGAGCGGCTGTATGCTACAGAGAGCATAACCCAGCCCACTAGTCGCCTAGGTTTACTTCTATTGTTGTTTTGAGAGACATGTGTCTCGGATGTATTGAGAACAGTGACTCTATTTTTGACATATACACTTATTTTTTAAGTGCCTTGGTGCGCCACACGATATATATATATACATACCGATTTTTGGATGGATCTTGTTACATATGATGATGTTTTGTTTATGTTATGCAAATGTTCAGTACAAATGTGATCTTATGTATGAATTGCACAACACATGACCCATGTATTTTAATGTTTTTAATGCAAGCTTAAAAGCACACACGCACGCATGCAAACTATGCTTGAGAAAATATCTTATATGCGTATGCCTATTCCTGGATGGATCTTTTCTTCATGTAATGATGTGTTTTATATGCTATGCGACTATTCGACACACATGTGATCTGATGTATCTACGGCATAACAAACGACCCATGATGGAATGTACACATGCACATATATTTTATTTTTATGAAAGCTTGAAAACACACATGATAATCACGTATGCAAACTATGCTTCGAAAATAGATTTTATTTTTGATGCAAGCTTAAAGGCACGTATATACATGCAAACTATGCTTGATGGGAAAGGAAACAGGCATGCCCCCAGCATCGTGTCTCAATTCGAGGTACATGCCCCCCAAGCTTCAAACCATTGAAAATGGGTTGAAGGTTGACAAAATGGTTATTGCGCTCGAATTGCACGAGCTCATGTTTCATTGTTTTAACGAGGTTGACACAAGTAAAAAAACTGTCCTCGGAACGCCTTGTTTCATTGTTTAGTGAGCTTGACACAAGACAAGGAACTGTGCTCCATCCAAACTTCGTCATAATGAACAGGAAGTGGGGGCCCCCAATAAAGTGGCTCCGGAGGGAAGGCCAACAGCTCGGAAAACAGGACCTAATGCCCCCAGGACACTATGGACGATGGTGTCATCACTGGGTACAGGCACGGGGTGGGTGGCCACATAGTTGATTTGCGGCGAGGCAGATGCAACTTGTGGATGAAAGCCAGGAGGGAAGGACAAGTGCGCTGGAGGGGCTTCTGGACGAACGAACGATAATTGATCGAACGTCACGATTCTTCCGTCGTGTGGAAAGTAGACCACACGGAAAAGTGAAGAAACAAGGGCTCCCGTGGCATACACATAATCACGACGAAGGAGAAGACTGAAGTCTAAAGAACCTTGGGTAACTGAGATGTCTATATAGACAGTCTTACCCCCCAAAGTAATAGGAAACTTCGGGAGGATCCCTAATGGCTGACTCGTTCCTCCATCAAATGCGGTGAGATGCGGTGTGACAGGTACGAGCAGTGGGGAACCCAAAGCTCGCCAAGTAGTAACGGGCATGAGACTAACCGATGCTCCTTCGTCTAACACAGTGCCGGGCAGCGCCCGATTGCAAGCATAGGCGGTGACCCAGAAAGGCACATGGGATGGAAGGGGAGGGGCAGTCAAGCGACTCCAATCAAAGGAGATGACCGAACTACTTGGTGGGGGAACCATATGGTTGCCCCCCTGCTCGGAAAGAACCGAATCTAAATTCTCCGGAGAGGTTGCAGGAGAACCTTTATCAAGCTCAGGAGAATCTAAGGAGACGAGAAGAACATGAGAATTTTGCTCTTCCGAAATAGAGTGCTTGAGAGGAGGTGAACTCGAATCAACACCCTTTCCGACCAACGACGGGTCTAAAACAGGCTGGGAACAGCCAGTTTCGGGAAGAGGGGCCTGGAAAAAAGGGGAATCTGAAGCGATCTCTTTGTCAACAAGGGCGCGATCTACAGCTGTAGAAAGACGTTGATAACCAGCGGGAAATGGATTCGGAGGAGCATCAAGACTTTCCAACGCAGCAGAGGCTTTATCCATGAGTGGACAAAGGTGAAGGGGATGTTTGCCTTCACAAAGTCGACAGGGGATTCAAAGCTTCCCTTTCTCCTTACCATTCCCAACTGATGAGGTAGCATCGCCATGATCATCAGTGGACGATGAAGGGCGGGCCGGATCATGAGACCATACTTCTAATACCCTGGGAATGCCAGGACAATCACGAAGCAGATGGTCCTCCCTGCATAATCGACAAGGAAACTTAACCTTCCACGGAGGAGCAGAAGGTGACCCGACTTCAGGTGTACTGAAGTGGATAGCTGGACTTGAGAGGGGGACTGTGTGTGTAGGCTCTCCCTTAGGGGACTTCTTCTTCTTGGTCTTCCTCTTCTTTTTCTTAGCCACCTGGTTACCCACATCGAGAATTTCACCAGGCGAAGTACAAGAAGACGACGTAGAAGAAGGCGTCGAAGGGGAGAGATCCACCTTAGGATCAACATGATGTTGTTCAGGTGGAGGGACCGATGGACTAACAGCCGATATGGTAGGGACCAAAGAGGTTGAAAACAACCACACAGGCAACCCGACAGTTAACCCTGGTAGGGACAACGTCGCCATATACGGAGCACCAACATTCCCAAGAGGAGGGAATTGTCCAGGATTCCCATCAGAGGGGGAACCTGGGTTAGTGAATCCCGGAAAAGTTGCCATAGCAAACAAAAAGAAACCTACTCGAGCTAACGCACACAAGATCTAACCAGGTGATGTCAACGTGGCCGAATAAATTTTAAGACACTGGAACCAAACTTGACCTTTTCATGTTTCAAGAGTCGAGAAAAGGACGAAAAGATGACTCCAGTCTCCTTCGAATGTTTAATGAGCGCGAAGTGACAAGACTCTCACAGGCACCTTTTCATTTAGGGAGTCCGAAAAGGATCAAAAGTGACTGCTCTGGAGACTCTAGGTATAGGGTTTACCAGGTGACCCGTAAAACTGCTTATACACCTCAGCAATTGTATGAGAGCCAAGGACTTTCCGTACTGCAGTCAATCTTCCCGAATGTTGTGTTCGGTGCGTTACGGTTCACAAGGCGGCAGACTCGGCTTCCTAAGGATAAAGGATAAAATCCTAGTGGGGTCTCCCTATATACGCGACGGTACGTGGGAGCGCAGTCCGTGTTAGACCACTATCGAGTCACAGAAGGAGGAAACACCCAACCATAATGTGAAACAACAGTGACTATGTTTAAAGACGCCGGAACACGTCTCTAACCTAGACCTCTAGATGTTTGCGTTTAGTTCACATGCGTTTTTAGATTCATTCGGTTCATTTTATAGTTGATCTTGAAATTAAGTTTTGATTTTAGGTCCTATCGTATGTTCTCTCACAATTACCTAGATGCAAACTACATGCCAAAGAATTTCATTTTGTTCGATGAATTCTAGCTACGACAAGGTAAAGAATTTTTGATCAAACAAAACGAATACAAGCAAACAAACAACCTAATGCAGCTAAAAGCAAGGAAAGGAAACTTTTTCTTTTGAAAATGCAAATCAACGAAACGTTCTTTTCCTTTTCAATTCTCAAAAGAAAAGCTACTAGTTTGATTTTCTTTCAATGGCACAAAGCATCTAAATGAATTTGGAGGAACCGGAACACCAAGCAAATCACTTAATGAAAGCACACAAAGTTCCCAAAACGTCCAACAAAGATTTCCAAATCAAAAGGAAAACCAAGTTCCGCACGAGCTATGTGATCTAAGCTCGGCAAGACAAGCAAGGATTCAAACAAGGAGGAAGCGAAAACCACTCGGAAACACAACCAAAAACACTTCAACAATCACTGAACAAGTGCAACAACAAATCTGAAGTTGGCTGGTCAAACAGGAAAACAAGATCCCTACGGAAGGCTTGACACACACACGGCCACTAGATGCCCTAGGGCTAGAGTGCGAAATCAATGGAGAAAAGCAAACACCCGGAGGATAAGAGTCCCAACCAGTCAAATAGAGATCCAACACAATCCAGCAGCTGTAAAAGTGATGGCGGAAAAACAAACCAAGCAGCGAAAGCAAAGAGGAAGGTATTTGCAAAAACCGAAAGATGAGCAAAAACGAAACCCTGTGGAACAAGACTTCGCAAACAAGCAGCTCAGAGTTCAGGTAATGAAAAACAAGTCACAAACCAAGTGGAGAGAAGAGGGGAAAGCTAAAGCAACAAGTTTAGGAGGATAATCTGGACAAAAACGAATTCTACAGGATCAGCGCGGGTAGCCTTCAGCAACTCGGCGCTGACAGGAGGAGGCCTGTAGCAACTTTGCGATGTCAGCGCGGAAATACACGGATAAAGCGCGCTGTCTCAGAAAAACGAGGTCAGCGCGACTATTAATCACACAGGCGCGATGACAGGGAGGACAAAGAAGCAGGTGCGCGACGTCAGTGCGGAAGCACATGGATAAAGCGCGCTGTCTCTAAAAACGAGGTCAGCGCGACTATTAATTGTACAGGCGCGATGACAAGGATAACAAAGAAACAGGGGTGCGACGTCAGCACCTCTGTTCTGAATTAAACCGCGACGAAGGTGAAAACGAGTAGAATTAAGGCAGAAAACTCCCAAACCAAAGGTAGAGAGTCTTTTAACAGTCAAGACACTTCCCAGATGGACCCAGGAAGGCTATAAGCAAAAAACAATCCCCAAAACTTGAAAAGAGAGAAAGATCAAATTCAAACACAAAGAGTGGACACAAGAGGCAAAAGGCTGATCCCTAGTGGAGTCGCCAAATTGTTGGAGAGGTAAATCCCCTCTACGGATAGAGGCGATCCCTACTAGCCCAGCAAGGGTCTAGCAACAATCAAACAATGCTGCTATGCATGTTCCTAATTACAATTAAACAAGAGGTAAAGAGCACCTACTTGGATTCCAGCGCTATTTTTTGACGAAGAGATGTCGCCTTCGCTCCTTCGCTTTGGCTGGTCACGATCTTCCGCGATCTCCGCGAATAGATACCTGCACACATGAAGAGGAAACAAACACAAGCGTGAAATCTAATAAAAGCAACCATACATCAGTCAGAAAAGATGTAATTCACATTTAACCATTGCATAGACAAATGAGAATGGAACAATAATAGCAGTCATCTATTATTAATCAAACAGAGAAGAGTACAACCAAATGTTCTGACGTCGGTAACCTTCTCAGGAGGGGCCAGTCAGCGAGTGTCCCAAGCATTCACCTTTTGAAATGATTCTCCCAAGACAAGCAACTTTCTCTCTCTCACACAAGCAACACAAAACAACCTTCCCTAAGCAATCAATCACTTCCACAGCTAGCACACCAAATACCTATAGTAGCAGCAATCTGAGCACTATAAGCTCTATACAATCCAAGCTATTCAAAACTAGCTGCTCATGGTAATGGTGGAAGTTTATATAGGAGAAGGAGCCTCCTAAAAGGGTGGAAGGACGAGCTTATCCTCAAAGGAAGTGGTTGCAAAGGGTTGAACAGACATGCCATAGAAGGGAGTCGATACTCACAAAGCCAACAACCAAGCCTGGAGTTATCTGGAAGGCTGGCTATTGGAACAAATTCGCCCAAACAGGATCAGCGCGGATTATAAGGTAACTGACGCGCTGACGTCGCGCCTCAATAACTGGGAAAGTCATGTCAGCGCGACCCAATGCAAAGGAGAGGTGCGCTGGCTCATGAAATGCGACCAACGCGGAAAAGTGATGTGCTTCCGCGCTGGCAGCACACTGAATACACTACGAGCCGCCAGTCATTGCGGATATTTTAGAAACAGACGCAGTCATGAGGAAAACTTTGGAAAAATGGGTTTTGGGCCAGTTCAGAAGGCATGAACTTGATTATGGTGAATTCCTGACACAGTAGGGTGACTGACAGGGAGACAGTGACAAATTACTGTGTAACAGCCAACACAAGATCAAGCACGAAAAATCCACTCCTTACCACCCACAGGATAATGGGAAAGTGGAAGTAACCAACCGAGCATTGGAAGACATTATGACCAAGGTGATTAGCAGCAATAGAAAATATTGGGAAAACAGATTAGTTGAGGCCACTTGGGCCTATAATACCACCTAGAATACCACCACTTTATTCACTCCTTATGAGTTGGCCTATGGGAAGTCCATGTTATCCATTGAATTTGAATACAATACCTTAAGGATGGCAGCACAACTGGATCTAGATATCACAAGGGCACAACATGAAAGATTGCTCCTACTGAATGGGTTAGATGAATTTAGGATGCAGGCCCTCCTACACACAGAAGTGACTCAAGTACAAAGGAAAATCTAGCATGACAGAAATATCAAGGACAAATTGTTTCAAGAAGGCGACTGGGCCTTGTTGTATGACTACCGATACAAAGATTTACAAGCAAAGTTAATGACCAAATGATTGGGACCATATGTGATAGAAAAGTTCCATGACAATGGACCTATTTAGAAAAGAACCATTTATGTAGAAGGTATCCCTTTGCTTGTCAATGGGTATAGGTTAAAGGTTTACAAGAAGCCCTTATCAAAGTAGGAATTCATCAGTAGCATCAGCAAGGCAGTGATGGTGATTGGATAAGTCTCATCTTCCACCTCACCAAGCTCTTCGAAAAAATAAAAGAAAATTAAAAAATAAAGGGACCTAGGTGAAAACCTCCATGAGGCACTTGAGTCCAACTTTTGGGTTGAAAACCTCCTGAGGCAGCCCAAGAGTAATGAAAAAGAGAGAAAAAATAAAAGATATTTGGGTGAAAACCTGTTTTGAGGAACCTAGGGTAGGAAACAAGGGTGGAAACTTCGTTTGAGGAAGCCTAGTTGTCTTTTCAAAAAAAAAAAGGAAGGAAAAATGAAAAAAGAGAAAAACATACAAAAGAATAACAACTTTGTTTTTGCAGGTTTGTAAGAGGATGGCATGCACAAACTACAGAGGACAATAGGCCCTACCAAAAGCCATGTTTTCCTTCATCCATCTCATCTCCTCCATACTCCCCATGTTATTCCATCCATACTCCACTCCATATGCCAATTCCAAGAAAATATATGTTTTCTACAAGATTCCCTATAATACTACAGGAGTTTCCGGTAGGTTTTACAGGAAGCCTTGGAAAAGTTTAGGAAGGGAAGTCTAGTGAAAAATGGTGACACAAGACTATTTTGGGCTATGAAAAAATCCATTGATCTCGCCATACCCCAGCCAACACCCTCCATGACCATGTCACCACTACATCTATCAAAGAAATCAAGTCAATATATATATATCTATATCTATATATATATATATATATATATATATATATATATATATATATATATATATATATATATATATATAGAGAGAGAGAGATATATATATATATATATATTTAAGATGCATGCCATGACAACATACCTCATATTCCACTCATTACCACATCCTCCACTCATTCCAATGCCCATTCAACCTCAGAAGCAAAGAAGAGATGCAAAAGGTTAAGAAAAAGGCAGCTACAGGATGCCCTATAGACACCCTGTAGCAGCCTATTACGTAAAAAGACCACAACAACACCAATCCACCTTCAACACAAGGATCATAGTTATTAGGAAGCTCCTGCAGAGCTCAACAACAAAAAATCTAGCGCTTCTACATCATCCATGGAGGAAATCATCAACAAAATAAAAAGAGAAAAAACACGGTTGAAGAATATGTAGCAAGGTCAAATAATAATGAAGTAGTACCATTCTCGAGTGTGCATCAGTGAAGTAAAGGACCAACAGGTATGTCATCTCACCAATACTCCCTTATAGCTATGAATATGATTAAACTATAGGAATGAGGTAGGAAGTTGATTTTATAAGCGAAGGTGGCCAGTTAACTTGGCCACCCTCGGCCAGATAATGAGAAGAAAAAGGGTTAGTCAACTCCACACATGGCAAGGTCACATCAAAACAAGGGGAATGAATAAAAAAAAGATTAACTTATAGAGAATGAAGTGGGAGATGATTATGAGACAAGGTGATGTGATGAACTGGTAGTGGGACCAGTGGTCCGAAAGTAGGTATTTTTACTCGTCCAACTAGCACACCATCCAACGAAATCATCCACAATTGGAAATAATCACTAACTCCCATGAGAAGTATTAGTATTTCAAAAATCTAAAGGCAAATGAAACTTAAAGGAGTCATTAAAAAAAAAGTTTCTCTCGTCATCCCTATAGTGGAAACCTACAAGAAAGAGTGAGCATCTAAAGAAACCCACAACACCTATAGGAAACTACAGGAAGGCTACATGATACATAGGGAATTACCAAACACAGTTGCAAGAGGATATCAAGGAGCATCGATTCAAGGGTTCTCATCATCAATGCGTAGGAAAAGGAGGTAGGTGCCATACCTTCTATGTTTTTCATCTAAAATGAAGAAATCCTCCTTTATTTTGAGTATTTTGTATATGCATAGAGAGAATTATGTGAAGATTAGTGATGGATAAAGGCTAGAACCTCATCACCTATGAGAACTCCTAAACTAGAGCCATCCAAACCTCACTCAAACAAGAATGGCCAAAAATTATGACAAGAGGTTTCGAAAAAAGAGATTCCACCAACACAGCCAGAATACACCCAACATCCTACTGTGGTAGAAATCTTTACAAGGCATCAATGGATGTGGTTCTTTGAGCTGCTAATGGGATACAATGATGATGTGGCTAGAGAGTTTGCAATGTCACTCATACCTCTCACTAGAGTTAGTGCCACTGCTGTAGTGAAGGGTTTCTCAGTAGAAATTACCCTCAAGGTTATTAGAAGAATAACTACACTTCCCCTAGGGTTGCAATGGAGGAAAGATGACAATACTAACAATTGTCTTGCAAAGAAAAAAAAAATCTTGGAAGGAGAAGAACCAATTGAAGACAAAAATGGGGTTATGATCCAAATAGGATCCGAAAACACTCTCTATGTTTTCATGAATTCTCCAAAAATCATGCCAAAGGTTCAAAGTCTTATAAAGATTGAGCTTATTGGAGGAATCCTCATGACTGTTGCAAATTGTGATCAGCGCGGATCAACGAGGGTCGTCGATCTAGCTTGCAGAGCGGCGGACCATGGTAACATGCGCTGACACCAACCAACAAATGCAGGGGAAAATTTAAGCAGCGGAGGTAGTTTCTGATATGTGATTAGCGACAAGGTGCTAATCGCATATCATAGGGAAAACTTCTCAGTGAAGAGAATCCCCAAGCACCCTGACCCGAAATAATTATAAAATGCAAGAAAATATTGTTTCAATTCCATCGGAGCGAGATTCCACAAAATCGACAGAATATCAGAGGGGCTTCGAGTGGTAATCGGTTTCAACCGAGTTCTGTCCGATGCCATACAAAAATTGTCATGCATCCTAGGGAAGAGAGGGAGAACCGCTCAAATCAGACGGGTAAGAATCATGCTACTCAGCCGCTTGATATGAATGACAATCGTAGGATCTAGGTCCCCCAAATCAACAGCGAAGACGCGTTCTGATGGATTACCAGATTTTACAACATTATAAAGTAAGATCACATAGGATTTGAAGTCCAATATGGACGATGCATTGGCAGAAGGTCATGTTTCGCGGGAATTCTTGGATTTAACGGAAAAAATTGTTGTTTCAAATATGTCCAAGAGAACTGATACTCATCCGTTACGAAATAGGTGGATACCTCCCTATGAGGGATTACAGAGTGACTAATTACACAGGACAAAGGGATTCAAACCGACAGAGGCAGGGGAACCGGAAAACTAGGAAGCGAAAACGAACAGTCAGAAGTAGATTGGCTTTAAAGCCACAGATTGACCGAGAGAAGAGGATATAGAAATCAAGAAGCAAGTTAGGAGCTAACTTGAAGAATCAAAGGTAGTGCCGAGCCAGACTTGAGACAAAGATAGAGAGAGTCAGAGAGTTTGTGTACTCCAAAGAAGACTTTAGAGGTTCGAGCGAACTCCTATGTATATGCTTGTTATGTATTGAGTCTTAGATTGGGCTCATACTACTGTAATCAATAGAGGCCAAGAGTCAGTGAAGAGAGCCTGTGTACTCCAGAGACTTGGGGGATCCAAGTATAGTCTCACTAATTTGTATATATTGGGTGAGACCCAAATGGAGCTCATTGTTATAAAAATTCTACTTTGAAAACATAATAGAGAGGCCACCACTGAAGGCTAGACCAAGAGACGTAGCCCAAGAGTATTGGGTGAACTCCTTATTAAACTTGTTGTGCTATATATTTGCCTATTATGTTTTCTTTAAATGCTTCATTGTCTGTGTGTTTCGCAATCTTATCAATCTGTTGCACAAAATAACATAGGCACATTCATGCACATGAGTCTGTAATACCTTATTAATTGTCTTAGATCAATTTCAGATCAAGTGGTATCAGAGATTTAGGTTTCTAAGGTTAGACAAGCTTATGTTGGATTTTTTTTTTACTGCTAACTAGGACAAAGCTAAAATTAGGAGAAGGAGAGTTGGTTGAAGCTAACCCAGAAATTAGAAGAGTCTATCCTAGGAGGAAAATGACAGAAGAAATTCCCTTGGATTCAGACTCCCAGTTCATGGATAGTTTCATGACCACGAGAGCCATGGTAGAAGAAATGTATAGAGAATTTAAGAAAGGTAGAGGTGAAGATTCTTCAACCTCCAAACAAGACAAAGGAGTACAATAAAATCTTCTATTTTCCCACCGAGAAGGCAAAGGAAAAGAAGAAAATCCCTCTCCACCATCTCCCCCATCGTCACCTTCATCATCTTCTGCTTCACATAAAGAAAGAACAATGTAAACTTTGAAACGGGAACCCATATTGTTAACCGTTTTGTAGAGATAGCAAAAAAGTGACCCAATTTTGAAAAGGGGTGATGTAGAACACACGTGTTTTTTAGAGCTTAGTTTTTGGCACTATAAATTTTTTTATATACATTGTGTTTTATAAAGGTAGTGTTTTTTATGTTGATTTTAAAACGTTGTAATTCTACACCACGCCCTTTTTTAAAAGGAATTTTTTTTTCCTAATGTATGAAATGTAAATAATTATTTTGTAAATTTAATAATTTTTGAAGTGGTATTTTTCTTCATATTTTCCTATTTTTATTTTTATTTTTTTTTTACTGAGGTTTTTATTGTTTCGCATATTTAAAGAAGAAGGTTGATATTTTGAATTTTCGATATTCTACATATTTATACATCGTTACTTACTTTTTCAATCCACAAGAAATAATTGTTTCTAAAAAACAATATTTTTTAAGAATGGACATAAAAATAGTCCTTTTTAACATAAATATAATTAAAAAACTACACGTTTTGATAATTTTTTGCTACAATTGACATGCGAAAATCACATATTACAAATATTGAATGCATAACAACCTTAATTGAGTGTATATTCTTCTCATAAAATGTCAAAGTCAAAACATTGCAAGTATAACTACTTAATAGTTACAAAAACTGAGCTTGATTTTCAAGCATAACTTAAATTTAATCAACAATGTCATGTAATCCAAACTCTTCATCCTCTAGAGATTCATCATTGTCTTCTTCCACAATATTTTCTGCTTCCATTCGCTCATTTTCATCCTCTAATGGATTTTTGATGTCTGTGAATCTCCCAATGTATGTCTTTTCAAACATCCCATGTAATGGTGGTTGAGGTTCCTTTGCCTTTTTTGCCACATGTGATTCACTAAAGTCCCCTTTCTTCAACCCAATTTCTTGCATTGCATCTAGAAGAAATTGAAGAGCATTAATTCTTTGCTGAATGAAATTGCAGTGTAATGGATCTTTTTCAATTGCAATGCAATTTCTTCCTTTTTGAAGGTAGCATGCTAGTGTTGTACCTAATTATCAAGCACAAAAGAAATAATGAAGTAAATTAGTACAATGACATATTAATTAAAAAAATAACATATTGAAATTCAATTCTATATCATAAAACTTACCTAAGCCAGAAAATAAACCCAGAACCCAATCTCCTTCATTTGAACATATGTCTATAAGATAGTTAATCAATAATTGTGGTTTTTGATAAATGTTAACTATCTCTCCTTTTGCTTCTTTGTCTTCATATGTTAGTTTTCTCACAACAACATCATAAGTCAGTGTTTGGCTATGACTCTTTCCATCTACCCAATTAAAAATCATAGACATATAGCTATCATATTTTGCCCAACTATCAATATGAATGAACTCAAAATCATTTATGAATACTTGATCATCATGGTTAAGAAAATTTGACTTTTTCCTGTAACATGAAATAGTAAAAGTTCAATCAAGTTGTACATAAATGAATTTTTCAACATTAATCAAATATACATTTTAAACCTCTTACCATGTAAGCTGCATCCTTGAATTTTTTTTCCCTTTGAAGCTTGACAATATCATTGCCAATTGTGTGTCTGAATGAAATGTCACAAATCTCCATAATGGTGATGACATGACTTCTACAAATCCCACAACCACTTTACTAACAGATTGATAAGTATAAGGGTCACTATCATAGTCAATGTTTGGAATATTAAAACCATGGGGAATATCTGTAATAACTAGGGCATACTTGTTATAGACATTTTTGTGCCTTACAGCATGAAGCATGAAATGTCCATAATCTAAGGGATCCAAAGTCCCTAAACATGTTGTTCCTACCCCTAGAGGAACAAGGTCAGAAAACCACAGCACTAAATATCAGTTCTCCACCTGAAAACACTCAAAAACAAGCTAATTCTGGACCATGTCAACTTCTCCACTGAGCATCTGCGCTGAATGTCAACTGCTCCACTGTGTACTTGCGCTGAATGTCAACTGCAAAGAAGGCTACCTGTGCTGGGCGAGTTTGGCCAAGTGGCACAGTCATTCCTCAAGGTGTCAATGCCCAGAAAGCTTCCAAAATGACACTTGGATCAGAGAATTCGACTGGTGATGAGTAAGAGGGTCTAGATCTCCAAGTGGAAGCAAGAACCTCCAAGTGGACTCAAGAACTGAAGAATAACTGAAGTGGGAGAGGACACTAGTCAGCTTCATGCCAGCCTCAAGCTGACTCATCCTTTCTCCAAAACTCCTATATATAGAGCTCTCTCATGAGGTCTAAGGAGGCTGGAATCTTGTGAATGTAAGGAAGTGCTGTTGGTTTGAGTATAGAACTATTGGGTGATTTGCTTGAAGGAGGTGAAGAGGAGATTTCTTTCTGCTGGGAGGTGATGCTGGATTGGGCCTTTTATGGTTGTATCACTTCCTGAACTTTACTTCTTCCATTAATAAAGCATTTGAGGTTCTTCTATATGCATGTGTCTCAATGATGTGTTGTTATACTTGTGTATTTGATTTATTCTAATCCTTGAATCAATTATGAATGTATGATTCTTGTAGTTTCCCTCTCTTGCCATTTTGCAGGATCTTGGTGTAGCTGGGCCAGTGAAAGAGCAAGGAGCTGGGCGCAAGCAGCAAAGAGAGAAGATTGGATCAATCATTAGCAGAAGACATCGGTTAGTGGACCTCTTTCTCCCCTCTCTTACATCTCATAAAGAAGTAATCTCAAATAGCTTTGCTTTGATTGTTGCTGAGGTACTATCACCCTTAGAGTGGGATAGGGTCATTCCGTATTGGATACTTTTCCCAACAACAATACTCCCTTTTAGGTATGAGTTTAGCAATGTCTTCACAGTCGCCTTGTATTACTTGATATTTAACAGTGTCTAGCCCATTCCAAATGAAATGAGTAAGAGTTGGATCAAGTTCAACATTCTTAACACGTTGCTTCCTCAGCCTTTCGATCTTTATTTTTTCAATAAAGGTTCTGAAGTTAGTTGGCGCTCCATTATCATCATTCTTCATATTTTATAAAATAAACAAATATATGTGTAAGTTATAAATTAAAAATATTACATAGATAAATAAAAATGAGTGTGCAAATCAAGATACCCTTTTAAATGCAAGATAAAAATCTTTTAATGTTGATGTAGAACTTGAATCTGGATAGTTGCATACAACATCATTCCAACTATCTTCATTCAACAATTTAACCATTTGTTCTTGAATTTTCATGTAAACTTTGTGACTGCATATATAAAGTAACAAAAAGTCAATATAATGATATTTATAACAAATACTACTAAGAATAACATGTTTTATTTAAAAGAAAATTATAATCTAGAAATAAATAAAAATAATTCAACAAACTTACTTTTGAAATTACTCAGACATTTCCTCCAATGATAATTCCCCTGACTTCACACAAGATAATATTGTTTTGATAATTTTTTCATCTTTCACTCCTTGCATTGCTCTCCAAGGTGTGATAGTCATATCTTCTGGAAGCTGCTTCAATTCACGACCTAATTTACTGCTGCCACATATCAATGGCTGAGACTTTTTGACCTTCTGGTTTTTAATGCCAATGTTTTCCCACATGCTAAAAATCTCATCATTCAACTTCCAAATATCTCCAGTTCTAAATTCCAATTGGAAAATGTTATTAACACCTCTGAATATATCACTAGGAAGGTTGTGTTTTCCACCTTTTGAATTGGGTTTCTCTTCAATTTGATAGCCTATTTCCATACAACATTCCCTTCAGAAATCTGCAGTAACATTTATCTTATCCCCACCACATTTTTCTTGAAATTCACTATGAATAAATCTAACCCTTTCGATGAAAGTCATAGAAATCCTATATTCATTATCTCAATTATGATCCCACGCCACTAACTTTGCTTCTGTATCCGATAAACCAGTATAAATGATACATTTCATTGTTTCAAAATGTGGGTTATTGGGATATTCCTCCATCAATTGTCTTTGAGCTTCTACAAATTGGTTCCCTCCAAGCGCATAATAATTGTATTCAAAACATTTTGACTTATCAAATGCTTCTTTGTTGGGAACTTGAACTAGATCAACAAGAAGCACATAATTAACCACATGAGCATCTGGATTGTACCTCGTCAATGTCTTCAAGTTGTGAACATGCAGATGGTGTGGCTTTCTGACTTGATGTTGACATGGTCCTTCACTTGCCTTATAGGTTTGTCTGACATTAAGCTGAAATGTACGACCACCATCAATTAAGTTTTTCTTTGTCAAATTCTATCAAATGGATTTTTTTTTTGTTTTGATAATGCCATCCTCTAAATCAGCTCCTGGTGTAATGATTTCTCTACTTTCTTTTGAAGTTTCACTAGGTTCTTGACTGCTAGTAATGACTACTTCAAAATATTCAACTTTACTTTTCTTCATCATAACATTCTCAACAGATTTATTCTCGGGCATTGTTACTTTTGGTCTTTTACGGCTCTTCTCAGTTCCAATGTCATCTTCAATAATGACAACATATGCTTCACTGTCAGTTTCAACTTCATCACTCTCGAAAGTAACTTGTCTACCCTTGCTAGATTTATCCACTAGAGGCCTTTTTTTCTGATCCTTTGGATGTAGTTTTGTAGCATCATCACTTAATACATTTTGCTTGTTTTCCATATCTTCTTCTGACACTGAGTAAAAACTACTGACAACTTTCATGATATCATGCTCTATGAAATGAATGCCTCCCAACCTAATTGAACAACTTTCAACAAAATTCTTCCAAACAAAATATCATGTCAATAAAAGCAAAATTAAAAAAGTATAGCGAGACACTTTCAAGAAAAAAAATACAAATATAAATAGCAATACTTACGATGTTTTGCTTCATCTCATTTACAATTTGTTTACACAACTTTGTAGATACCTCTCTTGTGTCATACAATGAATATGTTAGTCAATATTTAATCCTTTCATGTGACTTGGCAGTTTTTGTAAGTATGTAAACAACTTCAGTGTTCGGTACCGAGCACATATCTATGACTCTTCCCATCAGCTCAAAAATTGTATTTTCATTCGGTATATCAATATATAGATATATATTCACATTTTGGCTTTATCTTTCTTTCACATACCAGATTCTTGATGGAAATTTCACCTCTTTTGAATTCTTCCAGTCTGAAATCATCTTCTTATCACTTCAGGCACTTGAAATATTTGTAGCCATGAGCTTAGGTGGAGTTCGTTCACCAATGTTTTTTGAGGATGCACCTTTAAGAGTCTTTGGTCCAGACATATTCACAAAAATCTTCTTTGATGCCATTTTCTTGAAAAATAGAAAGACATAAATCAGTAAATAACAAAAACATATTAACTTAAATCCATAACGAAAATATATCATAAATTTTTAATTTGTATAATCAGATAATTGAACTTAAAAAAATATTAACACTAAGAAATGGTAGAAGCCCGCCGACACCAGCCTGTGTTGGATACGAATTGTCATTGATGTCAATATGGCAATATGCAAGGAGGCATATCAAAGTAAGAGGAGCCACACATATATATGCCAAAGAAGAATAGAGCAATGGGAGGCAGCACATAGAGCTATCGGAGCAACAGAAGATGCAAACAGCTGGAGGAGCCATATATATGTATATGTCAGATATATATGTCAATGAAGAGGAGTACATAGAGCAAATGGAGGAAACACAGAAACAGAGTGATCAGAGAGCTTATACGCATGCATTTAACAACTATAGGAGCAGAAATTACATGTATGCGTGCAACTGCACTATCGGGAGCCATCAGAGGAGAAATGGATGCATTTAACAACACACAAGAGCCATCAGAGCCATAGAGGAAGTAGACAGAGTTATCAGGAGCTGTCGGAGGAGTAGTAGATGCTTTCAACAACAAACAAACATGAGCCGTCAAATACAGCACGACGGGCAGATCCAACGGTAGCGGGCGATAAAGATGCACGCAGGATAACGAGACGGATGTGGGCCGTCGGATCAGGGCACGGTGGATCCAATGGTGATCAAGAGTAGAAGTCACACGGAGGTTAATGGATGGGGGGACAGGCGGTTTCTTGGTAAGCGGTATCCCCCGCACTACCCATGGGAGGATGGCAGTATCCGTATATGGCCGCGCGATCTAGTCACAATACGACGCATGGCGGATGAAAAATGCCACCCCCACAGGTTAACACGTATGCAGGTTGCACAATCGGGGCTTGCGACTAACGTCCGATTGTGTGACAGACGGTCAGATGATGAGGAAAGTGCGTGGGGTTTAACACCTCCCCTGCGGGTTAACACACGTGCAAGTCGTGCAATCAGGGCTTGCGACTACCACTAGATTTCGCGATGGACACAATCAATGGTGAGAAAGAGAACAACATTTAACGCATGTGAATAAAGTTGCGGAGACCATCGGATCATGATGCAATGATCGAATGGTGTGGGTTCAATCGCATGGATTTCCGACTGTTGTGACAAGAGAATGGAGGAGAGGTTTAACGTCGTCAGATCGCCTGATAAATGATTGGACAGCAGTGAACTTGAACAACTCAGAGGAAGCCACAATGACTGTGGAGGGAAGCCGAAGGATCAAGCGAGGCAGAGGAATCTACAGTGACCAAGGAGGAAGCCAAAAAGCCAGTGGAAAGTGGAAACGATCAGTTAGAGGTGCCTGAAGCACATAAAAACATAAACACAAGGTGAAGTGTTGCGAATGTATGCACAATTTGTAAGAGAGGAAGCCGAAGAACAGGCAAGAGGCAGGAGAGACCAGAGAAGTAGGAGAACTAGAGAAAGGAAGAAGCTCAACAGGGTTGGGTGCAGAAAACTACAGTAAAATAGTTGATAATAAGATTGGGTTGGAGCCCAAGAGGTTGGAGCCTTAGAATTGAATAGGACTAAAGTCATTAGGGGTAGGTGCTCCTAAGTACAGAACCACTGCAAAACAGAGTTGGTGCTCTGGAGGTTGGAGCCTCACTGAATTCCAAGTTGGAGCTTGGCAACTATTCACAGTCAAATATATATTTATATTGTATTTATTTCATTGTACTGTCTTGAATTTTTTAATAAAAGTATTTATTCCAGTTGCTGGTTTCTGTGTTCTGTGTATACATATAGATATCTATATATGCTTTTGGTAATCACTAGAATAAAAAATTGTAAGAAATATTGATTCACCCCCCCCTCAGTATTTCCAACACCTCGCCCATCCACGGAGTGGCGGGCGATTCCCCCACCCTCTACCCCCCACGCCCCCCCTACCCTTCTTCCTCGCCAACCAACCCACGCTACGCCACGCCACCCCACCCCACAATTGGATGGCCATCCAACCCCACCCTTACCCCCATTCCACCCCTCCCTCCTACTCCCATGCCACCCCACTCCCCAACAACTTACCCCCCATGCCCCAACCCCCTACAGCCTACCCCCCACCCCCCTACCCCCACCCCCAAACCCCCACGCCACTCCACCCCCTTCCCCCCCACCCCCAAACCCTGTAGTTTCTACCCCCACTTCACCCCAATCTAGACACCCCACCCTGCAACCCGGCCACCCCAGCCCACCCTAGCCCACCCTTACCCCTCTTCCACCTATTCCCCCTACCCCCCTCACCCACCCCAACTGACCCACCCCTCCCCACAATCGGATAGCAACCCCATCCCACCCTTACCCACCTTCCACCCCTTCCCCCTACCCCCAACCCCCCCTCAACCCTCCCTCCTACCCCCCCCACCCTTCCCTTCCCACCCAATCCCCTACCCCTCAGCACCCCCACTCTACACCCCCAACCAGGCCCCGCTACCCCCCTCAGCCCCCCTACTCAACCCCCCTACCCCTATACCCGACCCCCTACCCCCCTTGGCCCCACCACTCCACCCCCCTCGGACCCCCCACTGCACCCCCCCTACGTGACCTCCCCTCCCCACCCCGTTACCCCCTTGCCCCCCTCCCTACCCCCCTACTCGACCCCCCCACCTCACCCCCTTACGCCCCTACCTGCCCTCCCTCCCTTCCCCCCCCTAACTATCCCCCCACCCTACCCGGCCCCCAATTGGTCCCCCTCCCTTCCCCCTCTCCCACCCGAACCCCCCACCCCACCCCCCTAGCTGGCCCCCACCTGCCCCCCTTCCCTTCCCCCTCCCCCTCGCCCCCCCACACTACCCCCTACCCGACCTGCACCCCCCCTTCCCTTCCCCCTCTCCCACCCTTCCCCCTCCCCCCTCGACCCCCTCACCCTACCCCTACCTCCCTCTGCCCCCCTCCCTTCCCTTCTCTCCCACCCTTCCCTCTCCCCCCTGCGCCCCTACCCAACCCCCACCCACCCCCACTCCCTTCCCCCTCCCCCCCGACCCCCCCACCCTACCCCACTACCTCGGTCCCCCACCCCCCTACCCAGCCCCCAGCTACCCCCCCCCTTCCCCCTCCCCCCTCGGCCCCCCCACCCTAACCCCTACCTGGCCCCCACCCACCCCTCCTCCCTTCCCCCTCCCCCACCCACCCTCCCTACCCTCCGCCCCCCACCTCCCACCCTCCTCCCCATCAGACGGCCACCCCGGGCAGGTCGTCGGGCTGCCAGGGTGGTAGGGCACCCAGCCCACCAGTCTGCCCAGGGTGGCAGTCTGATTCTCGAAATTGGACTGCCACCCTGGGCAGGCTGGCGAGCCACCAAGGTGGCATAGAGTGGGCGGCGACGCCCCACCATCCCCGCGCCACCCCGGGCTAGCCGGTGGGCCGCCAGGGTGGTGCGGGGTGGGCGGCGGCTCCCCACCCCACGCCACCCTGGCGGCCCGCCGACCCACCCAGGGTGGCCGTCCGATGGGGTGGAGGGTGGGAGGCGGGGGGCGGAGGGCAGTGGGGGAGGGGGGTAGGGTGGGCGGGTAGGGGGGCGAGTTGAGGGGGGAGGGGGAAGGGAGGGGGGGTGGGTGGGGGAGTGGGGAGGGGGGGGATGGGGGAGGGGAGAGGGCGGGGGTGGGGGGGGCGGTGCGAGTGGGGGTCAGGTAGGGTGGTAGGAGGCAAGGCTGAGGGGGGAGGGGGAAGGGCGGGGGGGCAGGTGATGGAGGGTAAGGGAGGGGGGGCCAGGGGGGTGGGTTGGGGGGGCCGAGTAGGAGGGTAGGTTGGGAAGGCCGAGGGGTAGGGGAAAGGTATGGGGAGTGGGTGGGGCGATTAGTTGGGGGGGTCGAGGGGGAAGGGGGGGTACCGAGGGAAGGGGGGGGTACCGAGGGAAGGGAGTGGGGTGTGAGTGGGGGAAAAGTAGGAGGGTAAGGTGGGAGGGTCGTGGGGGGAGGGTGCCGAGTAGGGGGATCGAGTGGGGGGGGTGGTGGGGTAGGAGGGGGAGGTGGAACGAGGGTTAGAGGGGTGTGGTGGGTGGGTCGAGGGAAGAGTGGGGAAGGGAGGGGAGGGGGGAGGGGTGGGAGGTCCAAGGGGGGAGGGGGAAGGGAGAGGGGCCAGGTGGGGGCCAGGTAGGGGTGTATGGTGGGGAGGCTGGGGGGGGCAGGGGGGCCGTGTAGGGGTGTGGTGAGGGGTAGGGGGGTAGGGGTGAGGGGACCATGGGGGGTAGGGAGGTGGGGTGGGATAGGGTTTGAGGGGCGGCAGATGGGGGTAGCGGGAGGGTGGTGTGGGATGGGGGTTGAGGGGCGGGAGGTGAGGGGAGAGGGGAGGCCGTGGGTGGTAGGGGGCTAGGGAGGGTGGGCCGTGGGGGCAAGGGGGGACGGGTAGGGGTGAGGGGGGGTAGGAAGGTCAGGTGGGATGGGGGTTGAGGGGCATGAGGTGAGGGGAAAAAAGTGGGGAGGGGGGGTAGGTGTGGGGTTGGGCGGCAGTTGTGGGGGTGAAGGGGGTAGGGGGGAGGACGTGGGGGGCAGGGTGTAGGGGGGAAGGGTTGGGGCAGGAAGGTGGGGCTGGGGTGGTCGAGGGGACAGGGTGGGTGAATTTGGGGAGGGGGCCAGTAGGGTGTGTAGAGGGAGTGGGTGGCCGGCTGATTGCAGGATGGGGGTGCCCTAGGCCCACCATGCTCACGGTGGAAATATTGGTTAATTTGGCTGACAAAAAATCTTAAGTTTAAAAAAAAAATCTACTTCGTTAAACTAATTTAATATGAGAATTTTCAACGAAAAAAATTTAACTGACCTTTCAATTGGAGAATTCTTCATTGAATATGTTGTTGATACCAATGTAGTTGCTCCCCAAATTCGCTCCAAGTCTTTCAACGAGCCTCGGAAGACCTTGATGTAATGTGAGTAAAAGTGATAATGGAATATATAGGTGAAATTACAGAGATGTTTTACCATATGGTGAATGCGGGATTAATCAGTTTTAATAAATTTTAACATGTTAAATTTTTTATGGCGATGAAGGAAAATATGATAAATTGAATATTATGGAATTGTTTTACAGCGGGGTGAATGTGGGATTAATTTGTTTCAGAATGTATTATAAAAATTTAAAAAAACATTCAATTGTTTAGTAAATATTATATGCTTTGACTATTAAAAGAATTTAGGTAGAAGTTGTAGTTTACAATTTTAACTTTAATGATTAATTTCATAAAAAAAATTAGTTTACATTTTTCATTAAATTATAGAATAAAATAATGAAGAGAATAAATCTCGCAAACTTTTAGGAGGGAAATATTTTTGCGAAATTTTTTGGGAGAAAAATTTTTGGAGGGAAATATTTTCGCGATATTTTTTGGGGGGGAATTTTTGGAGGGAAAATTTCATTCTCTAAGCTATATAATATCTTTAGCAGACTCTTCATTTGTATCATTCAACATCTTCTATTTGAAAGGGATGGATTGTCCTGATAGTGAAGTTTCGATTTATATAGCATCAACATCTTCATCGCGTAAATATGGATGAATATAGCAGGAATTCTTCCACTATGAATAGAAAGTCAATTCTTCCACTTAGTCCTGATCCTAAGGACTATGAGAGCAGCACTGATGAAAGAGGGGATGGAGAATTTCAAATGAATAAAGAGTCACAGATTTCACTTAGTCTTAATTCAAAGGACTATAAAAGTAGTAATGATGATGAGCTTGATGACAAATTTCAAAAGAATGGAGTCTCACGGTGTCCACTTAGTCCTAATTCTAAGGACTATCAAAGCAGCAGTGATGAAGAGCATGATGGTGAAGTTCAAAAGAATGGAGTGTCGCGGTGTCCACTTAGTCCTAATTCTAAGGACTATGAGAGAAACAGTGTTGAAGAGCATGATGACGAATTTCAAAAGAATGGATTGTCACGGTGTCCACTTAGTCCTAATTCTGAGGACTATGAGAGCAGTAGTGATGAAGACCATGATAATGAATTTGAAAAGAATGGAGTGTCAAAGTGTCCACTTAGTCCTAATTCTAAGGACTATAAGAGTAGCAGTGATGAAGTGCATGATGATGAATTTCAAAAGTATGGATTGTCATGGTGTCCAGTTAGTCCTAATTCTAAGGACTATGAGAGTAGCTTTGATGAAGAGCAGGATGATGAATTTCAAAAGTATGGAGTGCCACATTGTCGAGTTAGTCCTAATTCTAAGGACTATGATAGCAGCAATGATGAAGAGCGGGATGATGAATTTCAAAAGAATGGAGTGTCACGGTGTCCACTTAGTCCTAATTCTAAGGACTATGAGAGCAATAGTGATGAAGAGCGTGATGATAAATTTCAAAAGAATGGAGTGTCACAATGTCCTCTTAGTCCTAATTCTAAGGACTATGAGAGTAGCAGTGATGAAGGACAGGATGATACACTTACTCCTAATTCTAATGAGTATAAAGGTGGCAGTGTTGAAGGACAAGATGGTGCACTTAGTCCTAATTCTATGGACTGTGAGAACAACACTCAAAATTCACATGAGGAAGAATATCCAATAAACATCGAGTCAAATTTTCCATTGAGTCCAAATTCTAAGGACTATGACAATAGCACAGAAGAGGGGGAATATGAAGAATATCCTCCAAGTTAGTATTTGAAAAGCACAGTTGATCATAGTGTCGATAACATTCCTCCTAATGATGATGAAAATCCTTATACAAATGATGATCCAATGATGGAGATGTTGCCAAGAAATATTGTATCGAGCAGTAGGAGCAGCAGATCTTTTCATATCAATGCAAGATGTTCTAGTTATACAAGGGGTAGAGCAGAATATCTGATGAGAAGAAGTTCTATCAGCGCACTCATTTCAAGTGAATGTTGCCAAAAATATTGCTTGAAACTTATGGATTTCAAATTTTCATTAGAGAGCAGGAAGAGATATTTGTCAATGAATAAAATCATGAAAAATTCATATTTAGTTGGGTGCATGCAATCTACATTGTCAAGTTATGATTATCATATTAGGAATTTATTTATCTGTAGAAAAGCTTTCAAAATGTTTCATTCGATTGGGAATTTTTGTCTCTCGAGAATTTAAGAAAATTTGGAAAAGGATCCCACATTTTATTCTGAAGTACGTCATAAAAGACAGTTTGGGCCATTATCAAATACTGCAATGTCATGGATGAAAGATTTCTTTTCAAATCATGGAGAGTGTATGCGAAATAGAGAGACAATACATATTCCAGATAATTTTTCAAGATGAGAAATCTACAACTTATACAAAGAATATGCAGAAGGTGCTGAGGGACATGGTCGGTTTATTACATATCAATATTTTGTGAAGGTATGGAAGAAAGAATTCAACAATGTCCATATTCCTAAGAAGACAAGGGTGGGGATTTGCAGTACATGTGCTTCTCTTAAATAAAAAAGGGACAAATGTGAAGGGTCAGAAAGAGGTAGGCATTCATAACTTTAACTTTTAAAATTGTATATTCATTAAGTATGAAAACATATTTCTTAATGGCTTTCTTTTATGTTGTGTAGATTCAATTGTCAAAGAACTTCAGGAGCATCGCCAACAACAAACAAATAAAAGGAAACAGTTGTACAAGCATCGAAATAAGTGTTACGATAATCCGAATAAATATTTGGGTTTGATAATTGATGGTATGGACCAGAAGAAAACACTTTTACCACATTTTGTTCGCACACCCAAAAATTTATAGGAGGAAAATTTTATTGAGTATCACTTGGTCAGTTGTATCGTCTTCAATGGGAAAATGTTGCCAAAGTTGTACTTCACAGCTCTCCAAATATTCATAATGATGCAAATCTGACCATAACCACAATTCATGATGTGCTTTCTCATTGGTCTGGTAATCTTCTTGAAGTTTTGTATCTACAATTGGACAACACTTGCCGTGAAAACAAAAATTAGGTTGTTTTTGGATATCTAAACATGCTTATTGAATTGAGAAATTTTCAGAAGGTAAAGGTTGGTTTCCTTCTTGTTGGGAACACTCATGACCATATTGATCAGATGTTTAGTCGTTTTTCAGTCACATTAAGGAGGAAGGAAGTCAGGATCTTGCCATCATTAATTGAATGTATTAAGAAATCATACATGCTAGAGCCTAATTTTGATGTGTTGGAAGACACTGTTGACATGCGAAGGTTTATTATGGGATCATATGGTGAGGGAAAATGCATTGAACAACTTAATGACATTAGCTTCCAACATCAATTTCGTATCAAAAAAATTGATGGGAAAACACTAATATGGGGCAAGAAGTATTCAACTACTGCGGAATGGGCACCATCATGAGGTTTGCAATTTTTGAAGGGCATTCCAGATCATCCAATATTTGCATCAAAAATATTGTTGTTACAATCAATTAGTGAATTTAATAAGGTTATATTTACAGAAAATGAGGATGTCATAAGTGTTGAAGTACATTGGTATGCCACAAATACACACCCATTCAATGGTGTGTATAAGCCAAAGATGGTAGTTGACAAAAAAAATGGTGGAAAGAGAAAAAGAAAGGGTATGAATATAAACCGTCGCTGCATAGACATATTGAAATTGGAGGATATTGACATACTTGTCTATGACTTCAATTTAACAAAGAGAGGAACTCTTCACTTCAAGATGATAGAGATTCTGGAAATTTTGTTACTAGAAGGAACAGTGTTGAGATGGGAGTCTGCTAAAACCAGTCGTAGATCTAGAAGAATTTTGAAACCTGAAATGATAGGCATGCATGTGGACTCAGATGGGGCACTAGTTGATGAAAGAGAAGAATATGGAACATCTTCGTCGGCATCCAGTCACTCATCTGAAGACGTGAATCCTGATGCTATGCAAGAAAATATGAGTGATTTTGAATAATTGTTTAAGACAATTTATCTAACTATTGTATACATCGTATCTTGAAATAAAATTTTTGATTTCCATATGGTGTTAAATGAGAAGTTATGAGTCATTTTTATGCTTTTGGATCATTTTACTAGCATTGTTTTTAAATTTTGAAGATTGACCCTTAAAAAAATCATCATTCTAGTATAATCACTTTTTCGTTTTCAAGCTGTATTTAGCACGAAAATTTTGTTTTCACTGCCATTTTTAAAACATGTTCAAAATTGTCCCTAAAAAAACAATCGTTCCAGTATACACACTTTTCATTTTTAGCACTGTTTTTTGATGTTTTTTTGGCTTTTTTTGGTCAAAGTTTCCATTTTGAGTTTATAGTTCCCATTTCAAAGTTTACATTTTTAAAGCCCTGAAAATAAAAAGAAGGAACCTTCTTTGATTAAATTAGATGTGAAGTTTGATTTGCCAGTTTATGACGGAGAATTGAATGCATAAAAGCTAGATAACTGGATTAGATAGATTGATGTATATTGCAAAGTGCAGAACATCGATTCAGAAAGGAGAAAGATTCAGCTGGCTAGCCTATGCCTTGGGGGAACTGCCCTAGTATGGTGGGAAGGCAGGACACAAGCTGATTTGAAGAAGCATAGTAAAATTCTTTCTACCTAGAATGACTTTGTTTCTGCCATTAAAAAACAATTCTATCCACTAGCTTATATGCAGTAAGCTATGATGACTTAGCAAACTCTTGGCCAATTAAAAGGGAAAACTATAGAAAGCTACACCCAAGAATTTAGGAAAAGAGATTTGATTCTAGGCATTTATTTAGACTCACCTGAAACTCTATTGAAGTATATAGGTGGTATAAACATCTATTTAAAGCACACCATTCTCATGTTTAATCCTACTAGCATAGATGAGGTATCTGTTCAGGCTACACATCTAGAGGCCAGAGGTAAGAATGTGAACCCAGAAGTTGGGGGATCATCAAAACCCACTGCAAGCAAGAACAAGGAAGAGAGAAAGCAGAAATGAAAAGAGAGGAAGACAAATGTTGTACAAAATACCAAACCTTCATGCATTCACTGCAAGAAGGATGGGCATGATGATGAACACTGTTGGATTCTGCATCCAGAGCTGAGGCCCAAGAAGTTCGATGGAAAAATGAAGAAGACTGCAGCAGCTATTAAGAAGGATTTGGGGTCAGACTTAGGGGATGAAACAACAATCACAAGCATAGGTATAAAAGCTAAAAATTCTGAACCATCTACTAGTCATTCTACACAATCTATTGATAATGAAGAAAATGAGAGGAAAAGACATGAGTTTTTTCATAATAGAGTTATTTCCAAGCATCAAAAGATTGATACTTTGTTTGATAGTGGCTCAAAAGTAAACTTAATCTCTGAAGCAATTGTAAATAAGTTGGGATTACTAAACACACCTCACAGGAAGCCATATCCATTGGGTTGGGTATGTGATAAAGAAAAGCTACAAGTGACTAGACAATGTAAACTTAGGTTTTCTTTTGGGTCAGCATTTGTAGATGAGGTTGAGTTAGATATCGTTCCCTTGGATATATGTGGAATTGTTTTAGGAAGTCCTTACTTGTATGATAGAAAAGCCATTTTCTATAGAGCTAAAAACAAGTATCAACTCGTTAAAGATGGAATCGAATATATATTGTAAGAGTTCATAAACTCAAGAATAATTATACTCTCATAAACTCAGGGCAGATGAAAAGAATTGTAAATTCATGCAAAAAAAATTTACCGATGGTTGTAAAGGAAAGAAACCTGATAAAACCAATGTATTTGAAGGCTGTAATGCTAAAAAACAAGCCGATTTAGAAAAATTTGTTTCAGAACATGATATGCTATTTCAAGAACCTAAAGGTCTGCCACCCAAAAAGGAAATAGTACATGATATTAATTTGCAACAACATGCTCCATTGCCTAACATCAGAATGCACAGGTTGTCCGCTTTAGAGAATGCAGAAATCAAGAAGATGGTATAGGAGCTGGTCAAGAAAGGGTTCATAAGACCTAGCACATCACCATGTGGGTCTCCAATTGTATTGGTGAGAAAGAAAGATGGCTCATGAATAATGTGCATTGATTACCGAGCACTAAATAAGATAACAATAAAAAATCGTTATTCCCTTCCTTGCATAGATGATCTATTAGATCATTTTAAAGAAGTTCTTTACTTTTCCAAGTTGGACTTGCATAGTGACTACCATTAGGTCCGAGTTGCAGAGCAAGATGCATAGAAGACTGCTTTCAAAACAAAGCAGGGATTATATGAGTGGTCAGTTATTCCTTTTGGCTTAACAAATTCTCCTGCTACTTTCATGAGAGTAATGAATGATGTACTCAGGCCTTTTATTAATGATTTTGTCATTGTATATCTAGATGACATTCTTGTATTTAGTAAAACATGGGAAGAACATTTGAAGCATGTAAAGTAGACTCTAGATGTTTTGAAAAGAGAAAATATTTATGTTAAGCTATCAAAATGTGAATTTGACAAAACATATTTGATTTATTTGGATCATATTGTAGGGGGTGGTGAATTGAAGATAGATCCCTCTAAGGTTGCAGTCATTGTAAACTATCTTAAACCCAAATCTGCTACAGAAGTTAGAAGCTTCCTAGGAGCAGCACAGTATTGGAGAAAGTTTATTGCTAACTTTTCATTGATTGCAGCTCCCTTACATGCTTTAACAGGATTGAACAAGGTGTTTCAGTGGGGAGGAAAACAGCAGAAAGCCTTCGACACCTTAAAAGAAAAGATTAGTAAAACACTAGTAATAGCACTGCCCGATCATCAAAGACCCTTTGAGATTGAAACAGATGCCAATGACTATGCCATGGGAGCAGTGTTGATGCAACACGGTAAACCCATACGTTATCATTACGAGACATTTAATTTTGCAGTAGTTAATTATCCCACATATGATAAAGAATTGTATTCATTAGTATAAAGTGTGAAAAAGAGGAAACATTATCTAATGGGAAAAGAGACAGTTATACATATTGATCATCAACCACTTCAATATTTACACTCACAAACTAAGTTGTAGCAATCAAGGCACTATAGGTGGATGGGTTTTCTACAATAGTGTCATCTTGTCATCAGATATAAAAAGGGCATACACAATAAAGTTGCAGATATGTTTTCCAGACCAATCATAAATGCATCTACTATACTTAATCATAACTCAGTAATACATGAAAGCTACTTTGAACAATATGCTCAAGATATAGAATTTAAAGATGTATATGCAGCTTTAAGTAATGGTGAAAAGATAGAAGAATTGGATTACTATATTAAGGACCGACTCTTGTATAATTTGGGAAAGCTATGCATCCCACAAACAAAGAGAATTAACATAATTAGGGAGGCACACACTTCTCTAATATCAAGTCACTTTGGGGTAAGTAAAACAGTTGCACAGCTGCAAAGATTTTGTTATTAGCCAAAAATGAATGAAACGGTTTGTAGATATGTAAGAGGGTGTACCATGTGTAGAAAACTAGGCTTGTACACTCCACTACCAATTCCTTCTCATCCTTGAGAAAGTGTTTCCATGGACTTTTTTGGGGGACTGCCTAAATCTAGAAAAGGTCATGACTATTTATATGTTATTGTGGATAGGTTCAGCAAAATGTGTATTTTAATACCTTGTAACAAACAGATTATCACTGAACAAATAGCAAAGTTGTTCTTTCAGTACGTATGGGTTCATTTTGGATTACCCACTTCCATTGTATCTGCTTGAGATTCCCAATTTGTTGGGAAAATTTGGTCGACTCTGTGGGAATTGATGGACACCAGACTGAAGAAGAGCACTGCTTTTCATCTGCAAATGGATGGTGAAAGAAAGGTTGTCAACAGGACAATGATCCAGTTGCTCAAAGGCTATTGTAGGAAGCATCCCAAGCTTTGGGATGAACATTTATGTTATGTGCAACATGCTTACAACCGGGCTAAACATTCTTCTACACAGAGATCTCCGTTTGAGACCTATTTTGGTTTCACACCAAGGTCTCCCTTGGATTTTGTCTTTGGTAAAGACATAGTGGTTGATAGACATAGTGATGTGGACAAGGCAACCAAGTTCATTGAACAAATCCAAGAAATTCACCAGGCAGTGCAGGAACAGCTGGAAAAGAGCCAAGCCAAGTACAAGGCAAGGCATGATAAGCATCAGATTGAGCATAGTTTTCAAGTTGGTGATCAAGTCTAGCTGTATATCAGCAAAGATAGAATGCAAAGTGAAGGTAAGAAGTTGAAACCAATATATATGGACCTTTCAAGATACTTGAGAAAATCGGTGAGAATGATTTTCGCCTTGATTTGCCAGCTTACATGCACATCTATTCAGCAGTTAATGCAAAAATCTTGAGATTGTTTGAACCTTCATGGATTAAAGATCCTAAAGAGAAAAGTCAATTGCCTTCTATTGATGATCTGTTGCCTGAATATGTCAATGAATTGCAGGAAGATACAGTTCTAGATAAGAAGGTGAGAGCTACACACAGAGGGGATGTAGAGTACCTCAGGATTGGACTCAAAGGTTCAAAACCAAGTAGTGCAAGATGGATAGAAATTGGGCAAGCGAGGAATCGATATCCTCACTTGATTGATGCTTAAAAACCAAATTTTGGTGGTCCAAAAGCTTTTTCAGTGGGAAGGCATGATCCAAACAGGATCCGAGAACACTCTCTAAGTTTTCATTAACTCTCTAAAAATCATGCCAAATATTCAAATTCTCATAAAGATCGAGCTTATCGAAGGAACCCTCATGACAGTTGCAAATTGCGATCAGCGCGGATCAACGAGGGTCGTCGATCTAGCACACAGAGAAGTGCACCACGGTAACGTGTGCTGACACCAACCAGCAAATACAGGGGAAAATTTTAGCAGCAGAGGTAGTTTCCGATATGCGATTAACCACAAGTTGCTAATCGCATATTGCAGGGCAAACCTCTTAGTGAAGAAAAGCCCCGAGCACCCGGACCTGAAATAATTATAAAACGTGGGAAAATATTGTTTCGGTTTCGTCAGAGCGGGATTCCATAAAACCAGTAAAATATCGGAGGGGCTTCAATCGGTAAGCAGTCCCAATTAAGTTCCATCTGATGCCATACCATGATTTCCACACGTCCTAGGGAAGAGAGAGAGAACCACTCACATCAGACGAGTAAACATCATGCTACTCAGCTGCCTGATATGAACGACAACCATAGGATCTGGGGCCCCCAGATCAACGATGGAGACACGTTCTCATGGATGACTAGTTTTGACAAGATTATAAAGCAAGAGCGCATAGGATTTGAAGTCTGATATGGATGAAGCGTTGGTAGAAGGTCATGTTTCTCGGGCATTCTTGGAGTTAATAGAAAAAATAGCGGTTTCAAATATGTCCAAGAGAACTAACACTCATCCGTTATGAAATAGGTGGCCACCTCCCTGTGAGGTGTTATATAGTGACTGATTACGCAGGACAGAGGGATTCAAACTGACAGAGGCAAGGGAGCCGGAAAGCTGGGAAGTGGAAATGAATAGTCAGGAAGCAGATTCGCTTTCAAGCCATAGACTGACTAAGAGAAGAGGATATAGAAATCATGAAGCAAGTTAGGAGCTGACCTGAAGAAGCAAGGGCAGCGCCAAGCTAGAGTTAAGACGGAGACAGAGAGAGTCATAGAGTCCGTGTACTCCAGATAAGACTTGAGAGGTTCGAGTGAACTCCTCTGTATATGGCTGTCATGTATTGAGTCTCAGATTGGGCTCATACTACTGTAATCAAGAGAGGCTAAGAGTGAGTACTCCAGAGACTTGGGGGATCCAAGTACAGTCTCACTAATTTGTATCTGTTGGGTGAGACTTGAATGGAGCTCATTGTTATAAAAAATCTGCTTTGAAAACATAATAGAGAGGCCACCACTGAAGGCTGGACCAGGAGACGTAGCCCAGGAGTATTGGGTGAACTCCTTATTAAACTTGTTATGCTTATATGTTTGCCTGTTATGTTTTCTTTAACTGCTTCATTGCCTATGTGTTGCATAATCTTATTGATCTGTTGCACAAAATAACATAGGCACATTCATTCACATGAGTCTGTAATACCTTATTAATTGTCTTAGATCAATTTCAGATCAAGTTATAAGGAAAATCATCCCATATCCCTGGAATGAGGCGAGTTACCACATCATCAAGTATACATGTAAGAAGAAGGATCAATTTGAGCCATTGAGTATGACAAAAGCCCTACTGCTAGTGAGGGAGAAGAATAAATAGAGGATGACAAGGAATAATAAATAGAAGATGACAAAGAGGAAGAATCAAAGAATGGAAAAGAAGAAGACAAAGAGGATGGAGAAGAAGATGAAGATGAGGATGAAGTACAGAAGGATGAACACAATTCTGAAACACAGAGCAGGGAAGAAGAATAATCACCAAGAGTGTCTCCAGAGCCTACAGAAAAAGAGGTAGCAACTTCTCTAAATTCCCTAAGTACACATGTCAAATCAAAGGGAAAGAGACAAAGACAAACTCCACTTTACTTCAAGACAAGGAAGAGCACTAGGAATAGACAAGGGATACCTCAAACTGCTATGAAAACTCCAATTATCATAGAGAGCTCACCAAAACAACAAGAGAAATAAGCCCCTTTAAGGAAGAAGGAGGGAGAAGGAACATCAAGACAAGCCTCTCCCAAGTCTCCAATCACCTATGTTAGGATGCTTGTCACCAAGTCAGCCTCAACAAAAGGAAAAGGTATCCTACAAGAGACACTGTCAAACCTACAGGAAACATAGAAAAGACATGAGGAAAGGGTGCAAGGGAAAAGGGAAGGAAAATACGAAGTAATTACTCAAGAAAAAATAGAGGAAGAGGCAGAGGAACTGAAGGAACCTAGCCCGCAGCCAGACCTCATCTCCTACTACATATTCATTGAAGGAGATAGGGTGACGCCACAAAAATTTTCCATTCCTTTATTCTTTGAACATGAAAAAGAGAGGGAAAGGACACATAGGTGGATGAAAATTGCTAAATCAAAAGGGGTAGAGGATGTAGGCCACATGGAAGATAAGTTGCAAGAAATGGGCGGATAATTAAGTAGCATAAGAGAGAGGGAAACAATAATGAAATCTTAGTTAGAGGTTAAGAACACATGGCTAAGAATGAAGCTACATGCAAAGGAAGCCCGATTGGCAACTATGGCAAGTTTATCCCTGGAAGCACTTCATTGCAGGATGCCAACAAAGTCATATGCCTTATACCTCAAATAACAATGGTTGCAATTTCATATAAAAACCCTAGCACAAAGAGGAACTATGCCTTTCCAAGACTATAGGCAATTCATTAACCTCTATGATCAAAGCACCCTAGAGGATATAGCAAAGATATTTGAGTTCTACCTACACAATTTAGCTTTGACATATTTAAATGTATGGGACCCAAATCCAAAGCTAGGGGACTTACAATTAATGGCCTTGGAATATTGGATGAGTCACGAGAAGGATAGAGCTACAGAAATGAAAAAGGTATTGGCAAGAGAAGAAGTAGAACCACTTATGATCAGATCAGAACAGTCTAACCTAATGACTGTCGTCATCACTAACAACCTCATTGCAAATGATCCCAAGATTGCACCAAGATACCTTGTTGTACAAGAACAAGCACCACTCATTTTGAAGACATGCTAGGATTTCTAAGAGATGAAAGCCATCAAGCTTGTCAAAGGAGATTGAACACCTTACCCTACAGCATAAATATCAAAGAATATCATGCTCCTGATAGAATGAGGGATGCTCTAGAGAGAGTTCCAATGTATAAGCAAACATTATAGAGACACAAGGTCAGCTGAATTGGATTAAAACTCATCCAACCATTTCTTTTAGGTATGTTAGAGGGGAGAAAGTAATAAGAAGAAAGGAAGCAGTGGGAAGAAATAGAGAGGAATGTAGGCTTTTATCCACAAGAGGACGAGACTATAGAAGAAGCCTGGAATGCTAGGGAGGCCACCAAAGAAATGAAAGACATGGAAATAGATTGAGCTACTCAGAGGATAAGCAACATTTTTAGTGGGGGCTTATGATGAGGCTGATCAAGGGGTAAATTATATGGACCTTAATGCACATCCAGCTTACTAAAATCATCTTTTCTCATCATTATTTACATGTTTTAATTATGTTTTGCTTAATGAGGAGAGTAAATATGACATGTCATGTCTAGTGGTCTAATGTGCATTGATTATAGGTTTTGGAGCAAATTGTGGCTAATTAAAGTGTAGGAACTCGAATGGAGACAAGAAAGAGGGATTATAGGAGATAGGATCTCCCTCCTTGACTCCTCACTCACTCGAAGATTCCTCAATCAAATCTCTTCATCTCAGAGTTGCAAGCAACTGAGTCATGAAGTTCATTGGCAGCCAGGCCAGAGACAATTGAAGACTAGTTGATCTTGATATTGGAGCCAAGCCTCCCTAAATTTAAGGAAGTTGTTGGTAATTTCACTGGTATAAATCAAAAAGGACTAGGGCCTCATTAGGATTCAGATTTTTTTTCAAGATAGCTAAGAACTTTTTGAGTTGAAGCATTGTAACCAAGCACGCTTATGTATTTCTGATTTATTTAATGAAAATGAGCAGCATTCCTTTGATCCAGCACTGAGTTGACTCAGAGGGTTGAAGCTCTTGGGTTAGGGCCCAACCCTAGCAGCAGAGGTTCCTCTTGTTGTATATATATGTTTAGGTTAGCTCCATAGTTCGAGTTAAATTGATTTTGGTGTTGTTAATTTGCAAATAATGGGTAGATTTGATTAGTTTTCTTCCATTTGCGGATAGTTCTAATAGTGGCATTGTGGTGATAATAATATATTCCATAAAGGCTGAGAGCAAGTGGTTTCCACCTCATTTCTCCCTTTCAGGGATGATGGTTTGAGGAATACTTTTCATGCAATCCAAAAAAATAGAATTCTAGCTTTTTGTGTAATTTAGGGTTTTCTTGCTAATTGGGTAATTATCTTGTAGTTTCATAGATAAGTTCCAATTGGTATTTTCAAATTTCATAAAGTTGTGTGCTGATTTCATCTTGATTTCATATTGGTTCTAAGAATTTCCATGCATGAGCTTAGCAAGAAAATGGTGATAACTTTGTTTTCTTTTACTCGAATGTCAAGAATGATGTTTGTTGATTACAGGATTTTCTGAATGTCAGGGAGACCTCATCTAGTCAATCCATATCCACCCATGATTGCCAAAAGTCACTAAGGTCTCAATTCGAATTCTTGTCTTACGAGGAAAGCTAGCCATCTCTGTTGAGAAAATCCAACCATCTCAAAGCTTTGGCTTGAGTCCTAAGTAAGTTCCTATCACTCCCATGTCATATTCCCTCCTTATTCACCTTTTCCAATCTCCACCCCACCTTCTAGACCACTCCTTAATCGTTTGGCATGTTCCTATAGTAAAACAGGGGATCCTGTAGGTGAACTAGTACTTCCTATAGACATCATGTAGGAAAGCCTGTAGTGGCCTGTTTTGAGCCCAAATCGAGAAAAATCATCACTAAAAGCCTTGATTAGGTCCCTACTTTCCTTCCAAGTCATCTGAACCATTATACTCCTTTTCCTTCACTCCTATCTCGCCTGCCAAACAACCAAGCAAGATTAGCATCTACATTTTTCAAGCAAAAAGATAAAGAGAAAAAGTTATTTTATATTTATTCTTACACACAGCGGATTAGCACTCTTTAGATCAGATTTCATGCTTAGACTAGTTAAAATCTCACATGTGTTAAATAGGGTATCCTTACAAGAAAAGTAAGTTAGCAAGTAGATAGAGGATTTCATGTTGTTATGTGAGAATTTCTTTCATTCTTTCCTTCATGCAATAGACATCATTTATTTTCATCCAACTAGAATAGATCTCCCTTCTCCAAATTGGTAATTAGACTTCTTCTAGTCAATAGAAGGTTGGTTTGAGAAACCCTATTAGTCTATCATCCCAGCTCAACAGTGACAAAGAGTAAACCAGTTACATCTATTTGTGTATACACGATTGTCACCTCCAAGTTTGTACGAACCCCGGGTTGATGAAGTAAAGTGAGTATCCCCAGGAGTTGCAGCATCCTTGCTGCAATATTGGTGCTCATCAAAATACAAATATCAATTGGTATCAAAAGGTTATTCCCAGGTGTTGGAAATTGATTTTGGTGGTATTTTTTCTCCTATTACCAAGGTATCTTCTATTATATTAATTTTATCTATTGTTGTTGCTTTTGATTTTGAGGAAAAATAAATGGATGTGAAGACAACATTTCTTCATGGGGATCTAGAAGAAGAGATCTACATGAATCAACCTGAAGGCTTTGAGGTGAAGGATAAGAAAGAACTCTATGAAAGTTAAAAAAGTTTATGTATGGGTTAAAACAGTCACCAAGGATGTGGTATCATAAATTTGATACATTTATACGGGGACTTGGCTTCACCAGAAGTGGAGAAATCATTGTGTGTATTTTAAAGTAATTGGTGACCGTGTTATTTATATGGTTTTATATGTGGATGATATGTTATTGGTTGGAAATGACAAATAATTTATCCAAGATTTGTAGACCCAATTATCCTCAAAATTCAACATGAAAGATCTTGGTGCTACAAACTAAGTTTTGGGCATGGAATTAAACAAGATCAGGTAAAGAGGAAGCTCTAGTTGAACCAGAGGAAGTATGTTGAGACAATACTGTAGAGTTTTAATATGCAGGATAGTAAATCAATGAAGCTTCTTATTCTTGTAGGTGTAAAGTTATCTGTTGAACAGTGTCCCAAGACATAAGAAGAGGAAGAGGACATGTCCCATGTTCCATATTATGCAATGGTCTATATTAGACCATAAATTTCACATGAAATGGGAGTATTGAGCAAGTTTATGTCAAAACTAGGGAAGGAGTATTGGATAGCAATGAAGCGGGTTTTCAGGTATTTGCATGCCACTAGTGATTATGGTTTGTGTTATCGAGGAAGACCAAGATTGGACAGAGTTTTGGACATCCGTGCCTTTGTTGATGCAAATTAGGCTAGATATATGGATCAAAGAAGATCTACAAGTGGATATTTGTTTAACCTATTTGGAGGTGCAGTCAATTGGATGAGTAAGAGACAGTTTGTAGTGGCACTTTCAACTACAAAGGAAGAATACATGGAAACCACTCATGCAATCAAGGAATCATTTTGGTTACAAAGATTGTGTTCAAGTATGGGGTTAGTACATCGAGCTATAAGACTGTGATAGCCAAAGTGAAATTTTCTTGGCAAAGAACCATGCTTATCATTCAAAGAAAAATCACATTAATGTTCAGTATCACTTTGTGAGCGATATGGTTGAATACAAAAAGGTGTTACTGGTAAAGGTGGACACTTTGAAGAATACTACAGATGCATTGACAAATCCTCTGAGCACTAAAAAATTCTCTTGTTGTAGAGAAACAATGGGTGTTGTAGGGTTGGATCAATGACTAAGCTCTCATGTTTCCCCTTGTGGAAAGAAAACAACAAGTGGGAGAATGTTGGGTTGTGTTATATTCTTTCCACAATTAGCCCACGTGTGATGGGTGTGGAAGCTTCCCCTATATATTGCACCAAGGGGTCACAAGGGTAAGTAGGGTGGAAATAGCCCTCCTGAACAGGTTCCAGGGTAGCACCCCATGAAATTTATTTTGGACCCTATATTAAGTGGGTGGACCTACCTATGGTTTTTGCATGGATTTCGCATATGCTTTTGGGCATGATGCTTTACTCTCCATGGTATTTTGTAGATCCAGTAAAGGGAGCTACGGTTATGTTCTAATCCATGGTTAATGGGTTAGGGTTTATGGATGCTTTGGCATGTATATATATGTATTGTAACATTGAAAGGGGTTAAAACCTACAAAGCTGAAGATAATGATTCTCTCCTTCATATTATCTGTGTACTCATACAACTCAATGAAGTTTTTCATCCCAAGTATCCAAACCTCTACATCTTCTGGCTTATTTACGTCTCCATCAAATGTAGGTGCCTTTTCTTTCTTAAACCCATCTGGAAAGTATCCTTTATTACTCCTCTTGAAAGGATGATAGTGATGACGATCATGATGCCTGTCAAAATTGGAACTAGAATAGTACCTGTATCCATCACCTATCTTATCTGGAGTATCCAACAACATGCCATCTCTAGTAGTTTCATTGATGAGGCTCATCAATAGGTACATTAAATGGGTCACAATGCCATCCTCCAGCTTATTAAATTATGTTTTTCTCCAGTTTATCTACAAATTTCATTATATTATACTTAGCATGAGAGTAAAATATGTGTTTCTATGTCATGTGGCTTAATGTGTGTTAAATGTAGGAACTGGAGCAATTTTGAGTTAATTTGAGTGCAAGAAATTGGAGTAGACGAGCAAGAGATTCTAGGAGGCGGTCCACCTTCTTAACTCCTCCAATCAATCGAATATCCCCACTCTATCTCATCAACTTAGGGTAATTGGCATCCATGCAAGCCAAGTTCATTGGTAGTCGAGCCAGTGCAAGTCAATGAAGAGTTAAATTTACCTATTCTCGAGTTAGGGACTCAAATATCCCTATTTTGTAGGGAGATGATGGTAGCCCAAATTTTTTATAAATAAACAGGCTAAGGGAATCATTAGGATTCAAAGTTTTATTATATCCAAGAGGCCATTGAGTTGAAGCACATTTTACTATTATTTTGATGATGTATTTGATAATTTTTGAATGATAATGAGAAGTTATGTTTTGATCTAGCACTGAGTTAACTCTAACATCTAAAGCTCTTTGGTTACTTCCCAACCCTAGCAGCCTATTTTCCTCTCATGTATCTATATTTGTGTTAGCCTGGAATGTTGAGTCATTGCTAAAGTTTATTCAGTTTTCTTTTAGTTTAGAAGATTGATTAGTTGTTGGTCATGCATGTTTCATGTAGCTTAGAGGGTTAATTATTTGTTGCAATTCAGTAGAGTAAAATCCATCAAAATTTATGTCGTAGTGACCCCTAGCTCATCTTCCTCAAGGGATCATGATTAAAGGACCCCACTATCACAGCCCAAAAACATAGTGTGATTTCCTGCTCATTGCATAGATCAATTTTTAGCATTAGTTAGATAGTTGTTTATGATTTCTTCGAAATATTTAAATTTGTTATTTTTCTTCTCATGATGACTATAGCTTAGAAGGTAGCTCATTTCATAGATCAAGTGCTTAGCATTGGTTTGATAGTTTTTCGAAAGTCAACTCATATTTTCCACCTTTACTTGTAATGAGTTTGCAAATGAAAAGAGAAATACATGCATGTGTTGTTGCAAGGTTGTTGGATCTGTACGCAAGGACCCCTTTCACCAACTTCATTGAGGTCTTTTCCATCTTCTTTTGATGCATTCCAACCCTTGTTCTAGATCTTTATTTTTTGGTCATGTCAGCAACCATATTAGCCCAAATCTGACCTTCTTGAAGTGTTGGGCTTCGCTAAGGGTGTTGATCACCTTACCTACACTTCAGACAACTTTCATACAACCTTCCAACACTTCATCTCACCATTTTCCCCCTCAAAACTCTCTAATCCAACTTCCTGTAGCATTTCAAAAAAAATTGTAGCAGTACATGAATCCTGTAGCAATATCCTGTAGCAGGTTCTTTTGACCCTGTTTTGACCTTGATAGCCTAGCTCGGTTAAGCAATAGTTTGACACCTCATCTTGGACTCCATGACCCGAAATGCCACCCAGACCAATCCCTTCACTCCTTTTCCTTTCCTACAAGATCAAATAGCATTAGTTCTTTCATTTATGAATTTAGCAATTAGGACTTCATTTACTTTGCAAGTGTGAATTAGATAGTCAATGCATGCATTGTTAAATAATGAAATGGTAGAATAATCTTTTTTTTTCAAGAAACCCTGATAGCTAGATTATTGAGTGCGAGTTAGCATAGTTTCCTTTCTACAAATTAGCATAAGGTTTGTGTTATTTCATAGCATTTACATTTTGACAACTATAATTTTAGAGTTTAAGAACATTTATTTTCTCTGCACTAGGACTAGCCTTTACATTTTGATTTCAGTAGTTAGCCTCCTTTCAATTCAATAGAGGAATGGTCTAGAACCCTAATGATCAAGTGGCCTAATTGAGGGTGGCATGAGTAAAATGGTGCATCTACTATGTATATAACATTGTCACCTCTAAGTTTGTCTAAAATACCAAGGTGATAAATTAAATTTGAAGATCTTATGGAAGTTGCAGCACTCTTGGTGCAACCAGGGCTCACCACCTTTTTTGCACTGTTGTTGGGGAGGTGTCTAGGTAGATGTCATTTCTACTTTTATTTTTGTTTTTCATGTAGTAGGTAGATGTTATTCTTGATTTTCTTTCTGTCTTACATTTGTTTTTGAAAAAACACTTAAAAAAAGAAAAACAATGTCTTTCATGCCTCGTAGGAGTAGAGACACTTTAGGAAAATTCTTTCCAAATACCCCCACACCATCAAACAGTCAACGTTCACTCTTCTTTGGTGACTGTCAACTTCTCTCTTTGATTGTAGGAGAGTTAGAGGACCCCTTAGGTGAACAACCTAAGATATTTGAAGACCCCATTGGGGCAGAAGAAGAAGAACCCATTCCACATACCCATACCATGGCTGAAAATAGAAATGAGGGTGATGTTCCCATTAGAGACACTAATGGGGATGCTAGGATGAAAAATATAAGTGCTTCTGCCCTTCCTCACATCCAGGGGTTAAACTCAGAGGATCTTGATACTTTTTTGTTTGATTTTTATGTTGTTTGTAGAACTTATGATTGTACCTCTAATGACTAGAAGTTGAAGTTGTTCCCATCCACCCTTAAGGATGCATCCTTGTGCTGGTTCATGGGTTTACCTAGGGACAACATCACTACCTAGGCTCAAATGCAAAAATCCTTTAACAACAAGTATAGGAACTATTGTAGGTCCAAATACACCAAAGAGGAAATCTTTAGAATGACCCTGGGACTTGACAAATCCGTGGAAGACTATGAGGAAAGATTCTAGCTCAGTTGTAAAAGGGCCAGATGCACCCTTGATCCTAAATCACTCAAGTTAGTATTTCTTAGAGCAACCAGGGAGGACATACTAAAAAACTGAAATATGCTATCTTGAGGAGACATTTATCAGCTACCCTATGACAACATCAAGATAGTATTAAAAAACCATTCTAAGGCTGCTAGAAAGAAGGGTAGGGTTAGTCAGGTTTTGGCCAACCCCTCTTCCTCCATTACATATATCAAGAATGAAATTGGAAACATGCTGGATGACTTTAAAAGTGAAATGTTGAACACCTTTTCTCTGACAATGGACAAATGCATTTCAAGATGAGTCAAGAGGAAGCAGAGATATCCTTAGCTATCTTTTTCCCTAAATGCACTAGAAGGCACCGTAGGAACGAATGTCCATTAAATGTTCTAGAGGTCTGCATAGTTTGTAAGGAAAACCATTTCACAAATAAGTTTCCTTCTTTGCCTGGATTGAAAGTTGTATACCAAGGGGAAGAAGGCGAGGTTTAGCAACTCTATTACATCAATCAAAGGAGGTCTCAAGGACCTCAACCATACCAGCAGGGCATGCAAGGTACATACTATTCCTATTACCATCCCAACCATAATTCACCCCTTCCCCCTTAGTATTCTTCTACTCATCCTTCATGGTCCACACCTTCTCCTCGGTCTTATGCACCTCAGTATCCTCCCTAACCTATTAATCAAACATTTCAACCATATGCTTCTTTACATCCTCAGTGGAATAACCCATCACAAGGTTGGAGGCCTCAATTAAAACAACCTCCTGCTTAACTTCCTCCACCTCCATCTCAACCATGACTAATTCATCTTGCTCCACCCAAGAAACCTTAGATGCCTTCTCAACCAAATCCAAACCCGAGAAATAAACAAGCACAACAGGTCTACAATGGAGAGACATCTTACCCTTCCTGTGTTGTGGAGATTCAAGAAATCAACCTTAGGTCTGGAAGAGTTCTCCTAGATAACCAACCTCCATCTCCACCTAGGGAGCTTGAAGAGGAAAAGGAAGAGAATTTCCCTCAATTAAATCCACCTCCTTTCCCTGAAAGATTGATCCATCCTAACTAGCACATCCCAGAAGAGACTGAACTTCTGGGAGAATTGAAAAACTTGTGTGTTAAAATCTCGCTCCTTGAAGATATCAAGGATGTTCCCATCTACAACAAGATTATAAAATAGAAATGCTTCAAACATCCTAGGAGAAGAAATAAAGACACCCCTACCATCAATGTCATTAGTCAATTATCTAATCTAATGCAGGGGAGAGTGATTTGCCCAAAGTATCTAGACGTTGGAAGTCCTATGGTAGATGTGCGCATTGATGGAATCATTGTCCGTCACACCTTGATTGATGTTGGGGCTACCATAAATGTGATAACTAAGGAAACCATGCTCAAACTAAACCACCAAGGATCTTTGAGAAAGACAACCACAATGCTACAACTTGTAGATAGGTCCATAGTGGCTAACAATGTAAACTTTGAAACGGGAACTATAAACTCAAAATGAGAACTCTGGCCAAAAAACCCTCATAAAAACATCAAAACAGTGCAAAAAATGAAAAGTGTTGATGCTAAAATAACACCTTTTTTTCTAGGCTAAATTTTCAACATGTTTTAAAAATGGCGGTGAAAACCAATTTTTTGTGCAAAAATTGTCCAAAGAACACCCTCAAAACGAAAAGTGTTGATGTTAGAATAACATTTTTTTTCAATGGTAAATTTTGTGCAAAGAACACTCTCAAAACAAAAAGTGTTGACGCTGGAACAACATTTTTTTTCACTGGTAAAATTTCAACATTTCGAAATAATGGCATAAAATATTTTATTATGACTCCAAAAAACATTAAAATTTCAAAAGAATAATGAAAACATAAAATTAGACAAAAATTTAAAACAATGAAAAAACACCAAAACAAAAAAGGTTAAAAGAATAGCAAAATAAAACATAAAATTAACAAAAACAAATATATATAGGAAAAAAAAAAAAAAAAAAAAAAAAAAAAAAAAATCAAACATAGAGGTGAAAAAATAAAACAAAATTAACCTATAAAAGAAAAGAATTAAAAACTTAAAATTTATAAAGAAATAAATAGTAAGAAAACGGACTTAAAAAAAAAAAAAAAAATTGGAAAGAAAAAAAAATATTTTGTAAACCATTAAAAAAATTTGGCAAGAAAAAAACAAACATATGGAAAAGAAAAAAAATTAAAATAAACTATAAAATTAAGCAAGTAAAAATAAAAAATTATTAAAAAAACATTAACAAAAAAATTAAAAAAAATGAAAATTAAAAACAAACTGGATTTAAAAAAAAAAAAATAGAAAACTAACAAAAGAAACAAAAAAAAAAAAAAAACTACTAAAATTAAGACTAAAAAAAATCCTAAAAATAAACAATATACTCAAATTAAAATAAAAACCACCAACAACAACCAAAAATCAATTAAAAAGTATATATATATATATATATATATATATATATTCAAATAGAAAAACATTTAAATTTAAAACAAAATATATATATTTTTTATTAAAAAAAATAAAAACATTTAAAAAATTTATTTAAAAAAACACAATTTTAGAACAATTTTAAAAACAAATATCTTTTATTTACAACAAAATAAATAAATTATTAACCCTATTTTTTTAAATAAAATTTTAACTTGTATTTTTTAACAATTGTTTTTCTATTAAAAAAAATTCAGCGCTACTATCGCGGGGCTGCCCGCGATGGGTTGGCCTTGGGCGAAGGGGACTATTGGAATTGCCCCACCGCCGCCCGACCACTCGTGGTAGCGCGGCCTATGGCGGAGGACATAGAATCAATTATACATTTTTTTTAAATAAATTTTTTTTTGTTTAAATTTTTTTTTAAGTTTATTTAAAAAAATAAAAAAGTGTGTATAAATTCACTATAGTTTAATTTTTTTGTCTAAAATAATTTTTTTTCTTTTTTAAGTTTGAAGTGTTCAAATTAAAAAAAAATTATTTAAAGAAAACAAAAATTAAATGTTTGTTATTTAAAAAAAAATAAAAAAATCACATATTTTTTATTTTTCGTTTCTTTGTTTTAAATAAAAAACATTTATTTATTAAAAAAAGTTAAATGTTTATTTTCTTTTTAGATCAAACATATATATGTTTTTTTTCAATTTTTCAATCTTTTGTTTATAAATAAAAATACAGGGCTTAATAAAAAATAAAAAAGTTTTTTTTTTCAAAAATCAAAAATACATATTTCTTTTTAAACTTTAAATGTTTTTTTTTTTTTTTTTCTTAATTTGAATATATATATATTTTAAGATTTTCATATTTTTATTTTTATTTTTATTTTATTTTTATTTTTTTATTTTATTTTTTTTTCATTTGAGTTTTTTTTGTTATTTTAAATGTTTTTAATTTTAATTTTACTAATTTAAAAAAAAAAAATTGTTAATTTTCTATTTTTTTTAATCTATTTTTTTTTTTTTTTTTTTTTTTTTTTTTTCCTAGTTTTTGTTAATGATTTTTTAAATTTTTCTATTTTTACTTACTTAATTTTAGATTTTTTTTTAATTATGTTTTTTTTCCAAATTCTTTTATGGTTTATGATATATATATATATATATATATATATATATATATATATATATATATGAATTAATCAACATTTAGAAAAGAAAAATAAAACAACTTGAAAATTCGTTAAGTAATCATGATTTCAAAAAAAAATGGACATAATAAATTTTAAATTGTGTAAAATAAGTCCTCTAGAAAAACAATGTATGCTACATCAACACATTGCATCAACATGGTTCAAAATCAGCATGAAAATCACTAACATATATATATATATATATATATGATACATAAGAAAATTTAAAGTGTCAAAAATATACTTTGAAAAGAAAGAAGTGTATTCTGCATCACCACTTTTCAAAATCGGGTTGCTTTTTGCTACTTCTACGAAATGAGTAATTGTATCAGTTATTTAAAGTGCCAAAAACCGTGCTCTAAAAAAGTATGTGTGTTCTGCATCACCCATTTTCAAAATCGGGTCACTTTTTTGCTATCTCTACGAAACAGGTAACAGTATCAGTTCCCGTTTCAAAGTTTACGTTGTTGGCTCCTGAGGGAGTTATTGAGGATGTAATGGTCTCTCTTGATTCTTGGGTGTATCCTACTAACGTCCTAGTTCTCCAAACCAAGACCAAATTCAATGGCTATCCTCTCATCCTTGGAAAACCATGGCTAGCCACTTTTGATGCTTACATAAGTTACAGAGCTGGGAACATGACCATTAAGAATGGGCATTTGTCTAAACAATTGGTATTTTACCCTCCTACTCAACCATTCCTTGAGTATGACTTAACCCAATGGTTGGAAGAGGAGGAGGAAGATGAAGTGTATCATACCAAATCCCATCAAATATGTACCCTAGATGTTTTCATAGGAGGGGGAAATCTGATGAAGATGAACTCATTGACCAAATCCTCCCGAACCAATTCCCCAACACCATGCCTCTTAATGAGCTGTTGAAGGAATCTGATGTCGGGCTAAGCCGACAATACCCACATTATGCAAATAAAATTGCATGTCACTGGTCCTGGACCTTAATCACCTAATCTGTGGTGAAAACCTTCTCCGATAAAGGGTTAAGGCCCCTTAATTAAATCTCATGTGGAACTGTTTATTTGACTATTCATTAGTCTAAAGTTTAGTCAACCTTTCTAGCAGAAAGTTTGTTTTAAGTTAGAAATTCCCCAACTCTATGTGCCAACTCATCCTTTACCGCAATCGCAGAGATTCAAAGGACTCTTAAGAATATGGCATTCTGAACTCCCGATTTGCAATATGTGATTGCTCTTTCCGCCATTCCACAACCTTGCATATTTTCTGACGCTCACCTTTATCACATTCAGCCTCCACCATTGATTTCACTCCATTAGATCAACGGTTGTCACGTCATATCTCATGCACCCTCCGGAACTCAAACAAAGTTAGCCCGAGTTGATAAACTTCTCGGGTCCACTCTTTCCAAAGCTTTATTAGCTTCAATCTTTGTCGTTGATCTTCTACCCAATCTGACGGTTGATGTTACACCCGATCAACGAAGCTTTACAACTCCTCTAAGCATCTCACGTCGTAAATTGCATTTTCTTAAGGCCAAGGTTCATTCACTCATGAAATATTGCAATGTGAAACTAATCGGTGATCCTCCACTGTTTGATCAAGGTGCACTTGATCCAATGGTCAGCAACGATATCACACAGGAATCATGTGCGACGTTTAACCGTCCTTACGGAGCCGAAAAGGAATATAAATCCTTGATGTATAAAATTTCGAGTCCGGTTTTGAGATTAACGTCTGATCACTTTATGACCTAATATCCATTAGATATAAGAGGCCATTAAATTTATGGCTTGCAGGTCTTCAACTAGCACATGGATTAAAAATAGCTTAACCCCCGCAGTTGACTATGATCTAAAAGGTTGGATATGAGATGGACGGCTAGGAGTGAGTGAGGGACTTTAGCCACGATCAGTGAAATCCGTACTTTCCTACCCCTACAGTTGCTGATCACCATCGATCTAACAGATCTGTGGATGATCCAGATATATTCCTCTTCCATTCTTGTTACGCCATTAACATATGTCGATATAAACGATTAGACAGCTCCTGTGCACATTTACTTCCTTCCTTCGTGCCTTTACTTTCTTCGCCTTTTCGTGGTTTCGCAAAGTTCCTTTCAGCTTACTTCAGGGTTTCCTTTTTTGGTTGTTCTATAACACAACTCCCTCTCGAGCTTAACTCCACATATTCTTATTCACTGTCACCCTTGAACTTCACTTTGATCCTTTTATCGGATTCATCGATCAAACCCCGATCCTACATACTCCCCTTCTTCTTTGTGTTCTTCTTGAACTTCACCTACATACATATACTATGTAGAAACTTCTAATTCAAACACAATTCATAACTCCATTAATCAATACAGACCACACAATTCATAATCGAATTCTTTGTATTGATAACTAAATATTTACATAAGAGTATCTCTCTCTCTCTCTTTGCCATGATATTCTAATCACTGGCCTCTGTTTCACAATCTGCTCGTAGGCTTACAATCAAACCTCTACCTCACAACCTCTAACTAGTTAATCAACTAACTATCTAACTTGACTATGCCTTTTAGGCTTACATTTATACAAAAGGATTTTATAACCAATTTCTGGTTCAGATCCTTAATAATTTCAACTAAAACCTACGAATCCTCACAATCCTATAAATCATGAACTACTTCCTAATTCAAGATCTACAATTAATTTCCAAAGATATCAATCCCTATGAACTCTTAACTATCTTGATTCTCTCATGTTCCCCTTCATTCGAGAACATTTACAATATGACTCGCAATACTTAATTAATTCCTATTTTCATTAAAATCACTCAAAAGCCTAAATAATTACATTAATTTGACATTTGGGAAACCAAGTTCCTTGGAAACACAAGACCCCCTATGTCTACTAAAATACAATGATTTTTCTTGAGTTGAATGCTCTTGCATCATACTCCCAAGGTAGAAGACATTCATGATCTCCTGATCATGTGTCTTAATATGTTGATAGAAAACCTCCAAGGTCCCAAACATCAGTTTGTAACTGCCCAAATGCCTTGCACCTTTGTTGTTGTTGTATATTTGTCCTCTTCTTATTCATTTTCCTCTCTTCAATCAGTTTCAAATTCTGATTGATGACTCCTCCTACTGTCATTTTCCTCAACCTGGATTTTTTCATCATCAACTGCCATAGTTATTCAATCTCCATTTCCAACACATCCTTTGGCTAGTCCATACTCTTCCATTTACTATTATTTCTTCCTCTCTACTTCAGGTCATTGTTGTTGTCCACTAACTTCGGCACCTTCACATTCTACATCTCACTGCACATTGTCCATTCATATTCAAACTACTAATTACTTTCCTTAGCGTTTTCTACTTCAGCTTCTACTATTACTCTTGATATTCTCCAGGTACTACTGTAGATATTGCTTCCACCCAAGCTTCCTGAATATCCTTGAAGATATATTCCTCTGCAACATCTAATTTCTACTCCTTGTCTGCAACAAAACCTATAATCATAAAACAATTTTTAAAATAAAAATCATAAGGCTTCTGTGACTTTTCTTCCTTTGGCAACAATTCAGCTTGCTGCTCTAATTCTTCCTCCTCTGTCAACACACATCAGTATGTTGTTTTGAATTCTCAACAGAATTCACGAGACTGTCAGCTAGTCTCTCCTCCACACCATCTGTTTCAATGATGTCTTCTTGTCCTTGTCCACTGTAATGAACTTTTTCATTCTCATTCAGTTCTAATATTACAACTTGAACACTTACTTTTTAGTTTTCTATCCTTTTCTCCAAAAGACTTAACTCATGCCATAAATTTTCCATCTCACTTGAAATTTCTCCTAAAAACTCTATACAATCCTCACTATCTTCTTCTTTGTCACAAGTATAACTTCTTGTTGACACTACTTCTTCAATCTTGATTAGAATAAAATTCTGATCCTCCATCTCTATGATAGTTTTAGATGTCTTTCCATCACTCTCCCTTTGGCCATTTAAGAAAATCAATTCCTCATTGTTCTTACAAAAGAAAATTTCTTATCATAAGGCATAACTGTCTCATCTCTACTAAAGATATTTCTTCCACTAAGCAAGGAATTTATGAACTCCTTTTTCTGTAATAACTCAACTATATCTCCATTTGAAAGACAATCATCATCATAATTTTCTTGGAAACTTTCAGCTTCTTTCAAGATAGTTCCATAAAATGGTTTATCTTCAATAATACCTGCATTCATGCACAAATTTTCAGTTGTAAAACCACAAGACCTCATGATCTCATTTGATGATTCAATCACCAATTCCTCCTACTGTTCCAAGTCCTTTACATGACTCAAAAGTATTTCAATGGTCTTCTCCTCAATCTCATCAAGTCCTTCACTTGATTGCTTGACATCATTCTCTACTTCTTTTAGAACAAAATTTAGATTTTGCCTGTCTTCTTCCTCCTTTATGTCAATATCAGCAAATTGTCCTTCTTCACATGTTTCACCTGCAAACATACAAAAATTGTCAGATTTAAAATCATGTGACCCTTTGGTCTCACTTGAGTTTCAGTCTTCAAGTATTGATCTTCACCTAGAACTTCACCCTATTCTGCTTCACAAATGGAAACTTCCATTTCCAACTCAGCTTCTTTGAGTTCATCCACTAGGCTCTTCACTTGCCTCTACTGTAGCCTTCTCTATAACTTATGCCACTTCACTGGCTTTTTCTTCAAGACCCAACTTTGTTTCTAGCTTTCCTCTAGTATCATCCTCAATACATTGAGGTGTTCTCTTAACTCACCAATCTCTTTGTCGATTTCCTCTTGACTCATCCTCTTGCCATTTACCTTGGCATTCTCTTTCTTCACTTTTATTCTACTATGGTTTTCTTCAAAACCTCTACTATGACTATCAGTAGTCATCTTCTTCTCCATCTCTATGAGTTCCTCACTCACTCACTATGAGCTACATTAAAGCCTCTGCAACAACAAGTCCTCCCTGTTGCCACTTACCTCACCAAGCTCCCCTCTTTACTCGGTCTTTTGAAAAGCACTTGGTTCTCTATCTCTAGAACCTCTTTTAAGCACTTTTCTCTGCTCCTTCTAGGATTCAACTCATATGCACCTTTTAAGAACACAATTGTCCTCTTTATCCAACCTCTGTTTGAATTTCTCAAGGTTCTGCCACATTCTGCTTTCATTCAGAAACTTTTACCCGCTTCTTTTATCCGTTAGCAATTCTACCCACATCCTCTATGGAATTGCCTTTGTGAGCTACAACAATACCTCTGCAGTAACACGTCTCCTTCTTACTACATATGCCTCACTAAGCTTCTCTCCTATGAGCTCAATCTTTTCGCATTTCTCTGGTTCTTTCCTTTGGAACCAATTGAGCACTCCTTGCTCTAGGTTGTTGCAGTCTTCTCACCTTCTAATGCTGCTACCTTCAAGATCTATGTATGATTTTGTTCTACTATTCTCCTGCACTTTGAATGGATTGTTCTCTATCTATTGCATCTATAAATTCTACTGCACATTATCTCTGTGTGCCTATTGTTTTTCATATTAGAATCTGATCTCGTCTTGCCTACATACACATCTTAACACATAACTCTGTTCTCAATTTTCTCAAAGAAATTTTCACACAAAATTTTTGTGTTGCTTTGATACCAAATGTTTCAACCACAATTTGCTTTGACACCACTTTGATGTCGAGCTAAGCCGAAAATACCCACATTATGCAAAATAAAATTGCATGTCACTGGTAATAGGCCTTAATCACCTAATCCGTGTTGAAAACCTTCTCTCATAAAGGGTTAAGGCCGCTTAATTAAATCTCATGTGGAACCGTTTATTTGATTATTCATTAGTCTGAAGTTTAGTCAACCTTTTGGGCAGAAAGGTTGTTTTAAGTTATAAATTCCCCAACTTTATGTGCCAACTCATCCTTTATCGCAATCGCAGTGATTCAAAGGACTCTTAAGAATATTTCATTTAGAACTCCCGATTTGCGATATGTGATTTCTCTTTCTTCCATTCCACAACCTTGCACATTTTTCGACACTCACCTTCATCGCATTCAGCCTCCACTATTGATTTCACTCCATCAGATCAATGGTTGTCGCGCCATATCTCATTCACCATCTGGAACTCAAACAAACTTAACCCGCGTTAAAAAAATTCTCAGGTCCGCTCTTTCCCAAGCTTTATCAGCTTCAATATCCACTGTTGATCTTCTACCCAATCCGACAGTTGATGTTACACCTGATCAATGAAGCTTTACAAGTCCTCTAAGCATCACACATCTCAAAACACATTTTCTTAAGTCCAAGTTTCATTCACTTATGAAATATTATGATGAGAAACTAATCAATGATACCCCACCATTTGATCAAGGCGCACTTGATCCAACGGTCAGTAGTGATATCGCACGAGAATCATGCACAACGTTCAACCACCCTTATAGAGCCGATAAGGAATATAAATCCTTGATGTATAAATGTTCAGGTTCGGTTTTGAGATTAATGTCTGATAATTTTATGACCTGATATCCATTGGATATAAGAGGCCATCAAATCTACAGCTTAAAGGTCTTCAACTAGCACATAGATTAAAAACAGCATAACCCTCGCAGTTGACTGTGATCTAAAAGGTTGAATATGAGATCAACGGCTAGGAGTGAGTGTGGGACTACAACCATAATCAAGGAAATTCGTACTCTCCTACCCCCATAGTTGCTGATCACCGTCAATCTAACAGATCTGTCAACGATCCAGATCTATTCCTCTACCATTTTTCTTCCGCCATTAACATCCGCCGATCTAAATGGTCTGACGGCTCCTGTGCATGTTTACTTCCTTCCTTCGTGCCTTTACTTTCTTTTCCTTTTCACGGTTTCTCAAAGTTCCCTGTGGTTTCAGCTTACTTCAGGGTTTCTGTTTTTTGGTTGTTCTACAACACAACTCCCTCCTTAGCTTAACTCCACGTACTCTTATTCATTGTCACCCTTGAACTTCACTTGGATCCTTTGATCAGATTCATCGATAAAACCCTAATCCTACATACTTCCCTTCTTCTCTGTGTTCTGCTCGAACTTCACTTGCATATATATACTATGCAGAATCTTCTAATTCACACACAATTCATAACTTCATTAATCAATACACACCACACAATTCAGAATCGAATTCTCTGTATTGATAAATAAATATTTACATAAGAGTATCTCTCTCTCTCTTTGGCATGATATTCTAATCAGTGGCCTCCGTTTCACAATCTTCCTGTAGGCTTACATTCAAACCTCTACCTCACAACCTCTAACTAGCTAATCAACTAACTATCTAACTTGACTATGCTTTTTAGGCTTACATTTATACAAAAGATTTTTATAACCAATTTCTTGTCGAGATCCTTAATAATTTCAACTAAAACCTAAGAATCCTCTCAATCCTATAAATAATGAACTAATTCCTAATTCAATATGTTCAATTAATTTCCAAAGATATCAATCCCTATGAACTCTTAACTATCCTGATTCTCTCATATTCCCCTTCATTCGAGTACATTTGCAATATGCCTCACAATACTTAATTAATTCTTATTTTCTTTAAAATCACCCAAATGCCTAAATAATTACATTAATTTGACATTTGGGAAACCAAGTTCCTTGGAAACACAAGACCCCCTATGTCTACTAAAATACAATGATTTTTCTTGATCTAAATGCTCTTGCATCAGAATTTGAGGATAATCCTTGGAACGAGTCATTCCTAGTGGAGCCAAGTCCTACACATGTAAAAATGGTAGAATTTGGTCCATCTAAAGCCTTGAAGATTAACCCCTATCCCTCTACCAAACATGAAGAGAAATTGTGCAAAATGTTGAGAGAGCACTTAGATGCCTTTTCTTGGAGCTACAAAGAAATGAAAGGGGTGCATCCTTAGATGTGTACTCATCACATATACAATCAAGGAAGGATAGAAATCTATGTGCCAACCTCAGAGGAGAATAAACCCAGCCCTCAAAGACACAACAAAGGAAGAATTGCAAAAGTTGTTGGATGTAGGGTTCATCTACCCCATCTCAGATAGTGAGTAGGTATCCCCTCTAGTTTTGGTCATAAAGAAGAATGGAAAGTGGAGGATCTATGTGGAGAAAAGAGAGTTAAATGAAGCCATTAAGAAATACCATTTATGTTTACCTTTCATTGATAAAGTCTTAGACGGTCTTGTAGGGAAGAATTTCTCTTCCCTGGATGGATTCAGTGGTTACAATCAGATCCAGATCAACCTAGAGCATAAAGATAAAACTACATGCACTTTCCTTGGGGTACCTTTTCTTATAGGGTCCTTCCTTTCAGATTATGTAATTCCCCTACAACTTTTCAAAGGGCAATTCTGAGCATCTTTGTTGAGCTAGTCTGTGACTCTATAAAGATCTACATGGATGACTTCACTCCCTATGGGTGTCACTTTATGGAGGCTCTCTCTAACCTAGCTAAATTCCTAAATAAGTGCATTGAAATGAACCTATCACTTAGTCCTTAGAAGTGTGAATTCTTGATGAATTCAGGGAATATCCTTGGCCATTCATTCAATATATCAGGAGGGAATACAAGTGGACTCAAACGAAGTTGCCATCATAAAAGGGTCCCTACTCCCAAAATCAAAGGGATGTTAGGAGCTTCTTGGGCTTATCTATATTTATAGGAGGCTTAGCAAATACTTCAACAAAGTATCCTCACCATTGTTTGTATTGTTGGCCAAGGACTCTAAATTTTTCTTGTCAGATAGTTTTGAAGAGGCCCTAGAGATCTTGAAAGACAAATTAACTACTACACCCATACTTAGAGACCCAAATTGGGCTCTTTGTTTTCACATCCATGTTGATGCATTTGGAAAATATGTAGGAGTGGCTCTAGGTCGAATATATGAAAAGTTACCTTATGTCATTTACTTCTTTAGCAAAAATATGTCTAAGGCTGAATTGAATTACATTATAACTGAAAAGGAACTCCTAGTTGTTGTCCACCCTTTGAACAAGTTCAGACACTACATCACTGGATATCAAAAAAAAATTCATACTGACCACACAAGTATCAAGTAATTAATGATCAAGCGTGATGTGAATGATATAATTGTTAGATGGTTGATCCTATTACAGAAGTTTGATTTAACTACCATTGATAATCCAGGTAAAGAAATTGTAGTTGGAGATTTTTTGTCTAGTCTTTCTTTTCTTGCAGGTGAGGAAGGAATGGTTGGTGATTAGCTACCATATGAGCACTTATTTTCTATTTCAGTTCTTTATCCATGGTTTGTTGACATAACCAGCTACCTAGATTATGTAGAATTCCCTCCAAATCCATAGTCCAAGGAGAAGAGCGGAATTGTAAGGAAGAGTGCCCCTTTCACTTAGATTAGGGGAAATCTCTTCAAGCTGGGACTAGATTAAATCTTGAGTATATCAAGAATGAGGAAGTCTTTGACATCCTCTCATTTTGTCATGATGGGTCTTCTGGAGGTCACTTTGCTGCTAAGAGGACAACTTTCAAGGTTCTAAAAGTTGCTTAATACTGGCCCATTCTCCACCAAGATGCAAGAATATACACCAATGGATGTGATCAGTGCCAAAGTATGGGGAAACCTAGTCCCAAGGATGAAATTCCCTTACAACCTTAGGTGGATTTAGAGCCATTTGACAAGTTGGGCATGGATTTCATTGGGCCAATTGATCCACCATTAGGGAAGAAAAAGTATATCATTGTATGCACTAATTATTAGAAAAATGGAATGAGACAATGGATATCAAGGTAGAAATAGAGGAAAAAGTGGTTGAGTTCTTAAGAGAGAATGTGTTCTACAAATATGGGTACCGCAGAGAGCTAGTGATCGATCAAGGAGATGAATTCACATCAAATATGATCGAGAATTTGTTAAGACAACATAATATCAAGCACAAAAAAATCTATTTCTTATCATCCTCGGCCCAATGGACAAGTAGAGGACACCAATAGGGAATTAGAAGGCATCCTCCCCATGGTTGTGAGTAGCAACAGAAAGGATTGGGAAGACATGCTAGTGGAGGCCACTTGGGCCTATGATAAAAATTGGAAGACAACTACTGCTTTTACCCTTATGAGTTGGTCTATGGAAAAAAGGCTTTGCTTTCTATTGAGTTTGAGTACAACATTTTGAGAATGGAAACACCTTCAGATTTATATGTCACCAAGGCACAACATGAGAGGTTGCTCCAGTTAAATGGATTAGATGAATTCATAATGCAAGCCCTCCTACACACCAAAGTTATCCAATTGTAGAGGAAATTATGGCATGATAGGAACATCAAGGACAAGGTTTTTCAATAAGGGGATTGGGCCCTTCTATATGAATCTAGGTTCAAATACTTCAAAGGAAAATTTATGACAAGGTGGTTAGGCCCATACGTGATAGAGAAATTCCATGAAAATGGATTTGTTCAAATCAAAACCATTAATGAGGAAGGGATTCCCCTACTTGTCAATGGCTACAGATTGAAGGTTTACTGAAAGCCTATGTCTAAGGAAGAGTTAATTAGCACCATCAGAAAAGAGTTGAATGTGATTGGAAGTGTCATAACATCCACCTCATAACATTCCTAGACACCATTTTTGTTTGTGAAAAAAAGCAATAAAAGGCCTAGATGAAAACCTCCATGAGGCATCTCAGGCAAACTCTTGGGTTGAAAACCTCCTTGAGGAAGCCCAAGAGTGGAAGAAATAAAAAAGAAAACATAAAAGATCCTTGGGTGAAAACCTCCCATGAGGCACTCGGGGCAGGCATGTAGGTTAAAACCTCTCTTGAAGCAACATGTGTGTCCCTAAAAAAAAGAAAAAAAAAAAGGAAATAAAAAGACAAAAAAAACAAAGGAGAATGTTATGACAAGGATCAACAAGTTGTCTATTAATAATTTATGTAATTTTACAGGTTTTGAAGAGAGTGGAAAATTGCAGACCTACAGGGGCAACATTCTCAAATTTCCATTCACTTTTCCCTCTGTCCACTCGATAACCTTCATACAAACCATGTTCTCACCACTCTTACCCATCCTCGTGGTTCAAAAACCCATTTTCAAACCCTCTCTGGATTACTACAAGAAGCTTGTCACTTCTACAAGAAGATCCTGTAGCACTACAAGAGAGTCTCAAAATTATAGAAGAAAAGGATTTGATTGGGAAAATCATGATGTTTGATCTATCCAAGTTTAACTAAGGTCCTCCAACCTTGATACACCACTAACCCATCCTCCATGCATCCCCAATTCACAAAAATCACTATCTTTCAAAACTAACCCTAAGCTTTGTCTCATTTTAAAAAATTTATAAAAAAATGCAGAGCAAATTCCCTCCATTTCCACAACACTTCACTACTCAATAGGGGCCCTCTGATCATCATCAAATCCCCTACACTCTTTGTCATCACTCATTTGAAGTAAGAGATGCCATAATTCTAAAGCACCCTTCTGTTCCAAGTAGGACATTACAATAATAGTAGCAACACCTCGGATATCAACAAAGGACCTACACACATGAACAACGCAAACAATCAACCAAATAGGAGCAAAGAAAGTATACAAAGAGACAACAAGGTAATTCCCTGGGAAATGACACAAAGGACCAATACTCCAACATTCTTCAATTGAGCATAAGGTAGGCAAAGGTATGGTAACCTCTAAGATCCCACCTAAGTGTAAAATAATGAAAAATGTATGAATGTCAAGGTAAGGTATTTTTTATAAGTTGGAGGTGGCAAGTTAACTTGGTCACCCTTGGTCAGTGAACAAAAAGTGATTTATCAGTCATCATTCAATGTGGGAGTGTCACATCAGTCAAGATCAATTAACAGGGAATGGGTGTTGATTATGAGGGACGAGGAAATGATCACTCCAGGTGGGCCAGCAGTCTAAATGAGGAAAACTTATACTTATGCCAAGTCATCACAGCGCTCCGAGCCCTAGCCAAAAATAGCATATAATGTACCAAATCCCAATTTTTATTGCATCTTCATTCATTTCAAAATTAGTTAAGGTAAGGATGAGCATGGGAAGCTATCGAGAGGATTGAAACCCTACTTTCGTATCTCTATAGGAGGCAGCTACAGGAAGCTATAGGAAGCTACAGGAAGTGACAAGAATGACATAAAATTTCTACAATATGCCTCCAAGGGTGAAAGAACACTAGCTAGGGTCAATTTGGTCTCCAATTATCATTATACCATGCCTTATGGTGACAAGTAAGTGGACCCTCTCATTCTTTTTTCCATGATTTACATGTTGGTGTACCTTGAATTCTCTTAGTAATATCAGTCATCATGTGGATTAAAAGATTTTTTCTTGCTATAAATTAGAGGAGATATACATAATTGTCATCAACTAGAGATGACAACCCTTTGTTACATTTGAATTCCTATTAGAGCTATCACAAGAAGAAACCCTCCTACACCTAGTTGAAAATAGAGAAGAAGATGGGAGGGGGATTCAATAGAAGAGAACCTACAAACACTAAGATAATTCATGTTCAACCCCCTATAGCAGAAATTTTCAGAAGGCATTAGTGGTTAGGTTTCTTTGAGCTACTAGAGGGATATGATGATGAAATCACTTATCAATTTCCCATGGCCCTAAACTCTCATACCAGGGCTAGTGCCACTATTGTGGTGAGAGGATTATTCATTTCTATCAGTCCCGAGATGATTAGCAAGGTGACAACCCTTCCCCTAGGGGTCCAATGGAGAAGATAAGACAAGTCCATTAGTGCCATTGCTAAGAAGAATTTATTCATAGCTGATGAGAAACCCATTGAAGATAAAAAAGGAGTTAGAAGGGAGAGCCTACCCTATCCGAAGGATGAGGTGGCCTACCATATTCTTAAGTTCATCTCTTGTGAATGAATATTGAGTGTAGTCTATGGATACCAGTTCAGACTGCTCCATGAATTGATATTTCAACCAAGGTTTCCCCTATCCCGAAGACTCAGTGTGCCTTATTTCCTCCTACAGTCCATCATGGACATGAGAAAAAAGGTGACTGAAGGAAATAAGTAACACCTAGGCCACCATGGCCTCATCAAACTGATAGTGGAAGATGCTTTGAATAAACTAAGGGTACATTTCCTTTGGTCCACATTCATAGATATGGAAAGGGAAGCCTTCCTTGACACACAACCCCTTGCATTTGGTGATACCCCAACCTCTAGTGCTAAAGGTGAAGAGGCAGAAGTAGAAGAGGAAGAAGAGGTAGAGGCATAGAGAACAGAGGTGGAACCAGAGAAAAAGGAACAAGTTGACAAAGAGAAAAATGAAGAAGAAGAGGAGGAGAAACGGCAAGAACCAAGCACTGAGAAAACCACTGCAGCTAGAGAAAAAGAGGTATCCCTAGAGCAAAAAATGTTGAAATTTGGTACCAGAGGACAGGTGGTTCCCTAAGGCTTTGATCTTCAGCCTAGGGAAAAGTGTCCAAAAGAATTTAATTTTTCTCCTAAAGTGACTTTATAATTTTTATAAAGTCAAATCTAATTTAAAAGTGACTTTAAGTGATAAAGTTACTAAAGTCTAATTTTAAAGTGACTTTATTAAAGTCAATGAAAAGTTAGAAAGGAAAAGTGACTTTGGAAATAAATGACTAAGTGGGTCTTTATTAAAGTGGGGTGAATTAAGAAATAGAAAGTGAGATTTAAATGAGCATTTAATCTCAGCCCTAGATATCAATCTATTTCACCCATTGGATTTAGGGATCACCCAAAAGTCACTTAGGGTTAGATTAAAGGAGGAAAAGGAGGAAAAGGTCATTCATTCTTTCATGAGCAGATTAGGAGAAGGAGAGCAAGGGAGCAAGGGAGATTTCTGGACAGGGAGGAGAAGGAGGCAGCAGCTTGGCACACATTCCAAGGCAGCATTCCAAAAAGTTCGTACAGCTGAGTTAGCATACAGTGAAAGGCAGATTTTTGGGCATGATTTTCAAGGAGGTCATACAGCAATTTGCACAGAAATCGATGAGCAGAAATCTAAGTTTGCTGGCACGATTTTCAAGGAGGCCGTACAACAGATTTTCAAGGAGGCCATACAGCAGTTTTCGGCACAGAAATCAAGGAAATCATACAGCAGAATTTCTAGCAGCTTGCACGATTTTCTAGGCAGGTCATACAGTAGAATTTAAGGCTGAAAATTGGCACAGAAATTGAGGAGGACGTACAACATTTATTCCTGTTCAGATTTTGTTGTTTGCAAAGTTTTTCCAGTTGGCTGTGAGGCACAGAAAATGAGATAAGTTGTAAAAGTTTACTTGTTGATTTTTGTTGAATATTTCTCGCTCTAAAAAGCATTTTTCAGAAATAAGAAGGAGCTCTCGAACTGGTTTTCCCCAAGAGTTGTAGGGAGTTTTTCTAGGGCCACCTTGACCAAAAATTACTATGTTTAAATGTGTTAAATGGCTGTTTGTACCTGCTGATTTTTTATTTCTTCATTTTCCAGCATTCTGTAAAATTTCCAGAATTCGTGTTTTCAGCAAAATTTATTTTTCAGTGGTTGAATGTATGGATATGGGAAAGGGCATTTAACTATTTTGGAGAAATAAGGTGAAACTGAAAACCGGGGTGGGAAATGAGAAATTTTTTACATGGTATCAAAGCTTGAGTGCTGAAGTGTACTTTGGGACAACAAGGAGGAAAATTACAGCTTGCTGATTTTTCACTCAGGAAATTCTGGCAAGCTGATTTTTCACAAACAACAGTTTTATCTTTACTACAGCAGTGCTATTCTTCAATTTTAGTACAACAGGATGTCATTGGGATTGAGGGTGGAGGATAGGTTGGATGGGCATGGAAATTACAGCATTTGGAAGGAGAGAATGCAGAGTATCTTTGAGGAGGCAGAAGTCTGGGACATCATGGTGCATACCACACAAAACCCTGTTTTTGTGCCTACTGATGCCACTCAGTTGACTGAGTATAATAAAAAGAACAACAAGGGTAAGAGACTGATTCTAGACGGAGTTAAAGACCATTGCATTCATCATGTGAGAGGAAAGAGAAATGCCCATGAGATGTGGACAACATTTTCTAATCTCTACCAGAGTACCAATGAGAACCGAAAAATGGTCCTGAAGGAGAAGCTGAAGACCATTAAGATGGGTAATGATAGTGTAGCTGGATATCTCACAAAGATTACTAATATGAGAGATGAGTTGGCAGCAGTTGGAGAGGACATTCCACCCACTGAGTTGGTGCGGATTGCAGTGAATGGCCTCCCCTGTTCATGGATGAACTTTGCTGATGGGGTTTGTGCATGTGAGACCCTTCCCACATGGGAGAGGTTTTGGGATGATTGCATTCAGACAGAGATCAGGAAAGCTCAGCTTGGGGCAGCCAAGCCAGTTGAACAGGATGAGGATGTAGCACTGCCGGTAGGAGGAAAGAAAGGCAAAGGGAAGAAGAAGGCTTCCACAAACAATGGTGGGGGCAAAGGCAAAGGTAAAGGTAAACACGGTAACACATAGAAGGACTATTCCAAGGTGAAGTGTTGGAATTGTCAAAAGATGGGACACTGTGCAGTTGTGTGTCTGAAGAAGAAGAAGAAGAAGAAGGGGAAGAACTAGAGCGTGACAGCTTCAGCAGAGGTTGACGACTTTGCAGTTCATTTTGACCGGGAGTTTGGGTTCACTGCGTATGAGTCCTCTAGTGCAGGATCACGTGCCACACAGGTTCAGAGGGAGCATGCTTTTCCCTCGATTAGCAGAGCATCTTCGGGTATCTAGTATGTGGATAGTGGGGCTTCACGTAACATGACAGGAGTATGTGAGTACTTCTCAGAGCTTTTAGAGAGTGGCACTGATATAAAGGTAGTACTCGGTGATGACAGAGTTGTTAGAGCAGTCGTGGTGGGAACACTGACATTTCAGAGGGAGTCCAAACCTTCCTTGAAGGTGTCAGATGTTCTTTATGTGCCAGGGATGAGGAAGAACCTCATATCCGTCTCAGCTTTGGAGGACAGAGGATATGAGGTACTGTTCAGGGGACGATAGGTGTTGATGTATCCCAGGGGCACTCCAGCTGATTTAGCTATAGTGATAGGTGTACGCCATGCAAAGGTGTACAAGTTTGCATTCCAGTCCCTTTTGGCATTGAGCAGTAGTATCGAAAACAGAGCTAGCAGTTCTGAGCTGTGTGAGATTTGGCACCACAAGATGGGACATATGTATCATGGAGCCTTGAGGACCTTGCGGGAGATCACTACAGGTGTGCCAAATTTTAGTACTGATCACTTTGATACTTGCAGAGGATGTGCGATGGGCAAGTTTGCCAAATCCCCTTTTCCCAGCGATGATAGCAGAGCGACTGGAATACTTGATTTGATTCATTCCGATGTGAGTGGTCGGATGTCTCATGTTTCCTTGAGTGGATATGAGTACTGTGTTTTATTCATTGATGATCACTCCATGAGGACCTGGATTTATTTCTTGAAGACCAAGAGTGAGGTCTTCAAGCGGTTTCAGGAGTTCAGAGCTCTTTTGGAGACATAGACAGGTCGGAAGATCAAGTCCCTAAGGTCGGACAATGGGGTAGAGTACACCCTTGGAGAGTTTGTTGACTATAGTGCAGAGGTAGGCATTAGGAGGGAGTTCATTATTCCTTACAACCCCTAGCAGAATGGGGTTGCGGAGAAGAAGAACAGATCCATCGTAGGGGCTTCCAAAGCCATGTTACATGATCAGGGGTTGCCATTTTTCTTGTGGGCAGAGGCCTGCAACACAGCTATTTATTTTCAGAATAGGAGTCTGCATCATGCCTTGGGGCACATGACTCCGGAGGAGGCTTTTTCTGGGAAGAAGCCTGATATTTTTCATCTTCGTATCTTTGGTTGCATCACATACTCCTACATACCCAAGGAGAAGAGGACCAAACTAGAGCCCACCATAGAGAAGGGTATCTTTGTGGGCTATAGTGAGACCTCAAAGACCTTTCGGACTTAAATTCCTACACAAAGGGAAGTTTTTGTCAGACGGGATGTGAAGTTTGAGGAGGACAGGGCCTTTAGGAGGTCATGGGAGTTAGAGTATCTGGATCATCCAGACCCTCAGCAGCAGTTGAGTCAGTCGTAGGGATCCAGTGGGCAGGGATCAGGAGGATCCGGAGGTACATCTGTGAGGATGTCAGGTCCGTCAGTGAGCAGTGGCTCGTCGAGCCAGAGGGGTGGTGCTCCGGGCAGCATTCAGAGCAGTTCACAGAGAAGTTCACTAGGGAGTCCACTGATGGAAAGTTCACACGGTACCTCAGCTTCTACAGGTTCAAGTGCAGGTAGGAGGACAGCAAACAGACAGTCAGGAGTTCAGGCTCCTGATAATGATGGGGAGGAGGAGTTTCATTCTCCTATGGGAGAAGTGAACTCAGGGAAGAGGAAGCCCAAGTGGCTTTAGGACACCTTGAGATATGCCACATCTGTCGCTGAACCCAAGAGGCCGATTAGAGAGAGTAGACCACCTGAGAGGTTTTGTAGCTATATGGCAATGGCTACCAGCATCCTTGACTCTGAGCCTTCTAGCTATGAGGAGGCAGCTAGCCAACAGGTCTGGAGAGAGGCCATGTAGGAGGAGTATTCTTCTATCATGAAGAATGATGTTTGGGAGGTGGTGCTGAGGCCTGAGGGCAAATCCGTGGTTACTTCTAGATGGCTTTACAAGGTAAAGCATGCTGCAGATGGTAGCATTGAGAAATTCAAAGCGAGATTTGTGGCTAGAGGGTTCTCCCAGGTAGAGGGAGTTGATTATGAGGAGACCTTCACTCCCATGGCTTGATATACTTCAATCCGCTCCATTATATCGATAGCAGCAGAGATGCGTTGGAAGATCCACCAGATGGATGTGAAGACTACATTTCTCAATGGCTTCATATAGGAGGAGGTGTACATTGAGCAGCCACAGGGCTTTGAGGTGCATGGGAAGGAGTCCCATGTGTGCAGACTGAAGAAGGCCCTTTATGGCCTGAAGCAAGCTCCCAGAACTTGGTACTCCAGGATAGATATTTACCTGTAGGGGATGGGTTTCACAAAGAGTGAGGCAGATCCAAACCTTTACTTTATTGTGATTGGTGAGGAGCCTCTCATTCTGGTGCTGTATGTGGATGACTTGGTCATTACAGGTGCAGAGAGACTCATAGAGCATTGCAAGAGAGATCTTGCAGCGGAGTTTGAGATGAAGGACATCGGCTTGATGCATTACTTTTTGGGTTTGGAGGTGTGGCACGAGGAGGGGCATTTCTTCATGGGGCAGGGAAAGTATATTGTGGACATCCTTGGCAGATTCCACATGGAGGATTGTAAACCCATGACGACACCAATGATCACAAACTGGAAGAAGCTTCATGCTTCGGATTCTGTGTTGGTGGATCCCACATTGTACAGGAAGCTCATTAGTTCCCTGATGTATTTGGTCAACACTAGACTAGATATTTGTTTTGCAGTCAACACAATGAGTCAGTTTATGTGTGAGCCTAGGAAGGTTCACTAGGTGGCTGCAAAACACATTTTGTGGTACTTGTAGGGGACAATGGATTATGGTCTAGACTACAGGCAGGGGGATGGAGTGAGCTTTGCAGGTTATACTGATTCTGATTGGGAGGTTGTGCTTCTGATAGGAAGAGCACTTCAGGGTGCTGTTTTGGGTTGGGTTCGGCAGTAGTGTCATGGTTCAGCCAGAAGCAACAGTCAGTAGCATTGAGTTCAGCGGAAGTAGACTATATGGCAGCTAGTCTAGCTAGTTGTTAGGCCATTTGGCTTCGTAAGACGTTGTTTGGCTTATTTGGTTAGCCGTTGAGACCTTCAGTGATTTACTGTGATAATCATAGTTGCATTAAACTCACGGAGAATCCAGTATTTCATGACAGTTCAAAGCATATCGGGATCAAATATCATTTCATCAAAGACTGTGTTCAGAAGGGCGCTATGAAGCTTGAGTATATTCCCACTGATGAGAAGGTTGCAGATATTCTTACCAAAGCCTTACCACGAGGCAAGCATGACTACTTCAGAGACAAGATGGGTGTGGTGAGGAACACCTTCCTCGGTAAGAGGGAGTGTTGAAATTTGGTACCAGAGGATAGGTAGTTCCCTAAGGCTTTGATATTTGACCTAGGGACAATCTACCTATGAGAAGGAAATGATGGCCATCTTACATGCAGTAGATACCTGGTGACCTTACTTACCGGGGCGACGTTTCCAAACCCGCACAGACCATCACAGTCTTAAATATTTTTTGGAGCAACGCCTATCCTCCCCACAACAAAATAAATGGCTCACCAAAATGCTGGGATATGATTATGAGATCATTTACAAGAAAGGGCGCGAAAATAGTGTAGCAGATGCATTATCTCACCAATTTGAGGAGGAAAGTACCCTGCTCGCAATTTCCCTTCCCATTCCAGAATGGATTGAAGAGGCTCGCAGGGAATGGTTTTCACATCCCGTGGTCTCCCAACTCATTACTCAATTGCAGGCGGATTCAAATTCCACCAAGGGCTACTTGTGGCAGGATGAGATTCTTCGCTACAAGGACAGAGTCGTAATATCACCAACATCCACCCTCAAAAGCCGCATTTTGGAAGAATTGCACTCATCCCCCACTGTAGGACATTCAGGCTTTCAAAAGACATATGCTCGCACTAGAAGATCATTTTTTGGACATGCATGAAAAAGGACATCCTTACTTTTGTTGCAGAATGCAATGTCTGTCAATGCCACAAAGGGGAGACAGTCAAAGCACCAAGCACATTACAACCGTTGCCCATCTCAGCATCTATATGGACGGAGGTTTCTATGGATTTCATTATAGGTCTTCCAAAGTTGGGAAACAAGTCAGTCATCATGGTGGTTGTGGACCGACTTTTTAAGTATGCTCATTTGGCCGCTCAATCTTTCATGGATCAGATCTTCAAATTGCATGGTATGCCCACTTCTATTGTGTCTGATCGTGACCCGATCTTCACCAGTAAATTTTGGCAGGAACTCTTCAGGCTACAAGGCACCCAACTAAAACTCAGTACTTCCTATCATCCACAAATGGATGGTAAAATTGAGGTCATCAACAAATGTTTGGAAACCTACCTTAGGTGTTTCACTTCAGAAAAGAAACATCTATGGGTATAGTGGTTGCCTCTAGCTGAATGGTGGTATAACACCAACTATCATGCCACCACCAAAGTGACTCCCTATGAATCAGTTTATGGTCAACTCCCTCCTTCCCCTACTTCTTATATCAAGGGGTGCTCCAAGGTACAGGTAGTGGATCAACTCCTACAAAACCGCACAACCATGCTCGCCCATCTTAGAGAGAATCTTCATAAAGCTCAAAACCGCATGAAGCAATAGGTAGATGAGCATCGCTCAGAGCGCCAATTTCAAGAAGGGGATCAGGTATTTTTGAGGTTGCAACCATATAAGCAAACTTCACTCAAAGACAAGGGTTGTCATAAACTATCTCCAAAATTCTATGGACCATATCAAGTACTTCAGCGCATTGGAGAAGTGGCCTACAAGCTAGCTTTGCCACCCACTGCAAAAATCCATCCAGTTTTCCATGTCTCATGCCTCAAGAAAGTGATTGGGAACAATTGCATAATTTAAACCAGTCTACCTGAATTGGATGAAGAAGGGTCAATCTAGCTCAAACCTGAATAGGTCCTAGACACATGAGAACGGCACCTGCGTGGCCGCATAATCAAGGAAGTCCTCGTCAAGTGGAAAGACACCTCTCCGGAAGATGCAACCTGGGAACCAGCCACTATTCTTCAACAGTTTCCACAGCTTCAGCCTTGAGGACAAGGCTATTGTTAAGGGGGAGGGCATGTTAGGGTCCCACCCTAACCCCCTTATTCATGTAATAGGATCGAGTCATAGTTATAGTTAAGTAAGGAGTCAATAAAGCCCATATTAATAATTGTAAGTGGTTAACCCGCAATTAATGACGGGACCACAGTTAGTTGCAAATGGGCCATGGTATTAGATAGATGGTATTAATAAGAACCATGGTATTGCATTTATGAGTCATATATAAAGGATAGAGACTCCCTGTGAGGAGCATCGTGCCTTATTTTGTAATCGAGCTCTGCTCTATTGGAGGTTGCCCCCTCGAAGAGGCAAGTGAATATTGCTTTCTGAATAATAAAATACTTTCTGTTGTTTCTCACTATTCTATGTTCTGGGTATATTTCTTCGCATATTTTGTATTCCGGTATCGTCTTGCAGGTTAAGAGCATAACAAAAAGTGTCCAAAAGAATCTAATTTTTCTCCCAAAGTGACTTTATAATTTTTATAAAGTCAAATCCAATTTAAAAGTGACTTTAAGTGATAAAGTTACTAAATTCTAATTTTAAAGTGACTTTATTAAAGTCAATGAAAAATAGAAAGTGAGATTTAAATGAGCATTTAATCTCAGCCCTAGATCTCAATCTATTTCAGCCATTGGATTTAGGGATCACCCAAAAGTCACTTAGAGTTAGACTAAAGGAGGAAAAGGTCATTCATTCTTTCATGAGCAGATTGGGAGAAGGAGAGCAAGAGAGCAAGGGAGATTTTTGGACAGGGAAGAGAAGGAGGCAGCAGCTTGGCACACATTCCAAGGCAACATTCTAGCAAGTTAGTATAGCTGAGTTAGCATACAGTGAAAGGCAGATTTTTGGGCACGATTTTCAAGGAGGTCGTACAATAGTTTGCACAGAAATCGAGGAGTAGAAATCTAATTTTACTGGCATGATTTTCAAGGAGGCCATACAGCATTTTTTGGCACATAAATCTAGGAAATCATATAACAGAATTTCTCGTAGCTTGCACGATTTTCTAGGCAGGCCGTACAACAGAATTTAAGGCTGAAAATTGGCACAAAAATCGAGGAGGATGTACGACATTTAATGCTGTTCAAATTTTGTTGTTTGCAAATTTTTTCCAGTTGGCTGTGAGGCACAGAAAACGAGATAAGTTGTAAAAGTTTACTTGCTGATTTTTGCGAAATATTTCTCACTGTAAAAATCATTTTTGAGAAATAAGAAGGAGCTCTCGAAATGGTTTTCCCCAAGAGTTGTAGGGGGTTTTTCCAGCGTCATCTTGACCAAAAATTATTGTGTTTAAATGTGTTAAATGGCTATTTGTACCTGCTAATTTTTTATTTCTGCATTTTCCAGCATTCTGTAGAATTTCCAGACTTTGTGTTTTCAACAAAAAAAAATTCAGTTGCTAAATGTATGGATATGGGAAAGGGCATTTAACTATTTTGGAGAAATAAGGTGAAACTGAAAACCAGGGTGGGAAATGAGAAATTTTTTATAGAAAAGTTTGTCTCCTAGACCGACTAAAAAGGAAGAAGTCATTGCCCTAGTTTCTTTGAGCACACCAATCAAAACTAAGAAGAAAACGCAGAGGAAAAATCCCCTATACTTCAAAATATGGAAAATCATTAGAATTAAAAAAGGGAATCCTCAAACTATCATGAAATCTCCTATTACAATTGAGGAATCACTAAGTAAAAGAGAGGAGCTAGAACTCATTGAAAACAAGGTTCAGGAAGTCACCTCTCCTAAAGCCATCTCAAAGACTCCCAAAATCTTTGTAAGGAGGCTTGTTACTATATAAAACTCCCCTAAGCAAACCAAGGCACCTACCACTCTCTAATAAAAAGGAAAAGGGAAGCTACAGGAAAAACAGAACCTGCTATAGGAAACAAAGGAAGTGCTACAGGAAGAGCAGAAAATGTTACGGGAAGAGAAGTGGTAGAAAGAAGGAAAGAGGAAACACAACAGTTATAAGAGGGGGTTGCCTCTCCAGGAACATTTGAAAAGGATCTCCCAGAGCTATAGGAGCCTAGTCCATAACCCTGTTTGAGATCCCATTATAAGTTCATAGAATTAGGCAAAGTGATCCCAGAGAAATTTTCAATCACTCTCTTCTTTGAACTTGAAGCAGAAAGAGGAAGGACACATATATGGATGAAACTTTCCAAATCCAAGAAGGTGGAATATGTGGGCCTTAAGGAAGAGAACATCCTAAAAATTGGCAAGGAGTTGAGTGAGTTAAGAGAAAGAGAGCCCACAATGAGGGAATAGTTGCAAGCAGAAAATACATGGTTGAGGAAGAAATTGCAAGAGAAGGAAACCCAGTTGGCCACAATGGCAAGCCTCTCCATGGGGGCATTACAATGCAAACTGCTATCCAAATCCTATGCATTTTTCCTCAAATACCAATGGATGTAGTTCTATATCAAGACATTAGCACGACATGGGTCCATGCCATTGCAAGACTACAAGAAGCTCATTGAGTTGTGTGAAAAGAGTAGCATTGAAGACAAAGCCAAATTAGCTTAATTCTACTTGCACAACCTCACCTTAACCGATATGAATGTTTGGGATCCTAATGCAAAGTTGGGAGACTTGGAGCTAATTCCCTTCTTGGATGACACATAAGGAGGTCATAGCCGAGGAGGTGAGGAAAGTATTGGCCAAAGAAGAAAAATAACTCCTTTCTCTCCTCTTCTTATTCTATAGGTGAGATGAAAGGTGTGCCATTGTGTTGGTTATCAAGGTTCTGTTTTGAACTATTGCAGTGTTTTTTTTTTTTTTTTTTTTTTCAGTATTCAATAGAAGATATGTGCAATTGAGAGTTCAAATCTATGTATTTTCCATTCAAATTCTCCATAGTATGTATTTGTAAATTAACCAACTTTATCTACCTCCTTTTTATTGAAACTTTGAAGTTTTCAACTACCTAGTATTTAGGTTATTCATTTTAGGTGCAGAATTTACTTAACATTGTTAATGAAAATAAAGGGATATAAATATAAAGGGGTATTAAAAATGTTAAAGAAAACATGGATACCTACAATATTTGGTGAAATTAGGGGATTTTTAAATTGGGAAGGTGTATTGGTTTCATATTGGCAGGTGGTTAAATAAAGTAATTTTTAGAGGTGTTTTCCAATATGTAGTCAAATTAAGGGTATTACTAGTATGCGATGAATGCATGTGCTATGTTAGAGGTTCATTAAGTGAATCCCCTGTGGTATACATATCAAAAATCTTATTTATTTTGGCTTCTTCCCAATAATGAATTTTCACAACATGCCACATATCCAATTTTGAAAATTTGGTTCTGAAATTTTTACCACGGGTACCCCGAAATCTCTTCTCTATCTCATCCAAATTCCATATTCTAAAACATATCACAAAGAAAGTTGTAGATTAAATTCTAATATAATATGTTTGAACCATGTTTAGGAGCATTTAAGAAGACTAAATTCCCTATCTCATATCCCCAAAATTAAAGTTAAACAAGATAAGAAATTTCTACCACAGGTAACATGAAATATATTCTCTATCTCTCACAAATTTCAAATTATGAAACATATCAAAATGAAAGTTATAGTAAATGTGCCAAGATGACATGTTTAAAGCATGTTTCAATAGGATTCAAGAACACTAACTTCCTAAGATCATATCTCAAAAACTATAGTGAAACAAGGTCTAAAATTTCTAAGATAGCCACATTGCAAAAATACCAAACTGACTCATTTGAAGTAGATTTTATGAGCATTCAATAAGCCTAGTTTCCTTAAACATATCTTTAAAATTATAGAAAACCAAATGCTAAAATTTTAATCATTGGTACATGAATATTTTATATATGCATTATTCATGTTTCACTTTCCAAAACATTCTAGAAGAGAAGTGATATAAAAAATACCAAGCTAACCTAATTGAAGAATATTCCAGGAGCATTCGGGAAGCCTAACTTCCTCAAAGCATATCTCGGAAATTATAGAAAAACAATGCCTAAAATTACAGCTATGGGTATATGAATAGCTTCTTCCCATTGACTCCAAGTTTCATGATCTATAACATTCTAGAAAAAAAGTTATAGCGAAAATTACATGATGGCTTGTTCACCCAATAAATCACATTTTTGCTTCCACCTTTAGATTACAAGAATCAACATAAAAATTAACGTCCAACTCCTCTTGCAACCTCTAATATCTTATTTAATAAATTAGTGTTCAAGCACACCCATTATCCATTTGTTTATAGTGTTTTTATGTTCACTTATGGGGATTAATTATAAAAATGGTTTGGTTTGCATTCATGTACTTTGGTTCAATCATGCTAATGAAATATTTCATACCTCCTCATTTCTATGGAATTAGAGTGAGTTCGAGATACATTTGAAAATTTATTAGAATAATTTTTTCAATCATTATCCCATGTTCCCATTTATGCTAAGCATATGGAGTAAAAATGAATTCAAATTTAGGGTATCCAAAGGGGCATCAAAAGTCAAGACTCAATATTTCCAATAGTCTTCATTTTCCAATATTTATGTTCAACATAAGTAGTCTCTCACTAACTTTGATATTTCCAACAAGCTCCCCCTTTCTCTAAGTAAAGAAATAGTCTAAAAACCCCAATTCCTATTTTCACTAATCACATGAATAGATATGTATTACAATTGATTTGTTCAACTGAGCTAACCCTGCAAGTGCACAACCTATCTTTCTGCTCACTGAATGCCTCTAGCCCATACTTAGTCAAATTTTTTCCTTGGCTTGAGCTCCTATTTCCTTGCGCTATTCCTTGAGGAATTAGCCCCTATTCTTTAGGAAATTCCTCTAATTGAATTTCACAATTCCTTAGGATGATCATCTTACTGCATGCAACACATGTACACTCAATACTAGTCTACAAATGATGTTACATTGTCTTGGAATCTCCACCTCAACTCAGTAACTCGAATTATCTACATGCACTAGCTATTTTTGACTAATTGATTAGTTAACTAGATGATCACTAAGTTTGACTCAAGTCCCACTACTTAACTGACCTTCCACTAGTTCCTTCAAAAGTTGAAACTAATTTAACTGAAAACAAATTGAGATAATTCGCCTCAATTGCTACAAATTAAAAATCACAAATGTAGATCTAAAATTTAACTCCTCAATCTAGAATTTATTGAGTAAAATTGGTGACACAAGCCAAGTCACACAAGTTAACATAATCCAAGTTGTTTGTTTATGTGGAAATTCGAATTTTCTCAATTTAATCAAGGAAAAAATCAAATTGAGAATTTCCTCCTACATTTTTCAACACTCCATCTCAGCAAGAATGGGATTATCAACCACCATTATCCTGAACCTATGGAACTCAAACTTCCCTCTTAACAAGGCCTTTGTCAAAATGTCAGTATCTTGTTCCTCTGTCAGAATGTACTGCAACAACATTATTTTCCTCTGAACAAAGTCCCGTAAATGGTGATACCACATATATTTATGTTTGGATCGGTTATGAAAAACATGATTTTTAGAGAGGTTGATGAAAATATGATTATCATAGTTGATCACAGTTGGATCCATCATCTTACCAAATAATCCAACAAGTATCTTTCTCATCAAGATCACCTCACATGTTGTTTGCCTCGCAACCATGTATTCTACTTCTATCGAGCTGAATGCCATAGATATTTGCTTCCTACTGTACCAAGAAACCACTGCAGACCCAACACTGAAAACACCACCTGATGTACTTTTTTGATCTAGTTGACCCCTTGCCCAGTCTTCATTTATGAAGCCACAAAAATTCAGTCCCTCTATCCATCTATACCATAGTCCAAACTGGGTAGTGCCTCTGAGGTAACATAGAACATGCTTATCTTCCCTCCAAAATAATTTGGTTGGCCTAACCATAACTTGGCTCAGCTAGTTGATTGCATAACACATATATGGTCATGTGTTCACATGATACATTAATGAACCCACCAACTATCGATAAACAGTAGAATCCACTTCCTCACCTGAAGTGGTATCATCTTTCCTCTAGTTGGTCGTGAGAGGTGTCTCCATGGGCTTGCAACTGTCCATGCGAAACCTATGAAGTAACTCGTTGGAATACTTGCCCTGAGAGACAAACAATTCCACATAACCTTGCCATACTCCCAATCTAAGTAAGTAATGCATGAGACCCATGTCCTTCATTTCAAACTCTCTTTCAAGGTCCTCTTTACAAGATCTGATCAACGTCTCATCACTAGTTAAAATCAAGACATCAACCATATAAGACAATAATCAACAATTTACCTTCTACCAAGATATTATAAACATTTGCATCTGCTTCAATTTGAAGAATCCCAAACTGGTGAGATATATATCGATCCTGGTGTACCAAGAATTAGGTACTTTCTTGAAACCATACAATTCTTGCTTGAGTCTGCACACATGAGACTCTCGATCAAAAGTCTCAAAGCCTTGTGGTTGCTTGATGTACACCTCCTCCTTAATAACTCCATTAAGGAATTTTGTTTTTACATCCATCTGGTTGATCTTTCATCCCATCTGTGCAGTGAGAGAAAGAATTGATCTGATGGATGACTACCTTGCTACAGGAGAAAAGGTATCCTCGTAGTCAATCCCCTCAACTTGAGATTACCCCTTGGCTACAAAAAAGGACTTGTACTTTTCTATGCTTTTGTCTACTACATGCTTTACCTTGAAGATCCATCTTGAACCTACAATTGATTTGTCTATTAGTCTTGGGACCACTTCCCACACACTTTTCTTTACAATGGATTTGTATTCTTCCACCATTACATCAACCCATACAGTTTTCTCTACTGCTTCCCCGAAAGAGGATGGATTAGGCTCTACAAGCTCAGCCATTAGAACCACGTATCCAATGCACCGATTTGGTGACCTTCTCTTCTTGAAATGATTTGAAGGAGCACCCACAATATCCCTCACATCCTGTACAAGTCTCTCAGCTTCCCTAGTCCTTTTCCTTCTTTCTCTAGATGGTTTTGCTTGAGTGGCTATCTCCACTCTCTACTCCACAACTTCTTGAAGTTCCTCCTTTGGAGCAAAAATCTCCGCTTCTAGTGGTATCTGAAGCTCCTTGTCAAGGGAGCACCACATCACTTTTTCTTCATCAAATTTTATATCCCTTCACACAACTATCATTATGAGGGATGGAAAGTACACATGGTAGTTGTGCGGAGTTTTTGTGTAACCCATAAATACCCCCAATTCTACTGTCGACTCTAGCTTCTTCCATCAAAGGCTCTAGTTCTACAAGTAGACTGATGTGTTGCATGCTTTGACACACAAGTGCATAGGTAGGCCTTGATCATGCAACATTGCCCTTGCTCCTCCCACAATGCTACAATTCTCTCTTAGCCGCCCCATTCTTCTACGGGATGTGGGGTGATGTCAAATCTCATCAAATGCCTTCTTTTACACATCCATTGCATACATCTTATTGCTCAAGTGCTCCTTTGGGGCACCTTAGAGATTCCTTCCAAGGCATACTCTAGCCTTAGCCCATTGAAGGCCATCTTCTCAGCTCTCAAGAAGATGGCATCTAACAATAATATTATATTTAATTTGACATCTATGAGATTGCATCCTTGCAAACTAACTTCTACTTAAATATTACATGGTAATATTATTAGATATAAGATTCTACTAGAGTATCAACATCCTAGATCTTAGTATATAAGGAACAATACCCCTTCCATCCCAATAAAGAAAAAGATGAAACAAATTTCAAATGTCAAAGGAAAAACAAAAACCTTAAAATATAAGTAACATTCTAAAATGGGCCAGAAAATGAATTTCAAAACATTCCTTCTAGTAAAAATTTTCTCTAGTTATCTTATTCTTCATAGAACATAATATTTGATTACAACTTATTTTTACTCTACCAGAAGATGAATTTCAAAACATTCCTTTTGGTAAAAAATTTCTATATTTATCTTATTCTTTAGAACAAGATATAGTTATTTTATTCTTTATATAGTTATTTTATTCTTTATAGAACAACATATAGTTATTTTATTCTTCATAAAACATAATATTTTATTACAACTTATTTTTACTGTGCATAGAACATAATATTTTATTACAACTTATTTTTACTGTGCATAGATAAACAATGCAATCTTGTTTAGAGGATTTTCAATTGAGTATATTTCTCAAGGCTTTCCACAATAATCTATTATCCTAACTACAAGGAAAAAATGTTAAACTTAGAGAGTTAAATCCATTGTCATTTGAACCCTTGTATAACCTCTCTCACATAAAACTTTATAATGAATCTCTGAACTAACAGAGAGGTGAACAAATTTGTTAATCGTTTCCATCATAATCTTTTCTAAACATGTAACAGTAGTTCTTCGTGAGAAAGGGTGTTACATTCTTCAAAATAAAATAATATTTGTTTCTCAACTGAAACTTAAGGTGACAGTTAGCAAATTGTTATATTCCTTCTAGAATCAACATAGTTTTTCATTGTTAAAATAAGAAGTTTATCCAGAAAGGAAAAACAATTCAGACAAAGAATGACAGTTACCAAACTGTTATGTTCCTTCTAGAATCAACATAGTTTTTCATTGATAAAATAAGAAGTTTATCCAGAAAGGAAAAACAATCAAGACAAAGAATGATTGTATGGAGAGGTAACAAGCATCCCTCCACAGCATTTTGGGTTAAGCACCTTAAAGTTATATAGCCTATGTTATATATATCTAAAGGAATACCATAGTATTGAAGTATTCATTTCCAAAACATTTTTAATGGCTCGTAGTCATTGACTTTAGCTGCACACTCAATCACATGTGTCATTCCATGGATCATCCATAAACAAACCATTTTTCTTTTTCAATGATAGAAGTAGTGTCACCTATGAATAGCAAGTTTTACATTAGAGTCTGAACTTGCAACATGTACTGTGGAAGTATGTTCAAATATTTAACATCTGAGATGTATTAAGAAATGCAATTTAAGGGTTTGACATGCATGCATACTATTACTAAATGCATCTAGAAGTGTAGTGGTTACATGGTAAAGTCATGATTTAGTAGTGCAATAGCTGAATTATATTGGACATCCACATGCAACTTGGAAAGCACTGCACTTTCATACATGAGTGCAACTGAAATTGATTGAAAGTAGATTACTTTGTTAGTTTTTCAATTGCTCTCTCTTTCTGTACCTCCGCCCTTTTCTCATATTCAGAGTGAATTTGGACCATGTCCTTTTAGGTTCTGAACATCGTGAGGCTTCAGATCATTCTTTCCATGCTTATCCATCACAAACTTTACATCAAATTTACCCAATGTCATTTTTCCATGGTATGATAATGTCAACATACCTCTTTCCTTCTCTTCTATTTTACTCTAATTCCACTGTTTCTTGTTTGAAGTGTTCTGCAACATTGCCGGACTACAGTGCCTTTCCAATATCGTTGAAGATATTCTAACTAATCTCTAATTCATGATTATCCGTAATCCTGGTCTGGTATAACTTAACTCACATAAATGCTTTCTGTGAGAGAGTTGGGAGGTGAATATTGCTAAACGCTCACGTCAAGCTTTTTTATCCTGTAGCTATAGTTTTTAAGAGGCATAGATTCTTCAAATAAATATTTCTTGCTAAATTGAAATTTAAGGTATATTGGCATTGCAAACTCATAAAAATCACCAAACTCTTCTCATCTATCTACTATCAGTAGAATTTTTCATTGATATAATAAGTTTACCCAGGGTGGAAAATATCCAAAACACAGAATTGTGGTATGGAGAAGTAACAGCATTCTTCCACAACATTTTATGTTAAACACTCTGAAGTTGCATTGCCTTTAATATCTATAAATATTCATTTTCAAAACATTTATAGTCGCTTACATTCATCTTCAACTTAAGCTGACTGTAATTAATAAAAATTAGAGCCCTGCCAGGCTGCCTTGTATATTGCATCACCTTACAAAAATTACACAACAGAAACACTACCAAAATAGAAACAACATTACAAATGGCAATACCTAACGTTAGAAAAGGAAAGCCCCCAGGAAAATACTACAAAATTAATCCTCATATTGACCTCCCACTGGCAAAAAAATTTGTGGGCCACAAAACAACGAAAAATAGAGGCTTTACAATTCATTCCCGGATTATCGGATCTTCCAGCACGCCATTGACCTTTATGTGTCAGGCTCAATCACATGAATACCTCCATCGGTCAATCCTACGGCAATCGGATTGGGTACATGTGGATTTGCAGCGATTACAAGTGGATAGATATCACCACTGTACATAAGCAAAAGAAACAACATTTTCATTTAGTGGAATCCAATTGCAACAGCCAGGCTATTTCATTTAAACAATCTTAGCATGAAGACTACCATAATCCTTCTCTTTGCAGGATGAATCATGAAACACCTTACCTGCCCATGTCTGGTATAAATGCAGAAGGAGCAATACCGCAACGTGGCCTTAGGACTTCAGAATCAAATACACCAATAGAACCATAAAAAAAAACTAGCATAGACTAGTAGACCGTCACATGAAAATGTGGCACAAGAAATATGTGCAGGCATTGGTTCCAGAGGTGTCCACTGCAATGCAAATATTTATTAACTAATCCATCCTAAGACAATATACCTCCATCTATATCAAATACAACCACACCATAATTTCAAAGGTTAAAAAATCTAACAGGACAAAAGCATATATAAGCATGGCATCTTACATGGCACAAACATTCCAATTCAGAAGCATCATAAATTGCAATTTGGCTTTCCTGCACAACTAGCAATTGAGCTTGATTAATATTATTAAACTGAACTGTCGTAACTGCGATTGGTGATGGAAACCTTCCAGACAAACTGTCTAAAACTGTCCATACAAAAGGTTTTAGTCAAAAGGTTTATTCCATATCGTAAATGGTGAAGGTAGATAATGTCTCATTTAATCTGAATAGTATATTTCTTTCCTCTTGTTGGTTGATAAAAGTGAACGATAAAGATTTTTTATTTTAATGGTTTGTTCTTAATGACCTCAGGTGCTTCGCTGCAACGACCTAGAACTCCCCCAGCATGCAATGGTGGATTTCTTTTTCAGTTAACTAATTCCAAACATGTGATAGAACGACCTGGCTCTGGTCAGGTTGATGAGGCATGTAACATCGTTTCTATTAGATTTTGTGCTCCTGAATTTTGATGGAGGTTTTCTAGTGTTCAAAATTCTTCAAGTGTTTTGGAAATTTTGGTCCCACTTCAAAATTTTGATTGTATTTTGTTCCCTTTTTAACATTTTCGATTGCATTTTGGTCCCATTCTCTGCAGACCTGGAATTTAGGACCAACTCATCCTAAAGAGAAGCCCTCGGAAAATGATCTTCCTAAAATAGTTGTGAGAAACCTCAACCAAGGTTCAAATGTTGTTAGCATGGATTTTCATCCTCAGCAGCAGAGAGTCTTATTAGGTAATCTGCCATTTCAATTTCATTAGGCTCCTAAACACAAATTTTCATCTAAAGTCTTATTTTAAATGCACTCTAATCATGATATGACTTAAACCTACTCTCAATCGGATGAACATTTTGCAGTTGGAACCGATGTTGGTGGCATTGCAATTTAGGAAGTGGGATCAAGTGAAAAGTTAACTCAGAAGTCATTCAAAGATTGGGATAACTCGAGTAGCATATTGTCTGTGCAGGTGTAGATATCACATTGTGTTTTAGTCCTAAGTGATTTTGGTGAAGAAATACTTTTTATACTTAACTATTCACAGCAGTAGTTCTTTCCTATAATGTGATTATTAGCGGTATAGAGTTTTGGATGACTCACACTTATTTCCTGTTATGTTCAGGCCACTATTTCAAATGAATCAGTTGTGCCAGTGAAGCGGTGTATTTGGAGCCCAGATGGAGCATTGATTGGTATTTACATTTCTTTTATTGTTTAAATTTTAGGTCTTTATATTTGTCTTTGATAAAGCTACTTTTACCATATCAAAAACTATATGGTAGGTAATAGGAACCGTTCATTGATATAACCTAGCATGTAGGAGTGGCACTTTCTCAGCATCTAGTTCACATGTATTGCTATAATGCGACTTGCTAGTTGAGGCAACACCTTGAGGTTCGTATTCTAGCTCAAAAATAGGTTACATTTTGTTGTGGTTTCCTTTTTGGAAACATGGTTATAAGTGACAATGGTAATGCAACATTGCAGATTAATGCACATATTGGTAGTGTGAATGACATTGCCTTTGTGCACCTTCAAGGAAAGCTGTGCCTTATCAGTTGTGGGGATGATAAGACCATTAAGGTAAATTTAGTACCTGCTGGTTGAATTCATAAATGTTTGGATTCCCAATTATGATCAGTCAGTGCTACAAAAGCTTGCAAATTTGAACTAATTTTACTATCATGGATGTTTACCATTATGATCATTTGTTAGCTGAACCCTTCCATTGTGCAGGTATGGGATGCAGAAACAGGCTGCAAACAATACACATTTGAAGGTCATGAAGCACCTGTCTATTCTGTCTGTCCTCAATATAAAGTGAATGTCCAGGTACTTGATTTCTAGAAGTCTTTCTGCTACTTTAACAGGAATATATCATTTATGTAGTGTGAGGATTACTAGAAAATTCATTTTTATATATAATTCCTATTACGGTTGAAATTTTCTCCCATGTCTGATAATATTCTGTGAATAATTGCAGTTCATTTTATCTATAGATGTAAATGGGAAAATTAAAGCCTGGTTGTATGATCATCCAACATGTAAAATTGACTATGATGCTCCCGGCCATGGGTGTACTGAAATGGCTTATAGTGCTGATGGATCACGGTATAACACATTTTTCGACTTTGTGGGTATATATTGGGAGGTTTGAATGCATAATAAGGATAATAGTTCACCAGAAAGTACTTTATCCTGCTTTATCAAGAGCACTTATTTCAGGGTATTTTTTAATTCGTTTATCTTCTTTGGGATTAGGTTTTTCACATGTGGTACAAACAAAGAAGGAGAGTCATACTTAGTTGAGTGGGAAGAAAGTGATGGAGTAATCAAGCGAAGGTATTTTGGTTTTGAAAAGCAGTCCTCAGAGGTGGTGAAGTTTGCTACAACAAAAAATAGGTTCCTTGCAGCTGGAGATGAATGTCAAATTAAGTTTTGGGATATGGATAACATCAATATCTTGTTAACAACCGATGCTGAGGGTGGCTTGCAGGTAAAAGGATACATTTACCATGGCAGCTATCATTACGAAATTTAGATCTGGATGTGTGATAGAGTTTACATTACTTGAATTTCTTTCTTTTTGGATTCTGCACTTAATGCATTTCCCATGGAAATCCACTTGGTACACCCCCTCATTCCACAGATGGTCATGAGGGTGAACTAGGTCAGCTATCAATAGTTGGCTTAGGATGAGAGCTAGTATTTTAGAAAGTTGGATTACTCTCAGCCAGTTGAACTCACCCAATTGACATCGTTGATGTTTTCTTATTATGATTGGGTATTAAATTGATTCAGTCCTCTGGCCTTCTGCAGGATAGACCTTGTCTCTGTGTCAATAAATATGGTTCACTGTTGGCTGTAACAACACGTGATAGTGGGATCAAGATCTTAGCTAATGCAGATGGAGTTAAGCTTGTAAAAATGCTAGAAGGTGGAAGGGTGACACAGGAGTCAAAGGTAACTAAGTACGATGCCAAATTGCACATTCACTGGGCATATATGGAAAATAATGGCTAAAACCTAATTGTGGCATCTCTGCAATGCAGCCTTCATTTTCAAAGATCATTGGTGCAGCAAATACAACTGGCCCCATCTTTGAAAATGAAGGCTGCATTGCAGAGATGCCACAATTAGGTTTTAGCCATTATTTTCCATATATGCCCACTGAATGTGCAATTTGGCATGGTACTTAGTTACCTTTGACTCCTGTGTCACCCTTCCACCTTCTAGCATTTTTACAAGCTTAACTCCATCTGCATTAGCTAAGATCTTGATCCCACTATCACGTGTTGTTACAGCCTAACAGTGAACCATCTTTATTGAAACAGAGACAAGGTCTATCCTGCAGAAGGCCAGAGGACTGAATCAATTTAATACCCAATCATAATAAGAAAACATCAACGATGTCAATTGGGTGAGTTCAACTGGCTGAGAGTAATCCAACTTTCTAAAATACTAGCTCTCATCCTAAGCCAACTATTGATAGCTGACCTAATTCACCCTCATTACCATCTGTGGAATGAGGGGGAGTACCAAGTGGATTTCCATGGGAAATGCATTAAGTGCAGAATCCAAAAAGAAAGAAATTCAAGTAATGTAAACTCTATCACACATCCAGATCTAAATTTCTTAATGATAGCTGCCATGGTAAATGTATCCTTTTTCCTGCAAGCCACCTCAGCATCGGTTGTTAACAAGATATTGATGTTATCCATATCCCAAAACTTAATTTGACATTCATCTCCAGCTGCAAGGAACCTATTTTTTGTTGTAGCAAACTTCACCACCTCTGAGGACTGATTTCAAAACCAAAATACCTTCGCTTGATTACTCCATCACTTTCTTCCCACTCAACTAAGTATGACTCTCCTTCTATGTTTGTACCACATGTGAAAAACCTAATCCCAAAGAAGATAAACGAATTAAAAAATACCCTGAAATAAGTGCTCTTGAGTACTTTCTGGTGAACTATTATCCTTATTATGCATTCAAACCTCCCAATATATACCCATAAAGTAGAAAAATGTGTTATACCGTGATCCATCAGCACTATAAGCCATTGCAGTACACCCATGTCCAGGAGCATCATAGTCAATTTTACATGTTGGATGATCATACAACCAGGCTTTAATTTTCCCATTTACATCTATAGATAAAATGAACTGCAATTATTCACAGAATATTATCAGACATGGGAGAAAATTTCAACCGTAATAGGAATTATATAGAAAAATGAATTTGCTAGTAATCCTCACACTACATAAATGATATATTCCTGTTAAAGTAGCAGAAAGACTTCTAGAAATCAAGTACCTGGACATTCACTTTATATTGAGGACAGACAGAATAGACAGGTGCTTCATGACCTTCAAATGTGTATTGTTTGCAGCCTGTTTCTGCATCCCATACCTGCACAATGGAAGGGTTCAGCTAACAAATGATCATAATGGTAAACATCCATGATAGTAAAATTAGTTCAAATTTGCAAGCTTTTGTAGCACTGACTGATCATAATTGGGAATCCAAACATTTATGAATTCAACCAGCAGGTACTAAATTTACCTTAATGGTCTTATCATCCCCACAACTGATAAGGCACAATCATTAGTTCAAATTTGCAAGCTTTTGTAGCACTGACTGATCATAATTGGGAATCCAAACATTTATGAATTCAACCAGCAGGTACTAAATTTACCTTAATGGTCTTATCATCCCCACAACTGATAAGGCACAGCTTTCCTTGAAGGTGCACAAAGGCAATGTCATTCACACTACCAATATGTGCATTAATCTGCAATGTTGCATTACCATTGTCACTTATAACCATGTTTCCAAAAAGGAAACCACAACAAAATGTAACCTATTTTTGAGCTAGAATACGAACCTCAAGATGTTGCCTCAACTCGCAAGTCGCATTATAGCAATACATGTGAACTAGATGCTGAGAAAGTGCCACTCCTGCATGCTAGGTTATATCAATGAACGGTTCCTATTACCTACCATATAGTCTTTGATATGGTAAAAGTAGCTTTATCAAAGACAAATATAAAGACCTAAAATTTAAACAATAAAAGAAATGTAAATACCAATCAATGCTCCATTTGGGCTCCAAATACACCGCTTCACTGGCACAACTGATTCATTTGAAATAGTGGCCTGAACATAACAGGAAATAAGTGTGAGTCATCCAAAACTCTATACGGCTAATAATCACATTATAGGAAAGAACTACTGCTGTGAATAGTTAAGTATAAAAAGTATTTCTTCACCAAAATCACTTAGGACTAAAACACAATGTGATATCTACACCTGCACAGACAATATGCGACTCGAGTTATCCCAATCTTTGAATGACTTCTGAGTTAACTTTTCACTTGATCCCACTTCCCAAATTGCAATGTCACCAACATCGGTTCCAACTGCAAAATGTTCATCTGATTGAGAGTAGGTTTAAGTCATATCATGATTAGAGTGCATTTAAAATAAGACTTTAGATGAAAATTTGTGTTTCGGAGCCTAATGAAATTGAAATGGCAGATTACCTAATAAGACTGTCTGCCGCTCAGGATGAAAATCCATGCTAACAACATTTGAACCTTGGTTGAGGTTTCTCACAACTATTTTAAAATTTAGGAAGATCATTTTCCGAGGGCTTCTCTTTAGGATGAGTTGGTCCTAAATTCCAGGTCTGCAGAGAATGGGACCAAATGCAATCGAAAATGTTAAAAAGGAACAAAATACAATCAAAATTTTGAAGTGGGACCAAAATTTCCAAAACACTTGAAGAATTTTGAACACTAGAAAACCTCCATCAAAATTCAGGAGCACTGTTGAAATATAATTTCAACTGCAGCTTTTATTTGCGATGCGATCCATCGCATATCGCAAATCGCAACTCACCTTGTCACCCTCCAATATGTGTTGTGTTTTCTGGCGATTGCGACGGTGCGATGCGACCCAATCGCATATCGCAGATCGCATCATATGTGTGTGCCACAAATTTTGTGTTCCGACCAAATGGGATTCTGCGATGCGATCTAATTAAAGTCAATGGGTGAAGTATGGGCCAGCATTAAATGAAATTTTACGTGAAGTAAAAATTTTACTTTACCGTCAGTAAGTGTCAGTAAAACAGTAAATGCAATTTGCTGTGGTTGGTAAGTTTTGGTGAAGTTTTTAATTTTGTTTCAGCGGGAGTATGGGCACAAGTAAAGGCTGGTAAAAATCATTTAATTTTATTGTTTTTTCTTTTACGGAGCATGGTAAGTGAAAATGTGAAGTAAGTTTCTTTTGTAGTCATATATATATAATTGTAATGTTTCTTTCGTGTTATGTAGAATAGGAAGGTAATGCACAGCAGTGCGAAGTAATGAAATTGAAGAGTGAGGCACAGCAGTGCGATGTATTGTAACCCACGCAGCAGCGTGAAGAAAATTCGTGTAATTTCCACACAGCAGTGAAAGTAATTTTTCTGTAGTAGAAGTCTGTTTTTACAGCAGTGAATGTAGAAGAGATTCTTACACACAGCAATGTAAAATCTCATGAGAAGACTCAGTAATTTTTTTTTGTTAAATGTTCTTGGTGAATCCCTCTGAGAGAGAGGAAGAAGGTTGTAACAGCAGTTGCTTTTATTAATGAATAGAAATGTGTGGTGTGTGAAATCTCTGTCTGCTGCACATAATTTTTTTTAAAAGTTTCCGCTGTGTTAAAGATCCTGTGTTAGAAAACAGAGTTTTATTCTCTGTTCAATTTATTTGTTTTTGGGATTTTATCAGAAAAATCCCCAACAGTGGTATCAGAGCTAGTCTAGGCTCTTTGAAGGGTTCAAAGAAGCTGAAGGAAGGATTCTTACTGCAGCAACTTCTCCAGCCATGTGAAGACTCAGGCAAAAGAATCCAAGGTATTCCTCAAGCCAGTTATTTAAATACTTCACTGTATATTTGAAGCATAGATCAGAATGCAAGGAATGGCCAGCACAAGCACTGATATGGGTATGTTTAACACCCAGCTCCCACAGTTTAATGGGAAAAACTATGACTATTGGGCAATAACCATGACAGCTCTGTTTGCCTCTCAAGATTTATGGGAAATAGTTGAAGATGGTTTTGAAGAACCAACAGATGAAACTGAGTTCAATGCATTAACTCAGGGAGAGAGAGATCTACTGAAGAGCAATAGGAAGAAGGATTCAAAAGCCCGTGTGTTGTTGTATCTAGCAGTAGACCAGAGTGTGTTTCCAAGGTTAGCAGCAGCTAAGACAGCCAATGAAGCATGGCAAACCCTCAAGACAGCCTATCAAGGCATGGAGAGAGTGAAGACAGCAAAACTACAATTGCTGAGGAAGGATTTTGAGAATCTGTGCATGAAGGAGTCAGACAACATTGACTCATTCTTCACACATGTAATTGGTTTGGTCACACAGATAAGGACTCATGGAGAAACCCTTGAAGATAGGAGGATTGTGGAGAAAATATTGAGGGTCTTACCCTCAAAGTTTGATGCGATTGTCACCACCATAAAAGAGACAAAGGATCTCTCAAACTTTTCAGTTGATGAGCTTCATGCATCACTGATCACACATGAGCAGAGGTTGAGTAGAAATGAAAACTTATCTCTAGAGCAAGCCTTCAAGACCCAGATGTCCTTTGGAAGAGGAAGAGGTCAAGGCAGAGGAAACAAGAGAGGAAGAGGCAGAAGCCAGAACAGAGGTGGAAGGAATAGTCCAGCGAATGCTCAAAGAAAAGGCAGCAATCCAAATCAGAACCAAGGTCAAGGCAGCAGCCAACAAAGTGGACAACATCATGCTCAAGGACAAAGGTATGAAAAAACCAATGTCCAATGTTATTATTGTAAAAAATATGGGCATTATGCCAGTGAATGTAGAAAGAAGCAGCATGATGTGAGTAATAGCTCTAGTGCAAATATTACTAGAGAAAATGTCAGCCAAGATAATGTATTGTTAGCTTGTAACATGGCTGAAACAAATAGTGAAGATATATGGTTTCTAGACTCCGGTTGCAGCAACCATATGACAGGAAACATAGCCCTGTTTTCTGCTTTAGATCAAAGTGTGAAGTCACAAGTCACACTTGGGACTGATAGCAAAATTTCTGTTATGGGTAAAGGAGAAGTTAAAATATTTACAAAGCAAGGTGAAAGGAAAACCATAGCAGATGTCTATTATGTTCCTGGAATGAGATGTAACCTCTTGAGTATTGGACAGCTTGTCCAAAAAGGTTACAATGTTTTCTTTGAAAATGATGTATGCACCATCATGGATATTCCACCCAGCAAAAGATGTATTGTTGAATTGAAGATGACGAGGTACAGAATGTTCCCTCTCAGAATAAGGGCAGATTTGAAAAACAAAGATGCAATGGCAGCAGTTACCCAAGAGGCTTTCCAAAGCCAACCAAAAGATGAAAATTGGTTGTGGCACTTGAGATTTGGACATCTCAACTTTGGAGGTCTTAATTTGTTGAGCAGAAAAGGAATGGTAAGGGGATTACCATTGATAGAGAAACCGGATAGCCTTTGTGAAGGCTGCATATTGGGGAAACAACACAGAGAAAGTTTTCCAAGTGGGAAAAGCATAAGGGCAAAAGCACCCTTAGAAATTGTCCACTCAGATTTATGTGGACCGATGCAAAATCAATCTTTAGCAGGCAGCCAATATTTTCTAACATTCATTGATGATTTTACAAGAAAAACTTGGGTTTATTTCTTGAAGAACAAATCAAAAGTGTTTGAGAAATTCCAAAACTTCAAGGCATTTGTGGAAAACCAAAGTGGGCTGCATATAAAAGTTTTGAGAACTGATAGAGGAGGTGAGTATATCTCCAAGGAATTCCTAAGATTTTGTAGAGAAAATGGTATACATAAACAGTTTACAGCAAGGTACACCCCACAGCAAAATGGAGTTGCTGAAAGGAAGAATAGGACCATTATGGATATGGCGAGGAGCATGTTGAAGGCAAAGCATTTGCCAAATGATTATTGGGCTGAAGCCGTAAACTGTGCTGTATATATCTTGAATAGGTGTCCTACAAAATCTGTGATGAACAAAGTGCCGGAAGAAGCATGGAGTGGGAGAAAGCAAGGAGTCACCCACATGAAAGTTTTTGGATGTGTGGCTTATGCACACATTCCGGATCAGCTAAGGAGGAAGTTGGACAGCAAAGGGGAGAAATGTATTTTCATTGGATACAGTGAGGAATCCAAAGCTTACTGGTTGTATATCCCATCTACCAAGAAGTTCTTTGTGAGCAGAGATGTTCAGTTTATTGAGGAGGAAGCTTGGGATGGAAGCATAGAGAAAACAGTTAATGTTAAAAACTGTTTGTGTCATGATGAAGATGATGAGGAAATGGTAGAAATACATCCCCAAACAGCAGCGCCAACACAAGGACAGCAAGGAACACCCTTGAGGAGAAATGAGAGTGCTTCTCCAAGCACACCACAAGGAGGAAATTCAAGTGCATCTTCAAGCACTTGCACACCAAGTGAAAGAGGTAAGAAATTCAGAAACTTAAGTGACATTTATAATGAAGGAATGAATTATTTATTTGCCTTGTATTGTCATGTTGATGATCCTATTCATTTCGAAGATGCAATTAAAGATAAGAAATGGATAGAAGCTATGGATGAGGAGATGAATGCCATAGAAAGAAACAAGACATGGGATTTGGTTGAGCTACCAAAAGGTAAAGAAGTCATTGGAGTCAAATGGGTCTATAAGACCAAGAGCAATGCTGAAGGCAAAATTGAAAGACACAAGGCAAGACTGGTTGTCAAAGGGTACAAACAGCAGTATGGAAGAGACTATGAGGAGACTTTCGCACCGGTTGCAAGAATGGAAACCGTGAGAGCAGTGCTATCCATAGCAGCATAAAACAAATGGAAAGTCTACCAAATGGATGTGAAGTCGGCATTCCTAAATGGAGTGTTAAAGGAGGAAGTTTACATTGAACAACCTCTAGGCTATGAGAAGAAAGGCCAAGAGCACAAAGTGTGCAGATTGAAGAAAGCTCTTTATGGGCTGAAGCAAGCGCCAAGAGCGTGGTACAGTAGAATAGACTCCTATCTACTGGAAAATGAATTTGACAAATGTGAGGGAGAACCCACAGTCTACATCAAAGAAAAGGATGGTAAGATTTTAATTGTTGTCTTGTATGTTGATGATGTGATTTTTACAGGTAATGATGACTACCTCATTGAAAACTTCAAATCAGTCATGAAAGAAGAATTTGAAATGACTGACATGGGTTTGCTGAGATACTTCTTGGGAATAGAAGTAGATCAAAATGAAAATGAGATTTTTATCTCTCAAGCAAGATATGTAAATGAAGTGTTGGAAAGATTCCACATGCAAGAGTGCAAGGCAACAATCACTCCCACAGTAATGGGATTAAAACTCAGCAAAGAGAACAACAACAAGGATTTTGATCCTAGCTTGTATAAGAGCATAGTTGGCAGCCTTATGTATTTAACTGCAACTAGGCCTGACATAATGTTTGCTGTTAGTTTGATTTCTAGATTCATGGAGAGGCCAAAAGAGGCACATTGGCAGGCAGCAAAAAGAATTCTGAGGTATGTCAAAGGTACAAAAAGATTTGGCATTTTGTATACTTTTTCAGAAAGTTCAGATTTAGTTGGCTACACCGATAGCTATTGGGCTGGAAATGTGGATGATCGGAAAAGCATATCCGGCTACGTTTTTCACATGGGTTCAGGAGCCATTTCATGGGCTTCCAAGAAACAGCCAATTGTGGCGTTGTCTACAGCAGAAGCAGAGTACGTGGCAGCTACAGCAGCAGCATGTCAAGCAGTTTGGATGAGAAGAATGTTGAGGAGCTTAGGCCAAGAGCAGGCAAAAGCAACAGTTATATTTTGTGACAATAGCTCAGCTATTGCGTTGTCCAAGAATTTAGTGTTTCACAAGCGAACGAAACACATTGATACAAGGTTCCATTACATCAGAGAATTGGTGAACAATGGAGAAATTGTTTTACAACATTGCAGCACTCAGGAACAGGTTGCTGACATTCTGACAAAGCCATTGGACCAGAAAAGTTTTGAGTATTTGAGGAAATGTCTAGGTATGATTGATAACCCAGTAGTTGAAATTAAAGGGGAGTGTTGAAATATAATTTCAACTGCAACTTTTATTTGCGATGCGATCCATCGCATATCGCAAATCGCAACTCACCTTGTCACCCTCCAATATGTGTTGTGTTTTCTGGCGATTGCGACGGTGCGATGCGACCCGATCACATATCGCAGATCGCATCATATGTGTGTGCCACAAATTTTGTGTTCCGACCAAATGGGATTCTGCGATGCGATCTAATTAAAGTCAATGGGTGAAGTATGGGCCAACATTAAATGAAATTTTACGTGAAGTAAAAATTTTACTTTACCGCCAGTAAGTGTCAGTAAAACAGTAAATGCAATTTACTGTGGTTGGTAAGTTTTGGTGAAGTTTTTAATTTTGTTTCAGCGGGAGTATGGGCACAAGTAAAGGCTGGTAAAAATCATTTAATTTTATTGTTTTTTCTTTTACGGAGCATGGTAAGTGAAAATGTGAAGTAAGTTTCTTTTGTAGTCATATATATATAATTGTAATGTTTTTTTCGTGTTATGTAGAATAGGAAGGTAATGCACAGCAGTGCGAAGTAATGAAATTGAAGAGTGAGGCACAGCAGTGCGATGTATTGTAACCCACGCAGCAGCGTGAAGAAAATTCGTGTAATTTCCACACAGCAGTGAAAGTAATTTTTCTGTAGTAGAAGTCTGTTTTTACAGCAGTGAATGTAGAAGAGATTCTTACACACAGCAGTGTAAAATCTCATGAGAAGACTCAGTAATTTTTTTTTGTTAAATGTTCTTGGTGAATCCCTCTGAGAGAGAGGAAGAAGGTTGTAACAGCAGTTGCTTTTATTAATGAATAGAAATGTGTGGTGTGTGAAATCTCTGTCTGCTGCACATAATTTTTTTTAAAAGTTTCCGCTGTGTTAAAGATCCTGTGTTAGAAAACAGAGTTTTATTCTCTGTTCAATTTATTTGTTTTTGGGATTTTATCAGAAAAATCCCCAACAAGCACAAAATCTAATAGAAACGATGTTACATGCCTCATCAACCTGACCAGAGCCAGGTCGTTCTATCACATGTTTGGAATTAGTTAACTGAAAAAGAAATCCACCATTGCATGCTGGGGGAGTTCTAGGTCGTTGCAGTGAAGCACCTGAGGTCATTAAGAACAAACCATTAAAATAAAAAATCTTTATCGTTCACTTTTATCAACCAACAAGAGGAAAGAAATATACTATTCAGATTAAATTATTAAGATGTAGGGTTGTTCTTGCATCTGTGCTTCAATTCTAAACCTGCAAGCATACATGGCCCTTTTTTACAAGGAATAATAAAGATTATTAGACCTACAGAATATCAACTATCTAACCTGCATTTAGAGGTTGAAAGAGAGATGCTGCACCAAAAGCTACTGGAGCATGTTGTCCAGGAGTGCTAGGATTTGCCAACCATCCTGCAGGACTACGAGCAACAGGACCAACTTGAGGTTGAAATCGCTGCGACCAATCAGATTAAAAGTTTATTCAAACAGTGCTAGATATAGATTTAGATCAATAATTCACTAATGCACATTCATAAAAGGGGGAAAACATGAAGAGGTTATTCATGATACTAATCAAATTGGTGACTCACAGCTGGCATTTTTTGAATCGACCCCATGAGATGATTATTTACTGGAGATGGAGTTGGAGCTCCATTTGAAGCTGCACAGGTGTGATCAGCAAACAATGTTCTGACATCAGGAGTAGGTTGAGGGTTTTTGCAAAGCGTGAGATTATTATTTACTGGAGATGGAGTTAGAGCTCCATTTGAAGGTGCACAGGTGTGATCAGTAAACAATGTTCTGACATCGGGAATAGGTTGAGGGTTTTTGCAAAGCATATGCTGCAAATTAAGACTGAACAAAAGCACATGCACACAGAAATGTATCATATTATTGTTAGAAATTATAACAGAAATATAACAGAATCAAGGTGAAATTTTCCTCCCAAATGTCAACAAATAAATATAAAATCCAGAAGCGGGTTTAGATGTTGCTAACAGTTGACAGCATGTCTATACAGCTACCATCATGCTTGTTGAGAAACTGCACATTATATCTATCTTGTAGAGAAATTCTCAAAATGAATCAAAAGGTCTTAATAATTAAATGAGGGGAGAGGCAGAACCTTTGATTGATGAGGGCCCTAAGCCTGCAAGCTTTAATGCTGGGAAAAGTCAACTTGTTGCAGATTAAAGGGTTGGATTGTACAATTGAACTAATCTCTCGAAACATAGCAATTCGTTGAGACTGTGTATCCCTGTACTGTTTAAGCTGTTCGTTTTCCCTACAAGTAGAATCAGAAGTTTAGGTTAGACCTTACCTAGAGAAGAAAATATTCCAGCAGGCAGTAAAATATAAACAGTAAAGCAAACATCACCTGAAGTCTTCCAATGTAATCAGTTCTGTTATCTCTCTGTAGATTTCTGAACACTTTAAGGTCATTGTTAAGTATGTTCATAGCTGTGAACCAATCTTTCCTGGAAAATGAGAATTGTTTACTTGTTTACCGTGTCATTGTCTACAGATACAGAAAAACAAGTAGCCTTGCAAACAAAAACAGCTTGGCATTGACAAACCTGGGAGAGGATAAGGATTAAGAGAATACTCAACATCTCCACACAATATAATTGACCATGAAATTAATAACTTATTACTAACCTAGTATTAACAAAGGTGAAACAATAGAAAATTCAATATTAACAAAGAAATTACCCCCACAAACATGAAATAGATTAGTTTTGTCAAAATGAGATTAGCTTAAGTGGTTGGGTGGTTGGCTAGAATAATTGCTAACCTCCCAACCACGTTCAACACTTTAGCTACCTCTGTAATAAAGTAACTAGTTACCTCTGTAATAAAGTAACTAGTTTCTGAAAATGAGGTTAGCTTCAGTGGTTGGGTAAAATAGTAAAGATATGGTTGGGTAAAATAGTTGTTAACATTTCAACTAGATTCAGCAACACTTTAAATAGCTTGGTAATAAAGTAACTATGTTGCACTCTTAAGTGAGTTTATACTGAGGGCTAGCCTAGTACTAGCAACCTCTTAACCTTTCAGCTCAGAAATTAATCAGATCAGAAATTAATCCGATTGTGGATCTACTAAACACCCATTTGAAAGAACTTTATAAAAGCATTGAAAAACATCAAGATCTTATAAATAAGAAAAACATTGACAGACTAAAAACATATTACTCTGAATCACCCAACAAAATCACACCATTCATTTAACATATTTGCATTTAATATAGAGACTCCAACAGACAAACAGCCCAACCTCTCAGATTCAAATGATTACTGTTGATACCAAAATAGATTCATATTCACAAATATAAGTTAAAAAGGAAGAAAGCTAATACCCAAAATTCCTAAACCCTAGGCACAAAGCTAAAACCCAGAATTCCTAAAACCTAGAGACAGAGAAATTAATGATTTAAAATATAACAAGAATGAGAATTCATTAGCTGAATGAGAATTCATTACGTGCTTCTACAATATTTGAAGAATGGTAACCCACAATATTCTGTTCATTTTCAATGCATGTAATCAAATAGAGAAAACATCTTCTAACATCATAAAATTTTCAAGCAAAAACCCCAACTCGACAACGACATTAACAAACATAACGGAAAAATAAATCTAACAAAATTATAAAAAACTAAATAAACTGATCTACCTACATTGACAAGCCTAGAATGATGTTATTTAACTATTACATATTTCAGAATATTTGGGGTGAATCCAGAGAAACATACATGGATCCATAGATCCAGCAGATATAGATTTAGCACTTTGAAATACCCAGTGCACGGGGATTGTAGAGAATCATTGTACTAGGATGGTGGGGAATCACAAACTCAATGACATACATGATCCAGCAGATATGGATTCAGCATAGTGCACTAAGATGGTGAAGATCCGGCAGATATGGATTCAGCATAGTACACTCAGATGGTGAAAATTAGTGCAGTAGGATGGTGAAGAATTCAAAACTCAATAGTGTGATTCCAACAAATTCGAAACAAATTAATATGAAAAACTTATAAGAGATAGACTAAGAGAGACCAAACGTGAGAAACTCTATAATACCGCGTTATGAAATACCCATAAATGCAATAAATCTAACATTCATGGTCACTGTAAGCGAGGAAAAAGCAAAGAGAGTCCATTCCTGTCCAGTGCTTCTAGATATTTCTGCTTCCTTATCTCAAAGAATATCTTAGTAGAATGCTTGTTGTCCTCTACTTTAATAAAGCCCAACAAGTATCTCTCGGCCTCATCGAATTTTTCGGTAAGCACAAGCTCTTGAAGGTAATCCAGGTTGAAGTAAAGCCCGGATTCTTTCTCCAACCTGCGCTCATGCATACCAGCAGAACCAAAAATCAGGTCATTATTCACACACCACATAAGCAAAAAACCATTGAGAAAAGATAATTCAAGGGCCGGGTTTGGAAACATACATGTGGGCAGCTTCTGTGTGCTTCTCTTCATTGAAAAACTGTAATATCAGGAACACCAGGTCGTTGTTCAAAGACATTGTGCCGAAAGGATTTAAGCCTTACACCAACAAATAATGCAACTCCACCCAAGGGCTGAAGTACCTGCTACAACAGAAAACACAAATCTTCTGATTATTTGGTGATGGGTGTATAGCAATTAGAGCGAGAATTCCGCTACACAGACTTTACATGACCAAGGTGGATTCCGCTACACAGACTTTACATGACCAAGGTGGCCGAACGTTGAATTCTCAATTCCAATTCAAAACAACTAAAATCGCAGTGAAAGAAAAAGTCTTCTTAAGGGGGTGGTGGTGAGATGGAGATGGCAACTCCTATTTCTACCACTATAGCATTATAAATGCACTCTTAAAAGATCTTAAGTACAGTGTTGGGAAACGGGTTCTGACATGGGCTTTGGCGGTCAGCCCTGTGCATCATTTTTCCGGCTAACGAATTCCGATTCCCCATTCATCAACCATGGCTTATGTCGATGCCACATGATCCACCATACACATGACAATGTCGAAACCACAGTATGCGTTGACAGTACGCCATGAGTTTGGAGGTTATGGCATGGAGCATACATGAGGTTGTGGGCGGGCGAATAAAATTCAAATTTGAAATAGCATGCCATGCCTTTGGAGGTTATGGCATATATGAGGTTATGCGCTGGCGAATAAAGCTCAAATTTGAAATCGCCAGAATTATGTGCGCCAAGGACAGGCCTCCACATCTTTCTTTTCTGGATCACATCAATATTTTCCTCTCACAACAATCCACTCACCCATCTCCTCCCCCTCTTCCTGCTGCAGAGATTACGGTCGGCCATTGATGATTCATGGTTTGTTCAGTTCAGAGACAACCAATTTCTTCATTGCAGAGACTGTTCTGATAATCAGATTCAATACAAAGTGTTTGATGTCACTCTGTTTTCCTGTAATAGGCAAGCTATTGGTAAGTAGTTAACATTTTTTGTTTGCTATACAGTTACAAGATGAGACAATGGGCAATGCCATTGTCGAATGGCTGAAATTTCTTTATGTTCATAATTTGTTACAGGGTTTTGTGCGCTGGCCGAAGGGTCTATGTTCCTTTCTTCTATAAAACTCTCTCAATCGAAATCTTTTCTATGGCTCTGTCAATTCTGGACTTGGGATGATGATTTGGGTCGTTTTATGGCTCTGTCAATTCTGGACTTGGGATGATGATTGGGTCGTTTTATTTTTTAATTATTTTTGATAAGGGATGATAATAATTTTATATTTCTTGTTTTAATTGACATTAATCTCTGATCATTAAATGATCCGATATAGCTATGATTTCCATGAAAAAAATTGGTATACAAACATTAATGTTTGAAAATTCCACAAGTTTAATTCGAATAATTACCGTTTCCAATCTCTAATATACACATAATACCAAAGAAAATGTTCTTCAATCAAACGATACTGAATTCTGCATAATTAAGAGTAGAATCCAACCCGCAACAAATGTTTTTATGTACAGAAGAAGAGCGGTGGAAATTTGCACTTTTTAATTTTCTCCGTTTATATCGAGTTTATTGTTATAATATTTTTTTTACTTCTGTGGTTAAATGGTTTTGAAAGTCAACGAGTATTTTCTTTTTTAACTTATAAAAATTAAAAGTTTATTTAATTTTACTCGAACACGCCATTTACCAAATTATTATAAAATAATTATCATTTAATTTTAATTAGGGATTATTGTTGACTCACTAGAAGGTTGCCATTTACCTATTTATTATAAAATAATTATATTATTGTTGAATCACTTTAAGGTTGGAACGCTCAATATTAGTTTGAAAACCATTGTAAGTTAACTCATTCTTGGGTTTGTATTTTTGTTAGTTATATGAGTGAAATTTGGGGTTGCCTTATATTTAGATAATCACTTTTGTTATTTTATATGGATGTGGAATTTGGGGTTGCAGTACCGCTGTTATTTTATATGGGTGTGAAGTTTGGAGCTGTAGCATATCTAGAAAATCATAGAGAAAGATTGAAATGATCCAAAAGAAATTTATAACTTACAACCTCAAGATTAAAGGAAATACTCCTTATGCTATTCTCTTTATTGAAGCTAGTCTCTCCCCATTGAAAGCATGGTTATATTTAGGTATTTCATGTACAAAAAAAAGTTGTACAACACCAATCTTAATCTTGGGAAATCAGTAAACCAATAATAATCTCAGAACACTTCTTTCACTTCTATTTTATCATAAAAATAAAATATTATTAAAAACCTCATTTAATAACTTTCCTTTTCCTTTTTAAATTCTTCTTTCACTTTTTTCCACCACTATAGCATTATAAATGCACTTTTAAGAGACCTTAAAGACAGTGTTGGGAAACGGGTTCTGACATCGGCTTTGGCTGTCAGCGAGGTGCATCATTTCTCCGGCTAACCAATTCCGATTCCGCGTTCATCAACCATGGCTTATGTCGATGCCACATGATCCACCATACACATGATTATGTCGATACCACAGTATGCGTTGACAGTACGCCATGCGTTTGGAGGTTATGGCATGGAGCATACATGAGGTTGTACGCGGGCGAATAAAATTCAAATTTGAAATCGCATGCCATGCGTTTGGAGGTTATGGCATACATGAGGTTGTGCGCGGGCGAATAAAATTCAAATTTGAAATCGCTATGAAAAACCAACATATATATCAGCAACCTGTTGTAATCCGTTCTGTAATTTACAGTTGCAGTATCGAGTTCGAAATACTTTCACTTTTAGAGATTTTTGAATTACAATGGCGATCCCCGTGCTGGTGTTGCTTCTTTAAGTTTTGGGGAATGTAGATGATTACATGCCAGAGCCAGCGCTGGATAGTAGAGAGCAAGAAGAAGTCTACAAGGTTCTGGAAGCCATCAATTCTGATATTGACTCGAGATGCTTATTTCCTGATAATCTCTGCACTAGTGGACCGCACGGCGTCGTCTGCGATTTGGACGCCCATCACAGTAAGCGGCACATCGTGGAATTGAACCTAGGTTGGGTATTCCATGGCTTTGTCTGTGCTCTTCTCGTCCTTGAAATAACCCTTCATAACACGCGGCCCTCTAATCATAACCTCGCCCAACTACACTCCGTCTCTAGCCACGCTCGCCATGGTATCCGGATCCTTCACGTCCAACTCAGCCAAACCCAGCGACCTAACGCCCTGTATCGCTTTCATTTGAGCCCTCTGGTTCGCTGCAAGTCTGTCCCACTCAGATTTCAAAGCGCATAAAACCACCACTCCTGCGATCTCTATGAGGCCATAGCCATGAGTGACACAGACTCCCAGCTCTTCAATTTTGAGTAGCGCAGCAGCAGCAGCAGGAGCGCCTGCGGTTAAGATCTCCACCTGATGGGGCAAAGGCTCTCTGTCCGATGGATCTACGTTTCAAATCATGGTAAGCACCACAGGCGCCACGCAGGGATGGGTAACCCGGTGGTCGTTGAGAGCTTTATAGATGATGTGGCCGTCGAATTTCCTTATGCAGATATTTGCGCTGCCGAGGGCAGCTATTCCCCATGTGAAACACCAGCAGTTGGCGTGAAATATGGGCAGAGTCCACAGATAAACGGTTGCGACCTCAAACCCCAGGTTAAAAGGGTATCCATAACCATTGTGTAGATGCCCCTGTGGCTGTGAACTACTCCCTTGGGACCAGAGGTTGTGCCCGATGTATAATTCACAACGATACTCTGCCACTCGTCCTTCGGCCACCGTGTCTCGAACTCCGAATCTCCCTCTTGCAATAGCCCTTCGTATGTTGTGAATGCTGTTGTAGTCGTGAAAGTTAATTCCGCGCCATTGACGAGCTCCGGGATGAGTACCAGGGTGGGCTTATGGTCGGTTCCGCGTAGAGCTTCCGTGATGAGAGGCGCGAATTGATAATCAACAAACACAATCTTGGGTTGACAGTGATTGAACTGAGCAGCCATCGTTCGAGCGTCCAGACACGTGTTGACGGTGTTAAGAACGGCCCCTGCCATTGGAACTGCCAAATGCATTTCGTAAATAGCAGGAACGTTGGGAGCCACCACAGACACCTGCAACAAACCACAGCTAAGAGGATCAAGATTTTATCCTATTCTGCTCTGTTGGGTTTCTTGTTAAGGTGAAATAATAAAATTCCCATGGAAATGTTGATTCCAATTTGGATGATTCCAATACTTACAACATCCCCAGGCAAGATATTGTGGGCAGAGAGAGCAGAGGCAAGCCCGCGGCAGCGTTGGTAGGTGTGAGACCATGTATAACAAGTGGAATTGTAGACGATGGAGGTGGAGTCCCCATAGACGATGGCAACTCTCTCTATGAAGCGGATCGGTGACACGGGAGGATGATTCGCAGCACATCGTTTCAATTTCTCCATTCCCTCTTCGTCCTTCTTTCGATTAAAAACAACATTCTGAAATCTACACACCCAACGTTTCAACTTTATAACCAAAACATTAAAAATTACAATATGAAATCCAACTTTAGAACCAAACCATTAAAAACTACAATATAAAATCTGCACACATGTCATGGATCAATACCATTGCTTACAATACCACAAGACTAAAAATTATATCTCATTTTATATGACAAGTGTTTATGTTATTTTTTATTAATTAATCAATTTAATTAAAAAGGAAAAAAATACAACTATTTCAAAGAAAAATCTCAACCTTTGATTTTTGTATGCTATTAAGAATATTCTATTGAGGTTAAATCCCTACTATTTACTAAATAAGTATTGATAATTAAATTAAAATTCAAGAAGTTCTATTCCAGAATATACAACCCTACCAGAAGAATAAAGTATTAGTTTACTAAGTTATAATACAAGTAACCTATTGAGATAAAAAGTATCAAATACGTTACAACTTGAGTTATTCAAATAAATAATATTTATTTTAGGTTATAATGTATTATCTTAATTAAAATTAAAAAAAAAAATGTTTATTTTGGAATAATTAATAATTACTAAGTGAATGGTAGAGATTTATCTCCATAGAATTTTCTAAAATATTTTTATTAGTAGTCACAAACCAAAAGTTGAAATTTTGAGAGATTTATCTCAAAATTAGTTGTCTTTTTTATTAAAATGATTAATTTTAGAAAATGTCATATACATATGTGTGTGTGTGTTATGGTTTCTTTGAGGATGTGGCATTTGTAAGCCATGGTATTGTAAAAATCTTTATTTTTAAGGTAATCTTCATAAATGGAATTGAATTTCCATGCTTAAGAATCTTACTACATGAGAGATGTATCATGAGATATGCTTAGTTTTTTTATGTTTATTAGCTTTTATAAGCCATTTTATTTATATGGCTATGCTAGGAGATATATAATCATAAATGTTTGTTTAAGGTAGAAATTTTCAAATAAAACACTTAATCATAATAATAACAATTATCTAAAGCATTTTGTGTATCTGTCATTTATTTACATATGCACTTTTCACCAAATTTAACAAAATTGAAATCAAATACTTTAGTTAACATTAAGGTAAATTTGATAATTGTGAAAACCTAATTATTATTAAAATGTAAGTTTACAACAATTTCAATTTAGATTTAAATAATGTTTTGTTTCAAATTTAATAGATAATTTATTCAAAAAATATCAAATATTAATTTTAAAATGTTTTAATAAAATTTGTTTATTTATATTATATTTTTAATAAATAAATTTAGGTAAAAGTTTTACTAAATATATTTTTGTTAGTGCTTATTCATGTTAATATCAACAATTTTTTTTAATAAATTATTTTCAATGTGTTAAATAGAGTTATATTAATGTAGATTGTTCTATGGTATGTTGTAAAGGTTTCAAAAAATTTGGCCAATGTTATTGATCCGGATTTAAACAAGAACGCAACAAATTACAGAGATAACCATATACACAAAGATGCAGCGGAAATAATACTTCATTTCATTAATGGAAAATACTGAAATATGCTTACAACCAGAAATGGAAATAAACCAGCTAGGGCGATGGTAGCTTATCTCTGAGAAGAGATGTGATGGCTACATGCCTCTGAACTGTGTTACAATGAGGCTCGAAGGCCTATTTATTGTTTGAGAAACAATGGAAAACCCCTAACATTCCAAAACCTAACCCTAGGAGATGAAACGCCAAACTGTGGGCCCCGTTTGGGGTAAATTGGTACATCAACTTCCTGGGGTCGTAACTTTGGCATATGATCTCCGTTTGACGTGTACAATAGCTCATTAGAAAGATCTATCCGAGCACTATCATTGTTGGAACGGGCAACATCCATCCATTCCATGGACCCATGTTGCCCCCGGATTCCCCAAAAAACGTCGTTTAGGGCCTCAAAACGGCTCCGGAAGTTCAAGACCCAAAAAACTGCTAAAAATAGTAAGTTGTGCTACAATTAAGGAAACTGAAAACGCTGAGAAAGACAATGGTGGGGGCCCAAGTGGACTTGGCAGGTGGCCACCAATATCCACCTGGATCATTCCTCCCCCCTTAGGAAGCAATGGTCCCCATTGCGTTGAGCTCCTCCATGAGATGAGGAAACTTCTGCTGAACTTGTTCCCTGGTGAGCCACTTGCCCTGTTGAAGGAGTTGGCCTGCTTTGACAACTCGATACAGTTGGAAATTCTGTTGGCGAGTGTTCTTGATCTGTGTGTCGATGATCCGATCAGTTGCAGCTTGTTCCATGCAATCTGGATTTAATTCTGTGGGTTTGAGCTGTTCTGCAATGTCGGATGTGTCTAGCAATGGTGGAAAGTATGGCCGCAGGTGGTCCACATTGAACACTGGGTGCAGGCCAAGGAATGGGGGAATGCTGAGCTCAAATGCATTGTCTCCCATAGCCTTAGTAATGGTGTAAGGACCATATCGAAGTGGTCTCAATTTCCGATAGGCTCCAGTAAGGCGTTCCTTCTGCAAATGCAACCAGACTTTGTCGCCCACCTGAAACTTGTGTGGCACCCGATGTTGATCATGTCGCTGCTTGTACTTGGCATTTGATTTCTCAAGAATGTCATGGACCTGCTGGCGAATATGTTGGATGCGCTCAATGAAGCTGGTGGCCTTATCTGTTTCGGACTGGACATGAGCTGAATTCATGTGAGCAGCTGCAAGTGGCATGGCCACATCAATGGGGCATAGTGGCTGGAATCCCAAACCCACCTGAAAAGGGCTATGGCGAGTGGAGCTGTGAAGAGCTCGGTTGTAGCTGTGCTGAACATAGGGGAGGCTCTCGTCCCATGTGCGTGGATGCTTTGAGTTGTACATGCGCAGAATGTGCACAATCATCCTATTGACAACCTCTATCTGGCCATCAGTTTGAGGATGGAAGGCTGTGGACTTCGTGAGTTTGGTGTCCAGCATTGACCAGAGACTGGACCAAAATGTGCTGAGAAACCGACTGTCCCGATCTGAGATGATAGACTGTGGGATCCCAAAGTGCACCCACACTCGTTCAAAGAAGAGTTTAGCAGTGGCTTCTGCGACCAAAAAAACACAGTCATTTCCATGCTTAGTGGAAGGAAGGCTTGACATGTAATCCATGGAGATGGATTCCCAAGGTCGACTAGGGGTAGGCAACGGGGTATAGAGGCCGTGCTTCTTAATGGTCGGTTTGGCAATGGCACAGGCAGTACATGATCGGATGTACTCCCCAACATCCTGTCGAAGATTCGGCCAATAGAAATAATTTTGCAGTACTGCCACTGTTTTCTCGACCCCGAAATGCCCAGCAGCCCGACTGTAGTGTGCTTCCCAAATCATCTTGGCACACTCGCTTGAAGGAACACAAAGGTGACCGAGGTGGCATAATAGGGCATCCTGGAGGTGAAAATCTGCAACATGTTGACCCTCCAAGAGTGTCTGGTATGTGTGGCCGAATTCTGGGTCGCTTTTGTAGAGAAGTGGCCAATCAGAAGTCTCGTGCCCACAAGAGTTGAGCACGGTGGTTAGCGCCATGATCGGTGGTCGACTGAGGCAATTTGCAACATTATTGGTGCTGCCCTTTTTATACTTGATATTCAAGTGAAACTGTTGCAGGTATGTAGACCACTTCTGATGGTGATCATTCTGCAATTTCCCTTGGGTCTGTATGAACTGCAGAGGTCGGTGGTCTGTGTGGATGACCGTTTCCTTCCCCAAAATGTAATGCTTCCAATGTCAGCAGGCCTGTACAATGGAATACATCTCTTTATCATAAGTGGGGTACTTCTGGACTGTGTCTGAAAGTGTTTCACTGTGATATGCCACTGGATGTCCATGTTGAGTAAGGACTGCCCCAATAGCATAGTCAGGGGCATCTGTCTCGACCTCAAATGGTTGTTGTAAATCTGGTAACGCGATCACTGGTGCCGTGCAGAGGCGATCCTTCAACTCCCTGAATGCCTTCTGTTGAGATTCAGACCAAAAGAATTTTGCTTTCGCCCCGCCCTTGGTGACTTGACTCAAGGGCCAAGAAATATGAGAAAACCCCAACACAAACCTGCGGTAGAAGTTGGCAAGACCTAGAAAGCTGCGGAGCTCTGTTAGAGTGGTTGGAGAGGGCCAATCCCGAATGACTTGGATCTTGGCTGGATCGACATGCACCCCCTGTTCATCAATGATGTATCCCAGATACTGAACCTGGGTCATGCCAAAAGTGCATTTCTTCAAATTGGCACATAGCTTGTGTTGCCGCAGTGTTTGGAGAACCTGTCAGATGTGGTGGAGGTGCTCTTCCCAACTCTGGCTAAAGATCAGAATGTCATCCAAGTATACTACTACAAAGGAGTTGGTGAATGGCCGCAAGATGTGATCCATTAGCCTCATAAAGGTTGCAGGAGCATTCGTCAATCCGAAAGGCATGACCAACCATTCGAAGAGGCCCTCCTTGGATTTGAAGGCAGTCTTCCACACATCGGAGGGTTCGATTGGTACCTGGTGATATCCTGACTTCAGATCGATCTTGCTGAAATATTTTGCCCCCTTTAGTTGGTCTAGGAGGTCATCAATCCGCGGGATCGGGTACCTATTACGGACAGTGATCTTGTTCAGCGCCCGATAGTCAATACAGAGTCTCCACGTCCCATCCTTATTCTGTACCAACACGATCGGACTCCCACAGGGCGATGAACTCCGACGGATGTGACCTTTCTGCAGGAGCTCCTGAATCTGCCTCTTGATTTCATTGTTCTCCAGAACAGAGTGCCGATAAATTGGTCCATTGGGTAGCGGCGCACCTGGGGTCAGATCGATGGAGTGCTTGACTTGACAGTGCAGAGGAACCCCTGTCGGGGAGGTGAAGATGTCCTCATACTCCTCCACAATCTTGTCCATCTGTAGTTATCGTGCAGAGGGTCCCCGTTTGGAGGCCGCGGCCACTGTCTTCTTCTTTCCTTGAGGGCGTATCATCAGGAAAACAAATTTCCTAGTTTTGGAAATGATCTTACTGCATTGTTTTGCAGTAATCAAAGAGATGGCGGCAGGTGGTGCTACCTCTGGCATCCTAAACAACTTATGTCCCAATGTAATAATAACAGCACGGGGCCTTGATTCATACACAGCATGTCGCTTCCACAAGTATGGTTGCCCTAGTAATACATCACAAACTTCAAGGGGAGCAATGTCACATAATACCTCATCCGTGAAGGGCTTGATGTTGTATGGAAGACGACACTGCTGGCTTACACGAAGATCTCGTCCTTGGTGAAGCCACCCAATGGTGTATGGTTGTGGATGTGTTGTGGTCGGTAAGCCCAACCGCTTCACGACCTCTGCCGAAATGAGGTTCTTTTGACTCCCGCTATCAACAATGAACTTTATCGGGGAGCCCTTTACCCACATCTTGGAGTGGAAGAGACGCTCCTCCTCCTCTGGATCTTCGGGTTCATTTTTCTGGATCTTTGCGGTGGCAACAGTGGCGCTGGGATCTGCATCAATGATTTGCTTCCCTTTTTCATACCCCTTATCGGGTTCTGACTCAGAGTCGGAACATGCATCTGATTCTGAAACCTTTAGCTCAGCCACCAGTGACTGCTTGGCCCGACACTCACTTGTGTTGTGAGTGGAGCTCTTATGGAACTCGCACCATTTTCCAGTGTCCTTTCTCGGCTTCGCGGCGCTGTTCTTTGCTTGCAGCTTCGACTGGTTGTCTTGGGCTGTCCCGCCTTGGCTTTGTCCTTTGTTCTGTGGTTTAGGGGCACCTTTCCCCTGCTTTGGATTCGCAGATCCAAAGTCTCGCTTCTTTTGTTTAAACTTCTACTCGACCTTGACGGCATATCGGTATGCTGCGCTGAGCGAGCGGATGTTTAGGAATTGTATTTCTTCCTGGATGTACTTGTGCAGGCAGCCACGGTATTTGAGTATCAAATGTTGCTCCGAATCCTTGATACCCAACTTTGTGCGAAGGGTATGGAAAATATTGGTGAACTCCGGCACGTCTTGGTCCCTTCCCTACCGCAGCGTGGTCCACTTTATGTATTCATCATAGCTTCCGACAGGGTAGTACTGCTCCTTGATGGCATCCCGGAACGAATCCCAGGTGGGTGCGGCTGAAAATAGTGAGCCAGTACTTTCATCCTTCTGCTCGCAGTAGGTTTCCCACTAGTCCTTGACGTGGGGGGCTGCTTTGAGAAGAGCAAAAACAATCTTTTCCCGACTCGAAAATTCATGAACAGAAAAATAACCCTCTAGCAGATTTAACCATTTATCTACGGCATCCGCGTCTATCTGACCCTCGAATATGGGGATTTCAAAATGAACTTGTACCTTAAAGGGTGTGGCGTTTCCAGAGTAGCTGCTGGAAGCCGATGCGTCGCTTCTGGGTAGTCGCTGAAGGATCTGGGCAAAGCTGTCCATCATCGCGTTTTGTTGTCGCTCGAGGGCTTCTTCAAGCAAGATTTTGATGGGATCTCCTGCCCCCTCATCTTTCTTCTCGTCCGCCATGGGAGGCCGTCGTGATTTGCGAGGCTGGTCTTGCAAAGGTTCCACCAGTTCAAGCCCTAACTCCTTATATCCCGACCTTGTTGGGGACATGCAAAGAAAAACAGAGAAAAAGCAGACCGCTCTGATACCATTGATCCGGATTTAAACAGGAACGCAACAAATTACAGAGATAACCATATACACAAAGATGCAGCGGAAATAATACTTCATTTCATTAATGGAAAATACTGAAATATGCTTACAACCAGAAATGGAAATAAACCAGCTAGGGCGATGGTAGCTTATCTCTGAGAAGAGATGTGATGGCTACATGCCTCTGAACTGTGTTACAATGAGGCTCGAAGGCCTATTTATTGTTTGAGAAACAATGGAAAACCCCTAACATTCCAAAACCTAACCCTAGGAGATGAAACGCCAAATTGTGGGCCCCGTTTGGGGTAAATTGGTACATCAACTTCCCGGGGTCGTAACTTTGGCATATGATCTTCGTTTGACGCGTACAATAGCTCATTAGAAAGATCTATCCGAGCACTATCATTGTTGGAACGGGCAACATCGGTCCATCCCATGGACCCATGTTGCCCCCGGATTCCCCAAAAAAATGTCGTTTAGGGCCTCAAAATGGCTCCGGAAGTTCAGGACCCAAAAAACTGCTAAAAATAATAAGTTGTGCTACAATTAAGGAAACTGAAAATGTTGAGAAAGACAATGGTGGGGGTCCAAGTGGACTTGGCAGGTGGCCACCAATATCCACCTGGATCAGTTATATATGAAAGATACCATCATAGCCATGTATTACCCTCCTATGTGCACTAAGGTAGCTTAAGTTATTTTATAAAATAATATTTATTGTACCTTCAATATAATACGTGGGGCACCATGGTAGGGTTTAAAAAGATAAATCGCATTGAACTTTTCATTTTAAATTGTATATAATGCACCACACACATACAAGCACCAATGCTTTATATTCTAGTATGAGCACTTCTTTGTCTTGTGTTATTGAATTGTTATATTTCATTATTCCTTCTATTCCATAATATATTTGATTTATTTTTAGAATTTTGGCAAACATATAAATCTATAGCTTTCACTAGCTAAACATTTAAAATTAGCCTACATTTCTATTTTCTTTCTTTTTCTTTTAAAAAGTTCTTAATAGTGTCACCTTGGAATTCAAACCATGCTAACTCTAAGCATGTACACAGGTCACATCAATTAACAAAACTCACTATCATTTGAAGTGCATCAAATAGTCATATATGAAATGTGCATAAATTTACTATGCTCTTTGGTACATTAACAAATGTATGGGAGCACTTATTGCAATACTCCCATATGATAATGTGTATCACACATCTTTGATAACTACACTAAGTGAATGAGAAGTGCATATTGATGGACATGGGATAATTAGGGTATAACACAGTAGGTGTTGCTACTTTAGTAGAGAAACACACCACCATCCCATTTTTTTCTTTTTGTAAGTCATGTAATGCATTGTCATGTAATAGTAGCACCTCTTTTAGTGTTACTATGGATGGCTAAGTGTGTCATTAATGGTGCTTCTCGTTCACATAGATACATTGAAGAAATAACAAACAACATTAAAATGAAAGTTAGCATATATATATATATATATATATATATATATATATATATATACAAACAAATCAAAACATAAAATAACCCATACCCACACCAAAAAAAAAAAATTTAAACACACACAAAATACAAAGAAACTTTTTCTTGGGAAAGTCCGGGGTGGTTGATAGAGAATGATCCCTAGTTTATTAGGGTCAAGTTAATGACAAAGAAAATAAGAAGACTCATTACTCAACTTTTAAGATTAAGTTATTATGCGAAAGATATAAATAATGGACATGGAAGAATACCTTTCACCAATTAGTTGGTCCCTTGGTTGGATTTGTAACTGTATAGATAAAGTCTTCCATGCTCCAAACTTCTATATAGATATGCACAAAATCATCACATCACATTGCTCAAAACATTTACAATATAAATTATTAATGATATTAAAACAAGAACACTTGTAACTAACTAAAATTAATTAATATCAAGTAATTAATTTCTCTTCTAAATCATGTAATTAATAATTAAATGAATTACAACATAGTTTCTTTTGGGAGAGAAGAGATCACTTCATGTGTGTGTGTGTGTGTGTGTGCACGTGTGTTAGTGTGTGTGGGCAATACTTGATATAATTCCAATGCCTTCATCAACAAAGGTTGTGTTCCTCCTAACCTAGACCACTTATAGACTTCAACTTTAATTACAACTCCTCATTATATGTGAAAAGGAAAACCAATAAGGGATTACATATCAAATTTGAGTAAGAGTGTCAACCTTATAAACAAAGGTTTGTGTAGAAGGGAACCATAAAATCCAAGGTTAAATTTTCAATATAATGCTCCAAAATAAAGGTACAAAAATGGTCAATTCCCCCTTTTCCATCACATAAACCTTATTTATACTCTTATAAGTTGTCTAAGTTCATTGGGAATAGAAATTAGGGTTGTGTACTGTAACAACCTAGTAACTTGCACTCAGGAGCATGCAATTAATGTGGATTTATTATTTTTTCAAAAGTTTGGAATGCATACACACCGAGCATGAAGAGAATGAGTGTATAATATGTGTGTTTCCATAAGGAAAAGTTTTTATACTAGGTAAAAAGTAATTTTTAAACTAAGTTCAGTGGAAAAAAAGATATTAAAGTAGATATATACTTGTTAAGAAGTCTGGAGCGTTTTTGGGAGGTAAACAGTGGTTAAATTGATTACAAAGGCTTAGGGTGGCACAGGAGGGTTATACATATTTTACTGTGTAAATGGACGAAAAGAGCGAAAGTGAGGGTTTTCGCCTTTAAACAGGTAAACGATTAACTTTTTAAAATTTGGCAGAAAGTGAATAATGGATGGTTTTTACCGTACGCGGGAAGCGGCTTCAGAGGCTCATTGCACTGCTTTTGGCCGTGGGGTAGTTTTTCTCCTAGGGCACGCGAATTAATGTGGGAATGACATGTAACCATAAGGGGCTCGAGCAAAACCACGAATCTTGTGTGCTCTCGGGCCTTTAAAGATTGGAGATCGACATCGGTGATATGGTCGTGGATCATTAAATCTGGGAGCAAGTGATCGGATCGTTATCGCGTGGTCGAGATGCACAGAGGGAACAAGCGCGGAGATTAGTGGGCCCAGGGAATAATTACAAGTGATTTGTAATTATTTTAATGAATAAGGTGCGGATTAAACACATTGCGATGGGTTTATGAAGTGGGACCGGGGTTTAACTGTGGCGGGGTTTATTTAACCAAACCGAAGGGGTGGGTTAAAAAGTTTAGTTGGGAAAATGCTGAATTGCGCAGTTAAATTAATAAAGCGGGGGGAACATAAAACTTTAGGATAAGGAGGGTTTTATGGTTTTTTTAGGGAATTTACAAGGGGAAAATGAGTTTTGGAGGGTAAATTTGCTAGGAAAAACATGTGAAACCAAGGGAAAGGGTGAAAATGAAGGGAAAAGGGTGTTTACTTGAGAAATGATGGGATGATGAGGAAATTAGTAAGGATGTAAAGGGGAATGAAATGAATGAGGGAAAGTTAACCAAATCAACTTGTGAACCTCTTTTCACCTTCATAATTATTCATGCACACTGCAACACATGATCAAGCATGATAAATGTGCTTAAGCCTCAATCAACTTTGTGCTTCTGCAACCTTTCTTCTACCTACCCTTTTCTTACCCTCACATTTTCTCTTCACTTAATTGGGTGCATTTAGGCTAGCAGACCCTTTTCTTCCCTTTTTCTTTTAAAAATAAAACTATCTAATTCTAACCTTATAACATCCAAGGGCTCAGATTAAGCTGATGAGCTCCTTATTATTCTCTACCTAGCTACTGATCTGCCAAGATTAAATAGTTTGGCTAGATCTTTATTCTCTAACTATAAACATGAAATTTAAAGCATGAACTAGTCAAGATTAAACTATTCGACTGTCATGGGTTGTGGCATTTATGACAAGCTGCACACAACCATTATTTTGCATAATAAAGAAAAAAGTAGTGGCACTTGCACTTGCACTTGCACACTTTTAGAGTTTATTGCTTTTTGCTTTTCTCTCTAACCTAACATTTTATTTTTACCTTCATTTTTTAGGGCATCTATTCTAACATTTTCTTTGATATGAACATATTTATCAAGATATTTCCTAACATTTTTTATTCAATATTCTTTTTGTCCATATCCTAGTTTGACATTTTTTTGAAAAATATTTTCATTTTTTGATTAATTGATTCTAACTTACCAAAACCAAAAAAATGCTACAATAGAAACCACTGTCAAACCAGGAAAAACCCATGACAATGACAACAAATTAACTAAATACACACATGTATATACCATGGATGCCAAAACTAGCTAGGAAATCATACATGCAACCTGTTACCTGTAAGTATTCCCATTGAAGCCGCTTGATCCAACATTTCCTTGCTTGATCCTTCCTTTCCTTGTTCTTTCTTTGCTTGCTTGCTTTCTCATCTTGGTGTTCTTCTCCTCTCTCAAAACCAATTCCAAACCTCAACTAAAAAAATGCCTCAAACTAATGCTCTGATGCATTTTTATTATTGATGCTTCTAATTTCTTCATTTTCCCTCTATTTTCTTCATTTTCCTCCTCATATGTAACATGCGACTTTTCCCCTTTCTTTTCTCCTAATTTCTTTTATTTTCATAAATAAAATTTCAATAATGTCTTTTTCTATTTTCAAAGCCTTTACCAATTTCATCGTAGCCATAATAAACAACAAGTGATGCCCATTAGGATGTTTTTCCCAACATTCAACTTGGAATACATGTCCCATGTCCTTGGTCTTATTTTTCCTTTATTAACTTTATTACATGAACTTTTAACATTGGGATGTTATACTCCAGCACGACATATGAGACATACATGACATATGATTATGTGTTAGGCTTGAGATCTACCACGAAGCGAGACATATGTGAACACTATATTACACATATAGACATACACGAATTTATGTTCAAAGGGTGTGTGTTCACATGTCGGATGATGTCCACCAGTGCAGAGATTATCAGGAAACAAGCCTCTCCAGTCGATATCAGAAATTGCGTATATGCACAAATTCCATATAAAGAAATTGCACATATACGGAAGATATGCGCATATACAGAAATTGCGCATATACGGAAGATATGCGCATATTCTCTGTATATCCATAAATTTCTTATATTGGATATACAGAAAATATACGTCCATATACGGAAGATATGCACATACAGGAAAGTTAGGAATATACGGAAGATATGCACATATCTTTCGTATATGCCCAATTTCCATATATGCGCATATCTTCCGTATATGCGCAATTTCTTTATATGGAATTTGTGCATCTACGATGCAGATACATGAACGACGTGCATATATGGAAGATATGCACATAGAGGAAAGTTAAGGATATACGGAGGACATGCGCATATCTTCCGTATATGCGCAGTTTTCGTATATGCACAATTTCTGTATATGGAATTTGCGCATCTGTGATGCAGATACATGAACGACGTGCATATACGGAAGATATGCACATACAGGAAAGTTAGGGATATACGGAAGACATGCGAATATCTTCCGTATATGCCCAGTTTCCGTATATGCGCATATCTTCCGTATATGCCCAATCTTCCGTATATGCAGAATTTCTGTATATGGAATTTGCGCATCTGCGAGGCAGATACATGAACGACGTGCATATATGGAAGATATGCACATACAGGAAAGTTAGGGATATACGGAAGACATGCGCATATCTTCCGTATATGCGCAATTTCAGTATATGCGGACATCTTCCGTATATGCACGGTTTCCGTATATGCGCAATTTCTATATATGGAATTTGTGCATCTACGATGCAGATATATGAACGACGTGCATATATGGAAGACATGCGCATATCTTCCGTCTATGCCCAATTTCCGTATATGAGCATATCTTCCGTATATGCACAGTTTCCGTATATGCGCAATTTCTGTATATGAAATTTGCGCATCTACGATGTAGTTACATGAACGACGTCCATATACGGAAGATATGCAGATATAGGAAAGTTAGGGATATATGAAAGACATGCGCATATCTTTCGTATATGCCCAGTTTCCGTATATGCGCACATCTTCTGTATATGCACAGTTTCTGTATATGCGCAATTTGTGTATATGGAATTTGCGCATATATGATGCAAATACATAAACGACGTGCATATACAGAATATATGAACATACATGAAAGTTAGGGATATACGGAAGACATGCGCATATCTTCCGTATATGCCCAGTTTCCGTATATGCGCGCATCTTCCGTATATGCCCAATTTCCGTTGATACGCAATTTTTGTATATGGAATTTGCGCATCTGCGATGCAGACACATGAACGACGTGCATATACGGAAGATATGAACATACAGGAAAGTTAGGGATATACAGAAGATATGCGCATATGTTCCGTATATGCCCAATTTCCGTATATGCACAGTTTCCGTATATGCGCAATTTCTGTATATGGAATTTGCTCATCTACGATGCAGATACATGAACGACGTGCATATACGGAAGATATGCATATATAGGAAAGTTAGGGATATACGGGAGACATGTGCATATCTTCCGTATATGCGCAGTTTCCATATATGTGCATATCTTCCGGATATGCACAGTTTTCGTATATGCGCAATCTCTGTATATTGAATTTGCGCATATACGATGCAGATACAAAAACGACGTGCATATACGGAATATATGCACATGCAGAAAAGTTAGGGATATACGGAAGACATGCGCATATCTTCCGTATATGCCCAGTTCCCGTATATGCGCATATCTTCCGTATATGTACAGTTTCCGTATATGCGCAATTTCTGTATATGGAATTTGCACATCTACGATGCAGATACATGAATGGCATGCATATACGGAAGATATGCACATTGAGGAAAGTTAGGGATATAGGGAAGACATGCGCATATCTTCCGTATATGCGCATATCTACCGTATATGCACAGTTTCCTTATATGCGCAATTTCTATATATGGAATTTGTGCATCTGCGATGCAGATACATGAATGACATGCATATACGGAAGATATGCACATACAAGAAAGTTAGTGATATACGGAAGACAAGCGCATATCTTCCGTATATGCGCATATCTTCCGTACATGCACAGTTTCCGTATATGCACAATTTCTGTATATTGAATTTGCACATATACGATGCAGATACATAAATGACGTGCATATAAGGAAGATATGCATATACAGGAAAGTTAGGGATATACGGAAGATATGCGCATATCTTCCGTATATGCCCAATTTCCGTATATGCGCATATCTTCCGTATATGTGCAATTTCTGTATATGGAATTTGTGCATATACGATGCAGATACATGAACGATGTGCATATACGGAAGATATGCACATACAGGAAAGTTAGGGATATATGGAAGACATGCGCATATCTTCCGTATATGCGCACCTTCCGTATATGCACATTTTTCGTATAAGCGCAATTTTTGTATATGGAATTTGCGCATTTACGATGCAGATACATGAACGAAGTCCATATACGGAAGATATGCAGATATAGGAAAGTTAGGGATATACGGAATATATGCGCATATCTTCAGTATATGCCCAATTTCCGTATATGCGCATATCTTCCGTATATGCACAGTTTCCTTATATGCGCAATTTCTGTATATGGAATTTGCGCATCTATGATGCAGATACATGAACGACGTGCATATACGGAAGATATGCATATACAGAAAAGTTAGGGATATACGGAAGACATGCGCATATCTTCCGTATATGCGCAATTTCTGTATATGCGCACATCTTCCGTATATGCACAGTTTCCGTATATGCGCAATTTCTGTATATAAAATTTGGGCATCTGCGATGCAGATACATGAACGACGTGCATATACGGAAGATACGCACATACAAGAAGGTTAGGGATATACGGAAGATATGCGCATATCTTTCGTATATGCCCAGTTTCTGTATATGCGCACATCTTCCGTATATGCACAGTTTCCGTATATGCACAATTTCTGTATATGGAATTTGTACATATCTTCGTTTATGTATCTGCATCGTATATGCGCAAATTCCATATAGAGAAATTGCGCATATATGGAAACTGTGCATATACGGAAGATATTCGCATATACGGAAATTGCGCATATACGGAATATATGCGCATGTCTTCTGTATATCCTTAACTTTCTTGTATATGCATATCCTTCGTATATACACGTCATTCATGTATCTGCATCGTATATGCGCAAATTCAATATACAGAAATTGCGCATATACGGAAACTGTGCATATACGGAAGATATGCGCATATACGGAAATTGGGTATATATTGAAGATATGCGCATATCTTCCGTATATCCCTAACTTTCTTGTATGTGCATATCTTCCATATATGCACGTCGTTTATGTATCTGCATCGTATATGTACAAATTCCATATACAGAAATTGCGCATATACAGAAACTGTCCATATACGGAAGATGTGCGCATATACGGAAATTGGGCATATACAGAAGATATGTGCATGTCTTCCGTATATCCCTAACTTTCCTGTATGTGCATATATTCCATATATGCATGTCGTTTATGTATCTGCATCATATATGCGCAAATTCAATATACAGAAATTACGCATATACGAAAACTGCGCATATACGGAAGATATGCGCATATACGGAAACTGGGCATATACGGAAGATATGCGCATGTCTTCCGTATATCTCTAACTTTCCTGTATGGGCATATCTTCCGTATATGCATGTCGTTTATGTATCTGCATCATACATGCGCAAATTTGATATATAGAAATTGCGCATATACGAAAACTGTGCATATACGGAAGATGTGCGCATATACAGAAACTGGGCATATATGGAAGATATGCGCATGTCTTCCGTATATCCCTAACTTTCCTATATCTGCATATCTTCCGTATATGGATGTCATTCATGTATCTGCATCGTAGATGCGCAAATTCCATATACAGAAATTGCGCATATACGGAAACTGTGCATATACGGAAGATATGCGCATATACGGAAATTGGGCATATACGGAAGATGTGCGCATGTCTTCCGTATATCTCTAACTTTCCTGTATATGCATATCTTCTGTATATGCACGTCGTTCATGTATCTGCATCGTAGATGTGCAAATTCCATATACAGAAATTGCGCATATACGGAAACTGTGCATATACGGAAGATGTGCGCATATACGGAAATTGTGCATATACGGAAGATATGCGCATGTCTTCCGTATATCCCTAACTTTCTTGTATGTGAATATCTTTTGTATATGCACCTCGTTCATGTATCTGCATCGCAGATGCGCAAATTTCATATACAGAAATTCCGCATATACGGAAGATTGGGCATATACGGAAGATATGCGCATATACGGAAACTGGGTATATACGGAAGATATTCGCATGTCTTCCGTATATCCCTAACTTTCCTGTATGTGCATATCTTCCGTATATGCACGTAGTTCATGTATCTGTATCTCAGATGCGCAAATTCCATATACAGAAATTGCGCATATACGGAAACTGCGCATATACGGAAATTACGCATATACGGAAGATATGCGCATGTCTTCCATATATCCCTAACTTTCTTCTATGTGCATATCTTCCGTATATGCACGTCGTTCATGTATCTGCATCGTAGATGTGCAAATTCCATATACAGAAATTGCACATATACGGAAACTGTGCATATATGGAAGATATGCGCCTATACGGAAATTGGTCATATACCGAAGATATGCGCATATCTTCCGTATATTCCTAACTTTCTTGTATGTGCATATCTTTCGTATATGCATGCATATCTTCCGTATATCCAATCTTAGACCTGATCACTATAATTAGAACCTCCACAATTATATAACACAAGCCAAATATCTACAATATCTATGTAGTATTATCCAATCACTTTATTCAATATTTCAACATGGTATTGAAATACATGAAATCATAACATCACATATAGGAAAACAATGAACTCTTTGTATTAATATAAACAGAGAGAGTTACAACCAAATATAAAGTTGGTCTTGTAGAAGAGCTCCTCCAAGTTGACTTGACCTTCCTTGTCCAAAGTGTATCTCTATGTCACCCTAATGCATGGAATAATGACTCTCACAACAACAACATGAGGGTAGAATCTATCTCCAAAATCCAACCGCTAGCTTGTGGATGATAGTAAATATATAAAAGAGGATGGTAGGTTAGGAATTCTTATCCATTTACCCAATCTAGGCTTGAGATCCACTCTTGATGGAAGGATGAGATCAAGGGATAAGGGATAGGATTCAAGACTTTCATCCAAGGTAAATGGTTTTAAGAATTCCTAGAACCTTATGGAGAAGTAAGCTTTGAGATTCTTTTTATTATTCATGAATTTATAGAATTAGCACACCCCTAGCAAGGGGAAACCTATTGGTAATCAGTGCAAGTCCACCAAGGGTCAGCCTGCTGGTGAACGTAGTCTCTTAAGGAAGCAGGGTGCGTTGGGCCTTAAAATCACTTAAATGAAGCAGTTAGAGGAATAAATTCAAGGATTAGGGAGAGTCATGCTTAGGGATTTGTGCAAATGTGACGACAAGGGGTAAAATGATGTTGATTGATCCAGTTAACGTGCCTAGTGACAAAATGTGACAAAATGGCCTATAACAACTCATATGGTTTATATTTGTATATTTGATAAATTTGAATTGAAGACCTTGGGTTGTAGTATTTTTTCATTCTTATGCTACTCCTCAAGTTACACATATTATACTACTTATCTATATGAAATGGTTATTGTTTTGGAGAACTAATTCCTATTTTTACTCAAGTTTTGGTTGCTTTGTCGACATACATTGAGACATAGATCCACTATTTATTTGATCGTGGCTATGATCTGCATTTGACATGGTTCCAATATGTATTTTCCATGTCTAGGATTTTCCATTCTATATATTCTTCATGTATTTTCATCATACAAGATTTGGTGACCATGCTTACCTTTTCATCTTAACATGTATATGCCTGCCTTGGGGAAGATAGTAATTTGACACATTGGTTTTGTTTGAATATAATGTTTTGATCTTGTGGTTGTTGGACTTCACTTCGCTACACTTATTTGAATCTTTTGTAGTATTATAATGCAATTCAACCATCAACTTCCCTTCTGATCTCATTTATTAGATGACATATGCTATAACATTTATTTTGTCATTAATGACTTCTTAACAAGGATATATCTACTTTAATATCTTTTTTTCCACTAAACTTAGTTTAAAAATTACTTTTTACCTAGTATAAAAACTTTTCCTTATGGAAACACACATATTATACACTCATTCTCTTCATGCTCGGTGTGTATGCATTCCAAACTTTTGAAAAAATAATAAATCCACATTAATTGCATACTCCTGAGTGCAAGTTACTAGGTTGTTACAGTACACAACCCTAATTTCTATTCCCAATGAACTTAGACAACTTATAAGAGTATAAATAAGGTTTATGTGATGGAAAAGGGGGAATTGACCATTTTTGTACCTTTATTTTGGAGCATTATATTGAAAATTTAACCTTGGATTTTATGGTTCCCTTATACACAAACCTTTGTTTATAAGGTTGACTCTCTTACTCAAATTTGATATGTAATCCCTTATTGGTTTTCCTTTTCACATATAATGAGGAGTTGTAATTAAAGTTGAAGTCTATAAGTGGTCTAGGTTAGGAGGAACACAACCTTTGTTGATGAAGGCATTGGAATTATATCAAGTATTGCCCACACACACTAACACATGTGCACACACACACACACACACATGAAGTGATCTCTTCTCTCCCAAAAGAAACTATGTTGTAATTGATTTAATTATTAATTACATGATTTAGAAGAGAAATTAATTACTTGATATTAATTAATATTAGTTAGTTACAAGTGTTCTTGTTTTAATATCATTAATAATTTATATTGTAAATGGTTTGAGCAATGTCATGTGATGATTTTGTGCATATCTCTATAGAAGTTTGGAGCATGCAAGACTTTATCTATACAGTTACAAATCCAACCAAGGGGCCAACTAATTGGTGAAAGGTATTCTTCCCTGTCCATTATTTATATCTTTGGCATAATAACTTAATCTTAAAAGTTGAGTAATGAGTCTTCTTATTTTCTTTGTCATTAACTTGACCCTAATAAACTAGGGATCATTCTCTATCAACCACCCCGAACTTTCCCAAGAAAAAGTTTCTTTGTATTTTGTGTGTGTTTAAATTTTATTTTTTTTGGTGTGGGTATGGGTTATTTTATGTTTTGATTTGTTTGTTATATATATATATATATATATATATATATATATATATATATATATGCTAACTTTCATTTTAATGTTGTTTGTTATTTCTTCAATGTATCTATGTGAATGCGAAGCACCATTAATGACACACTTAGCCATCCATAGTAACACTAAAAGAGGTGCTACTGTTACATGACAATGCATTACATGACTTACAGAAAGAAAAAAATGGGATGGTGGTGTGTTTCTCTAGTAAAGTAGCAACACCTACTGTGTTATACCCTAATTATCCCATGTCCATCAATATGCACTTCTCATTCACTTAGTGTAGTTATCAAAGATGTGTGATACACATTATCATATGGGAGTATTGCAATAAGTGCTCCCATACATTTGTTAATGTACCAAAGAGCATAGTAAATTTATGCACATTTCATATATGACTATTTGATGCACTTCAAATGATAGTGAGTTTTGTTAATTGATGTGACCTGTGTACATGCTTAGAGTTAGCATGGTTTGAATTCCAAGGTGACACTATTAAGAACTTTTTAAAAGAAAAAGAAAGAAAATAGAAATGTAGGCTAATTTTAAATGTTTAGCTAGTGAAAACTATAGATTTATATGTTTGCCAAAATTCTAAAAATAAATCAAATATATTATGGAATAGAAGGAATAATGAAATATAACAATTCAATAACACAAGACAAAGAAGTGCTCATACTAGAATATAAAGCATTGGTGCTTGTATGTATGTGGTGCATTATATACAATTTAAAATGAAAAGTTCAATGCGATATATCTTTTTAAACCCTACCATGGTGCCCCACGTATTATATTGAAGGTACAATAAATATTATTTTATAAAATAACTTAAGCTACCATAGTGCACATAGGAGGGTAATACATGGCTATGATGGTATCTTTCATATATAACATTGGCCAAATTTTTTGAAACCTTTACAACATACCATAGAACAATCTACATTAATATAACTCTATTTAACACATTGAAAATAATTTATTAAAAAAAATTGTTGATATTAACATGAATAAGCACTAACAAAAATATATTTAGTAAAACTTTTACCTAAATTTATTTATTAAAAATATAATGTAAATAAACAAATTTTATTAAAACATTTTAAAATTAATATTTAATATTTTTTGAATAAATTATCTATTAAATTTGCAACAAAACATTATTTAAATCTAAATTGAAATTTTTGTAAACTTACATTTTAATAATAATTAGGTTTTCACAATTATCAAATTTACCTTAATGTTAACTAAAGTATTTGATTTCAATTTTGTTAAAATTGGTGAAAAGTGCATATGTAAATAAATGACAGATACACAAAATGCTTTAGATAATTGTTATTATTATGATTAAGTGTTTCATTTGAAAATTTCTACCTTAAACAAACATTTATGATTATATATCTCCTAGCATAGCCATATAAATAAAATGGCTTATAAAAGCTAATAGACATAAAAAAACTAAGCATATCTCATGATACATCTCTCATGTAGTAAGATTCTTAAGCATGGAAATTCAATTCCATTTATGAAGATTACCTTAAAAATAAATATTTTTACAATACCATGGCTTACAAATGCCACATCCTCAAAGAAACCATAACACACACACACATATGTATATGACATTTTCTAAAATTAATCATTTTAATAAAAAAGACAACTAATTTTGAAATAAATCTCTCAAAATTTCAACTTTTGGTTTGTGACTACTAATAAAAATATTTTAGAAAATTCTATGGAGATAAATCTCTACCATTCACTTAGTAATTATTAATTATTCCAAAATAAACATTTTTTTAAATTTTAATTAAGATAATACATTATAACCTAAAATAAATATTATTTATTTGAATAACTCAAGTTGTAACGTATTTGATACTTTTTATCTCAATAGGTTACTTGTATTATAACTTAGTAAACTAATACTTTATTCTTCTGGTAGGGTTGTATATTCTGAAATAGAACTTCTAGAATTTTAATTTAATTATCAATACTTATTTAGTAAATAGTAGGGATTTAACCTCAATAGAATATTCTTAATAGCATACAAAAATCAAAGGTTGAGATTTTTCTTTGAAATAGTTGTATTTTTTTCCTTTTTAATTAAATTGATTAATTAATAAAAAATAACATAAACACTTGTCATATAAAATGAGATATAATTTTTAGTCTTGTGGTATTGTAAGCAATGGTATTTATCCATGACATGTGTGCAGATTTTATATTGTAATTTTTAATGGTTTGGTTCTAAAGTTGGATTTCATATTGTAATTTTTAAAGTTTTGGTTATAAAGTTGAAACATTGGGCGTGTAGATTTCAGAATGCTGTTTTTAATCGAAAGAAGGACGAAGAGGGAATGGAGAAATTGAAACGATGTGTTGCGAATCATCCTCCCCTGTCACCGATCCGCTTCATAGAGAGAGATGCCATCGTCTATGGGGACTCCACCTCCATCGTCTACAATTCCACTCGTTATACATGGTCTCACACCTACCAACGCTGCCGCAGGCTTGCCTCTGCTCTCTCTGCCCACAATATCTTGCCTGGGGATGTTGTAAGTATTGGAATCATCCAAATTGGAATCAACATTTCCATGGGAATTTTATTATTTCACCTTAACAAGAAACCCAACAGAGCAGAATAGGATAAAATCTTGATCCTCTTAGCTGTGGTTTGTTGCAGGTGTCTGTGGTGGCTCCCAACGTTCCTGCTATTTACGAAATGCATTTGGCAGTTCCAATGGCAGGGGCCGTTCTTAACACCATCAACACGCGTCTGGACGCCCGAACGATGGCTGCTCAGTTCAATCACTGTCAACCCAAGATTGTGTTTGTTGATTATCAATTCGCGCCTCTCGTCACGGAAGCTCTACGCGGAACCGACCATAAGCCCACCCTGGTACTCATCCCGGAGCTCGTCAATGGCGCGGAATTAACTTTCACGACTACAGCAGCAGTCACAACATACGAAGGGCTATTGCAAGAGGGAGATCCGGAGATCGAGACACGGTGGCCGGAGGACGAGTGGCAGAGTATCGTTGTGAATTATACATCGGGCACAACCTCTGGTCCCAAGGGAGTAGTTCACAGCCACAGGGGCATCTACACAATGGTTATAGATACCCTTTTAACCTGGGTTTTGAGGTCGCAGTTGTTTATCTGTGGACTCTGCCCATATTTCACGCCAACGGCTGGTGTTTCACATGGGGAATAGCTACCCTCGGCGGCGCAAATATCTGCATAAGGAAATTCGACGGCCACATAATCTATAAAGCTCTCAACGACCACCGGGTTACCCATCTCTGCGCGGCGCCTGTGGTGCTTACCATGATTTCAAACGTAGATCCATCAGACAGAGAGCCTTTGCCCCATCAGGTGGAGATCTTAACCGCGGGCGCTCCTCCTACTGCTGCTGCGCTACTCAAAATTGAAGAGCTGGGAGTGTGTGTCACTCATGGCTATGGCCTCACAGAGACCGCAGGAGCGGTGGTTTTATGCGCTTGGAAATCTGAGTGGGACAGACTTGCAGCGAACGAGAGGGCTCAAATGAAAGTGATACAGGGTTTTAGGTCGTTGGGTTTGGCTGAGTTGGACGTGAAGGATCCGGATACCATGGCCAGCGTGGCTAGAGACGGAGTGCAGTTGGGCGAGGTTATGATTAGAGGGCCGCGTGTTATGAAGGGTTATTTCAAGGACGAGAAGAGCACAGACAAAGCCATGGAATACCCAACCCAGGTTCAATTCCACGATGTGCCGCTTACTGTGATGGGCGTCCAAATCGCAGACGATGCCGTGCGGTCCACCAGTGCAGAGATTATCAGGAAACAAGCATCTCCAATCGATATCAGAATTGATGGCTTCCAGAACCTTGTAGACCGCTTCTTGCTCTCTGCTATCCAACGCTGGCTCTGGCATGTAATCATCTACATTCCCCAAAACTTAAAGAAGCAACAGCAGCACGGGGATCGCCATTGTAATTCAAAAATCTCTAAAAGTGAAAGTATTTCAGACTGGATATTGCAACTGTAAATTACAGAACGGATTACAACAGGTTGTTGATATATATGTTGGTTTTTCATAGCGATTTCAAATTTGAATTTTATTCGCCCGCGCACAACCTCATGTATGCCATAACCTCCAAACGCATGGCATGCGATTTCAAATTTGAATTTTATTCGCCCGCGCACAACCTCATGTATGCTCCATGCCATAACCTCCAAACGCATGGCGTACTGTCAACGCATACTGTGGTATCGACATAATCATGTGTATGGAGGATCATGTGGCATCGACATAAGCCATGGTTGCTGAACGCGGAATCGGAATTCGTTAGCCGGAGAAATGATGCACACGGCTGACAGCCAAAGCCGATGTCAGAACCCGTTTCCCAACACTGTCTTTAAGGTCTCTTAAGAGTGCATTTATAATGCTATAGTGGTGGAAAAAAGTGAAAGAAGAATTTAAAAAGGAAAAGGAAAGTTATTAAATGAGGTTTTTAATATTATTTTATTTTTATGATAAAATAGAAGTGAAAGAAGTGTTCTGAGATTATTATTGGTTTACTGATTTCCCAAGATTAAGATTGGTGTTGTACAACCTTTTTTTGTACATGAAATACCTAAATATAACCATGCTTTCAATGGGGAGAGACTAGCTTCAATAAAGAGAATAGCATAAGGAGTATTTCCTTTAATCTTGAGGTTGTAAGTTATAAATTTCTTTTGGATCATTTCAATCTTTCTCTATGATTTTCTAGATATGCTACAGCTCCAAACTTCACACCCATATAAAATAACAGCAGTGATTCTCCATACTGCAACCCCAAATTCCACATCCATATAAAATAACAAAAGTGATTATCTAAATATAGGGCAACCCCAAATTTCACTCATATAAGTAACAAAAGTACAAACCCAAGGATGAGTTAACTTACAATGGTTTTCAAACTAATATTGAGCTTTCCAACCTTAAAGTGATTCAACAATAATATAATTATTTTATAATAAATAGGTAAATGGCAACCTTCTAGTGAGTCAACAATAATCCCTAATTAAAATTAAATGATAATTATTTTATAATAATTTGGTAAATGGCGTGTTCGAGTAAAATTAAATAAACTTTTAATTTTTATAAGTTAAAAAAGAAAATACTCGTTGACTTTCAAAACCATTTAACCACAGAAGTAAAAAAAAATATTATAACAATAAACTCAATATAAACGGAGAAAATTAAAAAGTGCAAATTTCCACCACTATTCTTCTGTACATAAAAAAATTTGTTGCGGGTTGGATTCTATTCTTAATTATGCAGAATTCAGTATCGTTTGATTGAAGAACATTTTCTTTGGTATTATGTGTATATTAGAGATTGGAAACGATAATTATTCGAATTAAACTTGTGGAATTTTCAAACATTAATGTTTGTATACCAATTTTTTTCATGGAAATCATAGCTATATCGGATCATTTAATGCTCAGAGATTAATGTCAATTAAAACAAGAAATATAAAATTATTATCATCCCTTATCAAAAATAATTAAAAAATAAAACGACCCAAATCATCATCCCAAGTCTAGAATTGACAGAGCCATAGAAAAGATTTCGATTGAGAGAGTTTTATAGAAGAAAGGAACATAGACCCTTCGGCCAGCGCACAAAACCCTGTAACAAATTATGAACATAAAGAAATTTCAGCCATTCAACAATGGCATTGCCCATTGTCTCATCTTGTAACTGTATAGCAAACAAAAAATGTTAACTACTTACCAATAGCTTGCCTATTACAGGAAAACAGAGTGACATCAAGCACTTTGTATTGAATCTGATTATCAGAACAGTCTCTGCAATGAAGAAATTGGTTGTCTCTGAACTGAACAAACCATGAATCATCAATGGCCGACCGTAATCTCTGCAGCAGGAAGAGGGGGAGGAGATGGGTGGGTGGATTGTTGTGAGAGGAAAATATTGATGTGATCCAGAAAAGAAAGATGTGGAGGCATGTCCTTTGGGCACACATAATTCTGGCGATTTCAAATTTGAGCTTTATTCGGGAGCGCACAACCTCATGTATGCCATAACCTCCAAACGCATGGCATGCGATTTCAAATTTGAATTTTATTCGCCCGCACACAACCTCATGTATGCTCCATGTCATAACCTCCAAACGCATGGCGTACTGTCAACGCATACTGTGGTATCGACATAATCATATGTATGGTGGATCATGTGGCATCGACATAAGCCATGGTTGATGAACCCAGAATCGAAATTCGTTAGCCGGAGAAATGATGCACACGGCTGACCACGCCGATGTCAGAACCCGTTTCCCAATACTGTACTTAAAGTCTCTTAAGAGTGCATTTATAATACTATAGTGATGGAAATAGGAGTTGCCTGGTGAGATCGCCCAGCTGCCCAACTTATATAGCGAGAGTGCACGCTTATCACTACAAACGGAGCGTAAAACCTGCAACACGTAATCTCACCACAAAGTGCTCCATAAATGTGTGGGCTTTGCCCGATGATACATAATTAATTATAAAAAATGAGAATGTATTTTAGCGTTAATAAATATAAGTCCGTTGGCTTATCTTATCATTAAGTCGTTCGACTTATTAGAGTTGGTATGGTATTACGTGTCAATGTTAGACGGAGTAGTTTTGTAAATTTGGCTTGAACTGGTCGGAAAAGTACACGCCGGAAAATAAACCTCGGAGGGTTTTTTTTTGGCCTTTCGAAAAGCGTGTGGCCACTGGGATTTCTTTGAAACTCTCTTAAATTTATTTGATTTAGTCTTTAGGTTTTTTCAGTTTTACGAGTTTGAAGGTCATGGAGAGAGTCAAATTATAGAAAGTAATGTCTGGCATCTAGGTTGTGGAGTGAGTTCGCTATTAAATGATATATGCTATTTTTCTGGATTGTTGCATTGTAGCGTAAAATATTTTCCTAAATATTTTATTTTATTAAATTGGAAGGAGGTAATTTAAGAGATATTTTTATTGGAGTTTATCATGGGTCAATACTACATGTCCAAAAAACATAACTTATTTTACAATCACAATATTTTATAATCATATTACAAGATTCCTAACTATGGATATTCACCCTCAATTTACCATGAATATTATTAATTTTTAAATAGGCTTTGTTACAATATCATGGACAAATACCATGGCTCGTCAATACCACATGCTAAAAAAACATAACATATTTCAAGATCAAAATATTTTATAACAATATGATAAGATTTCCGAGCTTAGACTTCTGTGATCTATAATGTTTAGAGTTAACTATTCCTTATTCTCATTTTGACCCGAAAAGCTCCCATTTTGCTACTGAGAATATTTCCGAGCATTTTCAGTCTACCAATAGTATTGTTTCCTATTTCGAAATTCTTCGTGCATTGTCTGAGGTGACCTCATGTCGTCTTCCCCCCTGGAGCGATGTTTCTTCTTCTCCCCACTTCGAGAAGACCGATTTTCAAAACCCTGTTGATCCTCTCCCTGATGCTTGCCCATCCAATTACTGCCCAGCCTCGAGTTCATTGTTAGCTCCCATTCGCAGTGGCTTATCAACGAGCCCGAATGATCCACCTGCGGTTTCACTTTCTATTCGCCACAGGTCTCCTTCAGCACCCCGGTCTAGTTTCTATTGTGTCCCTTCGTCTGGGACCTCAACCCCATCATCCCTCAACGCAATGCTTAACTCATACTCCCCCTCCAATCCCAGAACCCCTTTCCCCAACCTCCTTTGCACCGCTCAGATGTGTGCATACACCTCATCCTCTTGATTCCCCTTCTCCAGTCTTGGCCCATCCCTACGCTTACACCTCATCCCTCAATTCCCCTACTCCGATCTCGACCCATCCCTCCTCTTCTAATCCAACAACCCCCCCCTCAAGATCAATATGTTCCCCTCCCTCTTCTTTGAACCAACGTAAATTTTCATCCCCCTCCTATAATGCTCTAACCCCTCTTAATCTTTCTTTGTATAACAAAAATAAAAATTTTAATAATTTGGTTTCTCACTCTCCTAATTTTAATAAAAAAAAAATTAATCTTTCTAGCAAGGAATTTGACTCTTCTACCATTTGTCTTTTGGAGAAGGGTCTTAATATCGCTCTTGCTCCCAAGAAGATTCCTCTTGAAGATATTATCTACAATATTGAATTTGGGATTAAGGGCTTCCACGATAACATTAAAGAATCTATTAGGCAAGATTGCGTTATGATTCCTAAGAAAGCCAAGCCACCTAAGAGAAACCTATCTAAGCAAGAGTTTCAAGCCCTTAAAGCCCTGAGCAATGACCTTGATGTTGTTGATCTTAAAGCCAATAAAGGTGGTGGTGTTGTGATTCTTAATAAAACTAGCTACGAGAGTAAAATGTTAGATCACATCCTCAATAGTGGTAGTTATAGAAAATTAAATAAAAACCCTATTAAAAATATCTCTAATGAGGTTTCTCGTGCTATAAATTCAAGTAATATCCCTAGCCCCCTAAAGAAAAAACTTATTGTTAACAACCCCCTCACCCCTAGGATTTATGGGCTTCCCAAAGTAGACAAAGATGGGATTCCCCTCTGACCTATTTCCCATACAATAGGAGGACCTACATATTTTCTTGCTAAGTTCTTAGCTTCAAAATTGAGGCCCCTTGTTGGCCATACTGAGTCCTTTGTTAAAGACTCAACCTCTTTTGTTAAAGAGCTTAAGGATAGTAATATTGATCCTGCTGGTTTTCTAGTGAGCTTTGATGTTGTCTCTCTATATACTAATATTCCCACTAATAAGGCTATGGAAGTTATTAATTGCATCACCGATCCTGATACTGCTAAGTTGGTAGGTCTCTGCCTTACCTCTACTTTTTTTATTTTCCAAGGAGAATCATATGATAAAATGTGTGGAGTAACTATGGGGTCTCCCCTCTCTCCCATGGTCTCGAACTTGTTCATGGAAGACTTTGAAACTAAAGCCCTTGCCTCTACCCCCTTTGCCCTAAAATTTGGAAGAGGTTTGTCGATGATACCTTCGTTGATTAGCAGTATGGGCGTGACTCCCTGGATTCTTTTCTTTCTCATCTTAATAATCAATCTGAATCTATTAAGTTTATTATGGAAACTGAGGTCAATGGTAGTCTTCCCTTCCTTGATGGTCGTATCTCTAAGAAAGGAGATGGTACCTTTTCTCACTAGGTTTATCGTAAAAAAACTCGCACTGAACAATACCTTAATGCAAGCTCCCATCACTATCCTCCTCAAAAATTTGGTGTTCTCAACACCCTAGCTACTAGAGCTCTTAGGATTTCTGATGAAAGTCACTTTGAAAGTGAAAAATCCCATCTTATAAATTTTTTTGACGATAATGACTATGATAGACTCCTTGTGCTCAAAGCTTTTCGAAAAGCTTGCCTCGGACCTAAGCCAAAAAAGGATCCTCTTGATTTGGCTAATTGCATTCATCTTCTATTCATTCTCGGAACCACTAATAAGATCGCCCACATTTTGAATAAGAATAAGATGCATACTTCCTTCAAGCCCCTCAACACTATCTGGAGACCCTCAGGTCAGTTAGTGTAGAAATTTCTGTTTTCCCACCCCGGTTTTCAGTTTCTCCTTATTTCTCCCATATAGTTAAATGCCCTTTCCCATAACCATACATTTAACAAGCTGAAAAAAATAAATTCGCTGAAAACACAAATTCTGGAAATTTTACAGAATGCTGGAAATTGCAGAAATAAAAATCAACAGTAATAAACAACCATTAAAACACATTTAAACACTGAGATTTTTGGTCAATGTGACCCTGGAAAAACCCCTACAACTCTTGGGGAAAACGAGTTTGAGAGCTCTTCTTTATTTCTGAAAATTTCCTTTTACAGTGAGAAATTTTCAGCAAAAAAATCAGCAAGCAAATTTACAACTTATCTCTTTTCCCATGCTTCACAGCAAACTGGAAATTATAGCAAACAGGACAGCAATAAATGTTGTGCGGTCTCCTCGATTTTCGTGCCCACTTTCAGCATTAAATGTTGTTGTATGGCCCTCGTTTTGCGTGCAAAAAAATCAACAAACTGATCCTTGATTTTTGTGCAAAACTCTCCTCGAAAATCGTGCCAAAATCTGCCTTTAACTGTGTGCTGAATCAGCTGTACAAATTTGCTCAACTGCTGCCTTGGAATGTGTGCCAAGCTGCTGTCTCCTTCTCCTCCCTGCTCAGAAATCTCTCTTGCTCTCTTGCTCTCCTTCTCCCAATCTGCTCATGAAAGAATTGAATCGAATGTGATATTTTCCTCCTTTTCCTCCCTTAATATAACTCCAAATGACTTTTGGGTGATCTTTAAATCCAATGGCTGAAATAGATTTAGATCAATGGCTGAGATTAAATGCTCATTTAAATCTCACTTTATTTTAATTCACCCCACTTTAATAAAGACCCACTTACTCATTTATTTCCAAAGTTACTTTTCCTTTCTAATTTTTCATTGACTTTATAAAAGTCACTTTAAAATTAGACTTAGTAACTTTATCACTTAAAGTCACTTTTAAATTAGATTTAACTTTATAAAATTATAAAGTCACTTTAGGAGAAAAATTAAATTCTTTTGGACACTTTTCCCTAGGCCAAAGATCAAAGCCTAAGGGAACCACCTGTCCTCCGGTACCAAATTTAAACACTCCCTCTTACCGAGGAAGGTGTTCCTCACCACACCCATCTTGTCTCTGAAGTAGACATGCTTGCCCCATGGTAAGGCTTTGGTAAGGAGAGCAAGAGAGCAACCTGGATTTCCCATGCTTGTTCCTCCTACTGTCATTTTCCTCAACCTGGATTTTTTCGTCATCAACTGCCATAGTTCTTCAATCTCCATTTCCAACACATCCTTTGGCTAGTCCATACTCTGCCATTTACTATTATTTCTTCCTCTCTACTTCAGGTCGTTGTTGCTGTCCACTAACTTCGGAACCTTCACATTCTACATCTCACTGCACATTGTCCATTCATATTCAAACTACTAATTACTTTCCTTAGCCTTTTCTACTTCAGCTTCTATTATTACTCTTGATAGTTCTCCAGGTACTACTGTAGATATTGCTTCCACCCAAGCTTCCTAAATATCCTTGAAGATATATTCCTCTGCAACATCTAATTTCTACTCCTTGTCTGCAACAAAATCTATAATCATAAAACAATTTTTAAAATAAAAATCATAAGGCTTCTATGACTTTTCTTCCTTTGGCAACAATTCAGCTTGCTGCTCTAATTCTTCCTCCTCTGTCAACACACATCAGTATGTTGTTTTGAATTCTCAACAGAATTCACGAGATTGTCAACTAGTCTCTCCTCCACACCATCTGTTTCAATGATGTCTTCTTATCCTTGTCCACTGTAATGAACTTTTTCATTCTCATTTAGTTCTAATCTTACAACTTGAACACTTACTTTTTAGTTTTTTATCCTTTTCTCCAAAAGATTTAACTCATGCCATAAATTTTCCATGTCACTTGAAATTTCTCCTAAAAGCTCTATACAATCCTCACTATCTTCTTCTTCGTCACAAGTATAACTTCTTGTTGACACTACTTCTTCAATCTTGATTAGAATAAAATTATGATCCTCCATCTATATGATAGTTTTAGATGTCTGTCCATCATTCTCCCTTTGGCCATTTAAGAAAATCAATTGTTCATTGTTCTTACAATAGAAAATTTCTTATCATAAGACATAATTGTCTCATCTCTACTAAAGATGTTTCTTCCACTAAGCAAGGAATTTATGAACTCCTTTTTCTATAATAACTCAACTATATCTCCATTTGAAAGACAGTCATCATCATACTTTGCTTGGAAACTTTCAGCTTCCTTCAAGATAGTTCCATAAAATGGTTTATCTTCTATAATACCTGCATTCATGCACAACTTTTCAGTTGTAAAACCACAAGACCTCATGATCTCATTTGATGATTCAACCACCAATTCCTCCTATTGTTCCAAGTCCTTTACATGACTCAAAAGTATTTCAATGATCTTCTCCTCAATCTCATCAAGTCCTTCACTTGATTGCTTGACATCCTTCTCTAGTTCATTTAGAACAAAATTTAGATTTTGCTTGTCTTCTTCCTCCTTTCTGTCAATATCAACAAATTGTCCTTCTTCACATGTTTCACCTGCAAACATACACAAATTGTCAGATTTAAAGTCATGTGACCCTTTGGTCTAACTTGAGTTTCAGTCTTCAAGTATTGATCTTCTCCTAGAACTTCACCCTATTCTGCTTCACAAATGGAAACTTCCATTTCCAACTCAGCTTCTTTGAGTTCTTCCACTAGGCTCTTCACTTGCCTCTACTATAGCCTTCTCTATAACTTATGCCACTTCACTGGCTTTTTCTTCAAGACCCAACCTTGTTTCTGGCTTTCCTCTAGTATCATCCTCAATACATTGAGGTGTTCTCTTAACTCAGCAATCTCTTTGTCAATTTCCTCTTGACTCATCCTCTTGCCATTTACCTTGGCATTCTCTTTCTTCACTTTTCTTCTACTATGGTTTTCTTCAAAACCTCTACTATGACTATCAGTAGTCATCTTCTTCTCCATCTCTATCAGTTCCTCACTCACTCACTATGAGCTACAAAAAAGCCTCTGCAACAACAAGTCCTCCCTGTTGCCACTTACCTCACCAAGCTCCCCTCTGTACTCAGTCTTTTGAAAAGCACTTGGTTCTCTATCTCTAGAAACTCTTTTAAGCACTTTTCTCTGCTCCTTCTAGGATTCAACTCATATGCACCTTTTAAGAACACAATTGTCCTCTTTATCCAACCTCTGTTTGAATTTCTCAAGGTTCTACCACATTCTGCTTTCATTCAGAAACTTTTACCCGCTTCTTTTATCCGTTAGCAATTCTACCCATATCCTCTATGGAATTGCCTTTGTGAGCTACAACAATACCTCTGCAGTAACAAGTCTCCTTCTTACTACATATGCCTCTCTAAGCTTCTCTCCTATGAGCTCAATCTTTTAGCATTTCTCTGGTTCTTTCCTTTGGAACCAATTGAGCACTCCTTGCTCTAGGTTGTTGCAGTCTTCTCACCTTCTAATGTTGCTACCTTCAAGATCTATGTATGATTTTGTTCTAGCATTCTCCTGCACTTTGAATGGATTGTTCTCTATCTATTGCATCTGTAAATTCTACTGCACGTTATCTCTGTGTGCCTACTGTTTTTCATATTAGAATCTGATCTCATCTTGCCTACATACACATCTTAACACATAACTCTGTTCTCAATTTTCTCAAAGAAATTTTCACACAAAATTTTTGTGTTGCTTTGATACCAAATGTTTCAACCACAATTTTCTTTGACACCACTTTGATGTCGGGATAAGCCGAAAATACCCACATTATGCAAAATAAAATTGCATGTCACTGGTAATAAGCCTTAATCACCTAATCTGTGTTGAAAACCTTCTCTGATAAAGGGTTAAGGCCGCTTAATTAAATCTCATGTGGAACCGTTTATTTGATTATTCATTAGTCTAAAGTTTAGTCAACCTTTTGGGCAGAAAGGTTGTTTTAAGTTATAAATTCCCCAACTTTATGTGCCAACTCATCCTTTATCGCAATCGCAGAGATTCAAAGGACTCTTAAGAATATTTCATTTATAACTCCCGATTTGCGATATGTGATTGCTCTTTCTTCCATTCCACAACCTTGCACATTTTTCGACACTCACCTTTATTGCATTCAGCCTCCACTATTAATTTCACTCCATCAGATCAATGGTTGTCGCGCCATATCTCATTCACCATCCGGAACTCAAAAAAATTAACCCTCGTTAATAAAATTCTCAGGTCCGCTCTTTCCCAAGCTTTATCGGCTTCAATATCCACTGTTGATCTTCTACCCAATCCGACAGTTGATGTTACACCTGATCAATGAAGCTTTACAAGTCCTCTAAGCATCACACATCGCAAATCATATTTTATTAAGTCCAAGGTTCATTCACTTATGAAATATGACAATGAGAAACTAATCTACGATACCCCACTATTTGATCAAGGCGCACTTGATCCAACCGTCAACAGTGATATCGCACAAGAATCATGCACAACGTTCAACCACCCTTATAGAGCTGATAAGGAATATAAATCCTTGATGTATAAAAGTTCAGGTCTGGTTTTGAGATTAACGTCTGATCATTTTATGACCTGATATCCATTGGATATAAGAGGCCATCAAATCTACAGCTTGAAGGTCTTCAACTAGCACATAGATTAAAAACAGCATAACCCTCGCAGTTGACTGTGATCTAAAAGGTTGAATATGAGATCGACGGCTAGGAGTGAGTGTGGGACTACAACCACAATCAAGGAAATTCGTACTCTCCTACCCCCATAGTTGGTGATCACCGTCGATCTAATAGATCTGTCAACGATCCAGATCTATTCCTCTACCATTCTTCTTCCGCCATTAACATCCACCGATCTAAATGGTCTAACGGCTCCTGTGCATGTTTACTTCCTTCCTTCGTGCCTTTACTTTCTTTTCCTTTTCACGGTTTCTCAAAGTTCCCTGTGGTTTCAGCTTACTTCAGGGTTTCTGTTTTTTGGTTGTTCTACAACACAACTCCCTCCTTAGCTTAACTCCACGTATTCTTATTCACTATCACCCTTGAACTTCACTTGGATCCTTTGATCGGATTCATCGATAAAACCCTAATCCTACATACTTCCCTTCTTCTCTGTGTTCTGCTCGAACTTCACTTGCATACATATACTATGCAGAATCTTCTAATTCACGCACAATTCATAACTTCATTAATCAATACACACGACACAATTCAGAATCGAATTCTCTATATTGATAAATAAATATTTACATAAGAGTATCTCTCTCTCTCTTTGGCATGATATTCTAATCAGTGGCCTCTGTTTCACAATCTTCCTGTAGGCTTACATTCAAACCTCTACCTCACAACCTCTAACTAGCTAATCAACTAACTATCTAACTTGACTATGCCTTTTAGGCTTACATTTATACAAAATATTTCTATAACCAATTTCTAGTCCAGATCCTTAATAATTTCAACTAAAACCTAAGAATCCTCTCAATCCTATAAATAATGAACTAATTCCTAATTCAATATGTTCAATTAATTTCCAAAGATATCAATCCCTATGAACTCTTAACTATCATGATTCTCTCATGTTCCCCTTGATTCGAGTACATTTACAGTATGCCTCACAATACTTAATTAATTCTTATTTTCATTAAAATCACCCAAATGCCTAAATAATTACATTAATTTGACATTTGGGAAGCCAAGTTCCTTGGAAACACAAGACCCCCTATGTCTACTAAAATACAATGATTTTTCTTGAGCTAAATGCTCTTGCATCAGAATTTGAGGGTAATCCTTGGAATGAGTCATTCCTAGTGGAGCCAAGTCCTACACATGTAAAAATGGTAGAATTTGGTCCATCTAAAGCCTTGAAGATTAACCCCTATCCCTCTACCAAACATGAAGAGAAATTGTGCAAAATGTTGAGAGAGCACTTATATGCCTTTTCTTGGAGCTACAAAGAAATGAAAGGGGTTCATCCTTAGATGTGTACTCATCACATCTACAATCAAGGAAGGATAGAAATCTATGTGCCAACCTCAGAGGAGAATGAACCCAGCCCTTAAAGACACAGCAAAGGAAGAATTGCAAAAGTTGTTGGATGTAGGGTTCATCTACCCCATCTCAGATAGTGAGTAGGTATCCCCTCTATTTTTGGTCATAAAGAAGAACGGAAAGTGGAGGATCTATGTGGAGTAAAGAGAGTTAAATGAAGCCATTAAGAAATACCATTTCTGTTTACCTTTCATTGATAAAGTCTTAGACGGTCTTGTAGGGAAGAATTTCTCTTCCCTGGATGGATTCAGTGGTTACAATCAGGTCCAGATCAACCTAGAGCATAAAGATAAAACTACATGCACTTTCCTTGGGGTACCTTTTCTTATAGGGTCCTTCCTTTCAGATTATGTAATTCCCCTACAACTTTTCAAAGGGAAATTCTGAGCATCTTTGTTGAGCTAGTCTGTGACTCTATAAAGATCTACATGGATGACTTCACTCCCTATGGGTGTCACTTTATGGAGGCTCTCTCTAACCTAGCTAAAGTCCTAAAGAAGTGCATTGAAATGAACCTATCACTTAGTCCTTAGAAGTGTGAATTCTTGATGAATTCAGGGAATATCCTTGGCCATTCATTCAATATCTCAGGAGGGAATACAAGTGGACCCAAATGAAGTTTCCATCATAAAAAGGGTCCCTACTCCTCAAAAGCAAAGGGATGTTAGGAGCTTCTTGGGCTTAGCTATATTTATAGGAGGCTTAGCAAAGAGTTCAACAAAGTATCCTCACCATTGTTTGGATTGTTGGCCAAGGACTCTAAATTTTTCTTGTCAGATAGTTTCGAAGAGGCCCTAGAGATCTTGAAAGACAAATTAACTACTACACCCATACTTAGAGACCCAAATTGGGCTCTTTGTTTTCACATCCATGTTGATGCATTTGGAAAATATGTAGGAGTGGCTCTAGGTCGAATATATGAAAAGTTACCTTATGTTGTTTACTTCATTAGCAAAAATATGTCTAAGGCTGAATTGAATTACACTATAACTGAAAAGGAACTCCTAGTTGTTGTCCACCCTTTGAACAAGTTCAGACACTACATCGCTGGATATCAAACTTTTTTCATATTGACCACGCAAGTATCAAGTAATTAATGATCAAGCTTGATGTGAATGATATAATTATTAGATGGTTGATCCTATTACAACAGTTTGATTTAACTACCATTGATAATCCAGGTAAAGAAATTGTAGTTGGAGATTTTTTGTCTAGACTTGCTTTTCTTGCAGGTGAGGAAGGAATGGTTGGTGATTAGCTACCATATGAGCACTTATTTTCTATTTCAGTTCTTTATCCATGGTTTGTTGACATAACCAGCTACCTAGATTATGTAGAATTCTCTCCAAATCCATCGTCCAAGGAGAAGAGCGGAATTGTAAGGAAGAGTGCCCCTTTCACTTAGATTAGGGGAAATCTCTTCAAGCTGGGACTAGATTAAATCTTGAGTAGATGTATCAAGGATGGGGAAGTCTTTGACATCCTCTCATTTTGTCATTATGGGCCTTCTGGAGGTCACTTTGCTGCTAAGAGGACAAATTTCAAGGTTCTAAAAGTTGGTTAATACTGGCCCATTCTCCACCAAGATGCAAGAATATACACCAATGGATGTGATCAGTGCCAAAGTATGGGGAAACCTAGTCCCAAGGATGAAATTCCCTTACAAGCTTAGGTGGCTGTAGAGCCATTTGACAAGTGGGGCATGGATTTCATTGGGCCAATTGATCTACCATCAGGGAAGAAAAAGTATATCATTGTATGCATTAATTATTAGAAAAATGGGATGAGACAATGGATATCAAGGTAGAAATAGAGGAAAAAGTGGTTGAGTTCTCAAGAGAGAATGTGTTCTACAAATTTCGGTACCGCAGAGAGCTAGTGACCGATCAAGGAGATGAATTCACATCAAATATGATCGAGAATTTGTTAAGACAACATAATATCAAGCACAAAAAATCTATTTCTTATCATCCTCAGCCCAATGGACAAGTAGAGGACACCAATAGGGAATTAGAAGGCATCCTCACCAAGGTTGTGAGTAGCAACAGAAAGGATTGGGAAGACATGCTAGTGGAGGCCACTTGGGCCTATAATACAAATTGGAAGACAACTACTGCTTTTACCCTTATGAGTTGGTCTATGGAAAAAAGGCTCTGCTTTCTATTGAGTTTGAGTACAACATTTTGAGAATGGAAACACCTTCAGATTTATATGTCACCAAGGCACAACATGAGAGGTTGCTCCAGTTAAATGGCTTGGATGAATTCATAATGCAAGCCCTCCTACACACCAAAGTTATCCAATTGCAGAGGAAATTATGGCATGATAGGAACATCAAGGACAAGGTTTTTCAATAAGGGGATTGGGCCCTTCTATATGAATCTAGGTTCAAATACTTCAAAGGAAAATTTATGACAAGGTGGTTAGGCCCATATGTGATAGAGAAATTCCATGAAAATGGATTTGTTCAAATCAAAACCATTAATGAGGAAGGGATTCCCCTACTTGTCAATGGCTACAGATTGAAGGTTTACAGAAAGCCTATGTCTAAGGAAGAGTTAATTAGCACCATCAGCAAAGAGGTGAATGTGGTTGGAGGTGTCATAACATCCACCTCACAACATTCCTAGACACCATTTTTGTTTGTGAAAAAAAACAATAAAAGCCCTAGATGAAAACCTCCATGAGGCATCTCAGGCAAACTCTTGGGTTGAAAACCTCCTTGAGGAAGCCCAAGAGTGGAAGAAAGAAAAAAGAAAACATAAAAGATCCTTGGGTGAAAACCTCCGATGAGGCACTCGGGGCAGGCATGTAGGTTAAAACCTCTCTTGAAGCAACATGTGTATCCCTAAAAAAAAAGAAAAAAAGGAAATAAAAAGATAAAAAAAACAAAGGAGAATGTTATGACAAGGATCAATAAGTTGTCTATTAATAATTTATGTAATTTTACAGGTTTTGAGGAGAGTGGACAATTGCAGACCTACAGGGGTAACATTCTCAAATTTCCATTCACTTTTCCCTCTGTCCACTCGATAACCTTCATACAAACCATGTTCAAACCACTCTTACCCATCCTCGTGGCTCAAAAACCCATTTTCAAACCCTCTCTAGATTACTACAAGAAGCTTGTAACTGCTACAGGAAGATTCTGTAGCACTACAAGAGAGTCTCAAAATTATACAAGAAGAGGATTTGATTGGGAAAATCATGATGTTTGATCTATCCAAGTTTAACTAAGGTCCTCCAACCTTGATACACCACTAACCCATCCTCCATGCATCCCCGATTCACAAAAATCACTATATTTCAAAACTAACCCTAAGCTTTGTCTCATTTTAAAAAATTTATAAAAAAAAGCAGAGCAAATTCCCTCCATTTCCACAACACTTCACTACTCAATAGGGGCCCTCTGATCATCATCAAATCCCCTACACTCTTTGTCATCACTCCTTTGAAGTAAGAGATGCCATAATTCTAAAGCACGCTTCCGTTCCAAGTAGGACATCACAATAGTAGTAGCAACACCTGGGATATCAACAAAGGACCTGCACACATGAACAATGCAAACAATCAACCACATAGGAGCAAAGAAAGTATACAAAGAGACAACAAGGTAATTCCCTGGGAAATGACACAAAGGACCAATACTCCAACATTCTTCAATTGAGCATAAGGTAGGCACAGGTATGGTAACCTCTAAGATCCCACCTAAGTGTAAAATAATGAAAAATGTATGAATGTCAAGGTAAGATATTTTTTATGAGTTGGAGGTGGCAAGTTAACTTGGTCACCCTTGTTTAGTGAAAAAAAAGTGATTTATCAGTCATCATTCAATGTGGGAGTGTCACATCAGTCAAGATCAATTAACAGGGAGTGAGTGTTGATTATGAGGGACGAGGAAATGATCACTCCAGGTGGGCCAACAGTCTAAATGAGGAAAACTTATACTTATGCCAAGTCATCACAGCGCTCCGTGCCCTAGCCAAAAATAGCATATAATGTACCAAATCTCAATTTTTATTGCATCTTCATTCATTTCAAAATTAGTTAAGTTAAGGATGAGCATGGGAAGCTATCGAGAGGATTGAAACCCTACTTTCGTATTTCTATAGGAGGCAGCTACAGGAAGCTATAGGAAGCTACAGGAAACGACAAGAATGACATAAAGTTTCTACAAGATGCCTCCAAGGGTGAAAGAACACTGGCTAGGGTCAATTTGGTCTCCAATTATCATCATACCATGCCTTATGGTGACAAGTAAGTGGACCCTCTCATTCTTTTGTCCATGATTTACATGTTGGTGTACCTTGAATTCTCTTAGTAATATTAGTCATCATGTGGATTAAAAGATTTTTTATGACTATAAATTAGAGGGGATATACATAATTGTCATCAACTAGAGATGACAACCGTTTGTTACATTTGAATTCCTATTAGAGCTATCACAAGAAGAAACCCTCCTACACCTAGTTGAAAATAGAGAAGAAGATGGGAGGGGGATTCAATAGAAGAGAGCCTACAGACACTAAGATAATTCATGTTCAACCCCCTATAGCAGAAATTTTCAGAAGGCATCAGTGGTTAGGTTTCTTTGAGCTACTAAAGGGATATGATGATGAAATCACTTATCAATTTCCCATGGCCCTAAACTCTCATACCAGGGCTAGTGCCACTATTGTGTGAGAGGATTATTCATTTCTATCAGTCCCAAGATGATTAGCAAGGTGAAAACCCTTCCCCTAGGGGTCCAATGGAGAAAATAAGACAAGTCCATTAGTGCCATTGCTAAGAAGAATTTATTCATTGCTGATGAGAAACCCATTGAAGATAAAAGAGGAGTTAGAAGGGAGAGCCTACCCTATCCCAAGGATGAGGTGGCCTACCGTATTCTTAAGTTCATCTCTTGTGAATGAAGATTGAGTGCAGTCTATGGCTACCAGTTCAGACTGCTCCATGAATTGATATTTCAACCAAGGTTTCCCCTATCCTGAGGACTCAGTGTGCCTTATTTCCTCCTACAGTCCATCATGGACATGAGCAAAAAGGTGACCGAAGGAAAGAAATAACACCTAGGCCACCATGGCCTCATCAAACTGATAGTGGAAGATGCTCTGAATAAACTAAGGGTACATTTCCTTTGGTCCACATTCATAGATACGGAAAGGGAAGCCTTCCTTGACACGCAACCCCTTGCACTTAGTGATACCCCAACCTCTAGTGCTAAAGATGAAGAGGCAAAAGCAGAAGAGGAAGAAGAGGTAGAGGCATAGAGAAAAGAGGTGGAACCAGAGAGAAAGGAACAAGTTGACAAAGAGAAAAATGAAGAAGAAGAGGAGGAGAAACGACAAGAACCAAGCACTGAGAAAACCACTGCAGCTAGAGAAAAAGAGGTATCCCTAGAGCAGAAAATGTTGAAATTTGGTACCAAAGGACAGGTGGTTCCCTAAGGCTTTGATCTTCAGCCTAGGGAAAAGTTTCCAAACGAATTTAATTTTTCTCCTAAAGTGACTTTATAATTTTTATAAAGTCAAATCTAATTTAAAAGTGACTTTACGTGATAAAGTTACTAAAGTCTAATTTTAAAGTGACTTTATTAAAGTCAATGAAAAATTAGAAAGGAAAAGTGACTTTGGAAATAAATGACTAAGTGGGTCTTTATTAAAGTGAGGTGAATTAAAAAATAGAAAGTGAGATTTAAATGAGCATTTAATCTCAGCCCTAGATCTCAATCTATTTCAGCCATTGGATTTAGGGATTACCCAAAAGTCACTTAGGGTTAGCTTAAAGGAGGAAAAGGAGGAAAAGGTCATTCATTCTTTCATGAGCAGATTGGGAGAAGGAGAGCAAGGGAGCAAGGGAGATTTCTAGGACAGGGAGGAGAAGGAGGCAGCAGCTTGGCACACATTCCAAGGCAGCATTCCAGCAAGTCCGTACAGCTGAGTTAGCATACAGTGAAAGGCAGATTTTTGGGCATGATTTTCAAGGAGGCCGTACAACAGTTTGCACAGAAATCGAGGAGCAGAAATCTGAGTTTGCTGGCATGATTTTCAAGGAGGCTGTACATCAGATTTTCAAGGAGGCCATACAGCAGTTTTTAGCACAGAAATCAAGGAAATCATACAGTAGAATTTCTGGCAGCCTGCACGATTTTCTAGGCAGGTCATACAGTAGAATTTAAGGCTAAAAATTGGCACAGAAATTGAGGAGGATGTACAACATTTATTGTTGTTCAGATTTCCAGCTGGCTGTGAAGCACAAAAAATGAGATAAGTTGTAAAAGTTTACTTGCTGATTTTTGCTGAATATTTCTCACTCTAAAAAGCGTTTTTCAGAAATAAGAAGGAGCTCTCGAATTGGTTTTCCCCGAGAGTTGTAGGGGGCTTTTCCAGGGTCACCTTGACCAAAAATTACTATGTTTAAATGTGTTAAATGGATGTTTGTACCTGCTGATTTTTTATTTCTGCATTTTCCAGCATTCTGTAAAATTTCCAGAATTTGTGTTTTCAGCAAAATTTATTTTTCAGTTGTTGAATGTATGGATATGGGAAAGGGAATTTAACTATTTTGGAGAAATAAGGTGAAACTGAAAACCGGGGTAAGAAATGAGAAATTTTTTACATGGTATCAAAGCTTGAGTGCTGAAGTGTAGTTTGGGACAACAAGGAGGAAAATTACACCCTGCTGATTTTTCACTCAGGAAATTCCAGCAAGCTGATTTTTCACAAACAACAGTTTTATCTTTACTACAACAGTGCTATTTTTCAATTTTAGGACAACAGGATGTCCTTGGAATTGAGGGTGGAGGATACGTTGGATGGGCATAGAAATTACAGCATTTGGAAGGAAAGAATGCAGAGTATCTTTGAGGAGGCCGAAGTCTGGGACATTATGGTGCATACCACACAGAACCTCGTTGTTGTGCGTACTGATGCCATTCAGTTGGCTGAGTATAATAACAAGAACAACAAGGGTAAGAGACTGATTCTAGACGGAGTAAAAGACCATTACATTCCTCATGTGAGAGGAAAGAGAAATGCCCATGAGATGTGGACAGCATTGTCTAATCTCTACCAGAGTACCAATGAGAACCGGAAAATGGTCCTGAAGGAGAAGCTGAAGACCATTAACATGGGTAATGATAGTGCAGCTGGATATCTTACCAAGATTACTAATATGAGAGATGAGTTGGCAGTAGTTGGAGAGGACATTCCACCCACTGAGTTAGTGCGGATTGCAGTGAATGGCCTCCCCTGTTCATGGATGAACTTTGCTGATGGGGTTTGTGCACGTGAGACCCTTCCCACATGGGAGAGGTTTTGGGATGATTGCATTCAGACAAAGATCAGGAAAGGTCATCTTGGGGCATCCAAGCCAGTTGAGCAGGATGAGGGTGTAGCACTGTCAGTAGGAGGCAAGAAAGGCAAAGGGAAGAAGTAGGCTTCCACAAGCAATGGTGGGGGAAAAGGCAAAGGTAAAGGTAAACAGGGTAACACACAGAAGGACTATTCCAAGGTGAAGTGTTGGAATTGTCAAAATATGGGACATTGTGCAGTTGTGTGTCCGAAGAAGAAGAAGAAGAAGAAGAAGGGAAAGAACTAGAGCGTGGCAGCTTTAGCAGAGGTTGACGACTTTGCAGTTCGTTTTGACCGGGAGTTTGGGTTCACTGCGTATGAGTCCTCTAGTGCAGGATCACCTGCCACACAGGTTCAGACGGAGCATGCTTTTCCCTCGATTAGCGGAGCATCTTCAGGTACCTAGTATGTGGATAGTGGGGCTTCACATAACATGACAGGAGTCTGTGAGTACTTCTCAGAGCTTTCAGAGAGTGGCACTGATATAGAGGTAGTACTCGGTGATGACAGAGTTGTTAGAGCAGTCGTGGTGGGAACACTGACATTTCAGAGGGAGTCCAAACCTCCCTTGAAAGTGTCAGATGTTCTTTATGTGCCAGGGATGAGGAAGAACCTCATATCCGTCTCAGCTTTGGAGGACAGAGGATATGAGGTACTATTCAGGGGAGGACAGGTGTTGATGTATCCCAGGGGCACTCCAGCTGTTTCAGCTAGAGTGATAGGTGTATGCCATGCAAAGGTGTACAAGTTTGCATTCCAGTCCCTTTTGTCATTGAGCAGTAGTACCGACAACAGAGCTAACAGTTCTAAGCTATGTGAGATTTGGCACCACAGGATGGGACATATGTATCATGGAGCCTTGAGGACCTTGCGGGAGATCAGTACAGGTGTGCCAAATTTCAGTACTGATCACTTTGATACTTGTAGAGGATGTGCCATGGGCAAGTTTGCCAAATCCCCTTTTCCCAGTAGTGACAGCAGAGCGACTAGGATACTTGATTTGATTCATTCCGATGTGAGCGGTCGGATGTCTCATGTTTCCTTGAGTGGATATGAGTACTATGTTTTATTCATTGATGATCACTCTAGGAGGACCTGGATTTATTTCTTGAAGACCAAGAGTGAGGTATTCAAGTGGTTTCATGAGTTCAGAGCTCTTTTGGAGACATAGACAGGTCGGAAGATCAAGTCCCTGAGGTCAGACAATGGGGGAGAGTACACCCTTGGAGAGTTTGTTGACTATTGTGCAGAGGCAGGCATTAGGAGGGAGTTCACTGTTCCTTACAACCCCTAGCAGAACGAGGTTGCAGAGAAGAAGAACAGATCCATCGTAGGGGCTGCAAAAGCCATGTTACATGATCATGGGTTACCATTTTTCTTATGGGCAGAGGCCTGCAACACAGCTGTTTATTTGCAGAATAGGAGTCCGCATCATGCCTTGGGGCACATGACTCTGGAGGAGGCGTTTTCTGGGAAGAAGCCTGATATTTTTCATCTTCGTATCTTTGGGTGCATCACATACTCCTACATACCCAAGGAGAAGAGGACCAAAATAGAGCCCACCACAGAGAAGGGTATCTTTGTGGGCTACAGTGAGACCTCAAAGGCCTTTCGGACTTACATTCCTGCACAAAGGAAAGTTGTTGTCAGACGGGATGTGAAGTTCGAGGAGGACAGGGCCTTTAGGAGGTCATGGGAGTTAGAGTATCTGGATCAGCCAGACACTCAACGGCAGTTGAGTCAGTCGTAGGGATCCAGTGGGTAGGGATCAGGAGGATCTAGAGGTACATCTATGAGGATGTCAGGTCTGTCAGTGTGCAGTGGCTCACCGAGCCAGAGGGGTGGTGCTCCAGGCAGCATACAGAGCAGTTCACAGAGCAGTTCACTAGGGAGTCCACTGATGGAAAGTTCACACGGTACCTCAGCTTCTACAGGTTCAAGTGCAGGCAGGAGGACAGCAGATAGACAGTCAGGAGTTCAGGCTCCTGATGATGATGGGGAGGAGGATTTTCATTTTCCTATGGGAGAAGTGCACTCAGGGAAGAGGAAGCCCAAGTGGCTTCAGGACACCTTGAGAGATGCCACATCTGTCTGAGCCTAAGAGGCCGGTCAGAGAGAGTAGACCACCTGAGAGGTTTTGTAGCTATATGGCAATGGCTACCAGCATCCTTGACTCTAAGCCTTCTAGCTATGAGGAGGAAGCTAGCCAGCAGGTCTGGAGAGAGGCCATACAGGAGGAGTATTCTTCTATCATGAAGAATGATGTTTGGGAGCTGGTGCTGAGGCCTGAGGGCAAGTCTGTGGTTACTTCTAGATGGCTTTACAAGGTAAAGCATGCTGTAGATGGTAGCATTGAGAAATTCAAAGCGAGGTTTGTGGCTAGAGGGTTCTCCCAAGTAGAGGGAGTTGATTATGAGGAGACCTTCGCTCCCATGGCTTGATATACTTCGATCCACTCCATTATATCGATAGCAGCGGAGATGGGTTGGAAGATCCACCAGATGGATGTGAAGACTACATTTCTCAATGGCTTCATATAGGAGGAGGTGTACATTGAGCAGCCACAGGGCTTTGAGGTGCATGGGAAGGAGTCCCATGTGTGCAGACTGAAGAAGGCCCTTAATGGCCTGAAGCAAGCTCCCAGAACTTGGTACTCCACGATAGATACATACTTGCAAGGGATGGGTTTCACAAAGAGTGAGGCAGATCCAAACCTTTACTTTATTGTGATTGGTGAGGAGCCTCTCATTCTGGTGTTGTATGTGGATGACTTGGTCATTACAGGTGCAGAGAGACTCATAGAGCACTGCAAGAGAGATCTTGCAGTGGAGTTTGAGATGAAGGACATCGGCTTGACGCATTACTTTTTGGGTTTGGAGGTGTGGCAGGAGGAGGGGCATTTCTTCATGGGGCAGGGGAAGTATATTGTGGACATCCTTGGCAGATTCCACATGGAGGATTGTAAACCCATGACGACACCAATGATCACCAACTGGAAGAAGCTTCATGCTTCGGATTCTGTGTTGGTGGATCCCACATTGTACAGGACGCTCATTAGTTCCCTGATGTATTTGGTCAACACTAGACCAGATATTTGTTTTGCAGTCAACACAATGAGTCAGTTTATGTGTGAGCCTAGGAAGGTTCACTAGGTGGCTGCAAAACACATTTTGTGGTACTTGTAGGGGACAATGGATTATGGTCTAGACTACATGCAGGGGGATGGAGTGAGATTTGTAGGTTATACTGATTCTGATTGGGCAAGTTCTATTTCTGATAGGAAGAGCACTTCAGGGTGCTGTTTTGGGTTGGGTTTGGCAGTAGTGTCAAGGTTCAGCCAGAAGCAGCAGTCAGTAGCATTGAGTTCAGCAGAAGCAGACTATATGGCAGCCAGTCTAGCTAGTTGTGAGGCCATTTGGTTTCGTAAGATGTTGTTTGGCTTATTTGGTTAGCCGTTGAGACCTTCAGTGATTTACTGTGATAATCAAAGTTGCATTAAACTCACGGAGAATCCAGTATTTCATGACAGGTCAAAGCATATCGGGATCAAATATCATTTCATCAGAGACTTTGTTTAGAAGGGCGCTGTGAAGCTTGAGTATATTCCCACTGATGAGCAGGTTGCAGATATTCTTACCAAAGCCTTACCACGGGGCAAGCATGACTACTTCAGAGACAAGATGGGTATGGTGAGGAACACCTTCCTCGGTAAGAGGGAGTGTTGAAATTTGGTACCGGAGGACAGGTAGTTCCCTAAGGCTTTGATATTTTTCCTAGGGACAATCTACCTATGAGAAGGAAATGATGGCCATCTTACATGCAGTAGATACCTGGTGACCTTACTTACCAGGGCGATGTTTCCAAATCCGCACAGACCATCACAGTCTTAAATATTTTTTGGAGCAACGCCTATCCTCCCCACAACAAAATAAATGGCTAGCCAAAATGTTGGGATATGATTATGAGATCATTTACAAGAAAGGGCGCGAAAATAGTGTAGCAGATGCATTATCTCGCCAATTTGAGGAGGAAAGTACCCTACTCGCAATTTCCCTTCCCATTCTAGAATGGATTGAAGAGGCTCGCAGGGAATGGTTTTCACATCCCGAGCTCTCCCAACTCATTACTCAATTGCAAGCGGATTCAAATTCCACCAAGGGCTACTTGTGGCAGGATGAGATTCTTCGCTACAAGGACAGAGTCGTAATATCACCAACATCCACCCTCAAAAGTCGCATTTTGGAAGAATTGCACTCATCCCCCACTGCAGGACATTCAGGCTTTCAAAAGACATATGCTCGCACTAGAAGATCATTTTTTTGGACAGGCATGAAAAAGGACATCCTTACTTTTGTCGCGGAATGCAATGTCTATCAACGCCACAAAGGGGAGACAATCAAAGCACCAAGCACATTACAACCGTTTCCCATCTCAGCATCTATATGGACAGAGGTTTCTATGGATTTCATTACAGGTCTTCCAAAGTCAGGAAACAAGTCAGTCATCATGGTGATTATGGACCGACTTTCTAAGTATGCTCATTTCTGCGCCCTACCCCACCCGTTTACACCGACTTTGTTCACTCAATCTTTCATGGATCAGATCTTCAAATTGCATGGCATGCCCACTTCTATTGTGTCTGATCGTGACCCGATCTTCACCAGTAAATTTTGGTAGGAACTCTTCAGGCTACAAGGCAACCAACTAAAACTCAGTACTTCCTATCAGCCACAAATGGATGGTCAAACTGAGGCTGTCAACAAATGTCTGGAAACCTACCTTAGGTGTTTCACTTCAGAAAAGCAACATTTATGGGTATAGTGGTTGCCTCTAGCTGAATGGTGGTATAACACCAACTACCATGCCACCACCAAAGTGAATCCCTATGAAGCAGTTTATGGTCAACTCCCTCCTTCCCCTACTTCTTATATCAAGGGGTGCTCCAAGGTACAGGTAGTGGATCAACTCCTACAAAACCGCACAACCATGTTTGCCCATCTTAGAGAGAATCTTCATCAAGCTCAAAACTGCATGAAGTAACAGGTAGATCAGCATCACTGAGAGCGCCAATTTCAAGAAGGGGATCAGGTATTTTTGAGGTTGCAACCATATAAGCAAACTTCACTCAAAGACAAGGGTTGTCATAAACTATCTCCAAAATTCTATGGACCATATCAAGTACTTTAGCGCATTGGAGAAGTGGCCTACAAGCTAGCTTTGCCACCCACTGCAAAAATCCATCCAGTTTTCCATGTCTCATGCCTCAAGAAAGTGATTGGGAACAATTGCATAATTTAAACCAGTCTACCTGAATTGGATGAAGAAGGGTCAATCTAGCTCCAACCTAAACAGGTCTTAGACACATGAGAACGGCACCTTGGTGGCCACATGATCAAGGAAGTCCTCGTCAAGTGGAAAGACACCTCTCCAGAAGATGCAACCTGGGAACCAGCCACTATTCTTCAATAGTTTCCACAGCTTCAACCTTGAGGACAAGGCTATTGTTAAGGGGGAGGGCATGTTAGGGTCCCACCCTAACCCCCTTATTCATGTAGTAGGATCAAGTCATAGTTATAGTTAAGTAAGGAGTCAATAAAGCCCATATTAATAATTGTAAGTGGTTAACTCGCAATTAATGACGGGACCACAGTTAGTTGCAAATGGGCCATGGTATTAGATAGATGGTATTAATAAGAACCATGGTATTGATCCATGGTATTGCATTTATGAGTCATATATAAAGGATAGAGACTCCCTCTAAGGAGCATCGTGTATTATTTTGTAATCGAGCTCTGCTCTATTGGAGGTTGCCCCCTCAAAGAGACAAGTGAACATTTCTTTCTGAATAATAAGATATTTTCTGTTGTTTCTCACTATTCTATGTTCTGGGTATATTTCTTCACATATTTTGTATTCCTATATCATCTTGCAGGTTAAGAGCATAACAAAAAGTGTCCAAAAGAATTTAGTTTTTCTCCTAAAGTGACTTTATAATTTTTATAAAGTCAAATCTAATTTAAAATTGACTTTAAGTGATAAAGTTACTAAAGTCTAATTTTAAAGTGACTTTATTAAAGTCAATGAAAAATTAGAAAGGAAAAGTGACTTTGGAAATAAATGACTAAGTGGGTCATTATTAAAGTGGGGTGAATTAAAAAATAGAAAGTGAGATTTAAATGAGCATTTAATCTCAGCCCTAGATCTCAATCTATTTCAGCCATTAGATTTAGGGATCACCCAAAAGTCACTTAGGGTTAGATTAAAGGAGGAAAATGAGGAAAAGGTCATTCATTCTTTCATGAGCAGATTGGAAGAAGGAGAGCAAGAGACCAAGGGATATTTTTGGACAGGGAGGAGAAGGAGGCAGTAACTTGGCACACATTCCAAGGGAGCATTCCAGCAAGTCAGTATAGGTGAGTTAGCATACAGTGAAATGCAGATTTTTGGGCACGATTTTCAAGGAGGTTGTACAATAGTTTGCACAGAAATCGAGGAGTAGAAATCTAAGTTTACTGGCACAATTTTCAAGGAGGCCATACAACAGATTTTCAAGGAGGCCATACAACATTTTTTGGCACAGAAATCGAGGAAATCATACAGCAAAATTTCTCGCAGCTTGCACGATTTTCTAGGCAGGCCATACAGCAGAATTTAAGGCTGAAAATTGGCACAAAAATCGAGGAGGACGTACAACATTTAATGTTGTTCAAATTTTGTTGTTTGCAAAGTTTTTCCAGTTGGTTGTGAGGCACGAAAAATGAGATAAGTTGTAAAAGTTTACTTGCTGATTTTTGCTGAATATTTCTCACTGTAAAAAGCATTTTTCAGAAATAAGAAGGAGCTCTCGAACTGGTTTTCCCCAAGAGTTGTAGGGGGTTTTTCCAGCTTCATCTTGACCAAAAATTATTGTGTTTAAATGTGTTAAATGGTTGTTTGTACCTGCTAATTTTTTATTTCTGCATTTTCCAGCATTCTGTAAAATTTCCAGAATTTGTGTTTTCAACAAAATTTATTTTTCAGTTGCTGAACGTATGGATATGGGAAAGGGCATTTAACTATTTTGGAGAAATAAGGTGAAACTGGAAACCAGGGTGGGAAATGAGAAATTTTTTACAGAAAAGTTTGTCTCCTAGACCGACTAAAAAGGAAGAAGTCATTGCCCTAGTTTCTTTGAGCACACCAATCAAAACTAAGAAGAAAACGCATAGGAAAAATCCCCTATACTTCAAAATATGGAAAAGCATTAGAATTAAAAAAGGGAATCCTCAAACTATCATGAAATCTCCTATTACAATTGAAGAATCACTAAGTAAAAGAGAGGAGCTAGAACTCATTGAAAACAAAGTTAAGGAAGTCACCTCTCCTAAAGCCATCTCAAAGACTCGCATAATGTCTGTAAGGAGGCTTGTTACTATATAAAACTCCCCTAAGCAAACCAAGGCATCTACCACTCTCTAATAAAAAGGAAAAGGGAAGCTACAAGAAAAAAGGAGCCTGCTATAGGAAACAAAGGAAGTGCTATAGGAAGAGCAGAAAATGTTACGGGAAGAGAAGTGGTAGAAAGAAGGAAAGAGGAAACACAACAGTTATAAGAGGGGGCAGCCTCTCCAGGAACATTTGAAAAGTATCTCCCAGAGCTACAGGAGCCTAGTCCATAACCCTATTTGAGATCCTATTATAAGTTCATAGAATTAGGCAAAGTGATCCCAGAGAAATTTTCAATCACTCTCTTCTTTGAACTTGAAACAGAAAGATGAACGACCCATATGAATGAAACTTTCCAAATCCAAGAAGGTGTAATATGTGGGCCTTATGGAAGAGAACATCCTAAAAATTGGCAAGGAGTTGAGTGAGTTAAGAGAAAGAGAGCCCACAATGAGGGAATAGCTGCAAGTAGAAAATACATGGTTGTGGAAGAAATTGCAAGAGAAGGAAACCCAATTGGCCACAATGGCAAGCCTCTCCATGGGGGCATTACAATGCAAACTACTATCCAAATCCTATGCATTTTTCCTCAAACACCAATGGATGTAGTTCTATATGAATACATTAGCACGACATGGGTCCATGCCATTCCAAGACTACAAGAAGCTCATTGAGTTGTGTGAAAAGAGTAGCATTGAAGACAAAGCCAAATTAGCTGAATTCTACTTGCACAACCTCACCTTAACCGATATGAATGTTTGGGATCCTAATGCAAAGTTGGGAGACTTGGAGCTAATGCCCTTCTTAGATGACACATAAGGAGGTCATAGTTGAGGAGGTGAGGAAAGTATTGGCCAAAGAAGAAAAATAACTCCTTTCTCTCCTCTTCTTATTCTATAGGTGAGATGAAAGGTGTGCCATTGTGTTGGTTATCAAGGTTCTGTTTTGGACTATTGTAGTGTTTTTTTTTCAGTATTCAATAGAAGATATGTACAATTGAGAGTTCAAATCTATGTATTTTCCATTCAAATTCTCCATAGTATGTATTTGTAAATTAACCAACTTTATCTACCTCCTTTTTATTAAAACTTTGAAGTTTTCAACTACCTATTATTTAGGTTATTCATTCTAGGTGCAGAATTTACATACCATTGTTAATGAAAATAAAGGGATATAAATATAAAGGGGTATTAAAAATGTTAAAGAAAACATGGATACCTACAATATCTGGTGAAATTAGGGGATTTTTAAATTGGGAAGGTGTATTGGTTTCATATTGGTAGGTGGTTAAATAAAGTAATTTTTAGAGGTATTTTCCAATATGTAGTCAAATTAAGGGTATTACTAGTATGCCATGAATGCATGCGCTATGTTAGAGGTTCATTAAGTGAATCACCTGTGGTATAAATATCAAAAATCTTATTTATTTTGGCTTCTTCCCAATAATGAATTTTCACAACATGCCACATATCCAATTTTGAAAATCTGGTTCTGAAATTTCTACCACGGGTACCCCGAAATCTCTTCTCTATCTCATCCAAATTCCATATTCTAAAACATATCACAAAGAAAGTTGTAGTTTAAATTCCAATATAATATGTTTGAACCATGTTAGGAGCGTTTAAGAAGACTAAATTCCCTATATCATATCCCCAAAATTAAAGTTAAACAAGGTAAGAAATTTCTACCACGGGTACCATGAAATATATTCTCTATCTCTCACAAATTTCAAATTATGAAACATATCAAAATGAAAGTTTATAGTAAATGTGCCAAGATGACATGTTTAAAGCATGTTTCAATAGGATTCAAGAACACTAACTTTCTAACATCATATCTCAAAAACTATAGTGAAACAAGGTCTAAAATTTCTAAGATAGCCACGTTGCAAAAATACCAAACTGACTCATTTGAAGTAGATTTTATGAGCATTCAATAAGCCTAGTTTCCTTAAAACATATCTTTGAAATTATAGAAAACCAAATTCTAAAATTTTAATCATTGGTACATGAATATTTTATATATGCATTATTCAAGTTTCACTTTCCAAAACATTCTAGAAGAGAATTGATATAAAAAATACCAAGCTAACCTAATTGAAGAATATTCTAGGAGCATTCAGGAGGCCTAACTTCCTCAAAGCATATCTCGGAAATTATAGAAAAACAATGCCTAAAATTACAGCTATGGGTATATGAATAGCTTCTTCCCAGTGACTCCAAGTTTCATGATCTATTACATTCTAGAAAAAAAATTATAGCGAAAATTACATGATGGCTTGTTCACCAAATAAATCACATTTTTGCTTCCACCTTTAGATTACAAGAATCAACATAAAAATTAACGTCCAACTCCTCTTGCAACCTCTAATATCTTATTTAATACATTAGTGTTCAAGCACACCCATTATCCATTTGTTTATAGTGTTTTTATGTTCACTTATGGGGATTAATTATAAAAATGGTTTGGTTTGCATTCATGTACTTTGGTTCAATCATGCTAATGAAATATTTCATATCTCCTCATTCCTATGGAATTAGAGTGAGTTCGAGATACATTTGAAAATTTATTAGAATAATTTTTTCAATCATTATCCCATGTTCCCATTTATGCTAAGCATATGGAGCGAAAATGAATTCAAATTTAGGGTATCCAAAAGGGCATCAAAAGTCGAGACTCAATATTTCCAATAGTCTTCATTTTCCAATATTTATGTTCAACATAAGTAGTCTCTCACTAACTTTGATATTTCCAACAAGCTCCCCCTTTCTCAATGAGGGAAACCCTTAGTCAATTCAACAATAATAATGAAGAACTCCTCCAATCTACAATTTTCCTTGTTCTTGCAAATTCTCCCCTTTTGACATTAATGGTAAAGGAAGGATCCCCATGAACTTACACTTCTCCTTATCCATAATATAGAAACTAGGATGTATATTTGCAATTTCTCATGAAGTTTTAATCAAAATCATGAGACATAAACCTACACTACTTCTCTGCGAACATTAATTCACAATTTAGAGCAAAAATCTCAGACATGCAACAAGTTTTTTATCTAGGTAAAGAAATAGTATAAAAACCCCAATTCCTGTTTTCACTAATCACATGAATAGATATGTATTACAATTGATTTGTTCAACTGAGCTAACCCTGCAAGTGCACAACCTATCTTTCTGCTCACTGAATGCCTCTAGCCCATACTTAGTCAATTTTTTTCCTTGGCTTGAGCTCCTATTTCCTTGCGCTATTCCTTGAGGAATTAGCCCCTATTCTTTAGGAAATTCCTCTAATTGAATTGCAAAATTCCTTAGGATGATCCTTACTGCATGTAACACATGTACACTCAATACTAGTCTACAAATGATGTTACATTGTCTTGGAATCTCCACCTCAACTCAGTAACTCGAATGATCTACATGCACTAGCTATTTTTGACTAATTGATTAGTTAACTAGATGATCACTAAGTTTGACTCAAGTCCCACTACTTAACTGACCTTCCACTAGTTCCTTCAAAAGTTGAAACTAATTTAACTGAAAACAAATTGAGATAATTCGCCTCGATTGCTACAAATTAAAATTCACAAATGTAGATCTAAACTTTAACTCATCCATCTAGAATTTATTGAGTTAAATTGGTGACACAAGCCATGTCACACAAGTTAACATAATCCAAGTTGTTTGTTGATGTGGAAATTCGAATTTTCTCAATTTAACCAAGGAAAAAATCAAATTGAGAATTTCCTGCTGCATTTTTCAACACTCCATCTCAGCAAGAATGGGATTATCAACCACCATTATCCTGAACCTATGGAACTCAAACTTCCCTCTTAACAAGGGCTTTGTCAAAATGTCAGTATCTTGTTCCTCTGTCAGAATGTACTGCAACAACATTATATTCCTCTGCACAAAGTCCCATAAATGGTGATACCAGATATATTTATGTTTGGATCGGTTATGAAAAACATGATTTTTAGAGAGGTTGATGAAAATATGATTATCATAGTTGATCACAGTTGGATCCATCATCTTACCAAATAATCCAACAAGTATCTTTCTCATCCAGATCACCTCACATGTTGTTTTCCTGGCAGCCATGTATTCTACTTCTATCGAGCTGAATTCCATAGATATTTGCTTCCTGCTGTACCAAGAAACCACTGCTGACCCAACACTGAAAATACCACCTGATGTACTTTTTCGATCTAGTTGACCCCTTGCCCAGTCTTCATTTATGAAGCCACAAAAATTCAGTCCCTCTATCCATCTATACCATAGTCCAAACTAGGTAGTGCCTCTGAGGTACCATAGAACATGCTTATCTTCCCTCCAAAATAATTTGGTTGGCCTAACCATAACTTGGCTCAGCTAGTTGATTGCATAACACATATATGGTCATGTGTTCACATGATACATTAATGAACCCACCAACTATCAATAAACAGTAGAATCCACTTCCTCACCTGAAGTGGTATCATCTTTCCTCCAGTTGGTCGTGAGAGGTGTCTCCATGGGCTTGCAACTGTCCATGCGAAACCTATGAAGTATCTCGTTGGAATACTTGCCCTGAGAAACAAACAATTCCACATCACCTTGCCATACTTCCAATCTAAGTAAGTAATGCATGAGACCCATGTCCTTCATTTCAAACTCTCTTGCAAGGTCCTCCTTACAAGATCTGATCAACTTCTCATCACTAGTTAAAATCAAGACATCAACCATATAAGACAATAATCAACAATTTACCTTCTACCAAGATATTATAGACATTTGCATCTGCTTCAATTTTGATGAATCCCAAACTGGTGAGATATATATTAATCCTCGTGTACCAAGAATTAGGTACTTTCTTGAAACCATACAATTCTTGCTTGAGTCTGCACACATGAGACTCTCGATCAAAAGTCTCAAAGCCTTGTGGTTGCTCAATGTACACCTCCTCCTTAATAACTCCATTAAGGAATTTTGTTTTTACATCCATCTGGTTGATCTTTCATCCCATCTGTGCAGTGAGAGAAAGAATTGATCTGATGGATGAGTACCTTGCTTCAGGAGAAAAGGTATCCTCGTAGTCAATCCCCTCAACTTGAGATTACCCCTTGGCTACAAAAAAGGACTTGTACTTTTATATGCTTTTGTCTACTACATGCTTTACCTTGAAGATCCATCTTGAACCTACAATTGATTTGTTTTAGTCTTGGGACCACTTCCCAGACACTTTTCTTTACAATGGATTTGTATTCCTCCACCATTACATCAACCCATACTGTTTTCTCTACTGCTTCCTCGAAAGAGGATGGATTAGGCTCTACAAGCTCAGCCATTAGAACCACGTATCCAATGCACTGATCTGGTGACCTTCTCTTCCTAAAATGATTTGAAGGAGCACCCATAATATCCCTCACATCCTGCACAAGTCTCTCAGCTTCCCTAGTCCTTTTCCTTCTTTCTCTAGCTGGTTTTGCTTGAGTGGCTATCTCCACTCTCTACTCCACAACTTCTTGAAGTTCCTCCTTTGGAGCAGAAATCTCCGCTTCTAGTGGGATCTGAAACTCCTTGTCAAGGGAGCACCACATCACTTTTTCTTCATCAAATTTTATATCCCTTCACACAACTATCATTATGAGGGATGGAAAGTACACATGGTAGTTTTGCGGAGTTTTTGTGTAACCACAAATACCCCCAATTCTACTGTCGACTCTAGCTTCTTCCATCAAAGGCTCTAGTTCTAGAAGTAGACTGATGTGTTGCATGCTTTGACACACAAGTGCATAGGTAGGCCTTGATCATGCAACATTGCCCTTGCTCCTCCCACAATGCTATGATTCTCTCTTAACTGCCCCATTCTTCTATGGGATGTGGGGTGATGTCAAATCTCATCAAATGCCTTCTTTTACACATCCATTGCATACATCTTACTGCTCAAGTGCTCCTTTGGGGCGCCTTGTGGTTATCTACTGCATCATATTCAAAGCACCATGATGCAAATAACAAAGTCTTCTATGCCAAATTTCACCACATCGCGACTTTGCACCTTATCCACCTTTGTGCCCAATGTAGCACAATCCTCCACATCTATCTTATATAGGTTCTTCACACGAACCCTGATCTGCTTCACCTGTCCCGTGACTATGTGTTTCAGGATTCATCTCCTTTGTTGAAGATCACATCATAACCATGTTCTTCCCAAATTGCAATAGAGATGATATTTTTCTTACGCTTGGAATGAACATGACATCCTTGAACCTAAGGGGGGAGCTTGAATCCCTCTGAAAGGTGATTATACCAATCTTGATCGCGCTATACCTTCTGTCATCCACCATCTCAATGTGCTAATGAAAAGCTTTCTCCTCTAGGCCACTAAAAAAACATATACTATCCATCACATGGAATGATGAACTTGAATCGAAAGCTTCACCTACTTCTCCTCGAGGTTTCCTTGCTTTCCTTCTTGTGTGGACACTTTGTGGCATAGTGCTTGAATTCACAACAATGGAAGAATTTATTTTTTAACAAATATTTCTTCTTTCCCCTTTGACTGGATTCTGGTTTGGATTGGGATTTCTTCCCTTTTCCCTTCTTTGCCTTTCTAGCTACTGCAATTCTTCTTCATCCTCTCCATTGGATGGAGTCCCATCTCTGGTATTCGGCCTTATTTCCTCTTGTACCAAATTGAACCATAAGTGCTCCCAACTTGGTAGTTTCTCCTTCCCATTTACTGAATCTTAATAGTTATGCCAACCCTTCGGAAGGCCTAGAAGGGATAAGGTTACCAAGTCTTCTTTAGGAAATTAACACCGACCCCACAAAGTTCAACACTACACTATGTAAACTTCCTCAAATACTGCGGAATTGTGTCATTCTTCTACATCTTAATACTTCAAAGTTCATCCTTGAGCGTCAACTTCTTGTCGTCACTACTATTCTTGAAAAATTCTATCATTGTGTTCCACATTGCAAACAAAGTTTCTTTGCCATAGAGATTCGAGATAATATGATCATGTACTTCCTCCAATATTTTTATCCTCACTTTAGCTACATCTTTCTTCCAATAAGAAAGGTTCTAGGCATCAAATGCTTGAGGTTTTGCATCATCTAGCAATCCATTATCGTCCAATATTGCATCCATGCAATCCTTCCATGAAAAAAAATTAGAGATTCCTCCCAAAGAATACTCTAGCCTTAGCCTAGTGAAGGTCATCTTCTCATCTCTGAAGAAGATGACATCGAACAATAAGATTATATTTAATTTGACGTCTATGAGATTTCATCCTTGAAAATTGAATTCTACTTAACATATTACATGGTAAAATTATTGGATATAAGATTCTACTAGAGTATCAATATTTTTATCCTCACCTTAGCTACATTTTTCTTCCACTAAGCAAGGTTCTAGGCTTCAAATGCTTAAGTTTTGCATAATCTGTCTTACTGTATTCTAGCAATCCATTATCATACAATATTGCATCCATGCAATCCTTCCATGAAAACGAATTAGAGATTCCTTCCAAGGCATACTCTAGCCTTAGCCCATTGAAGGCCATCTTCTCAGCTCAAGATGGCATCTAACAATAATATTATATTTAATATGACGTCTATGAGATTGAATCCTTGCAAACTAACTTCTACTTAACATATTACATGGTAATATTATTAGATATAAGATTCTACTAGAGTATCAACATCCTAGATCTTAGTATATTATAAGGAACAATAACCCTTCCATCCCAATAAAGAAAAAGATGAAACAAATTTCAAATGTCAAAGGAAAAACAAAAACCTTATATTTGTAACATTCTAAAATCGGCCAGAAAATGAATTTCAAAACATTCCTTCTAGTAAAAAATTTCTATAGTTATCAACTTATTTTTACTCTACCAGAAGATGAATTTCAAAACATTCCTTTTAGTAAAAAATTTCTATATTTATCTTATTCTTTAGAACAAGATATGGTTATTTTATTCTTTATAGAACAAGATATGGTTATTTTATTCTTTATAGAACAAGATATAGTTATTTTATTCTTCATAAAACATAATATTTTATTACAACTTATTTTTACTGTGCATAGAACATAATATTTTATTACAACAACTTATTTTTAATGTGCATAGATAATCTTGTTTAGAGGATTTTCAATTGAGTATATTTCTCAAGGCTTTCCACAATAATCTATTATCCTAACTACAAGGAAAAAATGTTAAACTTAGAGAGTTAAATCCATTGTCATTTGAACCCTTGTATAACCTCTCTCACGTAAAACTTTATAATGAATCTCTGAACTAACAGAGAGGTTAAGCACCTTAAAGTTATATAGCCTATGTTATATATATCTAAAGGAATACCATAGTATTGAAGTATTCATTTACAAAACATTTTTAATGGCTCGTAGTCATTAACTTAATCTGCACACTCAATCACATGTGTCATTCCATGGATCATCCATAAACAAGCCATTTTTCTTTTTCAATGATAGAAGTAGTGTCACCTATGAATAGCAAGTTTTACATTAGAGTCTGAACTTGCAACATGTACTGTGGAAGTATGTTCAAATATTTAACATCTGAGATATATTAAGAAATGCAATTTAAGGGTTTGACATGCATGCATACTATTACTAAATGCATCTAGAAGTGTAGTGGTTACACGGTAAAGTCATGATTTAGTAGTGCAATAGCTGAATTACATTGGACATCCACATGCAACTTGGAAATCACTGCACTTTCATACATGAGTGCAACTGAAATTGATTGAAAGTAGATTACTTTGGTAGTTTTTCAATTGCTCTCTCTTTCTGTACCTCCGCCCTTTTCTCATATTGAGAGTGAATTTGGACCATGTACTTTTAGGTTCTGAACATCGTGCTCCGCCCTTTTCTCATATTGAGAGTGAATTTGGACCATGTACTTTTAGGTTCTGAACATCGTGAGGCTTCAGATCATTCTTTCCATGCTTATCCATTACAAACTTTACAAAAAATTTCCCCAATGTCATTTTTCCATGGTATGATAATGTCAACATACCTCTTTCCTTCCAATATCGTTGAAGATATTCTAACTAATCTCTAATTCATGATTATCCGTAATCCTGGTCTGGTATAACTTAACTCACATAAATGCTTTCTGTGAGATAGTTGGGAGGTGAATATTGCTAAACGCTCACGTCAAGCTTTTTTATCCTGTAGCTATAGTTTTTAAGAGGCATAGATTCTTCAAATAAATATTTCTTGCTCAATTGAAATTTAAGGTATATTGGCATTACAAACTCATGAAAATCACCAAACTGTTCTCATCTATCTACTATCAGTAGAATTTTTCATTGATATAATAAGTTTACCCAAGGTGGAAAATATCCAAAACAAAAAATTGTGGTATGGAGAGGTAACAACATTCTTCCACAACATTTTATGTTAAACACTCTGAAGTTGCATTGCCTTTAGATATCTATAAATATTCATTTTCAAAACATTTATAGTCGCTTACATTCATCTGCTGACTGTAATTAATAAAAATTAGAGCCCTGCCAGGCTGCCTTGTATATTGCATCACCTTACAAAAATTACACAACAGAAACACTACCAAAATAGAAACAACATTACAAATGGCAATACCTAACGTTAGAAAAGGAAAGCCCCCAGGAAAATACTACAAAATTAATCCTCATATTGACCTCCCACTGGCAAAAAATTTTGTGGGCCACAAAACAACGAAAAATAGAGGCTTTACAATTCATTCCCGGATTATCGGATCTTCCAGCACGCCATTGACCTTTATGTGTCAAGCTCAATCACATGAACACCTCCATCGGTCAATCCTACGGCAATCTGATTGGGTACATGTGGATTTGCAGCGATTACAAGTGGATAGATATCTCCACTGCACATAAGCAAAAGAAACAACATTTTCATTTAGTGGAATCCAATTGCAACAGCCAGACTATTTCATTTAAACAATCTTAGCATGAAGACTACCATAATCCTTCTCTTTGCAGGATGAATCATGAAACACCTTACCTGCCCATGTCTGGTATAAATGCAGAAGGAGCAATACGGCAACGTGGCCTTAGGATTTCAGCATCAAATACACCAATAGAACCATCAAAAAAACTAGCATAGACTAGTAGACCGTCACATGAAAATGTGGCACAAGAAATATGTGCAGGCATTGGTTCCTGAGGTGTCCACTGCAATGCAAATATTTATTAACTAATCCATCCTAAGACAATATACCTCCATCTATATCAAATACAACCACACCATAATTTCAAAGGTTAAAAAATCTAACAGGACAAAAGCATATATAAGCATGGCATCTTACATGGCACAAACATTCCAATTCAGAAGCATCATAAATTGCAATTTGGCTTTCCTGCACAACTAGCAATTGAGCTTGATTAATATTATTAAACTGAACTGTCGTAACTGCGATTGGTGATGGAAACCTTCCTGCCTGTGAATTAATGCCTTTTGATTTACACTGCTCCCATCCATTAATGTTCCAGACACACAGCTGTCACCACAATATCAGTTTTAGTCAAAAGGTTTATTCCATATAGTAAATGGTGAAGGTAGATAATGCTGTTATCTCCAGAGATGATTATATACCTGTCCATCAGCACCTGACGATGCCAAAACATTTAAATCTTTGGAAAATGCCAAGCCAGTTATTCTCTTCTGATGCCCCTTGAGTTTCATGATTACCTGTAATGAAACTCATTCAGTGGTATTCTAGTCATAGCATAAGAGATCGGATAACAATACTAGGCACTGAAAGTAAATATGTAAATGCACAACACCTCTGCGAGTTGAATATTGAAAACGAGAATGGTCGAATCCTCCATTCCAATAGCAATGATGTTATTATCAAAAGGGTTGAAAGCTAGACATGTTGCTGCTGGGGGAGGGGGCATGAAGCTTTCCAGGACCTGCATCAATATAGGAATAACTACAGATTTAAAATTCATACATATCAATTATTAAAATACCACGTAAACTTCCGATAGACCCTTTTATTCATGTAATACAGGCCTTATTATGTTATACTACAGAAATTCATGAATTCAACAGAACCGGATGTGCCGATAGCAGAAGAATTGCTCACCTTAAATGTTGCGATGTTGAACAAGGACACACTCCCACCAGAAGCAGATATTATATACGAATCATTCCTTGACAAAGCTAAGCAAGGGACAACCTCTTCTAGGCTTCTGTCACTAGTATCATTTTTCATAAGGGTGTTATTGGGTGGTTGCCAAATCTGTGGTTGGACATTTGCTTTAACCTGTAAAGTAAGCTCCAAAGATTTATTGAACTTAAATCGACAATGGAAGAGGCATTCAACTACTTCAAGTGACACCTAAGTTGAAGACACACCTTGCCAGATGGATTCAAAGCATTACGTTGCCACATCCATAGCTTATGTGCAGCATTGCTATCCAAAGCTAAGAGACAAGAACCTGAATATGTATAAAGTAATTTAACAATCTGTACAATTCACCAAAGAAATTTACACATGTCAGTAAGATATTTTATAGTCTGAGAGAACATGAAAATGAGTAGTTTCAATCTACTATATATAAGAGAACTTGCCTTTGCTGTTGGCAGCGGATCTGTTAATCTGATAGACTTACAATGGACTGGTTCCATTACCTCAGTGAACTTCCAGTTTGTGCTCTCGTTCTCACCTGTACCCTCATCTTGAAGCCTCTGTTTGACATCGACCATCGAAGTGCTAGAAACACCATTCTGCAGTTGTGTTAAAAATATTCACAAGAACCAAACATAGTGAGTCTTCTAACAAAATCACTTGCCAACAATATTGCTGATGGAATTTTTTCTAAATTTTCTGCTGCACCAAGAGGGAAAACATGAAGAGGATATTCATGATACTAATCAAATTGGTGACTCACAGCTGGCATTTTTTGAATCGACCCCATGAGATGATTATTTACTGGAGATGGAGTTAGAGCTCCATTTGAAGCTGCACAGGTGTGATCAGCAAACAATGTTCTGACATAGGGAGTAGGTTGAGGGTTTTTGCAAAGCGTGAGATTATTATTTACTGGAGATGGAGTTAGAGCTCCATTTGAAGGTGCACAGGTGTGATCAGTAAACAATGTTCTGACATCCGGAATAGGTTGAGGGTTTTTGCAAAGCGTATGCTGCAAATTAAGACTGAACAAAAGCACATGCACATAGAAATGTATCAGATTGTTGTTAGAAATTATAACAGAAATATAACAAAATCAAGGTGAAATTTTCCTCCCAAATGTCAACAAATAATTATAAAATCCAGAAGTGGGTTTAGATGCTGCAACAGTTGACAGCATGTCTATACAGCTACCATCATGCTTGTTGAGAAACTGCACATTATATATATCTTGTAGAGAAATTCTCAAACTGAATCAAAAGGTCTTAATAATTAAATGAGGGGAGAGGCAGAACCTTTGTTTGATGAGGGCCTTAAGCCTGCAAGCTTTAATGCTGGGAAAAGTCAACTTGTTGCAGATTAAAGGGTTGGATTGTACAATTGAACTAATCTCTCGAAACATAGCAATTCGTTGAGACTGTGTATCCCTGTACTGTTTAAGCTGTTCGTTTTCCCTACAAGTAGAATCGGAAGTTTAGGTTAGACCTTACCTAGAGAAGAAAATATTCAAGCAGGCAGTAAAATATAAACAGTAAAACAAACATCACCTGAAGTCTTCCAATGTAATCAGTTCTGTTATCTGTGTGTAGACTTCTTTAGAGATATTTCTGAACACTTTAAGGTCATTTTTAAGTATGTTCATAGCTGTGAACCGATCTTTCCTGGAAAATGAGAATTGTCAGTGTCAGATACAGAAAAACAAGTAGCCTTGCAAACAAAAACAGCTTGGCATTGACAAACCTGGGAGAAGATAAGGATTAATAGAATACTCAACATCTCCACAAAATAAATAACTTATTATTAACCTAGTATTAACAAAGGTGAAACAATAGAAAATTCAATATTAACAAAGAAATTACCCCCACAAACATGAAATAGATTAGTTTTGTCAAAATGAGATTAGCTTAAGTGGTTGGGTGGTTGGCTAGAATAGTTGCTAACCTCCCAACCAGGTTCAACACTTTAGCTACCTCTCTGTAATAAAGTAACTAGTTTCTCAAAATGAGGTTAGCTTCCGTGGTTGGGTAAAATAGTAAAGATATGGTTGGGTAAAATAGTTGTTAACATTTCAACTAGATTCAACACCACTTTAAATAGCTTGGTAATAAAGTAACTATGTTGCACTCTTAAGTGAGTTTATAAGGGCTAGCTTAGTACTAGCAACCTCTCTCTTAGCCTTTCAGCTCAGAAATTAATCAGATCAGAAATTAATCCGATTGTGGATCTACTAAACACCCATTTGAAAGAACTTAATAAAAACATTGAAAAACACCAAGATCTTATAAATAAGAAAAACATTGACAGACTAAGAACCATGTAGAGAAAGAGCCCAACTCCAGATATTACTCTGAATCACCCAACAAAATCACACCATTCACTTAACATATTTGCATTTAATATAGAGACTCCAACAGAAAAACAGCCCAACCTCTCAGATTCAAATGATTACTGTTGATACCAAAATAGATTCATATTCACAGATATAAGTTAAGGAAGAAAGCTAATACCCCAAAATTCCTAAACCCTAGGCACAAAGCTAAAACCCAGAATTCCTAAACCTAGAGACAGAGAAATTAATCATTTAAAATATAACAAGAATGAGAATTCATTACCTGCTTCTACAATATTTGAAGAATGGTAACACACAATATTCTGTTCATGTTCAATGCATGTAATCAAATAGATAAAACATCTTCTAAGATCATAAAATTTTCAAGCAAAAACCCCAACTAGACAACGACATTAACAAACATAACGGAAAAATAAATCTAACAAAATTATAAAAAACTAAATAAACTGATCTACCTACATTGACAAGCCTAGAATGATGTTATTTAACTATTACATATTTCAGAATATTTGGGGGAATCCAGAGAAACATACATGGATCCATAGATCCAGCAGATATAGATTCAGCACATTGAAATACCCAGTGCACGGGGCTTGTAGAGAATCATTGTACTAGGATGGTGGGGAATCACAAACTCAATGACATACATGATGATCCAGCAGATATGGATTCAGCATAGTGCACTAAGATGGTGAAGATCCGGCAGATATGGATTCAGCATAGTACACTCAGATGGTGGAAATTAGTGCAGTAGGATGGTGGAGAATTCAAAACTCAATAGTGTGATTCCAACAAATTCGAAACAAATTAATAGGAAAAACTTATAAGAGATAGACTAACAGAGACCAAACGTCAGAAACTCTATAATACCGCGTTATGAAATACCCATAAATGCAATAAATCTAACATTCATGGTCACTGTAAGCGAGGAAAAAGCAAAGAGAGTCCATACCTGTCCAGTGCTTCTAGATATTTCTGCTTCCTTATCTCAAAGAATATCTTAGTAGAATGCTTGTTGTCCTCTACTTTAATAAAGCCCAACAAGTATCTCTCGGCCTCATCGAATTTTCCGGTAAGCACAAGCTCTTGAAGGTAATCCAGGTTGAAGTAAAGCCCGGATTCTTTCTCCAACCTGCGCTCATGCATACCAGCAGAACCAAAAATCAGGTCATTATTCACACACCACATACGCAAAAAACCATTGAGAAAAGATAATTCAAGGGCCGGGTTTGGAAACATACATGTGGGCAGCTTCTGTGTGCTTCTCTTCATTGAGAAACTGTAATATCAGGAACACCAGGTCGTTGTTCAAAGACATTGTGCCGAAAGGATTTAAGCCTTACACCAACAAATAATGCAACTCCACCCAAGGGCTGAAGTACCTGCTACAACAGAAAACACAAATCTTCTGATTATTTGGTGATGGGTGTATAGCAATTAGAGCGAGAATTCCGCTACACAGACTTTACATGACCAAGGTGGCCGAACGTTGAATTCTCAATTCCAATTCAAAACAACTAAAATCGCAGTGAAAGAAAAAGTGGGGTGGTGGTGAGATCGCCCAGCTGCCCAACTTATATAGCGAGAGTGCACGCTTATCACTACAAACGGAGCGTAAAACCTGCAACACGTAATCTCACCACAAAGTGCTCCATAAATGCGTGGGCTTTGCCCGATGATAAATAATTAATTATAAAAAATGAGAATGTATTTTAGCATTAATAAATATAAGTCCGTGGCCTTATCTTATCATTAAGTCGTTCGACTTATTAGAGTTGGTATGGTATTACATGTCAATGTTAGACGGAGTAGTTTTGTAAATTTGGCTTGAACTGGTCGGAAAAGTACACGCCGACAAATAAACCTCGGAGGGTTTTTTTTTGGCATTTCGAAAAGCGTGTGGCCACTGGGATTTCTTCGAAACTGCTTAAATTTGTTTGATTTAGTCTTTAGGTTTTTTCAGTTTTACGAGGTTGAAGGTCATGGAGAGAGTCAAATTATAGAAAGTAATATCTGGCATCTAGGTTGTGGAGTGAGTTCGTTATTAAATGTTATATGCTATTTTTTATTAAATATTTTATTTTATTTGGAAGGAGGTAATTTAAGAGATATTTTTATTGGATTTTATTATGGTTCAATACTACATGTCTAAAAACGTAACTTATTTTACAATCAAAATATTTTATAACTATATGACAAGATTCCTAACGATGGATATTCACCTTCAATTTACCATGAATATTATTAATTTGTAAATAGGCTTTGTTACAATATCATGGGCAAATACCACGGCTCGTCAATACCACATGCTAAAAAAACATACCATATTTCACAATCAAAATATTTTATAACAATATGATAAGATTTCCGAGCTTAGACTTCTCTGATCCATAATGTTTAGAGTTAACTATTCCTTATTCTCATTCTGCCATTTTGCTACTCAGAAGATTTCCGAGCATTTTCAGTCTACCAATAGTATTGTTTCCTATTTCGAAATTCTTCGTGCATTGTTTGAGGTGACCTCATGTCGTCTTCCCCCCTGCAGCGATGTTTCTTCTTCTCCCCAGTTCGAGAAGACCGATTCTCAAAACCCTGTTGATCCTCTCCCTGATGCTTGCCCATCCCGTTACTGCCCAGCCTCGAGCTCATTGTTAGCTCCCATTCGCAGTGGCTTATCAACGAGTCCGAATGATCCACCTGCGGTTTCACTTTCTATTCGCCACAGGTCTCCTTCAGCACCTCGGTCTAGTTTCTACTGCGTCCCTTCGTCTAGGACCTCAACCCCGTCATCCTTCAACGCAATGCTTAACTCATACTCCCCCTCCAATCCTAGAACCCCTTTCCCCAACCTCCTTCGCACCGCTCAGATGTGTGCATACACCTCATCACTTGATTCCCCTTCTCCAGTCTTGTCCCATCCCTGCGCTTAAACCTCATCCCTCGATTCCCCCACTCCGATCTTGGCCCATCCCTCCTCTTCTAATTTCGCAACACCCCCCCCCCCCCCCCCGCCCCCTCAAGCTTGATATGTTCCCCTCCCTCTTCTTTGAACCAATGTAAATTTTCATCCCCCTCCTATAATGCTCTACCCCCTCTTAATCTTTCTTTGTATAAGAAAAAATAAAAATTTTAATAATTTGGTTTCTCACTCTCCTAATTTTAATAAAAAAAAATTAATCTTTCTAGCAAGGAATTTGACTCTTCTACCATTCGTCTTTTGGAGAAGGGTCTTAATATCGCTCTCGCTCCCAAGAAGATTCCTCTTGAAGATATTATCTACAATATTGAATTTGGGATTAAGGGCTTCCACGATAACATTAAAGAATCTATTAGGCAAGATCGCATTATGATTCTTAAGAAAGCCAAGCCACATAAGAGAAACCTGTCTAAGCAAGAGTTTCAAGCCCTTAAAGCCCTAAGCAATGACCCTGATGTCGTTGATCTTAAAGCCAATAAAGGTGGTGGTGTTGTGATTCTTAATAAAACTCGCTACGAGAGTAAAATGTTAGATCACATCCTCAATAGTGGTAGTTATAAAAAATTAAATAAAAACCCTATTAAAAAATCTCTAATGAGGTTGCTCGTGCTATAAATTCAAGTAATATCCCTAGCCCCCTGAAGAAAAAACTTATTGTTAACAACCCCCTCACCCCTAGGATTTATGGGCTTCCCAAAGTACACAAAGATGGGATTCCCCTTGACCTATTGTCAATACAATAGGAGGACCTACATATTTTCTTGCTAAGTTCTTAGCTTCAAATTGAGGCCCCTTGTTGGCCATACTGAGTCCTTTGTTAAAGACTCAACCTCTTTTGTTAAAGAGCTTAAGGATAGTAATATTGACCCTGCTGGTTTTCTAGTGAGCTTTGATGTTGTCTTTCTATATACTAATATTCCCATTAATAAGGCTATGGAAGTTATTAATTGCATCACCGATCCTGATACTGCTAAGTTGGTAGGTCTCTGCCTTACCTCTACTTTCTTTATTTTCCAAGGAGAATCCTATGATAAAATGTGTGGAGTAACTATGGGGTCTCCCCTCTCTCCCATGGTCGCGAACTTGTTCATGGAAGACTTTGAAACTAAAGCCCTTGCCTCTACCCCCCTTCGCCCTAAAATTTTGAAGAGGTTTGTCGATGATACCTTCGTTGATTGGAAGTATGGGCGTGACTCCCTGGATTCTTTTCTTTCTCATCTTAATAATCAATCTGAATCTATTAAGTTTATTATGGAAACTGAGGTCAATGGTAGTCTTCCCTTCCTTAATGGTCTTATCTCTAAGAAAGGAGATGGTACCTTTTCTCACCAGGTTTATCGTAAAAAAAAGCGCACTGAACAATACCTTCATGCAAGCTCCCATTACTATCCTCCTCAAAAATTTGGTGTTCTCAACACCCTAGCCACTAGAGCTCTTATGATTTCTGATGAAAGTCACTTTGAAAGTGAAAAATCCCATATTCTAATTTTTTTTAGGATAATGACTATAATAGACTCCTTGGGCTCTAAGCTTTTCGAAAAGCTTGCCTCGGACCTAAGCCAAAAAAGGATCCTCTTGATTTGGCTAATTGCGTTCATCTTCTGTTCATTCTCGGAACCACTAATAAGATCGCCCACATTCTGAATAAGAATAAGGTGCATACTTCCTTCAAGCCCCTCAACACTATCTAGATCTCCCTCAGGTCAGTTAGGGATCATGTTGACCCCAAAGATATGAAAGGTGTCTACTTAGTCCCTTGCTCATGCAGAACACCCTATATTGAAGAAACAGGTCGTTCCATCAAGTAGAGGATTCAAGAGCATGCGGAAGATATTAGACATAATAGGTCCCACTCATCTACCTTAGCTGAACATGCGTCTATTACTAATCACCACATATGTATTGAGGATTGCCGGGTTTTAGCCAAAATTGATCACTTCCATCATAGGAAGTTCAGAGAGGCGTTAGAAATTGAGAAGCATGGTAACAATCTGAATAGGGATGAAGGTTGGAAAATTAGCAGCAACTGGATCTATGCTCTCCATTCCTAGTTTTTATATATTCCTTGAAATTTCTTCGTTTATCTGGATTTTGATTTTTCCTTTGGAACGTATATATATCTATATATCTATTTTTTTTCTAAGTAATATTGATCTATTAATATTATACAAAAAGGTTACAGAGAGACCTGATTTCAGAGATGTTAAGCATCAGTTATCATCACAAAATGAAGCTATTTGTAATGGACTGCCCCAACAGAAGGCAAACCAGTCCAAGAAGCTTTTAAAGACTGCCCCAACAGAGGGGGAAACCAGCCATTGAACCAAAACAGTTGTTTCAAAGTATACCTTGGTTTTCCAAAATGAACAAAGAGGAATGCAAAGCTTGAACCAGAAAGACAAGGACATATCCAAGAAACAGAGTGACATTCCACCTAGCAGAGAGTTAACCAGAGAATACAAGACACTTGTCGTAGAAACAGAGCACAGCCAGACCACAACACCACGACATAGAGAAACATATCCACCTAGAAGCCAGATACCTTTGCACGAAACCAAAAAACCACAAAACAGTGAGATAAATCCACCTAGGAATCGGAGAACTTTGCCTAAGGCCGCGTGTTAGGCTGGTGGTTCCTTTGGAGCTGGCTCTTCCTCAATCCGGCAGGAAAACTAATACCAATCGTCTTCCTCTTCAGACGTGCCTCGACCGTGAGCAGGTGTAGCATCCACATTGCCTTTTGCATCCATCTGTTGCTTACTAGTGTCCTCAGCTTTGGCTTTGCCATGCGGAGCCTTGCTGCTTGCTACTTAGCCCATGAAAACTAGGCTCTGCCCTGTTCTGCTTGTTCCCACTACTAGACAGAGGAGATTGCATCGCAGACTCTTCCTCGAAGGAAATTGTGATGGTGGCTATGATTGTAAGCCTGTTTAAGGAACTACGGAAGCGAAATTGAGTGTTGTGAGGGGCAAAAGGAGGAGGGAGTGGGATATCCTCTATGTGGACAACATTGTCCCTCCAAACTCTACTACTTCTAGTATTTGGGTATCTGTGAGAGGGGTTAATGAGAGAGTTGGGCAATTCAGTAGTAGAGACCGAGGAATCAGAGGTGGAAATGGTAGAAACTTGCAAGCGATGAAAACTTCCACGCGAACCTCCATGCCTACTACGCATATGGTGCCTGAGGCGAGCCATGGCATAGGTGTGAGCTAAATTGACAGTGACAGAGTTGGAAGAAAGGCGAAGATGGGCGTGAGTAGGGATGGGTGAACCACAATCAAGGAAACAATGATGAGAGTGCATAAAATCGAAACCATTACCAAAATCCTGGCAAGGGAGAATGAGGCAGCGACTGCCTGTAGCAGTTCTGATACACGGTTCAGCCGCTTGAGGAGAACAGACACCATAGAGAAGGGAAGGAGTAACAGAACGATTTGCAAGAGCCATGGTATTGAAACGGGTGAGCTTGTTACGGCTTTCGGAGTTAATAAATGTCACCTGCAATGGGTTTTTAATCCATCTGCGATGGGCTCTCAAGATGAAGTAGTGAGCTAGATGGCTTCTCAACCTGTCGGCAGTCTGTCTAATCATTTAAATGTCGTTATTGACACATACATCCGGGTGCATTTCCTCTGCATTTGCTCTTTCCTTTTGCACTAGATCATTGAACTCCTGTAACTGATGAGTGTTGGCTATAGTACTAAGAGTTCCCACCTGGAGAGTCTTGCCACTTTCAACGCCAATGTTTGCTAGGAGGTCTACTACTTTGTTACCATTTCGATAAGTGTGCCTAATGGTAACTACGCGATGTGTGAGTAGCCACTGTTCAATCTATTCCAACCTTTCCACCAATCTCCAACTGCTACCCACCTTATGTGCTGGAGTTCCCTGTAAGATCTGGTTGATCATGTTGATTAAGATCCGAGAGTCCCCTTCAATTTTGAGTGGGAAGAATCTATTGTTCTGAGCCAGGAGAAGTCCTTGCCAAATTCCTTCTAATTTAGCCGAGTTGTTTGTATCCCAACTGATTGACCCCATGAATGTTTGAAGAACAATTCCTTTGTGATTTCTTAATATTCATCCAAACCCTGCTTTACCTGGATTTCCTTTTGACACTCCATCAAAGTTGAGTAGTACCGTGGGTGGTGGGGGTGGAGTCCATTTGTCAGGTCTATCTCTAGATGGTGGGATTTTCCTTTGGTGTACCTGCTCATGGTTCCACTGAAGGTTCTAATTCATCCATATATTTTGTTCCTATGGAGTGGAGGGGAAGTCATCATCAAACCAAGTTTGGAGCATCAGGGTTTCTCGTATGTTTTGACATATGTTGTTCCATAGAACTTATGTGGGAGAGGAGTGGTTTTTGAAGATGTCGTTGCTTCTCTCTTTCCAGATTGTCCACATGAGGAAACCTGGTATTAGCTTCGATAAGGCGTTTAAAATTTTTCTTTAGAAAGGGTGAGGTACCCAAGAACGAATAGTGTTGGTTGAATTCTCCTTATTTCATCCATCTCTTTGACATCTGAAGCTAACTTTCTCCCAAAGTCGGGTTGCTAATAGACATGAGTTTAGGAGATGTTCCTTAGTTTCGTCTGCCTGTTTACAATTTGGGCAAATGGAAGGTCCGTGAAAACTCTGTTTCCTTAGATTATCCCAAGTAAGGATTCTATTTTGGCACAACAACCAGAGAAAGGTGGAGATTTTTGGCCAAATTGGTGGTTCCCAAACTTTGTGCCAGAGGCTATTCTTGATGGTATGGTCCCTTAGTCTTATATGATATTCTTCTTGGGATGTGAAGGTACCTCTTGTTTCATATCCCCATCTGATGATGTCTTTTTTATCTGATTGGCGAATTTTCCTGTTTGAGAGTTCTATATCCAGGCTATCTTTGATGTATTGTGTGGCTTGCCCAAGAATGAGGTTTGAGCATAACCATTGTCTATAACCTTGGTTGTCAATTTCCTCCCAAAGTTGATTTACATTGATCATCGGTTGCTCAACCCAATCTTGAAACTGGTGGGGCATGAGCAGGTCCTTCAATTTTGGTCTTTGCTGCCAAGAGTCCTCCCAAAACCTTGCATTATCTCCATTCCTGATTTCCCAAAAATTGTGTTATTGGATTAGATCTCTATGTTGTTTGGCAGCATTCCAAATTAAAGAGCCTGTGCCAACTTCTTTGAGCCGAATTAAATCATCAATTGGCCTATTATTAGCACACTTAACTGTCCATAGGATTGCCCAAGGAGTATGTGGGTTTGAGAGCCATCTCCACCAGATGCACGCTCCCATGACCTCGTTGCTATGCTGAGGATCCCATCATCCAATGCCTCCAAAGGATTTTGGGTGACAAACTGTTTCCCACTTGACCAAAGCCCATTTTCTTTTTTGTTTTTTATTCCCCCATAAAAAATCATGTTGAAGAGTTCTGATTGCTTTTAGAACCCATTTGGGTGCTGCCAGGACTGAGAATAGGTAGAGCAGCATAGATTGGAGCACTGCTTTAATTAAAACTAGGCGACTCGCCATATTGAGAGATCTGAAGGTCCATGAAGAGATACGGGGTTCCAATTTTTCTAAGAGTGTTTTCCAGGATGAGTGCTTTAAGGTAGAGGCTTTCATTGGAGCTCCCAAGTATTTGGAGGGTAGAGTTGCAATCGACAAGCCCAGAATTCTTGCTATGGAGGATTGAGTGATGCGGGGTGTGTGAAAGAAGAAAACTTGGGATTTTGCTTTGTTAATTCAGGTGCTAGAGGCATCTGGAAAGTCAGATAAAATGGATTTCAGTTTACGGGCTTCCTGGATCGAAGGATGACTAAATAACATATTGTCATGGTGGGTGAAAGCAGGGGTATTTGGGAAAGAAGAGCCACGTAATTGCTGGTTATGAAGGGCAGATTTGATGTAACATCCAAGACCTTCCGCCATAATAACGAAAAGAAAGGGTGAGAGAGGGTCCCCTTGCCAGATGCCTCTTGACGGGTGGAAGGGGGTGGAAGGGATCCCATTGAATAGAATTGAGAAAAAGGTAGAGGTGATGAGACTCATAATCCATCTTACCCAAGGGGGGGTAAAACCAAAAGCTAGTAGAATTTTTTGAATATATTTCCAACTTAAAGTATCAAATTCTTTTGAGAGGTCAATTTTTAGGGGCATACCCGCATTCTTAGATTGATTTAGGGAGTGAATGATTTCATGAGTGAGAATTATGCCATCGGTGACCTGCCTTCCTTCCATGTATCATGATTGCTCTGGTGAGATAAGTAAGGGAAGCAAGGGTTTGAGGCGTGTGGCAATCACTTTGGAGAGAATTTTGTACATTACATTGCATAGTGCAATAGGTCGGAATTTGTTTGGAGTCTGGCTATTCTCCTCCTTAGGGATGAGGGTGATGAAGGTGGAATTTAAGGATGGAAGCATCCATCTAGTAACTCTGGACTTCTCAACTACTTTCCAGACTTCCTCCTTGATTAGATCCCAGAAGTTGTGAAAGAAGTCCGAAGTGAAGCCGTCTGGTCCTAGTGCTTTACCAATTTTGAGTTGTCGCATAGTTTTCTTCACTTCCTGTAAAGATATAGGCCTGAGGAGGATTTGATTGTGTTCCTCAATTACGATCTTAGGAGTATTCTTAATGATTTTCTCTATAGCTAGCAGCCGATCCGTCTCCGTTTCTTGATGCACCTTCCGAAATTGGGTGAGGAGTTCCTGTTCTATATCTTCATGCTTTTCTAGATGTTCCCCTTGTCAATTTTGTAGGACAGCAATGCTGTTGTGCATTCTTCGTCGGATAGTGGTATGGTGGATGAACTTGTGTTGCGTTTGCCCTCTTTAAGCCATATGATCCTCGACTTTTGTCTCCAAAGAGTCTCTGCCTATTTTTCTCTTTCTGAGATTTGCATTTGTAGTTGACATTCCTGTTCTGCTATGGTTTTGGATCTGCCTTTGGCTATGATTATCTGCTGTAATTTTTGCATTTCTTATTCAAGAGTGTCTTGCGCCTGAAAGATATTGCCGAAGGTAAAGTGATTGCACTGTTTTATGTTTTTTTTAAAGATTTTTTAACTTTTGTTGGAGCTTGTATATTTTTGTGCCTGCTGGTGGTGTGAAATTTTTCCATGTCTCTGTTATTAGGTTGTGAAAATTTGGGTGATTCATCCAAAAGGCTTCAAAGAGAAAGTGCATGTGAATGTTGTCTCCCGGTCTTTGCCAGTGAAGCTTAATAGGCCAATGGTCCAAGCCAGAGAGTGGTAATATAGAGGCCATGAGATCCCCGACCAGATGTATTGCGTTATCAGAAAGTAGGAATCTGTCTAACCGAGATGCAATTTGGTGGGCATCTGCACGCTGTTGTTCCATGTATATACTCCATTGTTGAATTCCATATCTATGAGCCTGTTGTTATTAATGTAATTTTTGAAGTGGGTGCTTTCATAGTTTAGCTTGATCCTTCCTCCTCTTTTTTCTCCAATCTTGTAATCATGTTGAAGTCCCCTCCTGTGATCCAAAGTGGGTGGGATCTTTCTGAGTTGATCTAAGTTAAGATATTCAGAGTGTCTACTTTGTTTGTTGCCTCCTGGGGAAAGTAGACATTGGTTAAGTTTCCATGGACGTTTTTCCCTGTTAAATGAAACATGGCTTGGATAAAGTGCTTACTAGCATGTATGTTAGTAAGTGTTATAGCTCTATCATCCCAAATGATGGCTAGCCCTCCTAAGGCTCCTATGGCTTCCACAACCACTTCTTTTCTTCCTGGCCATGCTTTGGCGAGGATCCGATCCAATGTTGTGGAATTACAGTTGGTCTCTTGCAAGAAGAGAATTTGAGGCTTTTCTTGTTGTAGCATGTTCCTTATTATCGACCTTTTCCCAGGCTGTTAAGCCCTCTAATGTTCCATGAGATGAGCTTCATGATTCACGATTGGGAAGGGGATAATAATATTCGGCAAGCTTGGAGTATCTTCTAGATTCCACCAGCATCTCCCCTATGCAGATGGTTCTCTGTAGATCTGTTTTCCTTCCTCATTTCTTGTTGTCTTTGAAGATATTTCTTCCATCCCACTGACTGCCAATTTGGATGCCTAATGATATTTTCTTTTGTGCTCTTGAGAGAATTACATCTAGGTTCTCTAGCTGTCGCTCAGGAATTTTTTCTTATTCCCTTTTCTTACATGCATGTTCAAGTCCTAGTATGTCAAGATCTCCGATGTCAAAGCTCTCCAGTTCCTCTTCCATGTGTTGTATTGCTTTCCACTCTGCCTCTGTATCATCTAAAATTGTGAGCTACATCTAAGTGCTATCTACCTTCATTTCTTGAGCAATCCTTTTCTGCGGGTTACTGGGAGAGGGAAATTTGGTGTCCGCGGGTTGCTTAGAAGTGAGGGCTTTCTTTGAGGTTGAGGGAGTAGAATGGGCAGTAGTCTTAGGGGTGGCTTTAGGTTGTTCCTAATTATTTAAAATATGAACCTCCAACTGGAGTAGGGTTTCAAAGTTGTTGCTTGTTGATGCGGTCTAGAGCATAATTCATGCACTGTATAGAGCCATCCTGCCTCTTTTCTTGTCCCAGCCCGGCGTGATTCTTCCAGCCCTCGGGTTCTAGATCACGGGTTTTCTTGTCTCGCCTAAAAGCAAGCCATCCATTTACTTTCCTCACGTGCTATTCAACACTAGTAGGGCCTTTCAGGACGTTTCCCTATGATGGCGGGATGGAGATTGGAGTTTAAGCCCCTTTGTTCTTGCTGGCTTTTCGGGATTGACGAATGAACCCGCCCGACGAAGAGAGAAGGACCCCCAAGTTACCACCGGACAATAGAAAGGTTCTAAGTCTTTATTGGGTGGGGGGGCCACCATAAAAGATTGAGTTCATCATCACAGGATAACCAAAGAAGGAGTTCCATATTCCCCCGTACGGGGCGGCTTACCTATTATATATGGAACAGTAGGCAAGGAGGTGTTGGTGACAGGTTTCTTGACTGAGGTAGAGGGCTTTTTATGGGTCTTTTTGTGATTGGGAACTTTTGTGAACCCATCCGAGTTAGATTTGTCCATTGAAGGGGTGGTCGTGGATTTCATATTGGAGGGATAGTCTCGGAATAAATGGCCTAGGGCATGGCATTTTCGACAGCGGAATGGTACATGCTCGTAATCTATTGTTTGTAACCATTCATAATCATCATGGTAGAGGCTTACCGCATCTGGGAGAGCTTTGCTGAGGTGCATGTATACACAGATCTGTGCATAGGAGGTGTAGCGCTTCAACTTTGTCTCCTCTGCCACTTTGATGAATTCGCCTAAACCATTCCCAATGTCTCGCAAAGAGTCTACGTCCCAATATTCTAGAGGGAGAGAATAAAGGTGCAACCACAACGGGGCCCAGCTCAGATCTTCTTTGTCCGGGTTAAAGCGCTCAATACATCCTCTCAGGTATAGGCCTGGTGCGTTGAAGAAATATGGTCCTCCATCCAATACCCTATTTTAGTCCTCCAGACAATTGAAAATGGCAGTAAAGAAGCCCTTAGGCCCTAACTACAGGGTTATGTGCCCTTTTCGTTTCCATTGGTTGTGATCCAGCCATGCAGAGCTTTCTCTATTAGCCAAAGACCTATGAACTTTCCTATCAGAGCATGATCCCTCATAAATTGGATCCGAGAGTTGATCCACTGACTTGGGAGCTCAATTTTGGGTTTGTCAACTGCTACAGGCTTGTAGGTGGTTGAATTTACTCTTGGTTCTTCATTTGTGTTGTTATTTGTTGGCACGTTTTCATTCTCTGTTGCTGTATCTTCTGGATGGTCCTTCCTGACATTTTAAGTTTGGTGCAGGGCGTTTTCTGTATCAGCGGGGGGAGGCACCATGTCCTCCCCCTGAGGGGTTTCCATTGCGCGGTAGCTGTGCCTTTTTGTGCTTAAGACGCCTTATGGCTGAAGGTTTTTGGCAGAGCAGCATAGTTTGTAAAGGTTTGCCAGTTGTAGATCAATCTCAAACCCTAAGTGCTCAATTTCCATATATCAATCACGACTATATATATATATATATATATATATATATATATCTGGAGAGGGATGAAAGTTGAGAAATTAGCAACAGCTGGATCTATGCTCTCCATTCCTAGTTTTTATATATTCGTTGAAATTTCTCCATTTATCTAGATTTTGATTTTTACTTCGGAACATATATATATATATATATATATATATATATATATATATATATATAATTCTTATTTTTTACTAATTTAGTATTATTATTTATTTAATTTACATTTTACATTTGTTTACTTTTCTATTATTTATTTATTTATTTTTATTTTTATTTTAAAGTATAATTCTTAATTATTGATTTATTATGCTTATTTTTATTTAAAAATTATGACTTTTATTTTATTTTATTTTTTAATTTGTTTTTTGAAAATTTGTTTGATTCTTAATTATTCATTATTAATGATTATTTATTTATTTTATAATTTATTATCTATCTATCTATTTTATTTTATTTCATTTCATTTTATTTATTCGTTTTTATTATGAGGATGTTTTTAAACATTTGTAACTACTTTGACTTTATAACATTTAATTTTTATTTAATCTTTCTAACGGACCAACATATATTTTGAAGAATCTCCACCTATATATATGGTTAATGTTAGATCACATGCTTTACCTTTTCCCTTATGATGAACCACACTAGAGGATTCAGAATGTTGGCTCCAATAAATTATTTGATGTGATTTCTCTGGAAAATTTTGTCTCTAAACAATATGATAAGATTTTTAACCATGAATATTCACCCTCATTTTTCGATTGATATTATGAACTTGTAAACAGGCTTTGTTATAATACCATGGGTCAATACCATGGCTTATGATCCAGGTGGATATTGGTGGCCACCATCTAATTCCACTTGGATCCCCTCCAGTGCTTCTTTCAGTTTTTTCAGTTTCCTTAATTATAGCATAGTTTACTATTTTTAGCAGTTTTTCAAGTTCTAAACTTCCGAAGCCGTTTTGAGGCCCTAAACGACGTTTTTGGGGAAATCTACTGCCAATAATTTTTTTGTCAAATAAATTGTCTTTCTCGTCGTAGTCCTCGGAGAGATCTTTCCAATGGGCTATCATGCACATCAAACGGAGATAATATGACCAATTCGCGACCCTGGGAAGTTGGCTATCCAACTCACCCCAATGGGGCCCACAAACTCTTGGTGTTACATCTCCTCAGGTTAGGGTTTTCTCTTATTGTTCAATAATAAAAAGGCCCTTGAGCCTCATTGTAAGACAGTTAAGAGGCATGTAGCCACCACATCTCTTTGTTGAGTCTTGAAAATGTCATTCATTTCCATTACACTTTCACTATTATGTCCATTATATCACCTCCATTTCACCTCCATTTAACTACTATGTCACCACATTCATCCCACTTTCATTATCATTGGGCCACATTTATGTTGTTCCAAACTTTATTAATTCTAAGTCTTTTAAGTGAATTTTTGGCTGAAAATTAGAAAATAATGTGCATATGCTTATACCTAAAAAATGGGTTGAGATTGTTGACATGTGTAGGTTGAAAGGAGGCTTCTAGAAGACCCTTATGTGGCACTCTAAGGCCAAATTCGAATTTGAGTGGAAAGAATCATGGATCATGAGGATATGTGTCACATCTCCTAATTATATTGTAACTCTAAGAAGACATGTGTCTTATCAATTCCTATTTTGATTAGGACTCTAGAGGTAGAGGGAGAGATTCATGGACTCTCATTAATGAGATGGCTTCTCATCTTTTTGTATAAATATGAGACCTCTCTCCTTCATTTGTTAGTTCTTTAGCTTGGAGTTTGTAGTTTTTCCTTGATGGCTTTTCAAAGCTTTGGAGAGCTTTGTTGTACTTTGTAATTTTGAAGAATTTGAATAAAGCTTTAATGTTCTCAACATGGAAGGAGATGTGAAGTAGATGCCATGGAGCATATTAGAATGTAAGGTAGAGTAGATTTCATTTTGTAATTTTGCTTTGATTTCATTATGTTATTTGATTGCTTTCAAGTTTGATAGATTAGATTTTTCATTCATGCAATTTTAATTCATGCAAGTGTGTTCAACCGGTTGATTGTAGATTAGTTTTTCTTTACATGTTTTTGCATCAATTAGTAACATGAGATTTACCTCTTTGCTGACTTTGTTTATTTTAGCTTTTCAATTTCAGTTATGCTTTGATTTCAATCTTATTATTTTGCTTTGTTAGTTAGTTTAGATATCAGATTTCTCAAGTTGTTGATGATTACCTCCGAAAGCCATAGCGAGACTAACTGGCGAGGGGTCAGACTATGAATTGATGTGATTTGATTTTAAGTTTACTTTTATGCAATTAGATATCAGATTGCTCAAGTTGTTGATGATTACCTCCGAAATCCATAGCGAGACTAACTGGCAAGGGGTCAGACTATGAATTGATGTGATTTGATTTTAAGTTTACTTTTCTGCAATTAGATATCAGATTTCTCAAGTTGTTGATGATTACCTCTGAAAGCCACAGCGAGACTAATTGGCGAGGGGTCAGACTATGAATTGATGTGATTTGGTTTTAGCTTTACTTTTCTGCAATTAGATATTAAATTGCTCATATCATTGACGGTTACCTCCGAAAGCCATAGCGGGACTACTGGCGAGTGATCGAATTATGAATGTGTAATTTGATTTTAGTTTTACTTTCCTTGCAATTTTTTATTTCTTTGAGTGCCATAGCTTAACTTTTATTTCCGTATTTAGACAAGCAGCATAGGCAGTGATTTCCTGATCAGTATTTCATCTTTTGCTTGATTAAAGTAGCTGCATACTTATACTTTTGTTTAAGTACTAATTCCATCAATAACATGTTTTAAGATCTTTTGAAGTGCTAACTTTTGGAAGTTACCATTAGGGACATAGACTTTGTCTTGAAATCTACATCCATACTTGAACTTTAAAAGTATTCTTAAGACCTTAGAATAGGATTTGCATTTGCATTAGATACTTTAGAAGATCAACAAGAACAAAACCCCAAAACAAAATAAAATCTATAAAACAACAAAGTAAGAAAAAGGTTAACTAAGGACATATGGTGCACCACACTTTATCAGTTTATGATACCCGGATTGATAATTTATGTAGAGCAATTTAAGACGTTAAATTGACTAGACATTTTTGCGCCGTTATCGGGGAAGTGTAATTAGGAAACCTTATTTCTTACATCTAAAAAAAAATTAATAATTCTTGAGTATGCTCTCCTCCTGCACTTTGTGTGATTTGGAGGATCAGAAAAAGGATTGTTATGTAAAAAAATAAAATTATTAATTCTTGAGTATGCACTCCTCCTGCACTCTGTGTCATCTGGAAGATCAGAAAAAGAATTGTTGTGTTAAAAAAAAAAAAAAAAAAAAAAGGAGACAAAATAAAATTCATCATTTCAATTGATTAAAAAAAATGAAAATAAAAAAAATCAAACCCAACTGCTTTGATAGATTCAGCTGTCCAAGATTGACTGGTTATGGTTTGTAGTGGTCCTCAAAACACTGTATCCTGTTTTAATAAGGTTTTGGAATGTAGCCTAATTCCACAGCTAGTTGAGAATTCCGCAGTTGATTTCAAGGTTTAGCAGGTTATAGGCATCCAATGAAGAAACCAACCACATGGGCATCTCAAGAATTGTCCTCACATGGATCCTATCCTAGTCACCCAGCCTAGACTGATAAAAAAATGAGCTTAAGACCTCAGTTAAAGTCCTACTTTTAACATGTTTTGCTTGAAGTCTTTGCTGCCTGAAATTGAAAATCATTAATCCTTTTTATAAATTTACAATTTCAGAGAGAAAAGAAAAACAATCTATGGCTATCTTCAATCTGAGCTTTTACTGTGGCTTCAACAAGAAAATCTGCATCCCTGTTTAAGTTTTGACCTTAAAACAAACCTGCAAAAAAAAAAAAAAAACTTGTAGATCTATGTAGTTAACTAAGATCAACTCAAAAAATTGTGCCATAGCTTGGAATAGAATGCATTATCTATTTGGCAGAATTCATTATCTATTATCTATGTGGCTGAATGGCAACCATGGCTTCCACACAGAATGCGTGAACAAATGGATTCATTCTAAGTCTTCCTGCCCTACTTGTAGACATTGTCTTCATTTTGGCTTTAAAACAAGGGGAAAGCACATTCGAATCAACAAATTATATCTTTGACAAGCTCAAATTCATCAACCAAGAACTTCTCAGCAGTGTGATGTAATCGTTGACTTAGAATTTGGGGTTAATCAATTTACAATTCCTTGATCAAATTATTCTGAGAGTGCACCTTTGTTTAAAGTGATGTTGTACCGGAGGAAGGGAAGGAAGACCAGTCAAGCCAAAAACCAAACCATCTTATGCTACAGTAGTTGTTTCTATCATCGATGAAGCAACTATTCTCTATACTAAAAATTGCAAAACCACCCATAGCTCAGACTTAGTTTGCTTCTTGATGAGCCCCAAATTTGGTAACTTGTTGGGCTCATTTGGCCTAATTATCCTTGTTCAGTCCTTGTTAAATCATTCATTTTTCATAGCTTATGCATCATTTTTCAGTATGTTTATGTCATTTAGACAAATAAGGGTAGTCACTCTTCCTATGTGGCTAACATGTAGTCATTTCAGTTTTTTTGACACATGTTGGAGCAAAACCGAACAATCATGGGCTAGAAGACAGCCAAGCTTGAGGTGAGGATTCATAGGGGGGTTGTCTATGGCATTAAATAGCCCTTCCTCGGGATCTTAACCCCCAACTACGAGCTCCAGAGGCCACCAAAACCGGATCTAGAAGGCAACCAAGCAGATTTTGGAAGGGGCTGTCTACTCACAGTTTGGACAGCCAAGTCCCATAGATTTAGGAGGCCAGCTAGGGCCCTCGTGGTGTATAAATGTTAAGGACTCAGCCTTCGTAAGGGACTTTTGAAACCATTGCATATTTTGCACTACAGTGCTGTTAGCTTTACTTTTTTCTCTTGTAGCCATTTTGGCATAACTCTTGACTTATGATTATTTTTTTATAATGAGAAGCAGTTCGATTTTATATCAACTCTGAGTTTTCTATAGGAGCCATAGCTCTCACGGTTGGGCCCAACCTGAGAGCCTAGGGCTTCCTTTTTGTACTGTTACCTTTCCCTTATGCATCATTGTTTTCCTTTTATGCATTTGAAACGTATTTCTGTTGGACAGATTTAGTTGTGTTGGTTAAATAGGTCACTGTTTATGAATAGAATTGCTTCAGATGTTTAAAATAGATTGGTAGGATAATAATAGGAAAAAAGCTCTAAGAAAAGGGTCAACAACACTCTCAGTTTCACCTCATCCTTATTGGATCAGGGGCTGGAATTGAAGAAACAATGCTGCCCCAACAAAAACACTAGTTTGCTTGACCATGCGATCCTTAGTGTACTGTTTTCATTTGCAGAAGCTAGTTATGGGTTCAGATCTCTGAAATATTTCTTTGCATGATTGATGTACATGGTTTTCTTTCGAAATAAAGCTGTTTTTCATTCGTTTTATTGACCGTTAGATTAGATTAGCTAGGACTTTGATTATTTGTAAGACTTTGTTGATTTGGTTAAATGTACACCGTGCAGGGAATCTCTACCACTCTCTCATTCGCCTAAGCTTCATCAGAGCCAGCTATTCCATCTCCTAGCTAGGTTCCTCATCTCACACTTGTCCTTTTGCCCACGTAACCCTACCTTCTTGCTCCATCATTGTCTTAGCCTTCTTTAAGCCAAGTCAGCCTTCTACACCCTCTCACCACTCCATCCACCAGTCCCTAGGTCATTCCAGGCCCCTATCCTACCTCCCTATCCATTCATGCATCTTCCCTCACTCACTCATCCTCTAAAATCCACTTTTTAAACATCTTGTAGAAATTTCTGAACATCCTATAGAAATCTCTGAACATCCTGTAGAACCCCTGCAGACTTCCTGTAGAAGCTCACAAATGAGGTTTCTTGATAGCCAAACTTTGTGAAACTCTCCGAAAGGGTGTTAGGGACTCCTTAGACCCTCTCTGAACCTTCTCAATCTTTTCCAAGAATTTCTCCTCCTTGATCCACCCCTGCACAGTAAAAAGCTAGTTAAAAGCACATGCATGATAATTCTAATAACTTATTCAAAAATACAAAAAGATTTTTTCTTCAGGTAGAGGTAGTCTAGACACATGTATTTTACCTTCTTAGAATTAATGGCATCCCTTCCAGTAGTTTGCATTCTCTCCTTTGCATCAGTAGGACTAGCTGGCAGAATTAGGGTTGCTAGGGTTTGCGTTACTTTTTGGCTTTCACTTTCTTTCCGTAAGTAGATTAGCTTCCTTTGAGTTATCTTTCATCCATCAGTTAAAAAGCTTCTTATAAGAGCTCATAGAAGTTGGCTTAAGCCCCTAGTGGACTTGTGCCAACTGACCAAGTGACAGCTGCGGCAAGAGCTAGTACTTGTGCATACAGCACCGTCGCTTCCAAGTTTGTTATGAACTACCGGGTTGATAAAAGTAAAGAAGGGAGTCCCAGGAGTTGCAGCATTATTGCTGCAATACTGGAGCCCACCATCTTTTTGGCGCCGTTACTGGGGAAGCGTCAGTGTATTGGTAATTGTTGCTTTTCTTCTATTTTCTCCTACAACCTTCTGCTAAGTAGTTTATTTCATTTCATTTCCGCAAAAGTAGAGTAGATATTTCCTGATTTCATAGATTAGCATTTCAATTCCACAATTTCAATTCTGCAAGCATAGATTAGCGTTTCAATTCAGCAAGCATAGGCTAGCATTTAATTCCTACAATATCCTTTGAGAAAAATAGATTAGTCCTTTCGTGCTTTCATTTCAATTCCACATTTTCATTTCAGCAAGATAGTTAGTTGTAGTTCAATCTATTTTAGTTTTGCAGGTACTCGAAGAAAAAAAAAACAAAAGCAATCAAAAGTCTTTCCATTTCATGCCTCGTAGGAACAAAGATAAAAACAAAAAATTCTTACCCAACACCCCCACCACATCACTGAGTCAACCTTCTCTCTTCTCTGGTGACAGTGAGCCAGAAGAACCTATAGGTGAACTTCCTGAGATATACGAAGATCCTATAACAGAAGAAGAGTTAGAGAACGACTCCATCTGAAGCCATGGCTGAAAACCAAAACGGTAGAAGAGAAGATGAGAGAATAGAAGGTGCCTTTCCCATCTGAGAGACCAATGGAGACATGAAAATGAAAAACATAAGACCCTCCTCTTTACCTCACTTCCATGTATTGACTACTGAAGACCCTGATACCTTCTTGTTTGAGTTTGTTGTCCTTTGTCGAACTTATGACTATGCTAAGGATGAGCAAAAGTTGAAACTCTTTCCCTCCACCCTTAAGGATGCAGCATTATGGTGGTTCATGGGGTTACCTGGAAACAGTATCACCACTTGGGCTCAGATGCAGCAAGCTTTCAATGCCAAATACCAAGACTACTGTAGATCTAAGGAAACTAAGGGAGAAATCTTCCGGATGACCATGGGAAGCGATGAATCTTTAGAAGACTATGAGGAAAGGTTCCAACTCAGTTATAAACGCGCCAGGTGCACACTTGACCTGGAATCTCTGAAGTTGGTTCTGCTCCGAGGAGTCCCTGAAGACCTTCTAGACAGCCTTAACATGCTGGCTGGAGGAGACATCTACCAACTACCTTATGAGGACATAAAAACCGTGTTTAGAAACCATTCTAGGGCGGCCCAGAAGAGAGGTAGGGGGAATCATCTTTTAGCTAGTACCACCTTCTCCAAGCATGAGTTTGCTAACCAGATGGAAGACCTCAAGAGTGAGATGAGACAGACTATTGCCATGCAACTTGATACCTTTCGAATTCAGCAAAAGAAAGAGGAAGCTGAGAGGGTTTTCGCCATTTTTTGTCCTAGATGCACGAGGAAGCATCCCAAGAATGAGTGCCCACTGCACTCAGTAGAGGTATGTTTCGTTTGTGAGGAAGACCACCCCACCAACCAATGCCCTACCTTGCCTGGATTTAAAGCCATGTATCTAGGGGCTGGGGTGGCTACTGAACCTCTCTACTTCCTCAACCAAAGGAGGCCACATGGACCCAGACCTTACTAGCAGGGGATGCAACGGACATCCCAAGCTTATTATAACCCCAACCAATCCGCTCATATACCTTCTTGGGGCCCCCCTGCTCATCCTTCCTAGTCCACACCTCCTGCGTGGTCTTATCCATCTCCATACCATACTCAACCTCCTTTTCATTCGTTTCACTCACATGCCCAGCCACAACCTCAGTGGAATGCACCTCAACTGGGGTGGAGGCCCCAGTACAACACTCTTCCCGCCATTTTGCCTCCACCACCGACTCAACCAAAACCATTACCTCCTGCTCCTCCAAGACAACCCTAGATGCTTGCTCAACTAAACCCAAACCCCAACAACACACAAGCCCAGTAGGTATATACTGGGGAGACAACATGCCTTACCTATGCTGTGGAGATCCAGGAGATCAACCTGCGATCTAGGAAGGTCCTTCCAGAGCGCTAACCTCCTCCCCTAAAGGAGGAGGAAGAGAAACAGGAAAGTGAACCCCAAGACATTCCACCCTTTCCTGAGTGACTCACAGTAACCACACAACCCAACCCAGAAGAGAATGAGCTTCTGGGAGAACTCACGCAATTTTGTGTGAAAATACCACTTCTTCAGGCCATAAAAGATGTACCGATATACAACAAATTGATTAAGGAGAAGTGTTTCAGGCACCCAGGCAGGCGAAAGAGAGATGCCTCAACCATCAATGTCATAGGACAACTGTCCGATCTCATGTTGGGGCAAGTAATATGTCCAAAGTATTTGGACCCTGGGAGTCTTGTAGTTGATGTCCACATCAATGGCACCATCATACCCCACACCTTGATTGATCTAGGGGCCGCCATTAATATGATGACCAGGGACACCATGCTTAAGCTCAACCTTCAGAGTTCCTTAAGGAATACCTCGACAGTGCTGCCATTGGCAGATCGCTCCACCGTGACTCCCGAAGGGATTGAGGAATGCCGCATGCGTTATGGGTTCACTACCTGTGACGAATCAATTTGCGGTTAATGGAAAGCATTCTGTAGAATGAAATATAGTTGAAGATTTTCTGAAAATTTGATAAATCTTACAAAGGTAGTATAAGCTGTAGGATGCATGGAGAAATGGGAGAGATTAGGATGAACTTATAGCGGAAGAAAACTTTATCCAACATTAAGGTGGGAACTGAACCATATTCACATGAGTGCACAAAGAATTCCCCTGGAAAGACGTTCCCAAATCCTCAGTCCAGAGACTCCCTCATTTTTAGTGCCTGCTATTCTCTCTAGATGGATCGGCTCCTTCAACAAATGGTTCTCCCTGCGCTCTAATACAACTATGATGGAATACTACAACATGTTTTCATTCATTATCAGAAAATACTTAAAGTCAGAAAAAACCCGTAGATGCAGGAAAACACGAAAAAGGAACTTCATCTAGAAGTCTCGGTACGTTTACAGCTACATTAAACTTTTAGATACTAGCTTTACGAATGTTACAGTGAAAATATTTATTTTAGTGATCACTGGTGCCTTTACTAGAATTTCTGAACCTACACTGAAGCTAAAGCAGGTGTCCTCTATGTCTGGGCAGCTAAAGATTTCACTATATGTATTCAGTCTCGATGATAGAGCATAGCAAAAGACTAAACCATGAGCTTAAATAATGTATTGAGGTCAACAAAGCTACACTTGTGCCTGAATCAAATTTCATTAAATACAATCAATATTATACTGAAAATAAGGTTAAAGATGTAGATATAGTATAGAGAAAAGTAGCCCCTAGTTCAGTTCAATTGGTTGGTGACACTACTGCTAAGATTCTTTCAATAATATGCTGTGTATGTTCTCAATTCAATTTCCACAGGGTCAGACATTAAGTTTTCATTGATGGCTTTACGTAACTTTATATTGATGCTTTACGTTGGGTATTTTTATGTTGATTGCTGGTTCTCTGAATATTTGGCAGTTAAATTAATATAGATGTAATCAATAATTTAACCGCACCCATATCCATCTAATTACCAAATATTCAAAAAAATCTGCAATCAACATAAACTTGAAGCTTTATACTAGTACCATCCTTTAAACCAAAAGTATCCCAGAAAATCCAAATAATTTAATACCAAATTGAGAAAAAGTACAAATAAAATGATATAGGGAGGATATCATAATACCGGTATACAATAAAAATGATGGCTTTACATTAGTGTCATCCAAGAAGTGCCGTCTAGGTTGTCAATAATTTATTTCCAAACTAAGAAAATTTATGTGAAGTCATAACAATGATATACAATTTTTTTATAAATAAAATCAAAATTTCCAAAGCATTTTGAAAAATTTTCAACACTAACAAACCTCCGAAAAAATCATTAACATAAAGCCTAAGTAATGGTGTTACATGCCTCATCAGCCTGAGTAGCACCAGATGGCTCCATCACATGTTTGGAATCAGTTGACTGACAGACAATTCCACCATTGAGGGAGTTCTAGGCCTAGGCCATTGCAGCAAAGGACCTGAAACATTAGAATTAAATATCATTTATTGTTCATCTTATTTTCAGCCAACAAAAGGAAAGAAAGCTACCATGCAGATTCAATTACTAAAATGTTGAATTGTTAGTGCATCTATGCTCCAATGCTCAACATCCAAGCATAAATTATCAGATTCCACAGAATATCAACCATCTAACCTGCATTTGGAAGTTGCCCATGTGGTGTTGCACCAGTAGGAGGCCTATAATTTGCCAACCATGCTGGGAGACTATGAGAAGCAGGACCAACTTGAGGTATAAAGATCTGTGACCAATCAGATTAAATGTTTATTCAAACAAGGGTTGATACAGAATTAAATCAACACCTGACTGATGCACATTCAGAAGGTAGACAAACATGAAGCAGATATATTCATTATATTAATTAAATTGTTGACTCACAGGCTGCATAGCAAAGGGACGAAAAGCGCCCCCGTTTTGACTCGACCCCACAAGAGGATTATTTACTGGAGCTGGAGTTAGAGCTCCAGTTGAAGGTGCACAGACGTGATCAACAAACAATGTTCTGACATCAACATAAGGTTGAGGATTTTTGCAAAGCATATGCTGCCAAGAAACGCTGAAGAAAAACACATACACATACAAAAATGCATAAGATGTTTGTTAGAAGTTGTAAGAGATTCAAGGTGAAACCCTCTTGCCAAATGTCAAGAAATAATTCTAAAATCCAGAAGTGGGTTTGGATGCTGCAATAGTTGAAACTGAACACCATGTCTAAACAATCATTGTGAACAATGCATCCAGCAAATGTAAGTATGCAGAATTCAACTAAGCAAGTAATGCAGAATTCAACTAAGTTCTTGCTTGTTGAAAAGTTTTAAACCTGAATCAAGAGGACATAATGATTAAAAGAGTAGAAAAGAAGAACCTTTGATTAATGAGGGCTCTAAGCCTAGAAGCTCTAATGCTAGGCAACATCAACAGGGGGCGGATCAAAGGGTTGTCATGTACAATTGTTTTATTCTCTCGAAGCAAAGAAATTCGTTGAGTCTGTGTATCCTTATACTGTTTAAGCTGCTCGTTCTCCCTACACGAAACTTAGGTTATACCTTACACGAAGAAGAAACTTAGGTTATACCTTACACGAAGAAGAAAATATTCAAGCAGGCAATAAAATATACACAGTAAAACAAGCATCACCTGAAGTCATCCATTGTAACCAGCTCTGTTATCTCTGTGTAGACTTCTGGACTGATACTTTTGAATACTTTAAGATCATTGTTAAGAATTTGGAAGGCTTTGTACCGATCTTTCCTGGAAAATCAATTGTTTAAAATTTATTTAGAAACTATTAAGTATCCACCACTGTCTGCAGAATTCTATCTTGATTGTTCTTTCGAATCACAGAACGAAAGATTCTTGCTTATGGTACACATTCATAAGATGTAAATCACGTATAGTCAAATATAAACAAACAAGTAACCCTGTAAACAAAAACAAACAAAAAGAGAAAGAGAATACTCAACATCCCAGTTAAAATCCCACTTAAGAAATCAATAACCCATAATCAACCAAATATTAGCAAAGTTGGAAACAGTAGAAAATCCATTGTTTGTGAAAAGGATAAGAAACACAAATAAATTACCCCACAAACATGTAATCAACATCACATAAATTACCACATGATATCCAAAAGAATCCACAAAAGTTATATAATTGGTTCTGTACGAGACACCCATTTGGAAAGCACTACGATCTTATAAAGACAATACAAACATTGAAAAACTGAGAACCGCGTAGACAAAGAGGTGACACTTGCTGATGAATAAATATCACTCTGAATCTCCCAACAGAATAACACTAGTCAGTCAGAATATTTGCATTTTATATAGAAACTCCAAGAGCCCAAAAGCCCAACCTCTGAGATTTTTTGACATTATAGAACTGATGAAGAATCTCTGAGATTGACATTGACATTATAGAACTGATGAACAAATATCACTCTGAATTTCCCAACAAAAGCACACTAGCCATTCAGAATATTTGCATTTAATATAGAAACTCCAAGAGCCCCATTGACATTATAGAACTGTTGATACCACAATAGTTTCATATTCACAATTACAAGGAAAGACACAAATTGCAGCATTCATATATTGAAAAAGAGTTCTGAAAACCAAGAAGATTAAGAACTTTATCATTTACAAGAAATCATAACCTTACTTTTTATAGGATAGTGTAATAAACAGAGTCTGGTTGATTTTCCGTGCATGTAACCAAATAGAACAAACAACTTCTACGATCATCGAAGTTTCAAGAACAAACCCAAACCAAACAACGTCATTGACAAATATAACAAAAACATAAACCCAACAGAAAGATCAAAACTTATCAAACTGGTTCCATGACATTCACAAACATAAAAATGTCAGAAACGGCACAATACTCATACCCACAAATGCAATTATCCTACCGTCATAAATCTCAACTACAAATATTTTATTTTTTATATTTTAATTTTTTTATATTTTTGGAAATGGACAATTGGGCATGGATCTATCTCAACTGCTACCACTATTTATGGATCGATTCAAATTGCTACCACTAAACATTTAACATAAATCCATTTCAATATATGGATCTATCCAAATTATTACCACTAAGCACGTAACATGGATTTATTTCAATGCCCTTCTGTAAGCACAAATAAATAAATAAAATCGAATCTTGATTTCACTGCAGGTAACACTTCATATTCACAACCATCACCAATGAAACTACCTCACAAGTATCTAAATTAACAATATTAAATTTATAATATAAAAATTAAGCACCATACAATAAAACTGTTATTAATTTATTATTTTTTAATCTGGAATACTAGATTATTCACATGCATTGAACGCAAAAACGCAATGCATCCTCTCTTTCAATCGTCACTGTAAGGCGTGAAAAGAAAATGAGAGTTCATACCTGTCCAATGCTTCTAGGTACTTCTGCTTCCTTATCTAGGTACTTTTGCTTCCCGACAAATAGCTCTCGGCCTCATCGAATTTTCCATCTAACAGAATTTCTTCAAAATACTTCAGGTCGAAGTAGATCCTGGATTCTTTCTCCAACCTGGGGTCATGCATGCCATGAAACCAAAATCTGTCACTATTCACGTATGCAAAATCCATTGAAAAACCAAAAAACATAGACCAGGGTTCAGAAACTTACACGTGGGCTGCCTCTGTGTGCTTTTCTTTATTTAGATACTGCCATACGAGGAATATCAGGTCTTTATCCAAAGACATTGTTCTCCTGAGAGGAGCTTTATGCCAGAGGTGTTACTCCGAGAAACTATGCAATTGCACCAGTAGCCAACACCCAAGGGCTCAAGAACCTGGTGCACCAAAAAACCAAATATTCTGCTTATGTGGTCATAGATACAAAATACTTAAAAGTTAAATAAAATGACCAGTAACAGAATTTAGAATGCTCGATAACAAGCTATCTATCTCTGTATTTAGAAGCTCGATAACAAGCTATCTATTTTTGTTGTGATGATGAACCATAGTAAATGGTTCCAAATTCGCTACTCTAATTTTTTTTGACGAAGAATAGAATAAATACCCAAAAACTTCTGTATGATTTATGCAGAAAAAGACTAGATATATAATCGCAGAGTTACAGCCAGAGATCAGTAACAACAAACTCAGAAGTGAGAATAAGATAGCCGAACTACTCAACTTATTATATAACGAGATTACCCGTTTATGATGGATTTTTAACGAGTTTTTTTACGCGCTTTAGCCTCGTAAACATTAAAATAATTTTCTTTTATTCCCTTTTTCCAGACAAAAGGGAAATTTAAAACCTACCACACCAAATGTTGTGGCTGGAGCTAACTGGCATACTATAGGGCATTAAATGCCCCGCTACATGCGCACCCCTTAGCTATTTAACACAGACCCTGGGTGATGAATAAATAAAAAATAAACCAGGCACGCCTGAACTCGCCGGAAAATGGCACGCTGAGTTGCCGACAAATAACCCGGCCGGTTGTTTGTGGTACTTCTGCCCATATCGGAAAGCCCGTGATAACTTACTCGAGAAAAGATGTCGAGCCCCAAGGCCATGTTAAACCCGTTATTTCTATTTTTAGAAAGTTTTAGGTTTTTTATGTTGAAATTCTTTACCGATTTATTATTTAATATTAAATGTTATTTTTATTTTTAATGGTTTGTTTTAAATGAGTAAAAATGTAAGACAAGTTTATTGAGGTCGAAGAATTTTTTAGACAGTCAAAAGTGATTGGAATTTGGGTAAAAAAATTCAACAAACTTTATAGGATCAATATTTAAATAATATTTTTGATGGTAAAAATGGATTCAAAAGCATACAAAATTTATGAGGCACCCAGTTTCTTGAAATTTAAGGGCACCCAAAATATTAAATGTTATTTTTCTTTTTAAATGTTTGGTCTAAATGGTTAAAAATATAGGACAAGTTTATTGAGGTGGAGGAATTGCCCCGACAATGAAAAGGCCGGAATCTGGGTAAAAAATATGTCACAATTATATTTGTGTTATTAAGGTACTCTTAGGCATTCTTAGATGTTCAATTCCCCGGCCTATTTGGGTGGGCAAAAAATATGTCATAATTATATTTATGTTATTAAAGTACTCTTAGGCATTCTTAGATGTTCAATTCCCCGACCTATTTGGGTGTTCTTCTTGGTTTAAAATATAAATTAAAAAATAATATTACTAATTCAACTATATAAATTAAATGGTTGCCAAATGTTGATGGGTATCAATTCAAAATAAGCATCAAAACACTTAGTTCTTCATGCTTCTCCAAGTTACTAAAATTTAAAAATGAAAAATTGTCTAAGTTATAATTTTATTTAAAATAACTAGTCTCGTTATCATTGATAATAAAATGAAATAATATGTAAGTTAAACATATATATGCATTTTAAAAAAACATGTAACAAGAGATTTTTTTTGGAGTTTACTTCCACTTTATCACATATATTCTTAATTTGTAAATATGCTTTATTACAATATTATGGGAAAATACCATGGCTTATCAACATCACATGACCAAGAAACCATATCTCATTTATTCTTTATGGAGATTACTTCCACTTTATCACAGATATTCTTGTAAATATGCTTTATTACAATACTATGGGAAAATATTATGGTTTATCAACACCACATGTCCAAGAAACCATACCTCATTAATTAACGAATTTAATTAAAAGACTAAAAAACATATCTATTTGGGAAATAAATATCAACCTTTGATTTGTGTATACTACTACAAATATTCTAGAGTTTTCTATGAAAGTTAAATATATACCATCCATATAATAATTATTGATAATTAATTAAAATTTGGAAAGCCTTATTTCAAATAGAGATGTGCATAATTAACCAACAAAAATAAATAAATTAATATGAAATATAAGTAAAATATTTAAGATTAGTTTAGGAGAATTGTTCCATAAAATTTAAAAATAGTATTATTACTTGAAAAAAATCAATGTTAACTATAAATAAAATTCTTAAGTTTAGATAGAAGTTATTTATGGTCTTTCATGATGTGTTAGTGAAAACAAAAACTTGGTGTTGGGACATGGTCCTTTAAGGTCAATTTGGGGCAAAAGCCCAAGTTTTTGTTATAAAGAGTAAAGTCTTTACAAGATGTGGTCGCAGAGCGCATAGATAATAAGTATCATAAAGAGATTTTCCCTTCTTTAATGTAAGTTGTGTCGGCTTGTATAAAAAAGAGAGTCTTAGAGAGTCTAAAGTAGAGGAATTGAAGTTCATAGTTAATGTAATGGATCAGTAGAAGTGTCGAGCAAAGAATCTTAGAGTAAAAGGGAGGCTCTGTAGCTGTGTGCGATCTCTTTATTAATGCTTCAGATCTTCTTATAGACTCAAACTACCCTGCGCACTCAGCTGCAGGGGTCCGCGCATTCAACGACGGACTCTACTCTAGGCTTTTGTGTGAACCCCTGCAGTTGAGTGCGCAGGGTAGTTTGAGTCTATAAAAAAATCTGAAGCATTAATAAAGAAATTATTTCGAAAATATATGTATTTTGTCTTGTTCCTTCTGTTATAAATGAATGCAATTATGTTATGATGAATAATGGGTTTCTGATTTATTGTTGTACTAATGCACAAATCTGTATGTTTTACATTGTTATATGAACACAAGTAATAATATCTGTTTACGTGAAGAATATCTTAATGCATGCTAAAGATATCTGAAACTTAAGCTAATTTGGGTAATAATAGACTTAGCAGTGATTACCGAGGCGCGGAAGTGATTGATTCACTAATTCAGGGTCTGCGAAAGACAGTTGTAGACCTTCGCAAGGTCTAAGAGTGATTAAGAGAAGTATATTGATAAGCCCTTAAAGGCTTATCGATCTGCGCGAAGGCATAGTTACGGCATAAAATGACATTACACTAATCTCTGGGTGTGGAAACTTGGTTCCAACATCTCCCTATATTGCTTCGTATGAGACTTCAGTCCGTGCTCCACGGATTGATGTCGAAAGGGCCAGTAATATAGGGATTTGTTTGGCTAACTTAACTTTGAACCTAGGTTTGGACCCTCTAAGCCAATAAATGGTTCTGTTGTCGGGACCGGGATCTGCATAAAGAGATGTGTGATGTCGTATCACTGGAATCCAACAAAGAAATAAATTGAAAATTGGTTGGATAGAAAGATCCACAAATTCGCGACGCAAGAGAAGAGGAACTCACAAGTGACGAAAGAACAGTGGTTGGAAAGGTATCTGTACATAGAGATACATGAAATTTTCTTCTATTCCTTCCCGGTCGAATTATATGAGTGGATCGCCAAAATTGGCAGACGACCAAGGAAGGTGGAGGCTTGACAGTCCGATAGTGTGGACCCCAGATTTAGTGCAGAGATTGAAAACCTTTGAAGATAAGATTGCACGCATTGTCAATCACTGGCTTGATCATATCATAGGAGGATTTCTGACGGAGTTCGCGGTCGATACCTCAATTAGCTACAGCGAAGCAGAGCGACGTTTCTTCAAAGAATCATGAGGTAAGTATTTAAGATCTTTGAATACTTGGATTAAAAGGCTCTTGTGTAAAAGCGGGTTATGCAATTACCTTGATGTTTAGAGCTACACGAAGTGGAAAGTTATTCAGGGATAGAAAGGGAACACGACCTGAATATAGCCCGTTTATCGAGCCTCGTCTGAGTGACGACAAAGAAGGAGCACAAGCTTTTAGGCATAGCGTTGTCCAGTTAATAAGGAGAGGCTTTCTGTGAATACCACATCCACCCACACCACCTCCATCTTCACCCCCACCGCATACACCTTCACCCACACCGCCGCCACCTCCACCACTATTCAATATGGTGAATTCAGTAAAATTGCCCATTTTCAAGGGCTTGGGGAATGAAGACCCGGACCAGTTTTGGTTCGTTGCAAAGGCTGTGTGGGAATCCCAAGGCATTACAGATGATCAGATGAAGAAAGAAACATGAACACGCACTAACATGGTACATTAAGTACTGCACTGATAACCCGACTGTTGCATTGGTAGATATTCAGACTGCGCTGAATAAGGAATTTAGTAGGCCCAAACCTGAAACAAAATCAATCGTTAGATTCAAGGAGATCATGATGAAGCTTGGAGAGACACCCTAGGAGCTTGATCAGAGATTAAAGTGCAAGATCTGTGAAGCTAATATGAATCTTACGGATGGACAACACTACGAATGGTTTGTGGCTTCACTCTTGCCTCATCTAAGGGTTGCTTTATCACAACAAAAGATTGGGACCTAGGTGGAGGCCCTGGATATTGTGATGAGATTGCGCGAGACACCAGTTCAAGATGTTGCTTTGAGAGTTCAGCAAAGTCACACAGAGTTGCAAAACCTTTGCCTAGAATTCCAAAGTCTGAAGAAGGATAGAGTGGCTCGACCAGAGGTGTGGGAAGAGGTTTGGTGTTTGAAATGTAAGAGTCAAGGGCATGATAAATATCATTTCCCTATCTTCACAAATTATGTTGTAGGAGGAGGGCGGATGCCTCTGAGATCGGAAGCTCAAGCAGGGCCAAGTGCAGGGCTCGTGCTGTGGTGTGCTATTTGTCAGGTAGCTGCAAAAAATGCGACAGATAGTTGCCACTTGCTGCAGAAATTTTTACAGACTTTGCAACAACTCTTCTACAACTTCTGCAAATCAGTAGGTCACGAGGAGCGCAATTGCCGTAGTTACGATTTAGTGATGGAGAGAATTCTTGCATATCAAATGCAAATAGAAACTCGGCCTCCAAATCAAGGTGTTGGGGGAGCTCGAGGAGGATATCAGGGGCGCGGACGAGGCAGAGTCGGAGGAGGACCTACACGAGGTCGGGGACAAGTTATTTTCTACAATTGTGGAGGTCCAAGACACTACATGCGAGAATGTATGAACATGACGCACCTATCGTGTCGATATTGCACTCAGTTTGACAACGTGATAGAAGATTTCCCTGTATTAATAGCTAAGATGCACGAAAATGGGACGCAACCTCAACAACCTACACAAAACTTGTAGATGATGAGGGTTGAACCCCGCGAAGAGGATCCAAATGTGAATATTGTGCTGCGAAGTGGAATGACAACTAGTGAAGATAAGGGAAAGCAGCCTGAAGAAGGTGAATGATTCTGCAAAGCTCCAGAAAAGGAGTTTGGCTTTGATTTGGAGCACATGAAGGAAACCTTCATGGAAGCAAAGAAAATCTTGGCAAGTCAGGATAAGCAGTTTGAAGAAATGGACCCATCCATGCTTACTACCTTTTTAGAGACCTGTATGACGCTGCTACGCGATAGAAAGGTCATAAATGGATTATAGTAGGTAATCAATAAATGTGCTGGTAATGTTCCTGAGGGACTGCGCGTGGTCCGGAAACTTGGTAAGAATAAGGCAAGAACAGGGCGTGAGATGAGGCTCATCGTGCAAATAGGAGAGTATGAAATGGACCAATATATTCTGGATCTTGGGTCAGATGTGAATGTTTTGTTGAAACAGACATGGGAGAGAAGGGGAGACCTGCATTGCAGTGGTCTCCTATTCAATCGAGGATGGTGAATCATCAAAAGATTATCCCCATGGGAAGATTACAAGGAGTGACAGTGGATGTTGAAGACATGAGCGCATTGGCGGATTTCAAAGTAATAGAGATTGTCGATGACATCAATCCCTATCCCACGCTCCTTGGGATTGATTGGGTTATCAACATGAATGGGCTGTCAATTTGAAGAAGCAGACAATGTCATTTGAAAGAAAATCACTCCGCGTAGTGGTACCTTTGGACCCTGTAGAAGGACTACACTATACTGAACCAGTCTACGATTATGAAAGTGACAATGATTTGGATCAAATTTACAAGATAACGACGCAAGATCAGGATTGGGTGAATCCGATAGTTGATGGACGTATTGCATGGGACCAAGAGAGCTCTTGCACATTAGATTCAGATGAATAATTGAAACACTGGCATAATCAATTGCACGAAGTGTCTACGCTACGATGTAACATGATGACAAAATTGATGCACTGTGTATCGTCAGAGGTAAGAAGTTTGCCTTATTATGATGGTTTAACTGATGTTAATAAATTTTTGGATGCATTTTAAAGGGAAGTGCCAAAGAAGCATCACTTCCAAGCCTTGGATTTGGAGCTACGCCTGCAAGATGGTGGGGTATGCATAAAGAAAATTTCTATGGATGGTGTGAATATCGAAGAATGATGAGGGTGTGGTTTGGTTGCCCAATAGTGTGACTAACAGAGAAATATGATGAAAGGAGTGATCTACGCGACTACTTGGAAAAATGGACTGATGCTTATGGAGTAGAACCACAACCGGAGTGGGTGAATTTGTTCTGTCACACTTTAGACATGATACCAATGAATTGGTAGTTGGAAACAGAGCTCCGCCATGGCACGGATGAATGGGATATTTTGAGACAGGGATTCTTCATGACATTCAGCTTTGAAGTTGGATTCAAGTGCATTGATGAAGCATTGCAGGAGGTCAAAGCAACGATCTTCGGGATACCACAAGATCCCTTGGATTTGATTCAACGAGACTGGACCACCGAATTGTGCCATGTGCTGGAGTGCTACAATGTGACTATTGAAGAAGAAGAGGAACACCTGAGGAACATTAATATCCTAGAGACAGAAGGTCACTATAAAGTTGATGGGCCACAGATAGAGAATCTTGATATCACCGCGCCGCTGAAAACGAGACAAGTGAACATTGGGACAGAGACAGAGTCAGAGTTTGCGAAGATAGGGGACTACTGGTATGATGCTATGTGGATAAGGTCGCTGAGTTGCTCCGTGAGTACGGGGATTTGTTCCCTACAAAGTTTTCAGACCTGAAAGAGATAATAGGTGATTTAGGAGTAATGAAGATAACATTGGAACTAGACATGAAGCCTATGAAGTAGAGGCCATATCACCTTAATCCTAAGTACAAAGAAAGGGTCCGCTTAGAATTGGACAAAATGTTGGAAGCAGGAACCATTGAACCAGTGGAGGAGTTCAATTGGGTCAGTCCTATGGTAGTTCAAGAAAAGAAACAAAAGGATGAAATAAGGATATGCGTAGATCTCAGGAAGATGAACGATGCTTGCCTACATGACCCCTTTCCAACTTCGTTCACCGACGAAGTGCTAGATAATGTTGGTGGGTAGGAAGCATATTCATTCACTAATGGGTTATTTGGGTACTATCAGATCAAGATCGTGTCGGAAGACAAGGGTAAGATGACCTTCACAACTAAATGGGGATGCTTTCAGTATATTGTAATGCCTTTTGGACTGAAGAAAGCAACAATGATCTTTTTGTGCATAGTCATTGCGGCATTCAAGGACTTCATTCACAAGTTTTTGGAGGTATAATTTGACGATTGGACGATGTTTGGACTGGTGAAGTTCCATGTAGCTAGTATATGCTTGATGCTGGATACATGCCAGAGGTATTAGATCGCGCTAAATTTGAAGAAATGTTTGTCCTATGTTCCCTTCAGAATCTTGCTGGGTCATGTGGTTTGCAGATAAGGATTAATGGTAGACCCTACTAAGATCACGGTTATCATCAATCTGGAGGCACCAAGAAGTGTCAAAGAGATGCGTGCAACGCTAGGGCATATTGGTTATTCCTGAAATTTCATCAAGAGTTATACCTAGATTAATGTGCCGATGGAGAAACTGTTGAAAAAGGACGCTACATTCTGTTGGAATGAATAATGTCAGTGGAGCCTGGATGTGTTAA